>OY720242.1:14917500-15542500 GCA_963082625.1 Pasiphila rectangulata | reverse complement strand
CCGCTACACTGTTGGATCAAGATCATCTCAGAGACTTGCAACGAGATGAAGTTTGCTATGAGTCATCACATCCTGGGATCCTGATTGGAGCTGACCACTGGGAGTACATAGTCTCACTGGAACTGCGAGTCGGAAAAGCGAACCAACCAGCGGCATCGAGAACACAGCTGGGGTGGGTCATACACGGGTCCATACCACGTAGCATCATTGCGGATCAAGACAGTGTGCTACACATCTACACACCTGAAGCCATCGAGCAGCAAAACCAAGAGTTGCATGAGCTGATAGAGAAGCATTTCAGCATTGAAGCAATTGGTATCAATAATAAGCCACGTACGAGTGAACGAGATCTCCGGGCTACAAAGATCGTCGAACAGACAATCAAAAAGATTGACCAAGGATACGAAGTTGGTCTACCATGGAAGAAAGAAGACACGAAGCTACCTCAGAGCTACAACATGGCACTTCGTCGTCTTCAAAGCATTGAAAAGAAGATGGATGCTGACCCAGTCTTCGCCGAAGAATACAAAAATCAAATCGAGAACCTGCTGCAGAAGCGGTATGCTGAACCATGCGATGGAACGGAGGAGTCTAGCACCGTCTGCTGGTACTTGCCTCACTTCGCAGTACGCAACCCTAACAAGCCCGGGAAGATAAGGCTTGTCTTCGATGCAGCAGCGAAGAGCAATGGAGTCAGCCTGAACGATCACCTGCTGGAGGGACCCGACCTCTTGATGTCCCTGCCAGGCATCCTGTACAGATTCAGAGAGAAACGAGTCGCGATTACAGCCGACATACAGGAAATGTTTCTCCAAATCAAGATTCGTCAGGAAGACCAGCCGGCGCAACAATTCTTGTGGAGAGCCAACGAGAGAGAGAAGACGCCTCAACGGTTCAAGATGACAAGCATGATATTCGGCGCTGCGAGTTCTCCATTCATGGCGCATTTTGTGCGAAACCACAACGCGAGGATATACGCTCATACTTATCCTCTCGCCTGCGAAGCCATCACCGGAAGCCACTACATGGACGATTTGGTAGCGAGCTACGATGACGACGTGGAAGCTCGTCGAGCCGTCACGGAACTGCGCACAGTACACGCGGTTGCTGGATTCACATTGAGAGGATGGAACAGCAACGAGGACTGCGTACTGGAGGACGTGCCGGCTGAACAACGAACTACAACACCGACGCAATTCGACGGGAAGGGATCAGAGAACAAGATCCTTGGGCTCTACTGGAACGCCGAACGAGATGAACTTGGATTCAACACCTCCATGAACAGAGTTCCCGCCGAAGTACGTGCACGAGTCCGCGCGCCAACGAAACGAGAGGCACTCAGCGCGGTAATGTCCATCTACGATCCGCTCGGTCTGCTGAGTCATTATACGATACGAGCAAAAATCGTGCTGCAGAATCTATGGCGAATCAAGATGTCATGGGATGAACCAATCCCGGAAGAAGAGAACGAACTGTTTGCTGCATGGTTGAAACAACTGAACGACCTGACTACTCTTCGGCTGGAGCGACGCTACGCGATTCAAGACCACACCGACCTGGAGCTACACGTACTATGTGATGCCAGTGAACAAGCCTACTCTGCCGTGGCGTACTGGCGAAGCACGAGACCTGATGGAAGCTTCAGCGTATGCCTTATCGCCGCCAAGTCCAAGGTTGCTCCAAAGAAAACGCAAACTATTCCCCGCCTAGAACTACAGGCAGCTGTCATCGGAGCAAAGTTGTCCGATGCAATCAGAAAGGAACATCGTGTAGAGGTCAAGAGAACGATCTACTGGAGCGATTCAATGACAGTCATACACTGGATTCGACACGATGCAAGAAGATACACGCCCTACGTCGCCCATCGCCTGGGGGAGATATCTGAACTTACCCAGAAAGAAGATTGGAAGTGGATACCGACCAGCGAGAATACAGCAGACGACGCGACAAGGCTAACGAACAAACGCATAACGGCAGAAGATCGATGGTTCCGAGGTCCAGACTTCCTTCACCGCCCAGAGCATCAGTGGCCGAAGGAGACGTCTGACAGCAACCACGAGGAAGAAGTTCTTCACATCCGAGTGGAAGAAGACAAGACAGATGGATGGCTACCAGATCCATCACGCTTCTCTAAGTACGAGACACTAGTCAGAGCTACAGCACGAGTCCTCTTCTTCATCGAGAGATGTCGACGACGCGCCACGCACATGGAAAATCGGCACATCGAAGACGCAGAACGTGCGCTTATTCGCCACGCGCAGAAGGAGAGCTTCTCAGATGAGCTGCAACGAATGAAAACGTCTCGTCCAATCACGAAATCAAGTCGTCTGTTTAGATTGGACCCGATTTTAGAAGATGGAATTCTGCGAGTACGAGGACGCATTGGAGCCGCTGATGCACTGATTGAGATGAAGAGGCCTATTATACTCGACGGCCGACACCGCATCACAAGACTCCTCGTCCTGCGAGAACACTGCGCAGCTGGTCACGCTAACAGAGAGCGTGTGACGAACGACCTCAGACAGAAATACTGGGTGATTCATCTACGACCGACAGTACGAGGCATCGAGAGGGAATGCAGACTCTGCCTAGTACGGAAGATGAAGCCTCAACCACCAGCTACAGGAGACTTGCCAAGAACCCGCCTCGAGCCATTTCAGCGCCCGTTCAGCTACTGCGGAACTGATTACTTTGGGCCGATGATTGTGAAGATTGGACGACGCCGGGAGAAGAGATGGGGCGCCCTCTATACATGCCTCACCACACGCGCCGTACATCTAGAAATCGTCCCAACACTTTCCATCAACTCTGCAATCATGGCATTAAGAAGAATGGCTGCGCGACGAGGCTGGCCTCGTATCATGATGTCCGACAACGCAACAAATTTCCGAGGTGCAGACAAAGAACTGCGGGCTGCCTACGAGGAATGGGCACCAGCACTGCGGGAAGAAGGTCAACGGCGTCGAATGGAATGGCGCTTTATACCTCCTGGCGCACCGAACCAGGGGGGAGCCTGGGAACGACTGGTGCGATCCGTCAAAGTTGCACTAGCCGCCACATTGAACGAGAAGGAACCACCCGAAGAAGTGCTCACCACCCTCCTGACTGAAGCGGAATTCTCCATCAACGCAAGACCGCTTACGCACGTCAGCGTGAACCCCGAGGATCCCGAGGCGCTGACTCCAAACCATTTCTTGTTGGGATCATCCAACGGTCTACCCACCACTGGTCCGTGCAGCGAGACAGATCGGCGAACATGGAGAATGAGCCAAGCACTGGCTGACCACTTCTGGCGGCGCTGGCTAAGAGAGTACCTTCCAACATTGGTACCTCGCGGAGAGCCTTCAAGTAACAGACGACTACTACAAGAAGGAGACGTCGTGGTTGTCGTGGATCACACTCTTCCTCGAAACGTGTGGCCAATGGGAGTCGTCGAGCGCACCTACGAGGGACCGGACGGAGGCGTACGGGTGGCAGATGTCCGGACGAAGACTGGCGTCTTCAAGCGGCCGACCAGCAAGCTCATCGTGTTGGTGAAAGAAGAGGCTGCGCGAGCTACGCCGGGGGGAGGATGTCCTGGACACGATAACGCTTAATTTAAGTAGTGATTTCAATTTAAACATGCTTAAAACTTTGTTACAATTTCTTAGAATAAGTTAGTAAGCTGTAATTTAGGCAGAAATATATTCATATCTTTTTAAGTATAAGACCTAGGAATAAGTTTTAGGTGTAGCTAGAAAGCTAAGAGAAGCACCTTTAATTTAAGATCAAATAGTTATAGGTTTTATAAATAAATAAAAAGATATCGGTAAAAAACCCCAAATAACATAGTGAAAAGTAGGCTAGAGAAATTGAACAAATAGAGCCGTCCTCTGCACGGTATAGCTTAGGGGTAGGATAGTAAACGCGAACCTGTGCTGCGACACACAGTGGTTCCAGTAGCAAGAAATAATTAATAAGAAGAAAGAAATAAAGCTGAAAACTGAAAACTGAAAAGGAATATTATTGAAACCTTGAAGATAGAAAAATACAGTCCACCCACAACAATAATACTTTGGTTTCTGACGAAGATATTAAATGATACACTGCTCTGTGTAGTATTTTTATGAAACTAGTTATTATTATTTCTCGAAATGCATCTCAAGATGCATTAGTACTGCACATTGGGCTTTAATGTCATTCGATTCTTGTCCTTCTTTCGTTCTGGTTCTGGTTGTCCTTCTTCCACCTATATACTACTCTCTAACCCACCAAGCGTGGCGAGTATGGAAACAACCCGTTAATTAAAACAAAAACAAGATTAATAACTTTGCTCTACTTGCAGTGTACGACCTGCTATATTCAGAAAGCGATCGTTCATACAAATTCAGCCAACAAACTGGAACTTTAATGAACATTTTGAGAACAATGAACGGTTTGCTTTGTTTCAGTATTTGACTCGGTCTAAAACAAAACGAATGGCGTCAAAATTATTTTGGTAACGAAGTTTACAGATAAACAATTGTAACTGAAGATAAGAACTAAAATACACGCTGTTTTATCAGATCGAACTAAATACAAACAAACTATTCATAGACAGAACATAAAAATAAACAAAAAATAATATTATTGTAAAAAAAATGACCAGGTGCGTGTCGGGTCACGTGCTATGTAGGGGTCCGTAGTTAACCGTAGACCTGTTGTTAGAAGTTGGTATATTACCTTACCAAAGCTTTTCCGGTTCAGTTTTACGTTTATTAAAACGTATTAACAGAAATTAATTGAGTTTTCAGTTTATTCTCAGAAACTACTAGTCCGAATTGAAAAATTATTTCAGTGTTAGATAGTCCAATTATCAAGGAAGGCCATAGATTAAAAACAGTACAATAAGAACTCTAGGAGCGGAGCATCGTTGAAAAGTGTTTCAGAAGTGGGTTTAAAAGAAGAGTAGCTTTTGTTCAAATAAAAAATAGCTATCCAACATATAAATGCGCTTTATCCAGTACTCAGTAAACTATTAATACCAGAACAACACGGATTTATGAAGCGTAAATCCACCATTACTAATCTCATGTTATTTACTGGACATCTTTTTGAAAACATGGTTAAGCATGTACAAACTGACGCTTATATTGTTTATACGGACTTTCAGAAGGCATTTGTTAAAGTTGATCATAATACAATTCTACTTTCAAAACTTGTCTCTAACAGAATCAGTGGCAATCTTTTAAGATGGTTTACCTCATATATATATATATATATATATAATAGAAACCAGAGAGTTGTAATCAATGGTTATCATTCAACAAACATAACAGCAACTTCTGGTGTCCCTCAGGGATATATTCTTGGTCCTTTGTTATTCGTCTTATACATAACTGACATATAAATCTGTTTATATACTAAAATTTTCTTCTTTACGCTAATGACCTTAAAGTAACTATGCCCATTTATAGCATCAATGATTGTATTCTTCTTCAAGACGATTTAAACACAGTATTTCCAAATTAATAAACTAAAATTAAGCTTGCCTAAATATAATTTCTTAACATTTACAAAAAACAAACGCTTGATCAGTTTTTAGTATTGTTTAAGCAACGAACTATTAGTTAGAGTATCTTCCCTGAGGGACTTCGCAAGGAGTAATCTTGGATAGTAAACTTCACCTGGACACGCATATCGAACAAACTATTGGTAAGGAATTCTGAATGTATGATTTTGGTCAGCAAATCGACTACTGAATTTAAAAATCAGCTTAACTTCATGTTCCTCTACTCTCACTCTCTTATACGTCCACAGCTTGAGTATGCTTGTGCCATATGGGACACATTTTATGAAAAATGTATCACTAATATTGAAAGGGTGCAATGGATTTTTTGTGAAATTTGTTTAGTTATGATGCAAAGGTAAAGTTTTATCTTACATAGAGGTACTTGGTAAATTTAAATTATTAGCGCTTAAATCTAGACGAATACTTCTGCAAACAATGTTTCTGCATGGACTGTACCACAACAAATATGATTACCCGCAATTAGGCAATAGACTGTGTTACACAGTACCATGTACGCTGCATAGGCGCACAGTGCGCTCGCGCCGCCTTTTTCACACCCGCACCTGTCGCACCAATGCTGGTGTACGTTCTCCACTGCATCGCATCGTCGGCCCATATAACAGTAAATTTATCGACATTGACTGATTTCTATTGCCCGAATTTAAATTTAAACAGAAATTGAAAGACCAACTTATCTATGATTAATCGTACAATAATAGGATAATCTAGATTAAACACTTTGTTATCAATATTATTTATTAACTCATAAGTTTTCACACAACAATCTCACATTATACTTAAAGTAACCCGAGGATAACGGGTTGTACATTTATTGATCCTTATTTTGTATTTATTATTTAGTAATAAGATTTTCCGTGGGGAGGAGGGGAGAGAAGTAATGTTGGCCCTCTTCTCTTGCCCGTGGATGCAGTAAGAGCTATCCGGAAGATGTGCAGCAGCCCTTCCGTGCCATTCCGTGTATCAACATTTGAGTTTGAGCGCAATGTGTGTATGCCTGTGTGTCTGTCTGTGGCACTTATTTATATTTATATTTTAAACTGACTTGTCCAAGAACATATAACATATATGTAACTTGTAACAAAGATAAATGAAATGAAATGAAAGTGGACGGCGGAGCGAATAATCGAATGTTTCCAAATATACCGAAGCTTGGTTTCAAATGAAAGCAAAAGAAGTGTAGAATGCAAAACTAAAGGTCATAAAGAAATTGCTGTTAACAGTCAATAAAGAAGTTTGCTTTATAAAGCAGTGCAAAGAGTAGAACCATAATTACTGAATTCAATTACATAATCCAAAAATCTGGCAACGAGATTTAATAGATAAGATTATGTGTAGGGAAGCGATTAAAATTAAGTAACATCCTAGTTTTGGATCAGATCCTACCCGGCCCAGGTTCCGCTCGACCTGAACATAATGAGCATAAAAAATTCAATGTACCGTTCGAGATTTAAATGTTTAGTAAACATGGTTACGTAGACATGCCCGATAATGGGCGTAAGTAAATCGTATTGGGAAAATAATATATAAGTCGTTTATTTTTGAGAATCGAATTTAATAATTTTTAAGACCCTTTTGACTCTCTGCCTCGCTCGTGGTAGTATAACTAACAAGATATATATATATAATATAAAAGCAAAGCTATAACAGCAAAGTGTACGGCGTAAAAACTAAACTCAGGATGCGAAACATAGCTTTTGCGATACAGTAGAAACGTTGGGAAATAATAAAGGTAATACACCCGATAAAACCTGGTATGTCAATAAGGCTTTTCCTGTAATGAATTAAAAAAAAGTATATATATATATGTATATTTAACTTAATAAATAGAGTTAGGAAACTGTAACCTTTTCCGTTTTTCCGTGTATTACGAACTCATTTTAAAAGAGTATTTATTTAACTTAATAAATAGAGGTAGGAAACTTAACTTTTTTTCCGTCTTTCCATCTAGTAATAGCTCGATAATCTGCCTTCTAAGCGTGACGTGCGGGGGTGGTTGTCATATTCGCATGATCTTTGAGATCCATGAGGAGTAGGCGGCTGAGATGATAAACTTTACTTATGTATCTTTGGTTAGTTGCATCCAAAGATAGATAGATAGATAATACATGTATTTGCAACACTTATGACAAAAGACATAAAAAATAAAAGACACAATAGAAGAGAAAAAGTAACAAAATAACAAAATAAACTAAGAAAAAAACAGTTACAAAAAGGCGTCTAACTCAGCCTAAGTTGAGCATAAGCACAACGCTGATCTTCTGTGAGAACCGGTTTGATACATGATGAAAATCAAAACACTCAACTCATAACTACTAACTAAAATTAATATAACTACCTAATAACGAAAAAAAATTAAAGAAACAAAGGCCCGTTCAGTAATGAATTCATATTTATTATATTATTATTATTATAATCGTTAATAACTACATCATTTATACTTCCTTGCTTGGGTTCTCCTGTAGTGTAAGCGCATTTCTTATCCATAGAATAATTAATAGTACCTTAAGACTCGTATGTATTCAGACAGAACTCATCGCACCTTCCTACAATAAACACCTGTACAACAATGAAGTACTATCACTCGACTCGTCCACCAGAAATACTACTAATATATTACATGGCGACCTTGCCGAAAAGGAAAGAAAAATAGTGCGCATTAAACATTTTCCCCAAAAATATAGATGGGAAAAATGTAGAAGAAAAGTGAAGAAAGAAATATATATTTTTTTGAAGCAAGAAAATGACAGAAGAAAGAAATCATATTTATTTGTCCCCAAAAATATAGATGTAGTGTAAGCGCATTTCTTATCCATAGAATAATTAATAGTATCTTAAGACTCGTAGGTATTCAGACAGAACTCAACGCACCTTCCTACAATAAACACCTGTACAACAATGAAGTACTATCAATCACCACGTCCACCCGAAAACTACTACATTATTACACTCCTTATAATTTACAAAATAATATAGATTTCACTGAACGACCATCTTCTCTTTAATTATACCTCTATAAGGCACTATAGCCACTGTAGCTGTGGGGCGCCGGCAGTAAAAAGTCACCCTCCTCTCATGCCCGTAGATGCAGTAAGAGCCTTCTAAGGGATACCTCCGAGAGATGGGCAGCAGCGTCATTTTGTGTATCAACATCCCATACTGCGCTCGCCAACCCGCTTGCCAAGTGAGTATGGCTCTATCCCTCATAGAGATCCATGAGGAATGCATGTGTTCTACGGCTTGACGTTTTACGGCTGAAATGATGACCTATTAACCTAACCTAACCACAATAAAACAAAAATGCAACAATTATTTTAAACAACGATTTAACAACGATTTAAAAATCCTACAACCCCTATATTTATTCGTTGTAGCAATGGAATAACATTTTTTCCCAAAAACCTTGCTTTTGTAAGAGCGAACAATTTGGTATTCTTAAAACCATACCAGACAGGCAGACTGGAACAGTTTGTTAAAACAGTTTTTCGCAAATAGAAATCAACGGTTGTTTTCGGGTAGGTATAGCTAGATAGCACGTCTGGTTCTAGAAACGCTTAACACTGGACGCCAGATTCCTAACGCTATATCGGTAATTTAGACTACAAATTTATGCAAATTTGGAATGGATTTAGTGACTGCTACCGTGGTTCAATTGGTCTAATAGCCGACTGATACACAGGAGGTAGCAGGTTCGATTCCTACGGGACAGATATTTAACTTTTCTACAGATATTTGTCGGCTAAACCGATTTTTATGAATTTTTGTGTGCATATCGGGAAGGTCTAAGAATCGGCCAACATTTATTTTTCATAACGCTAAATGTTAAAGGTGCTTCAATCCTTTTTTTTTGTTTTTTTTTAAATGATTTAGCATTTGGAAATACATATAACTCCAAATTATCACCCATCCACGATCAACAACTGTTCATTAATCGCGAAAGAAAAAACAGTAGAGTAGAAGCAAAGTAATAGTAGAGTATTGTACGGTAGAAGTTGAGTAGTAGTAGAGTTGAGGTACGGTATATACAAAAAAAATTAAGTCTAAGTTCTATCAATCATTTGTTTTCCATAGAACGAGCTTTGCTTAGTTCGGGAGTGTAGTCCAGCATTATTATTATTAATTTACACAGTCCCTTCTTCTTTTTCTGACGAGTTATGTGGCGCAGCGTGAGAAGGTCCGACTGCGACGCGAGGGAGGGTTCGATTGCCGCCTCATAACAAATGTCTGCACAATCTGCAGATACAATCTGGACATGGACAAATGAAGGGAAACGGGGGAGGCCTTTACCCAGAAGTAAGACAGTAAAGGCTAGGTAGACCTTACCATTTCCCTCCATGTGTCCCTGTCCAGTGCATGTTTTTCTATATATAATAAAAATATCTATCTTTGTAGTATAATGTATTAAGTATATCAGTCATCTAGAACGCTCTGCTTAGCTTGGGGCTAGATGATGCTGTGTGACTTGTCCGGCTTTATTATTTATGAATTATTTTATTATTTTTCCTCGTTCTTATAATGCGATTACGATTACGATGAATTTTGTCCATCTAGGATTTTATATCGTAGGCGCCGGAGACAGCCTGGTGAATTGTGCCATATATATTGTGACATGATTTCGTTGATTATTTTATATTAGTGACGATTCTGTTGTCTATACTATCTAAGGCTTATTAAATTTACGTAAAACGGGAATAACTTAACTTTCTTAAAGTAAAACAGAACATATCGACACCAATATTCGTATTTTTTTAAATAAAATATTGTGAAAATATTATAACGATGTTACAGTCTACTATCTAAATATTAATTATTGATTAAATATGCCGTAAAAATGCCGTGGGGTGCCGGCAGTAGAATGTTGCCCCTCCTCTCTTACCCGTGGATGCAGTAAGAGCCTGCTGAGAGCTACCCCCGGAAGATGGGCAGCAGCGTTATTCCGTGTATCAACATCCCATACTGCACTCGCCAACCCGCCTGCCAAGCGTGGTTAGCAATTGAACCTTATTGACATCCATGAGGGAGGCTTGTGTTTAGTAGTGGACGTTTTACGGCTGATATGATGATGATGATGAAATATAATGGTAAGGATTAAATATAAGACTTTCTGTACTTTCTCCGTCTAACTCGATTACATTACATCTCTTGAACTTTTTATTTATCATCATCACAAGATGAGGAAGACCTCAGAAGTGGGAAAACAAAACATTAGTCTTTTCCCAATTGAACGGCTAAACAGACAAATGCCGCCAAATGTCGCTACCGCACCGAGGTCGATACCGACGCTTATTTTCGGTCTGAACCTCAAAATATTAAAGAAAACGAACTAAGTTTGATAAAAAATAATAATGAGCGTCCACATCATCATCATCATCATAATCACTGCTGCAATCTGGCCATGAGGGGCCAAGTACTGACCATGAGGGGTTGTTGCCATATTAACCACGCTTGGCAGGCGGATTGGCGAGCGCAGTACGAGATGTATAAAACACGGAAAGACGCTGCTGCCGATCTACCGGGGGTATCCTACATTATAAGCAAGTAACAAAGTCTGTATTTATCGCTTGTATTCCCGCGGGAACGGGAACTACGCAAAGAGCTGCTAGTTTACGGCGCCACAGAAAATCAGCGCAGTAATAGCTTGCTGAGCAATGCTATTCCTGCTTATGCTGAGTGGTGACCGATTTGTGCCAATGTGAACTAAAGATAATTATAATAATTGTTATTATGACTATGGTGCAAATAAACTGTTTCTTTCTTTCTTTTCTTTCTTTACGATAAATAACAAAACTAAGTTTTACTTTTCCTTGTATTGTTATTTTATCCTACTTCCTACTATTATTATACATCCGAAAGTTTATTTATAAAGGATGTATGGAAAGGTGTTTGTTACCTATTCACGCAAAAACTACCCAACGGATTAAATTTTGCCCACATATAGATGTAGTTCAGGAATAAGACATAGGCTTTTGTCCCAAAATTTAGGTCCCATAAGACAAACATGACGTACTTGTACTTGGACTAAACAAGCTGATTATACCCGTAAATATATATATATAAAATTCAAAGTCTCTCTTCTGACTGACTGACTGACTGATATATCAACGCACAGCCTAAACCACTGGACCTAAAGACTTGAAATTTGGCACACATATACCTTGAGTATCCTAGAGATGCACTAAGAAAGAACTTTTTTTAATTCCCACGGGATAGGGATAATGGGATTTATATTTTGGAATCAAAGTGGCTCTGCGTGAAAAAGGGGATTTTACGTTTTATGACTTCCACGCGGACAAAGTCGCGGGCAAAAGCTAGTATATGATAAAATTTTAGAGAAAATATCAAATATCAGAGACAAAAAGGCACTGCTAACTCATCGCAAACTGATTACCCCCCGAGAATAACAGCCCTGTAAGATGAGAAGGATGTTTTAAGGAAAAAGCCTTGGATTTGAAAATTGTGAAGATTTGCGTATCACAGTTGGTATACTTTAGCCGGCTGAGACAAAGAGGGTTGTTTTATTCTCGCCGGGACACATGTTAGTGTCAGTTTTTTTTGTATTTACGACAAGTATGTATTTAAAAAAAAAACTACCGACACTATATATTAGTAACATATCAACCATCTGGAAACAACAACACAAGATTTATTTATTTTAGGGCTTTAGGGCTAGATAGTGCTGTATAAAATGTCCGGCATTAACTTATTTTATTGTTGTGTGTTGCCAGCAGTAAAATGTTGCCTCTCCTCTCTTGCACGTGGTTGCAGTAAGGATTTGTCAAGAGATGCCTTCGTAATATGGGCAGTAGCGCCTTTCCGTGTATCAACATCCCGTACTGCCCTCGCCAACCCAGCTGTCAAGCGTCAGTATGCCAACAATTTCCTCATGACGAAGGACTACCTCTATATCCAGCAGTGGACTTGGGCGACAGAATTCCTACGGCTGGCAGGCGGGTTGGCGAATGCGGTACAGATCGTTGATATACGGAAAGAAGCTGCTGCCCATCTTCCGGAAGTATGCTTTAACAGATTCTTACTGCATCCACGGGCAAGAGAGGAGAGTCAACATTCAACTGCCGGCACTGCTCGGCGGGACGCCGCACGACCTCCACGAATTAAGAGATAGAAAGATAGAAAATGCTTTGTTGCATATCTTAAAACATATATATACAAAATAAAAACTAAAGAAACACTGATCATAAAGGGACAATCGGCAGTTTTTTTGCTAAAAAGCGATCTCTACCAGACAACCTTGGGATGGATTGGATTATTATATGCAACATGAGGTTATATCAATGCAAGATTTACATACGGTAATAGTAATTATCTTAAAAAAATAATTACTATTACCGTATGAAAATATTATACCATACATAGGTACATAGGTACTTGATAAACATACATAAATACAAAGACAACTGTAATATAACATACTAAAATACATAAAAAATATATATATAGTACAATGATGTCAACTTACCAAGCAGTTAGCGACAACAGGACAAATAGTGTTCGTTAACCATAAACTTGAAAATAGAAAGAGATGGAGCACGCCTGATGGATACAGGCAATGCGTTACACAGGGCAACAGCCTGGTTAGTAAAGATTTGTGGCAGTAAGACGAGTTATGCACAGTTTTTATAAGTTGAAATGTCTCAGAAGACCGAAGAGATCGAGAGTGGGAAAGGTGAAGAAAATCAAATCGTTCCTTGAGATAAGGAGGAGTGGATGGGGTAAAAAGAATGTTGTAAAGTAAAAATAAGAGCTGGGAATTCTGACGAAGCCACTTTAACTTCCTGCGAAACTACAAAACATGGTCATACTTGCGTGAGCCAAATATGAAACTTATTCCGAGGTTTTGCAGGCGTTCAAGCTTGTCCAATTGTTGCTCCGTCAGATCAAGGAAGGACGCATCGGCACAGTCTAGGATTGGGAGAAGAAGGGTGTGAGCAAGATAAATTTAAGTGGCAATGGGAAGGAAGTTTCGCAGTCTTCGTAGAGATCCTACAGTAGCGAAAGCTTTACGGCTGATTTCAGAGAGTTGCGGCCCCACGACAGATACCTAAGTTTTTCGCCGTTTCACTCTGCATGATACCACTCCGCCAACACGCTTTTTTTCCGTCTCCAAACAAAACAACAAAACAGGTCAAAGAAACTAATGTACGTAAAATAATTTTCCCAGATATATGGCCTGCGGTGGATTGTGAGCAAACCTTATTTTATTATTCATGTCCAGGACAATAGGAGACTTAAATGGCAATACCTAGCTATGGTAACATAATTTAATATACAATATGGTATTCCGTGTGTTTTGAATAAAGTAAAAGTAAGGCCTAGATGATTTATGCAGCTTCAGCGACTTGTATTTATACTGTTCCGGACGCTGCAGTGCCTCAATGCCTGGGACATTGTTAAACGGATTGGGCTTGCCCAGGACCTTTACCATGCTACTAGTTAAGTCCGATATTAGTCAGAGAAAAGAACAGGTCAATACGTCTGAAGCTGACTAAGCCGCGGGTTTCCTCACGAAGAGTCTCACCGGTTAATTAGGAGTTCTTTAGACAATACGAACATAATTAAAACAAATAATCAATGTAATATTTGCCCCGAGCGTTGGTTTTTGTTTCCAAAAATCTATATTTTTGTGGATATCGTCACCAAATGACATAAATAAACTCATTAAATAACCATAACGTTCTCATTCCTCAAGCCGCAATTAAGATCTCCACGTTTGATTGATAAGTTACATTTTGCTTGCATCATCATGATTTTATCTTTTACCTTTCCCTTATTTCCTTATAGCGAACCCCACCGGGACTTAACTGGATAATGTCATCTAAGTTTAAAAAAATAAAGCTCATTTTACATTGAGCTGTCTCGCAAGTGAGACAGGGGTAGCAACCCTCCCGCCTGCGCGGCGCCGGCCCCTCGCTCCGCACCCCTGATTCAGTCAAGCCTCTCTCCCTCCTAGAGACGACGTATCAGCCAACTTTAAAATAATCTCGAAATCGCGAGTTTTTCATAACAGTTTTCACCATAATTTTACGTGCAATCATACATGGAATGTTACAATTGTGGTCAAGTGTGACAGATAATAATATGGAGTGTGCAGTGTTGTGAGTGCTTTGTTGGATCATCACATCATCACGTGATGTGTTACACGTACGTATTGATTCAGAATAATGATCAAGATTGAGATTGGATTAGTATTTATGCCAAATGCGATCTTATTTTTGTAGATTTAAAACTCGTTTTTTGGTGAATAAAAGGGATACCCATCTTTAGGGAATAGGTCGAGATGTATGGCTTTCTTTTACGCGAGATGACAATTACAAGGAGTGAGTTTCATAAACGCTTTGTGGGTTACAAAATTATGTATGTAGCTACACAGAACATGCACTTAAATAAGTTAAATAGTTAAGGGTTATGTCTCATTATTAAAACTCTCACTAGATCGTGACCTGATCTGTAGACATGATGTAGTGAGAGTGATTCTACTTTCTCAGACTTAAGATGCCGCTGAATACACTATATACTATATACGTGAGTATTTACTTATTTCAGTAAACTAGTTTAAAATGAAACCATACAACTAAGCGTCAACTCCGTCTTTGCAGCCTAAGGGTTTTGGTGACTATGTCATCTTGATATGACTTTATGTGCAACTATCATTCTATGTACCTTAATTTAGTTTTTTTGTTTTCTCGGCATTAAGTCGAAAATCTCTCGCCGTGTACGCAAAATTAACAACATAATAATAACCTTTATGTACCTTGTATGCAGAACGTTCATATTCTATTATAATTGTTAACCTATAAGGCAAAGGTGTGTGTAATTGACGCAAAATTAACAAGATAGAACCTTAATGTACCCCGTATACAAAACGTTCTAATCAATCATTTCATCATCATCCCCTGAGGCAAATAACATTGGGTGTCTGTAAATGACGAAAAATTAAAAAGACAGAACATACGTGTGCCCCGTCTGCTAAACGTTCCAATCAATAATTTCATCATCATCATCTCAACTGTAGGACGTCCACTGCTGGACATAGGTATCTACTGAACTATTTCACTTTCAAATGATTCGTGAGTTACACTATTAATTGTTATTTTAAACGGGTATTCTACTCACGTTAATTATTCGTTGAAAATAGGTATCCAACGTGTTCAGTTCCTCCTAGGGGAACTTTCGTCAGGGAATGGAGCTTTTTACACGGTACCGTCTCCTTCCCTCTCGGAAGGAGACGGTATTCGGTTTAAAATAACAATCTACTGAACTGGTTGGTGCGCTCACCACAATACTGGATGTTGAAACACAGAAAGGCACTGCTGCCAGATTGGCGTGGATGCAGTAAAAACCTGCTAAAGGATACCTCTAGAATCTTCCAGAGGTATCCCTTTGAAGATTCTTACTGCATCCACGGGCAAGGGAGGAGGGGCAATATTATACTGCCCCACGACATTATCGTTTATTTTCATCAATAATTTATTCCAATATATTTGTAAGCCCCTAAGGCAAAAACCGGAGCGTATTTTAAGTTATACATGGTTATGTAACTGTGTTGTGTCTGTGCCATTCTTGCTCTTAAACAGATGAATAGATTTGGTTGCGGTTTTTATTTATTTTTGGGCTGGATTTGTCGAGAGCGTTAACATTTATGTCTTATAGAAATCAGTCGTAGTGCAAATGACAAGTAATTGGTTAGGGGTTTAACTTTAAAATAATATGATGGAGCTGGCATGCGGAGAAAGCAAGTTTGTCGATAATCACAATAGACAAAATTAAAATTCAGTCATTTAGACTGAATTTTAACTGTTAAGTCCGTCATGTAGGTTAACAAAATCACGTTTTCTTATGGTTCCGTACCTCAAAAAGAAAAAAAAGAACCCATATAAAATCACTTTGTTGTACGTCTGACTGTCAGTTTGTCTGTCTGTCTAACCGTCGGTCTGCCAAGACCCGTTATCTCAAGAACGTGTAGAGGTATTCAGTTGAAATTAAAACCATATACTCAAATCTACAGCTTCTTTCAGCTGTAAAATAAATAATCTAAGTTAACCTGAAAAAAAGATACGGCTTTTATGACGCAAAAACACATGTTTTGACATTCTCAAAGGAATCAAAATTCATAGGTATCCCGTAGACCTAGAACTATAAAATTTGGAAAGGTATATCGTATTATGCGGTAGTTATAGAGAAAAACTGTACATTTGCAATAGAATTATAAAATCGTCCATAAAAAAAGTACGAAATCAATTATCGTGGTTAAGCAACCCTACTCACGGTCATAAATTGGATGACCGAATCTTTTTGTGCATTTTAAAAACTTTTATTATATATGTATATTACGTTCCTACATTCCTAAGGAACTCTCGGTGGGCAAATCCAGCTCGCACTTGTCCAGTTTTATTTATTTTTGTACGTAATCAAAAAATAAACGCGATATATTGTAGCAAAATCTCGCGAGAAGTCTCACGCGCGCTGGTACGCTACGATGTGCCTCGGTACATAATTATGACGGGACGAGCCCCTTCTCCTAAACTTCAACTCACTTTATCTAAGTATATTAATTCAATCATTTGAAAAACAAAAACACGTGTCTATTATTTTGTATTATCTAACTGACAGACATAAATTTAGATTTTCACAACCTGTCATCATGGCTATTGCTGTCATTGTCAAATTGTAGGTCCTACCAGTAAAATAAATGGGGTGGATCCCAGTATTTCTATAATATATATACATATAGACAGAAATATTGCAACAGATTCTCCCACTATTTGCATTAAGCAAATTAACTAGCGGCGGCAAAAAAAAACGCTGCATCACCTTTTATGACGGCGTGCACATAGAAACTATTTATTATGGGTTTAATTACAAATGTTTCGTCTTCTAAATATATTATGACTTGTTAAACTTTCGCGATTTGTTAACATTTATTTTTTTTATTACAGGATTTTATCGCGTACCTTTTTTTGGTCCTCCCGCTACCATGAACGCTGAAATTACAATTAAAATTAATAAGGTACGCGATAGAATCCTGTAATTTTGTAACTAAATAAAATATAATAATATATGCCAACGAGGCACATCTCCCCGAATAACCACTTATGCCGGAAAATAGACAAAATCCAGTTATCTCGGTTGCTCGCTCACTTGAGCATGATTAAGTGTGACCGCTTAAAACAAAACTTGTGAAGCCCTGAAAGTTTGTCTTCCGATATGATAACGAGCCGTGGGGTGCCGGCGGTAGAATGTTACCCCCTCACATGCCCGTGGATGCAGTAAGAGCCTGCTAGGGGATACCTCCGGAAGATGGGTAGCAGAGTCTTTCCAGGTATCAACGTCCCGTGCTGCGCTCGCCAACCCGCCTACCAAGCGTGGTGAGTATGGAAATTACCCCTCATGTAGATCCATGAGGGAGGCCTGTGTTCAGTAGTGGACGTTTTACGGCTGAATTGATGATGTTGACCATTTATTTTGCTATTAAAGTATTTATAACTATCGTGAATTATCGTATACATAATAAATATCTGGAATATTCTCGTACTTGTTAAATCGGAGGCACCAACTGTTCTGACCCTTTAACATGGACATTCCTGATAAATTATGTCGGTACATATGAAATTGACGAATGAGAGGAACATAAAGTCGATTTTTTTTATATAAAATATTTAATTAATCAAATTGATCCCTTTACAAAAAAAAACATTTGGGCGGGAAATAATAAAATCTTTGAAGGTGGTTTGGACTGCCCCATCGGAGTTAAATTTTTTCTCTTGCAAGAAGTTATCAAAATTTCGAAAAAATGGTTATCTGTTGGAGCAAGGTCCGGAGAGTACGTTGAATGTCTTAGACATTCCAATTGAAGCTCCTCTAATTTGGTGGCCGTCTGTTGAGCAGTGTGTGGTCTAGCGTTGTCCTGAAGCAGCAGTGGCCTAGAGCGATTGACCAGCCTCGGTTGTTTAGCAGCTATCTTTTTCATCATGGTTTTCAGTTGCTGATAAAAGACATCTGCCGTAATCGTCTGGCCACATTTAAAAAAGCTGACGACACCGGCACTGGTCCACCAAACGCTCACAAGTAACTTTTTTTGAGTAAGTTTTCGCTTGGGGCTTGATTTGGCTGGTTTGCCGGGGTTCAGCCATTGCGATGAGCGCTTCCGATTATCGTATAGGATCCACTTTTCAGCACAGGTAATGATTTGATTGAAAATCTCAGTTAGCCTCTCAGCTTAATACCTTCATTTTTGTGCCGGTTGAGTAATGTAACGCAGCAGTCGACGCACGTTTGCCCTTGTATACAGTCTGCCAAGAGATACATCTGTAAATTGGTCAGTATCGTCTTTCCGTGTATAAGAATCCCCTACTGCGCTCGCCAACTCGCCTGCCAAGCGCGTTGTGTGTGACAACAAGCTCCTCATGTTCTTAGAGAATGCTTGAATTTAAAACTGACATTACTGACGAATACTGTCGGTAGGGGGCTGCATTTAGCAGTATTATAAGGAGGCCATATTCATCATCATCATCATCACAGCAGCAGCATTGCTGTCCACGTCCACTTCTGGACATAGGCCTCCCTCATACATCTCCAAGATAATGAGGGGATTCTTGCCATACTCGCCAGGCTTGCCAGGCGGTTTGCCGAAGTGTGGGATCACTGAATTGAAATTATCGTGGCTAGACATCATTTAATAAATATAATACGGCTTACACCACGTACCTAACTTATTATCACCTTGCTGACGTTTCGTAGACCATTTAGAGGCCCTTCTTCATGAGCACCGTTCGTGGCCGACTCCGAGGGCCGCGAGACGAGAACTGAATGGTCTACGAAACGTCAGCAAGATGATAATAAGTTAGGTACGTGGTGTAAGCCGTATTATATTTATTAAAAGAAGTTAAGAATCAAGAATCCAAAAATACTTTATTCAGTGCGGCCGCATGGACCTTATTGACGCGAGTGTGGGATGTTGATACATGGAAAGACACTGCTGTTCATCCTTCGGAGCTATCCCTTAGCAGATTTTTACTGCATCTACGGGAAATAGAGTAGAGGCAACATGCCAGAACCTCACGGCAGGTCACATTGACTGAAGCAAATCCTACATCTAGATCTCTTCGTAGGTAAGCTTTAGGCATTCCCTACCAACGGTATCCAAAAGTTAGAATATAACTGACCTATTTACATTGTTTAATGTTTAGCTATTTACCAAATTAGTTTATATGTTATCCGTACAGTAATTGGGGCCGGATTGAAATGTTATTAGAGCAAATTAGTGGTGCATTGTTGTATAACAGATAAATTTTGAAAGATCACGTTCGATGTTAGTCAAACTATTTATAACCGACTTTTAAAAGAACGAGGTTCTCAATCGACTCTAAGTTTTTTTTGTGTGATAGTTACGCCATTACTGCGCCTAACAGATGCTTTAACGGTGATGTAAAATATCGTGAGGTAACCAGCGGCTTGGTCAGCTTCAGACAAATTAACCTGTTATTTCTTCTGACAATCTGGAATTTTGTACACATAATTTAGTTCATATAACAAAAGAATTATGTACCTATGTTTAGTATCATTGTAAAATCAAGATGGCTGCCACCACAAAATGACGGGTTTAATTTTTTTCATATTTCTCAATATGGCTATCAAATGAAAGTGCTTTACTTGTAGATTACAATACATAATAAAAAAACAAATTAAAATGGCCGCCACAAACATGTTTAGTATCATTGTAAAATCAAGATGGCTGCCATCACAAAATGACGGGTTTAATTTTTTCCATATTTCTCAATATGGCTATCAAATGAAAGTGCTTGACTTGTAGATTACAATACATAATAAAAAAACAAATTAAAATGGCCGCCACAAACATGTTTAGTATCATTGTAAAATCAAGATGGCTGCCATCACAAAACGACGGGTTTAATTTTTTCCATATTTCTCAATATGGCTATCAAATGAAAGTGCTTGACTTGTAGATTACAATACATAATAAAAAAACAAATTAAAATGGCCGCCACAAACAAACTGGCGGATTTTATATTAGTTTCAATAATCTTAATATTATGAGTATCAGCTAAAAGGCCTTGACGTGACGAGCTGAATACATTTCATCATAAAAAAATCTAATTCCACCACAAAATGTCGGCTGTCATATATTATGTTTTACCCTTCATATTAGTATTAAATGAAAGAGCTTGACAAGTTGAATACTGTCCATCATGAAAACTAAATTCAAGATGGCCGCCACGACAAAATGGCGGATTTCATTAAGTGTTACTCCTAACATGGGTATCACATAAAAGGGCTTGAAACAGTAACTTGTCAGTTGTGAAAAATTACCAAATCCGTGAGCTTAAGATTTTACTTTAAGATTAATTCTAACATAACATCAAAATTCTATAAAATATTTTTTAGTATTATCTACAGAACTTGACGTCATTAAGATCTCAAATCTTATGTGGTCGAAGTCGAAAACCACAAAATTCAAATTATTAAACTTGGATTCCATTTTCACATTTATGTTTTGATAGGATTGTATTTACATTAAACTGGATGGATAGTAGTTCGTGATAGGATCCAAATTTAATAATGACTCAAGCAAAAAGTCAAGGCTTATTTGAAGTCGATTTTATTTATGAAATATAACAATTATTATACAGCATGTCCCGTAATTGGGGTACTAAGCCGAAAGGGGGGTTTTCTACCCCCCCTGGCAAACAACGTTTGTTCTACGACTTTCTTGATTTTCAAGTTTTTCAGTGATAAGATAACGTTCAAAGTTTATACCAATTTCATAAGAGTGACAACCCTGCTCTCAGCTGTTACGGGCAATGACCTATTGACCGCCGGGGAGTCCCGCGACGCGCCCGCAACGCGCTTGTGCGTATATTGAGTGTGGGTATAGGTGCGTGGTGTGCGTAGGCGCGTAGGTATGTATTACGGACACACGTCTGTTATACATTAGAGTTGACAGCGACTTGGAAAACTTGTAAAGATATTTAATTTTGTATGGAAACCTGAAAATACGTTTTTCTGAAATCTTTCTTCGCCTTTGCATTCCTTTGGTGGGGGGTAATTTGCAGCTCCTGGCTTCATACACCAGTTACGGGACACCTTGTATAGTTTATAACAAGTTACCTTCTACGATAGCGAAGATTGGAATAAGGAAAGGGGACCTTTTCCCTGCAGTGGGAAAATAATATCTATAAATTAAGTTATGTTCGCTGCGTACGAATGTTATTGTTTGGTGAAAAAAATGGGTAATAAACATATCCAAAACATAACATTAACAAAAAGAAACAAATAAACATATAAAAATTATGTTATGTACGTTTGTGACCATTATTTTTAATGTGGGACTGTTGTCTTCGTCCACTACTGGACATAGGCATGGGTATCCCCATGAGGGAGGCCTATGTCCAGCAGTTCACGAGGGGCCTTTTGTCATACTCGACACGGTTTGCAAGCGGGTTGGCGAGCGGAGTAGAGGATGTTGATACACGTGAAGACGCTGCTGCCCATCTACTGGATGTATCCCTTAGTAGATTCTTACTGCATCCACGGGCTAGAGAGGAGGGGTTACATCTTCTGCCGACACCTCATGGCAGCTTATAATAAAAAATATTATGTAATTTTAATGTTAGTTTAATTTAAATTTATGTTCTCATTTTCTCAAATGACAATTTACATGTTTCCTTACCCTTATAAATAAATTATTACTTCCTACAGAAGGAATCTGAAATACATGTAAATAATGGCACTTAGGTAAGAGGCTTCAGAGTTTTTTCGGAAGCTGTAGCCCGCATTAGCAATTGAAATATCCCAGCAGTAAAACAAGATAAAGCAGAAAAATACTGATCCAGTCCAGCTTTTACTAAAGTTGTTGGGGTAGAGCGAGTATTTTTAATTTTACTTTTGGTTAAATAATGAGTTGCTACCAAAGATTTAAACTGTTAGATACGCCCTCACCGTGATAAGACCGCGCCATTTTGTTTACACACGAAATGAGTGAGTGCACTCATTTCGTATTTGGAAATAGTTTACCTATAAATACAGTGTTAGCCGGACGTGTTGTGTGTTATTTTTTTCACGAGTAAAGTTCTATAATATAATAAGTTCTAATAAGTTCTAGCAACATGTTTACACGTTATATATATGATAACAATAACAGTTTATTAGCAAAACTAGTGTGCGTCGGAATTATGGTTAACACACATAATATATTAAGACAATGCCACAGTTTTTGGACACGTCTAGCGCACATCTGACGATTTTAATCTATGGTTGCTACTACAATAGTATAATTTTTATATGTATGTGCTCAAACTTATTTACTGCGTTGTTGTTAGTGATTGCAATAATAATTGTATTGTGTAAAGTTTGATCAACTTATAATTTTTCATCGAAACAGTGTTATTTATTGAAACGCCTTAGTAGACGTTTTGTGATCTCCTAGCGTTATTATGAAATAAATTACAGGTAAAATTAATAGTCATTTTACCTCTGACTGCTTATGTACCATATCGTTTAATTTTAAAGTTAATATTTTTATAGCTTATCTAATATAGCTCACTAACGCTTTACAATGGCAAAACAAAATTTGTTACTCATTCTACCTCTTCCCGTACCTACTACTGTCGTTTTCATTGTGTGCTCATACCTCACCCATATAAATTTATTATATTTATGTATAAATATATACACACACAATCATTGGTACGGGGGTACCAGAAAAGGGGGCGAAGGCCTTAAAAGGTCATCAAAGGTCAAAAATGGCATTTTTGGGATTTTGGACGATTTCGGCCATTTGAAGACTTTTATTTTTTTAGTGACCTTTTAAGGTCACTATAGGTCCGGTCTCTGTGACTCTCATTAAGACGGTGCTAACTAAAAAGGTTTCATGTAAATCGGTCAACGCGTTCGGTTGTGATCGTCAAATACACAGACAGACAGAGAGACAGATCAGACAGCGCTATGTGTATATATATATTTATATTTACTACTACATGAAGAGACAAGCCCGAGGCCCGGTTAAGTGGTAACCTCTACCTATTACAATTGCAATACCACGGTAATCACGTAAATATAGCTTATATAATATAATATTCCCAATAACCACATCCCATTCATTCCCCATCGAAAAATCCTATCCACTGCATCGCAATTTTTTTTATAATGAAGCCGTTAGAGCCGCATTTATGGAAACAAATTAAAAGTCCAAGTCTCAATTCAACCTTTCGCTTGAATTACGAATATCGTGTATTCGCTTCTCAGAAATACGCCAAAGAGCTCGGCTGGTTGTGAGACCGCCAATCGTTTCCAGGGATTGGCTCGAAATTTTAAAGGAAATCCAACTTGCACACGCTGCATGATTTCTTCGAAATTTAAAGTTTTGATAGCTTTGCAATCTGATGTATTATATGCGTTGATATATTTTTAACCCTCGACAAAAAGAGGAGTGTTCTATATGCGAAAACATATTAATAGTGTTTAAGTTTAATTATTTTTTATATTTCTTGTTAGAAATTGTACTGTTTGTTTTCCAAAATAAATAAATAAAAAATAACTTTGAGCACTATGTGTATGTGGCCCCGTTGCTCTTAAATGAGTAGACTGAATTAAATGCAGTTTTTTTAGGTTTCCGTAGTAAAGTAAGGAACTCTTATAGTTTTGCTTGGTCCATCTGTCTTTAGTCGATTTTACGAAGATACTGTAAGTCCTTAGAAAGTTGTAATGTCATATAAAATAATCACGCTGAGATAACGCTACTAAAAATGCTGATAAAAATAATAAATTGGGGTACTTCCCATACACGTAAGATGGGGATGAATTTTTTTTTATTTTCCTGATGTGTGAGAAATCGATGAATAGGTATTTTAAAACCATTAAAAAATCTGAATAAAAACATGTCGCTCAAATAAGTGATACGATTGACCCTTCTATCTTATACACCTTCGGTGGTTCTTAAACATGTTATATCAAAATTGGTTAAGACGTTTACAAGATAAAACGGGCGTGAAAGTGTGGTTGACTAATGGAACGGTTCTCAATATACCGTAATATGGTATTTATTGAAAATAATGGTATATAGAATGCAAAAATGAAAAAAAAATCATCGGTTGAGCTAACAATTTAAAATCATTGATTATTTATGAAAGTGGGGATGAACAATATTTTTTTTAAATATACTCTATCTCCTCTGCCTATGGAAGACATCAAGATATTTTCCTGATTTTTACCCTAGTATTTACATAATAGGGGAGACAACAGACCGCCACCTTTAACCATTTATTCCCTACATCGTTATTTTCACCCCATCCCCTACATTGACATTAGTGCGTTCTGGGAAATAAAAAAAACATATTTAGCACACCATGACTGGTTCGCCTTGTGGCAGTGCTTTGGTGCATTGTCTAGGTGCGGTTCACCTGTGTGGAGTGTATAATTGCATTATCTCCCGTGAAACTAATCAGACCATTTCATGAGCATCACTGAAGGAGATGCAGGTCTTGTAGATGAGGAAAGAATTGGTTCGTAGCAATTCGCTATATTTATAACTGCCCTGAATAAGTCCACTGTTAAGCATAACCGTATCCAAATCTGTGTCCAGAATTAAAAACAAACGATTTAAACTTTTAATAAAAACTAACGCCCGTTAGCATAACAGAGAATATTTTACAATAGAAACCAAAAACTGTAATGAAATCGCTCCAACACTATTGTTATTTTAATGAAACGGAACAGAAACACAATTTGTTACTTTTAATTAAGCCGGTGCCCCTTTTTAATCAACAAGCCTGCTGGTCGGCCGAACTTTCTGTTTAACCCTAAAATGATGAGAGTGCTAACGGAACCACGTGTTTTCCCTTTTACTTTTACAGTTTCGTTTATTTATCTGTCTCTTTTCCTCGCAGCTTCCAGTCATTTCCACTTAAGTCACAGAATAAAAGAGACTTACACCAAAGGTAGCCATATCATTTTAAAATTAGTGATACAGTGGTTTTTAAATTATAGATAGATAGATAGACTTTTATTTGGCAACAAAACAGCACAGACAAAACACAGTACGTATACAAGACCAAATTAAATAACTTATACTAAAAACCAAATTAAAAACTGAAAAATAATAATAACAGCTAACATACAATGCGATTAGGTTGGTTTTTACACAAACACATAATAGAACAAAGATAGTCGGGCAGGGCACCGGTAAGTTCTTTCTGTGCCGTTGTTAGCCAAAAAGGACCAGTCTCAGCTATATGCTGCTTCGCACCAGAGGTACGAGGCAGCGCTGGTTTTCAGACTGATCCTGAAAGTGTGGCTTCACGAACTCTAACGCAGTCCATTCAATGATCCAAAAAAAAGAAAATAATAAGAAATAAATACTAAATAAATACTAAATAACTGTTACCTATACTGTTACTTAAATATAATTTAAATAATAATAATAATAAAATATTTTCGCTATGTTTGTACCAAAATATATTACAAGGACAATAAAAAACAACCATGTAGATACAACAATTAACATTATGAATTAACGAATAAATAAATGTCACTGTCAAAAAGTGCAGAAGGAAAAAAGTAAGGTTATAATCTACGCAGGTTGGTTACACAGGTTAGAAAAACACGTCATCGGAAACGTGGATATTATTTTAGAAAATATTAAATGAGTTCCAAAGACAGAAGCTACATGCTTAAAACGATATAGATATATCTATAGATTGCCCGATATATGACAGAATAAACGATATCAACCCAAACTCAGACAAGAAACTAGAAGTTCATAATTTATAACGTTATGAACATACAATATTACATAGAAGTTTGAAAAGACAAAGATTGTCCAACACAGGGGGCCAATTTGACAAAGTGGGAGAATGGTAATTTCATTTTCTTTCACAAAACCACATGCGGTTAAAATCATAACACTACAATATATTTATGAAATAATAATCCTCTATACCTATTATTCTGTATTCTAAGCATTTGTAAGGTTACTTTTTTCCCCTATATCCTCTTTAGTTATATAAAAATAATTTAAATCTATGTTTTGTAATTGTAGCTTAAAACGCGACTGTTAATCAAGATAATGAAGATTATATGGGTTAAACCCACGATTTAATAAAATCAAAATTATAGTTCTGAACTTAAGAAAATCAATAATAAAGTTACAACTAATACAAAACTATTTTATATTAATTTTCAAGACATACATACAAGCTAACCAAAAAAAAAGTTATAAAAACATAGAAAAAAAACAAAATTTGTAAAATTTCTGTTGTTATATGGACATAATCATTTATATACAAGTCAATCGTAAAATAAGAATGTTAATTCGCGTATACTTTATGGTCTTTCTAAAATTATACTATTTATCTGAGGCATATGTTCAACAGTGGACATCCTATGGCCGAAATAATGATGATGATGATGAACTATTTTGAAATTAGACATTCCGTCTCACTGTTGTTCATATCCTTCAACCAAGTCGAAAACTTGTGTTTAAATAAGAAATTAGTTAGTGTCTTTTTATCCTTGTTACATGTCATAAAATTGTTGTAAATAACAGGAGCGATAAAAATGTATGTAGTATCAACGGCGCTACAGAATACTTGCGCAGTAATAGCTTGCTCAGCTATGCTATTACGGCTTCTGCTGAGTGATGCCCAGTTTGTACCAATGTAAACTTTAGGAAATAATGATTTAATAGTTTGTTATTTTTATAGTGTTAACCACACTCAGGTAGAACATTTAATGATTTAATGTTAAGAAATATTCTTCTTTTTTATGGCATAATCTTAGTGTATTTATGCCACTTTACATTTGGTTTGTGGTAGAGTCGAGAGTGGTAAATTAATTTGTTAATTACATTCTGCAAGAAGGGGTTACCCTGTGGTAGCTTCGTAGTCTTTGGGAAATAAATTATTTGTGAACGCTAAGAACCTCGGCGTTTTGGTACACTTATTTTGTGGAATGCGTATATCAAAGTCAAAGTCAATAAGTGTTTATTAAATAAAGCATAAATCTACAGAGAATAAGTTATTTACAAAAGAAAAACAAATACATTTGAAATGAATAAAGAACTTGATTGAATAGGCATGTTAACAAAGTATAAAAATTCATTTGGTTTGTCACTTAGATAATACAACAAACATAGACACGTATTATGTAGCTTTTTCAATTACTCGTATATGAAATAATATTAAGATAAATCTAGTGAAGTTTAAAAGTTCGTGACGTCATAATAGGGTACCGAGGCTTGTCGTGTCCTTTCGACGCATACCAACGTGTGACTTCACGCGAGATCTCAATATAATGTATCGCGGTTATTTTTGAATAACTTAAAAGAAAAAATACTTGTCCAATAGAATTTGTGACAACATGACGAACCCTTATTTAAAATTAAGTTATATAGTCTATTCGTTCGCTTAAGAAAACTTTGGTTTATGTGAAAACGTGTGAAGACCTTCATCACCTTAGGTTCCTAGCGCTCGCTGAGCTTGCTCTACTTAGATCAGGTGGCTTTTGTATAGCTTCTGCTTGGAATACAATAATGCTAGGCTAGGTTAAACACCTCACACAGCCGTGATAAATGTGCTCTAGCCATTAGACCCCTGAACTGAGGATGTACTTTGTACCTAATGGTTTTAAAATGTTTACATTCTTCCTCTCGGAAATACTATTTGAACGCAACAAACGTTTCCTTTGCAATGTTTCTGTGCTTGGATTTATGTCACTTGGAAGTTAATGGATGCTTTTGCAGGGGTTTAAAATGAATTCCGAACTTGACTCTTGCAGAACGAATTTAAGTCTTTTTATTATTTTGTTTATTTAGTTAATATGTCGTCACATTTTAAAGAATCTTTATTCACATAAGAATTTGCATTATCTTAAATGAGAACGTATATGCTAAATAAACATTAGGAAGATACATACGCTATGCATATTAATGGGACAAAGCCCCCTTATATACATAGCGCTTTCTGTCTGTTTGTCTGTCTGTCTGTGTATGGGAAGATTACCATCGATATAAATCATATCGATATAAACGATTTATATCGATGACGATTACAACCGAACGCGTTGACCGATTTACTTACCATTTCTACTCTACGGTTTCTCCTCTCAACTTCCCCATAACACATGAAACCTTTTTTGTTAGCACCGTCTAATTGAAAGAAGGGTACTGATTGATTTTGGTGACCCCAGAGTCACAGGGACCGGAGTTATTGTGACCTCAAAAGGCCACCAAAAATATAAAAGTCTTCAGATGGCCGAAAATGTCAAAAAAATCAAAAATTCAATTTTTTATCTTTGGTGACCTTTAGAGGCCTTCGCCCCCTTTTCTAGTATCCCCGTACCAATGCTTGCTTAATACATTTAGTATCATCATTATAAAACAACAAAAACAAAATAGGACCAAGATGCGAGCCTTGCGGTACGCCGGAAGTTCCTGAAAATAGATATGAACTAATCCCGTTGACTTTGACTTTTAATTTTTTTCTTTTAATTCTTATTTCTTTTCTTTTAATTTTATTAGCCTAATGTTTTGTAAGCCTATTTTTTCTGTATTTATGTGCTGCTGGTTTTCCTAATAAATAAATAAATATATAAATTCTCGATTATAAAGATAGGATTTGAACCACAGCAAGGGTTTTCCGTGAATACCACAAAGCTGCAATTTGTGTATTAAAATATCATGGTTAACTTTATCAAAGGCGCTTTTATAGTCTGTATATATAGCGTGAACCTCTGATACAGCTTAAGACAAATAATATGTGTAACCAATAAGATTAGTATCGACTGACCTATTCCGATAAAACCCATGTTGGCTGTTGGTTATTATATTTTTAGCGTAAGATGTTAGAACGGGGCAAATTACAAGTTCAAATATTTTTGAGAATAAACTTAAGATACTGGACGACAGTTAGACAGAACATTTATCTACTTTTTCAAAATTGGAAGTACATTAGCAGATCTCCATATAGTT
This sequence comes from Pasiphila rectangulata, assembly GCA_963082625.1. Classification (NCBI taxonomy): domain Eukaryota; kingdom Metazoa; phylum Arthropoda; class Insecta; order Lepidoptera; family Geometridae; genus Pasiphila; species Pasiphila rectangulata. Next base: position 15,512,954 of record OY720242.1, on the reverse strand, counting down.
GGGAAAACGGAAGTGTGCAGTGAACACTCGAAAATCAACTTCAGAGGATAAGTCAAGTTCTTATAAACGTTTTTAATGAAAAAAAGAGGGATCCCGTCAGGGCCCGCGCCTTTACTTGGATCAATAGATTTTGAAATGTTATACCATCTCCTCACTTACATCCACATTAGCTTAACAATGCTGAGTAGGATGAATCATTAAAATTAAAATTAAGATAGTCACTAGAATAGACAGAAGAAAAATGTGATGCAAACATGTTGCAAATATCGTCAACTGAATTAGCCAAATTTGAATTACATTTTATTTCACTCGGTAGATTAGTATCTATAAGGTTTGACATATTGACCAGAACTTTTTGGGATCATTTTTCATTTTGTCTTCTTTAATAAACACAACTTTTTCTGTGTGGGTAGTCTGAGTAACAACATAAACAACTTTGTAATCCTTGTTTAATTATTATTTAAAAATATATACAAGCTTATTTTTATAGTGGACCTCTTTGCAAAGCTTTCAACCAATATGGAAGAGCTAGCAGGCTCTTTTGACTCCAGGATGCAACACTATGAGAAGTACCTTAAAAAGTTCTCTAGCACTGATCAAGTTTCTCACAAAGATTTAGATGCACTGACTCCAGAGTTCATGGACTTCAAGGCATTCATGTGGAAAACATGAATGCCTTGAATATCATCATTGCCATTGCCTTGGCAATGATGAAATCTCAGTAGGAGCTTCTGGTTCAGGGCCTGGACCGTCAGGAGACTACATCACGCAGGAAGGTATTGCTGTTTCATGGCATTGTAGAGACCAATGATGCAGCCGTTGGAGACACTGTCATCAAGTTATTATACGACAAATTTAAAATGTCAGATATCTCTGTTGAACATTTATGGGCATGCCATTACCTAGGGACCAACACCAGCAAGCGCAGGAAAGTCATGGTGCTATACGCTACTAAAAATGCTGATAAAAATAATAAATTGGGGTACTTCCCATACACGTAAGATGGGGATGAATTTTTTTTTATTTTCCTGATGTGTGAGAAATCGATGAATAGGTATTTTAAAACCATTAAAAAATCTGAATAAAAACATGTCGCTCAAATAAGTGATACGATTGACCCTTCTATCTTATACACCTTCGGTGGTTCTTAAACATGTTATATCAAAATTGGTTAAGACGTTTACAAGATAAAACGGGCGTGAAAGTGTGGTTGACTAATGGAACGGTTCTCAATATACCGTAATATGGTATTTATTGAAAATAATGGTATATAGAATGCAAAAATGAAAAAAAAATCATCGGTTGAGCTAACAATTTAAAATCATTGATTATTTATGAAAGTGGGGATGAACAATATTTTTTTTAAATATACTCTATCTCCTCTGCCTATGGAAGACATCAAGATATTTTCCTGATTTTTACCCTAGTATTTACATAATAGGGGAGACAACAGACCGCCACCTTTAACCATTTATTCCCTACATCGTTATTTTCACCCCATCCCCTACATTGACATTAGTGCGTTCTGGAAAATAAAAAAAACATATTTAGCACACCATGACTGGTTCGCCTTGTGGCAGTGCTTTGGTGCATTGTCTAGGTGCGGTTCACCTGTGTGGAGTGTATAATTGCATTATCTCCCGTGAAACTAATCAGACCATTTCATGAGCATCACTGAAGGAGATGCAGGTCTTGTAGATGAGGAAAGAATTGGTTCGTAGCAATTCGCTATATTTATAACTGCCCTGAATAAGTCCACTGTTAAGCATAACCGTATCCAAATCTGTGTCCAGAATTAAAAACAAACGATTTAAACTTTTAATAAAAACTAACGCCCGTTAGCATAACAGAGAATATTTTACAATAGAAACCAAAAACTGTAATGAAATCGCTCCAACACTATTGTTATTTTAATGAAACGGAACAGAAACACAATTTGTTACTTTTAATTAAGCCGGTGCCCCTTTTTAATCAACAAGCCTGCTGGTCGGCCGAACTTTCTGTTTAACCCTAAAATGATGAGAGTGCTAACGGAACCACGTGTTTTCCCTTTTACTTTTACAGTTTCGTTTATTTATCTGTCTCTTTTCCTCGCAGCTTCCAGTCATTTCCACTTAAGTCACAGAATAAAAGAGACTTACACCAAAGGTAGCCATATCATTTTAAAATTAGTGATACAGTGGTTTTTAAATTATAGATAGATAGATAGACTTTTATTTGGCAACAAAACAGCACAGACAAAACACAGTACGTATACAAGACCAAATTAAATAACTTATACTAAAAACCAAATTAAAAACTGAAAAATAATAATAACAGCTAACATACAATGCGATTAGGTTGGTTTTTACACAAACACATAATAGAACAAAGATAGTCGGGCAGGGCACCGGTAAGTTCTTTCTGTGCCGTTGTTAGCCAAAAAGGACCAGTCTCAGCTATATGCTGCTTCGCACCAGAGGTACGAGGCAGCGCTGGTTTTCAGACTGATCCTGAAAGTGTGGCTTCACGAACTCTAACGCAGTCCATTCAATGATCCAAAAAAAAGAAAATAATAAGAAATAAATACTAAATAAATACTAAATAACTGTTACCTATACTGTTACTTAAATATAATTTAAATAATAATAATAATAAAATATTTTCGCTATGTTTGTACCAAAATATATTACAAGGACAATAAAAAACAACCATGTAGATACAACAATTAACATTATGAATTAACGAATAAATAAATGTCACTGTCAAAAAGTGCAGAAGGAAAAAAGTAAGGTTATAATCTACGCAGGTTGGTTACACAGGTTAGAAAAACACGTCATCGGAAACGTGGATATTATTTTAGAAAATATTAAATGAGTTCCAAAGACAGAAGCTACATGCTTAAAACGATATAGATATATCTATAGATTGCCCGATATATGACAGAATAAACGATATCAACCCAAACTCAGACAAGAAACTAGAAGTTCATAATTTATAACGTTATGAACATACAATATTACATAGAAGTTTGAAAAGACAAAGATTGTCCAACACAGGGGGCCAATTTGACAAAGTGGGAGAATGGTAATTTCATTTTCTTTCACAAAACCACATGCGGTTAAAATCATAACACTACAATATATTTATGAAATAATAATCCTCTATACCTATTATTCTGTATTCTAAGCATTTGTAAGGTTACTTTTTTCCCCTATATCCTCTTTAGTTATATAAAAATAATTTAAATCTATGTTTTGTAATTGTAGCTTAAAACGCGACTGTTAATCAAGATAATGAAGATTATATGGGTTAAACCCACGATTTAATAAAATCAAAATTATAGTTCTGAACTTAAGAAAATCAATAATAAAGTTACAACTAATACAAAACTATTTTATATTAATTTTCAAGACATACATACAAGCTAACCAAAAAAAAAGTTATAAAAACATAGAAAAAAAACAAAATTTGTAAAATTTCTGTTGTTATATGGACATAATCATTTATATACAAGTCAATCGTAAAATAAGAATGTTAATTCGCGTATACTTTATGGTCTTTCTAAAATTATACTATTTATCTGAGGCATATGTTCAACAGTGGACATCCTATGGCCGAAATAATTCAAATTCAAATTCAAATTCAAATTCAAAAAATACTTTATTCAGTGCGGCCGCATGGACCTTATTGACGCGTCACAACTTACAAAATAAAACAACACAAATAAATAGAATAAAGCACATAATTGAACCTGTTCACTTCAGATGACACGCGAGTTAGGAAAAGAAGTGAACAGAAGAACCTAACTCGGTCGTTATAGTCATCATTTAACAATTTGATTTTGTCTTATGCTACGTTTGACGGAGTTGGAGCAGATTCCGTCCCAAGTGGTTTTGTCCTCTAGGTAATCAGATATTTTATAATAAGCTTTATCGCACAGATTGCGTTTAATAATGTTTTTGAATTTATTTAATGATAACTTCTGCAACTCACTTGGGAGTTTGTTGTAGAAGCGTATACATTGCCCTTTAAAAGATTTTTTTACCTTATGGAGCCTAGTAGTGGGCACAGCGAGTTTATTCTTATTTCTTGTATTTACATTGTGATTGTCGCTGTTTTTCTTAAACGAAGCAATATTTTTATGGGTGTACAACAGGTTCTCATAAATATATTGACAAGCTACTGTCATTATATTTATTTCTTTAAATTTAGTGCGAAGTGATTCTCTGGGACCCATATTGTAGATAGAACGAATAGCCCTCTTCTGCAGCACAAATACGGTGTCTATATCTGCAGCACATCCCCACAGCAGTAAGCCATAAGACATAATGCTGTGGAAATAGCTGAAGTAAACAAGTCTAGCGGTATCTACGTCTGTAAGAAGGCGGATTTTTTTGACTGCATATGCTGCAGAACTAAGCCTACCCGATAGTTGTTCTATATGCGGGCCCCATTGAAGCTTATTGTCCAAAGTTATGCCTAAAAATACAGTTTTTTCTACAAGGTTTAAACTTTCACCTTTCAATTTAATGTTGGCATCAGCCTGTTTTACATTCGGGAGAGTAAATCTAATGCATTTTGTTTTATTTTCATTAAGTAATAGGTTATTGACATTAAACCAATTAACAACTTCTGAGATTGCATTATTCACCTCGTCATAATCGGTGGTACGTCGTTTCATTTTGAACAAAAGTGAAGTGTCATCAGCAAACAATACAATCTCATGATTGTTTTTGACAAGATGAGGTAGATCATTAATGTAAATTAAAAATAGAAAAGGCCCAAGAATTGATCCCTGCGGTACACCCATTGTAACTACAGATCCCGAAGAACGTTTTCCATTAACATCAACTCTTTGTATCCTGTTACTGAGATAAGAATTTAGTAGATCTAAAGAGATATCTCTAACACCATAGTGGCGCAATTTCCCGATCAATGTTTCATGGTGTACACAGTCAAATGCTTTTGAAAGGTCGCAAAAAACACCTATAGCGTCTTGCGACTTCTCCCAAGCATCATAGATATGCGAGATTAACTCTATACCGGCATCAGTAGTGGAACGACCGCGTGTAAAGCCAAATTGCTTGCAGTGAAGCAACTTGTTGTCGTTAAAGTGCTTAGATAGCTGATTTAAAATAAGCTTTTCAAAAATTTTACTAAATGTCGGCAGTACTGATATCGGCCTAAAGTTAGTGGGATCCGACTTAGAACCTGATTTGAATAAAGGTATTATTTTACTGTGTTTCATTAGATCAGGAAATACGCCACAGTCAATGCATTCATTAAATATAAAAGCCAGTTCAGGTGCGATTGTGTCTACTAATGGTTTTACAATGTTTACAGAAATACCCCAGAGATCTGCAGTTTTCTTGACATTTAACATTTTAAAGGCTTTAACTATATCGCCGCTGTCCACATATTGGAATTTAAAATTACTATCACATTTAGGTACATTTTCGCTAAGTAAGGACTCGGCGATCAGGTGAGAAGAGTTTAAAGACTTTGTGGTAGAAATTGGAATGTCAGTAAAAAATGTTTCAAATGCTTGGGCTACATCTTCATCACTTTTGTAGGTGGTATTATTATAATTTAATTTGAATTGGTTGTTAAAGTTACTCACATTTCCAGTTTCTTTGTTTATTATTTTCCAAGTAGCTTTAATTTTATTATCACTATTTTTAATTTTTGAACTTATATAATTAGACTTAGCAATATGGCAGACTTTTCTAAAAATTTTTGAGTAATTTTTAACCTTTTCTTTAAATTCTTCACTAAAATTATAATGTTTTTCACTATAAAGATCATATAATTTTTGTCTACTTCTATGTATACCCACTGTTGCCCACTCATTAAAGTTATGTTTATCTGTGACCATTATCGACTTTGATGTAAATATTGAATTAAACATATTGCTAAATGCATTGAAAAAATTGCAATATGACTCATTAGGGTTGTTATTTGAGTAGTAAGGTGGAAATTTTGTATTCAATTTACATTTCAGTTGTTCAGATCGATGCATGGTCACAGGTATAAAAGTAATTTTTCTTTTTACATTTTGTTTTTGTTGCTGTTTAATTTGAATGTGCTGGCCTAAATGGTCTGACTTTATATTGCTAATCAAGCCCTTATGGAGAATTTTTGTATTAGAATTTACAAAGATATTGTCAATACATTTAGCTGATGTTTCAGTTATTCTAGTAGGCTCCATAAACAATGGTTTTAGGTTATATGAATTAAAAAGGCATGTTAATCTAGTACTAAAAGAGTAATTATCTAAGAGATTAACATTGAAATCTCCACATGTAATTATGTTCTTATTTGACTTTGATGCTTTGAATAAGATTTCATCCATGACTTTTTCAAATGTCTCAAACGAAGCTGATGGTGGGCTGTATACACTTATGATAATAACTTGCTCCAACTCCGCACATGCTATTTCAATTTGGCTCTCAACAGACAGACAGACAATGTCTTTACGTTCTTTGTACTTAAGATGTTTATTAAGTAGCACTAAAGAACCTCCACGAATAGCATGTGATCTACAAAAGGAGCTACCAACAAGATGGTTGTTGAAACTGAACATAACCTCATGACTTTTCAGCCAATGTTCAGTAATACATAAAATATCAATATTATACAAGTTTATGTATAGTTCCAACTCTAACAATTTACTGCTTATTCCTTGAATATTTTGGTGCACCAAGTTGGTAACCTTTGTATTTATTTTAAATGTTTTATTTATTGCTTTTTCATTTTGACACAAGATATTATTTGACTTGTTCTGGCTAGAGATTTCCTCTGTTGTCTTATGATCTAATTTAAATGACTTGGAATAATTTCCAGAGTCTTAATTAATTGGTTTTGAGAATGCTCAAAAGAAGCATTCTGTTTAGCCAAATTTTTGGCTGTCATGCAAAAATAATATGATAGCGACATAGCTATCTGTCGTTTGTAATAATTAGAAAGGTAATAATTACCTTTAGTCAAATAATATTTTTTACTAACAATAGAGTTAGTGTCAATCACATGAATAGGATTATTGCACGATATTGTATGCAAAAGCATATTTAGCTTAAATCTAGTATTATTTTCTGACTGTGGCAAACTATTACTATAGGGGAATGTATACATTACAATTTCTTTAAATTTCAATGAACAAAGTTTATCAATATATTTTATCAAATCAGACTTGTTAACATTACCCCTATTTCCAAGACAGATTATTAAATTAGTATTCTCATTAGATGAGTTTTTAGAAATTTTTTGCATTATATCATGCAAACTACAGTTTGGTAAGCAATTATTTAAAACTGAATGTTCCATATGCAAACTCAAAAGTTGGCCCATATTTTTTCCAATTTCATCGCAGTACATTATTGATTTTTCTTGTGAGAATGATGATGATGATGAACTATTTTGAAATTAGACATTCCGTCTCACTGTTGTTCATATCCTTCAACCAAGTCGAAAACTTGTGTTTAAATAAGAAATTAGTTAGTGTCTTTTTATCCTTGTTACATGTCATAAAATTGTTGTAAATAACAGGAGCGATAAAAATGTATGTAGTATCAACGGCGCTACAGAATACTTGCGCAGTAATAGCTTGCTCAGCTATGCTATTACGGCTTCTGCTGAGTGATGCCCAGTTTGTACCAATGTAAACTTTAGGAAATAATGATTTAATAGTTTGTTATTTTTATAGTGTTAACCACACTCAGGTAGAACATTTAATGATTTAATGTTAAGAAATATTCTTCTTTTTTATGGCATAATCTTAGTGTATTTATGCCACTTTACATTTGGTTTGTGGTAGAGTCGAGAGTGGTAAATTAATTTGTTAATTACATTCTGCAAGAAGGGGTTACCCTGTGGTAGCTTCGTAGTCTTTGGGAAATAAATTATTTGTGAACGCTAAGAACCTCGGCGTTTTGGTACACTTATTTTGTGGAATGCGTATATCAAAGTCAAAGTCAATAAGTGTTTATTAAATAAAGCATAAATCTACAGAGAATAAGTTATTTACAAAAGAAAAACAAATACATTTGAAATGAATAAAGAACTTGATTGAATAGGCATGTTAACAAAGTATAAAAATTCATTTGGTTTGTCACTTAGATAATACAACAAACATAGACACGTATTATGTAGCTTTTTCAATTACTCGTATATGAAATAATATTAAGATAAATCTAGTGAAGTTTAAAAGTTCGTGACGTCATAATAGGGTACCGAGGCTTGTCGTGTCCTTTCGACGCATACCAACGTGTGACTTCACGCGAGATCTCAATATAATGTATCGCGGTTATTTTTGAATAACTTAAAAGAAAAAATACTTGTCCAATAGAATTTGTGACAACATGACGAACCCTTATTTAAAATTAAGTTATATAGTCTATTCGTTCGCTTAAGAAAACTTTGGTTTATGTGAAAACGTGTGAAGACCTTCATCACCTTAGGTTCCTAGCGCTCGCTGAGCTTGCTCTACTTAGATCAGGTGGCTTTTGTATAGCTTCTGCTTGGAATACAATAATGCTAGGCTAGGTTAAACACCTCACACAGCCGTGATAAATGTGCTCTAGCCATTAGACCCCTGAACTGAGGATGTACTTTGTACCTAATGGTTTTAAAATGTTTACATTCTTCCTCTCGGAAATACTATTTGAACGCAACAAACGTTTCCTTTGCAATGTTTCTGTGCTTGGATTTATGTCACTTGGAAGTTAATGGATGCTTTTGCAGGGGTTTAAAATGAATTCCGAACTTGACTCTTGCAGAACGAATTTAAGTCTTTTTATTATTTTGTTTATTTAGTTAATATGTCGTCACATTTTAAAGAATCTTTATTCACATAAGAATTTGCATTATCTTAAATGAGAACGTATATGCTAAATAAACATTAGGAAGATACATACGCTATGCATATTAATGGGACAAAGCCCCCTTATATACATAGCGCTTTCTGTCTGTTTGTCTGTCTGTCTGTGTATGGGAAGATTACCATCGATATAAATCATATCGATATAAACGATTTATATCGATGACGATTACAACCGAACGCGTTGACCGATTTACTTACCATTTCTACTCTACGGTTTCTCCTCTCAACTTCCCCATAACACATGAAACCTTTTTTGTTAGCACCGTCTAATTGAAAGAAGGGTACTGATTGATTTTGGTGACCCCAGAGTCACAGGGACCGGAGTTATTGTGACCTCAAAAGGCCACCAAAAATATAAAAGTCTTCAGATGGCCGAAAATGTCAAAAAAATCAAAAATTCAATTTTTTATCTTTGGTGACCTTTAGAGGCCTTCGCCCCCTTTTCTAGTATCCCCGTACCAATGCTTGCTTAATACATTTAGTATCATCATTATAAAACAACAAAAACAAAATAGGACCAAGATGCGAGCCTTGCGGTACGCCGGAAGTTCCTGAAAATAGATATGAACTAATCCCGTTGACTTTGACTTTTAATTTTTTTCTTTTAATTCTTATTTCTTTTCTTTTAATTTTATTAGCCTAATGTTTTGTAAGCCTATTTTTTCTGTATTTATGTGCTGCTGGTTTTCCTAATAAATAAATAAATATATAAATTCTCGATTATAAAGATAGGATTTGAACCACAGCAAGGGTTTTCCGTGAATACCACAAAGCTGCAATTTGTGTATTAAAATATCATGGTTAACTTTATCAAAGGCGCTTTTATAGTCTGTATATATAGCGTGAACCTCTGATACAGCTTAAGACAAATAATATGTGTAACCAATAAGATTAGTATCGACTGACCTATTCCGATAAAACCCATGTTGGCTGTTGGTTATTATATTTTTAGCGTAAGATGTTAGAACGGGGCAAATTACAAGTTCAAATATTTTTGAGAATAAACTTAAGATACTGGACGACAGTTAGACAGAACATTTATCTACTTTTTCAAAATTGGAAGTACATTAGCAGATCTCCATATAGTTGGGAAAACGGAAGTGTGCAGTGAACACTCGAAAATCAACTTCAGAGGATAAGTCAAGTTCTTATAAACGTTTTTAATGAAAAAAAGAGGGATCCCGTCAGGGCCCGCGCCTTTACTTGGATCAATAGATTTTGAAATGTTATACCATCTCCTCACTTACATCCACATTAGCTTAACAATGCTGAGTAGGATGAATCATTAAAATTAAAATTAAGATAGTCACTAGAATAGACAGAAGAAAAATGTGATGCAAACATGTTGCAAATATCGTCAACTGAATTAGCCAAATTTGAATTACATTTTATTTCACTCGGTAGATTAGTATCTATAAGGTTTGACATATTGACCAGAACTTTTTGGGATCATTTTTCATTTTGTCTTCTTTAATAAACACAACTTTTTCTGTGTGGGTAGTCTGAGTAACAACATAAACAACTTTGTAATCCTTGTTTAATTATTATTTAAAAATATATACAAGCTTATTTTTATAGTGGACCTCTTTGCAAAGCTTTCAACCAATATGGAAGAGCTAGCAGGCTCTTTTGACTCCAGGATGCAACACTATGAGAAGTACCTTAAAAAGTTCTCTAGCACTGATCAAGTTTCTCACAAAGATTTAGATGCACTGACTCCAGAGTTCATGGACTTCAAGGCATTCATGTGGAAAACATGAATGCCTTGAATATCATCATTGCCATTGCCTTGGCAATGATGAAATCTCAGTAGGAGCTTCTGGTTCAGGGCCTGGACCGTCAGGAGACTACATCACGCAGGAAGGTATTGCTGTTTCATGGCATTGTAGAGACCAATGATGCAGCCGTTGGAGACACTGTCATCAAGTTATTATACGACAAATTTAAAATGTCAGATATCTCTGTTGAACATTTATGGGCATGCCATTACCTAGGGACCAACACCAGCAAGCGCAGGAAAGTCATGGTGCGGTTTGTAAGTCATAGTCGGTATCATCGGTAGGTAAGTAGTCTGGTCTGGAATGCAAAGACAGCTCTGACGAATTCGGGTATTACGGTCTCCAAGTTTTTCTCTAAGGCCCGGCTTGAAGTTTTCACCGCTGCACGCAAACACTTCGGCCTAAAACAATGCTGGTCGTCGGAGGGCAAAATTTTCATGTTATTGCCAGACAACAGTTGCCGTCGGATCAAATCAATGTCGGAGTTAAAGACGCTGCTCTCTGTACATCCTGAGGCTCAGTCTAGTTCGGAGTAAAGGGCTCCCGGGACGTCCATGGACAAGGGGAAGTCTACTATTGTCCCCGCAGCGAAGGCTCAATTGAGGCCTAAATGCACCGGGAGGTAAACAGAACCAGTGCTCGTGTGATATATCTCTACCTTGATAACGAAAATTTTTCCACATTTACGTATCTGCCACTATGCAAATCTTAATTTCACAGCGTTGTATTGTTGTTTGTAAATTTAATTAGAAGGTAAGCATTATTAGTTTTCTACTTGTCATGTCAATTTTGACACTTGTGCTTGTTGGCTTGAAGGTTTGACATATCCATACTGCTTTTGACTGACATGATCTTAGAATAATAACGTAATAGAAAGCAGGCTAAAATAGCAATCAAAATCAATCATTTTGTACTCTTTTTACTTATGACATTTTAAAGGAGCTAGAAAGAGGTGCATACACAGCTGTATCTTCGTAAAAACGATATCATCACCCCCATCTCAGCCGTAGAACGTCCACTACTGGACTAGTTCTCCCTCATCTCCAAGAACTGATGATGAGGGTATCGTTTCTATACTCTCCACGCTTAGCAGACGGCATGTTGATACGCGGAAATACCCTGCTGCCCATCTTCAGGAGGAATCCCTTGGCAGATTCTTGCTGCATCGTTGGACAAGACTGGCATCGTTCTACTACCAACACCCAAGGCATTTACATATATGCGCATCCCACAAATTAACATTGGTAGATCGAAACCAGATAGCCTTCTGGCAATAGCCACATAAAACATGCAGTTGCAAAAGTAATGTCTGTAGCGATTTATTTCAGCGTTTTTATCGTAAGTCCATAAATCGCACGACGGCTCCGTTAGCAATTTTTATTAACAATCCTATCATAGTGACGTATGTATAGCAAACATGATGTTGCACTGACCTACTTCTCGCTTTGTACCGAACTAAACTTGTAAATTGTAACTTTGTTTTGTGGGGCAATAACAAACATCACACAACAAATGGCAGATGTAGCGAGTTTGGCAACAACTCCTCATGATCAGTATGTATAGTGTTACGTGGCCTTTGTGGCCATTGTGGACGTCCTACAGCTGAGATAAATGATGAAGATATAGTTTACGCTTGAAATTAAAAATAAATATATTACAATTTTAATTCAGTTAATATTTTTGTAATCGCCTGGAAAATCGAAAAAATGTATGTTTTCAAAGAATTTTATCATCCTAATGGACCCTACGAGGAGGTCATATTAATATAGGACCTCCTGGTTCCGAATTGGGTTAAAAAATGCAAATCATTCCCTTTTCATATCCTAGTTCGAGGGCATTTACCCTGAAACTTGGCAACTGTTTGTAATGATCAAGTCGTTTATTACCGCCTATTGTTCCATCAATCTATGCAAATGTTGGCCAAGTATGTGGGCCACGAGCGAGAACGCTTTACGGATGTTGGTATGTGCGACAGGGAAGGACAAATGAGACTACGGGAATGGATCTAAGTTACAACTGCAGTTAGGGCACATAACACGAGTGAAGGCTCGGTATACAGTCGTCATCATCTCGCAGGTTGTTTACTACTTTGGAGCATTCCATGACCACCGAAGTATATGAGATGTTGAAGAAATAAGGGCATGACTCCGTGAGCTTCTGTAGTCCCGTTTTTACTAGCTTTTATTTAGCTTGCCCTGTATGTATGTATGTAACCTTTTTTTAACTAAGCAACAAGCTTTTTTATTACATATATTGTGTAAAGACGTTTTAAGTTGACATTAAACGTTAATGGAAAATGTTTATTTTAATTTTTTTAGTAGGTATGTTTAAATAAAAGCTTGTTTTTTAAAAAGTATTTTTTACTTTAAATTTAATATCGCTTCCACTAAGGCGTTATAACACGTTACTATTTAGTTCTGAATAGATTATTAGAAATATAATACACTACCTGTAGCCCGCGAATTCGTCCACGTAGTGTTAAAAAATAAACTCACTAGTACTAACATTACTGCAAAATTAGTTTAGATGAAAGAAAAAAGTACCAGAGAATATAAAGAAACTTTTTCTGGTATTATTCTTTCATCTGACCAATTAAACGAATCATGACAACAATAATTTTATATTTGGTTTTGCGTTGTAATAAAAACACCCTGTTTCAAAATAAGCAATATGATACGCGCGGTTTCACCCTATCTTTGTCGGGAAAATAATTGGAGAGTGGCGTACGATTAATGTTCGAGTAATTACGCCTGATATCAAAACGCTTCGGATGTTATTTACGAGTATTTGAGTACTAATGTTGGCTCCTTCTGCTTTGTTTCACAATAATTGTGTGTAGTCTTTAACGTCTATTACTATGATTTATACAGCGTCAGCAACTGGTATTCATAGTGCTTGTTAGATGGATAGGGATTGATAAATAAGACAGACAACCAATTCGCCGTAGGGTGCCGGCAGTAAAATGTTACCTCTCCTACCTTTATCATCATCATCAACAGTATCAATATCCCGTACTGCGTTCGCAAACCCACCTACCAAGCGTGGCGAGTAAGGCAATATAACTCACCTCACATCTCATGATTTTGAAGATCCATGAGGGCTTTTGACCAGCAGTGGAAGTGCACAGCAGTCTTATGGGTATGATGATGAATACAACCAATGTATTATTCAGACAAACTCTGAGGCAAATCAGGCAAAGCTCTACATGCGACGCAAGAGGATTTAAGGTTGTGAATTTGATTCCCGCCTCGGGACAAATGTCTGTACCATCTTTTCTGGGTGTTTTTCTATATATTATTAAGAATATCTATCTTTGTAGTACAAAGTATATTAGTCATAATAGTGCCCATAACACAAGCTCTGCTTAGCTTGGGGCTAGATGATCCTGGACTAAAAATGTGTGAATTGTCCAGCATTATTTTTTAAATACGTAAACTGTTGTAATAAACTAGCAGCAGCAAAACCTAAATGAAATGTAATCCGATATGGGTTATATGCGGATCTGCAAACAGAACCATCCACAAAGCCTAATGAGTTTGTCAGAAACAAAATATCTGGCTCGGGTAAAAAAGTCAACACACTGAAAAGGCCGAGATCCCAGGAAACAATGAGAGTGACCCAATAAGCCTGAGTCCTTTATCTCACAGGACAGCCAACAATAAATAGAGCACCCCATCAACTGGCACCGAGCTCTCATATAATTTTCACGTAGCTTTGAGTATAGACAGCTGAATCAAAAGGTAGATTTAAACTTTCGTCAGATGTAGACTGCCAGCAGAATGTTGCCTCTCTTTTCCAGTAGATGGGAGGAGATGATCTACTCCCGTACTTACGTATTCATATTAGAATTATATATTATATTATTAGATTGGGAGGAGCTTGCTTCACAGCGGTCATCTTGGCAAAGCACTATCTATAATAAAGTAAAAGCCTTTGAAGACAATCGCCTTCACAAGCTAGACACCAAACGCCAACTACGCAAAGATAGACCCAAGCCCTCCTACATATACACCTACAATGACGCTGGTCAGCTCTACTGTCACTCCTGCTGTAGAGTTTTTAAAACCAAGTTTGGTCTAGCCAGCCATATTAGAGCTCATTACAGATAGTAAAGTAAAGGTCGCCGTCATCGAAATCGATGAGGAGGACTATATTTATATATATACATATATATATACATATTCATATTAGAAATATGTCTTATTGCTCCCGATAAAATTGATCATATCAAAAATACGTCGGGGGAGAACGGACCGGGTGATACGGGACTGGGGGAGAACGTACCAAACCCTAAATAAAAACGACCTCTGTGGATCAGTTGGAATAATAGCCGGCTGAGATGCATAAAGTAACATCGTCTCATCTCAGCCGTAGCAATGCAGCTTCTGTCCACGTTCACTGCTGGACATAGGCCAGCCTCATGGATCTCTATGAATATGAGGGTGTCGTTGCCAGGCTCACCGTAAGGTGCCAGTAGTTGAATGGCGCCTCACCTCTCTTGCCCGTAGATGCAGTACGAAGGGATACCTCCGGAAGAATGGCAGCAGCGTCTAGTGTATCAACGTAGTACGCGCAGTGCGTGACTGTGCTCGCCAACACGCCTGCCATGCGTGGTGAGTATGGCAACGACCATGATCGGTACTTGGCCATGAGGGAGACCTTTGTCCAGCAGTGGACGTCCTACGGCTGTGATGATGATGATGACTATTACTACTCTATTACTGAAGATCCGCATGGTGTTCGCGGTTTTTAGGGTTCCGTACGCAAAGTTTAGACTTTGTTACATTCATAGCCTCGTCTAAAAGCTAGCTGGAAACCACGAGCCGATGAAGTTGGCTTTTGCGCCGAAAAATATTCGTTAGCGTCCCTTCAGTATTATCATTTCAGCTGTAAAAAGTTCACTGCTGTATACAGGCCTCCCTCATGGATCTCCTTAAGTGGTAGTTGCCATACTCACGACGCTTGGCCTGCCAAAGCTAGGTGAGCGCTTTACGCTGCTGCCTATCTTTCCATGGTATCCCTTAGCAGGCTCTTACTGCATCCACGTGCATGAGAGGGGTAACATTCTACTACCGGCGCCCTTTATCTCATCTAATATCATGTCTGTTTCAAATTTGCTGTGGCAATAATAAAACGTAGCAAACTCATCTTTTATATGAGGTGACCGTCGTAAAAGCCCGTCTGTGAATCTTTTTTTATCGCGTCAAAGAACGATCAATCATCCAAAATGGATTTTGCGTTTTGTCGAGCTCCTCACTTATTTGTTTGAGGTTTTAGTTGTCATAGAGCGTGGAATCTTAAGCGCTTTACATTTTTTTATTCTTTTCGTGGTTGCAAAGCAAATTTGAAACGATTGGGTATAACTGAAAAAGTCTTTATTTCATTTCGTTTTAAATTATGATTGCTTCTTTGTGCTGTATTTGATATTTTTAATGGAATAGTGCGAATAGATAGATAATAGAAAATGCTTTATTGCATACCTTAAATATAAAAATAACAACAAAAAGATAAACACTAAACACAAAGTGATAATTGGCGGTCTTATCGCTAAAGAGCGATCTCTACCAGACAACCTTGGGATGGATTGGATTTGTGGATACAACAAGGGGTTAAAAGATGTACGAAAGGTTTAAAAAAATAAGTAGGTACAATTCGAATACAGTTGCATGAAGTAAGATTAATTATTTTAAGACAATGTCGCTTTAAAATATTTGGCGTTCCTCTCAGTCATCATCACCATCATCATCGTCATCTTCCAAAAGTAAGTCTACTGCTGGACGTAGGCCTTCCACATGGATCTTCAAGATAAATAAATAAATAAATAATGCTGGACAAATCATGTGTGATTTGTCCAGCATTATTTATTTATTTATTGCATCATCTAGCCTCAAGCTAAGCAAAGCTTGTGTTATAGGTACTAGATGACTGATATACTTAATACATTATAGAGGTACTACATAGATAGATATTTTTATTATATATAGAAGAACACCCAGAACACCCCGAACAAATATCTGCAGATTGTACAGACATTTATCCCGAGGCGGGAATTGAACCCGCAACCCCTTGCGTCGCAGGCGGACCTTCGCCCGCTGCGCCACAGAGCTCGCCAAAGATAATAAAGTTGTTCTTGGTATTCATGCAGGCGGGTTGGCTGGCGCTGTACGGGATTTTGATTCACGGAAGGACGCAACTGCCCATCTTCCGTAGGAATGCTTTGGCAGATTCTGACAGCATCCACAGGCATGAGAAGAGGTGCAACATTCTACGCCGGCACCCCACGGCACCTCTTTGAGACTAAACGGTGCTTTGTGTTTTCGGGATTATATATTTGTATCAATATTAATAATAAAAAGGAAAGATTTGTTTGTTTGTGTGCAATGAATAGGCTTCGATACTACTAGACCGATTGGAATTTTTTTTTCACCTTTAGAATCCTACATTATTTGTGATGAACATTTACATTTACACTTATAATAAAGAGGATAGATTCGATTGTTTGTTTGTTATGCTCTTCGAGCTTATACTTGAGGAATATATATGGGAATTCGAATTAAAAAATCTACTCCTTATTTCTAATTCTAATTCTAGGGGGGATCACCAGCGTCCCGCATTGGGGTGTATTGTGCATTGTCCCCCGAGATGCTGCCTCGACACTAACCTAACCAGCCCAACTCCTTGAAATACCGGAGAAGGACTCGGGGTCGCCGGTAGCATTCCATGAGCATCCCCGACGGGTATGCAAATGTTCTGGAAGAAGAAGGGCATGAGCAAAACGACATAGCTTCCTGCTGTATGTGCACATGAAGCGGCGTCAGACCAAGAATTATATCTAGTGCATCACTAGGTTGGTGTGGATTTCGTGCATCCACATATTAGTGAACACGCAAGTCTTTGAACCTGTTGCAGCTTGTTTATTACCGTGACTAGGTTTGTTCTTAGCCACCATACTACTGCTCCATAGGTAAGCACTGGTCGTACTCCTCCATATTTTTCGTTGCAAAAAATAGCCTCGGTTTTCAGTAGCCTTTTATAAAAATTATTTTAAATTGATTATTTTTTTATTCTCTACTGTGCTCTGTATTATTACTGTGTTGCTGAATACGGTCTACCATTATGCGACAAGGCGTGGGGTGCCTGTCGTAGAATGTTGCCCCTCCTCTCATGACCGTGGATGCAGTAAGAGCCTGCTAAGGGAAATGCTGATCTGGAAGATGGGCAGCAGCGTCTTTCCGTGTTTCAACATCCCGTACTGCGCTCGTCAACCCGCCTGCCAAGCGTGGTAAGTATGGCAACTACCCCTTATAAAGATCTATGAGGGAGGCCTGTGTTCAGTAGTGGACGTTTAACGGCTGGAAATGATGATGATGATATGCGACTTAACATAAATACACGTTGTTAAAATGTATATAGTATCAACTTATCTACCAACAAGAAAATCACCAATTCGAAACAGTCCATTGTTAAACACAATACGGCTCTTCTGAAATTTGGAAGGTTTTGCCGTAATCTTCACGCTTGGTTTGAAAATCTTACAATGGTTCATGTTAAGACAGCAATGAGAGAACCCTGTGTTCAGTAGTGGACGTTTTACGGCTGAATTTATGACTATGTGGGCACTAGAATTTTATTACATCACACTGTAATGCTACTGATTTTTAAATATAACATAATTATAGCTATCTCACACTATAGCCAAATTAGATAAGCGGTCTGTAATGGTGTGATCCATGACGGTTCTGGGTATGAATCCCCACGACAGTATTTAAATAATAAATAATAAAATTCTTTTATTTCGCACAACATAGATCCATATGGGGTTAGTAACACAGTAAATGATTAGTATGCAAATCGAGAGATATAAAAATTAAAAATTTATTTATTTTTAGTATTTGCATTTAATATTTATTTTTGCGTAAATAATAAAAATATTACTGTTCGCTGAGTTAAACTTTATTTGTATTTGTATTTAATGGTGACGACCATAGGACGTTATTATTATTATGAGCTGTTTGGGTCCCACGGCTGAGCAAAGGCTTGCCCTATTCCCTCCATGCATCTCAATGTTGGGCTACTTCCCTACACATGCACAGTAGGCGTCACAATTAAATAAACTGGGTGTCTTGTCTAAGGGGGATACTTATATATGACGCTGTCTGTACATTTTAATGTTAAGAACTAATTTTAAGAGGTAAGTTCTCGTGTCACTGTTCACGAAGGATGAAAGGGGGATAAGGAGGCTGTTTTCCTGAACTGGGACGACAAAGTAAAATATTTTAATAAAATCACAAACTGTTAATTTAAAAAAAAAATAGGTAGCGCCCAATGTGTATAGTGTAGACTAAAACCTTAAATAATTTCAAATAAATTGTCAACACTTTACAGAAAATCCAACCGTTTTTGAGTTGTAAAAGTACACACTCGTGTTCTGGACGTTTTTAAAATTATAATAAAAATATATATGTATCTATGTAGTATAATGTTTTATGTATATCAGTCATCTAGTACCCATAACACAAGCTCTGCTTAGCTTGGGACTAGATGATACTGTGTGAATTGTCCAGCGTTATTTTTTTATTTTATTTATGCACAAAAAACTTTACCCTAAAATCATTCAGTCGTAAGGATTCACTTTATTTTTTTTTAATTCATCAGTCATTGTTTTATTTTAGTAAATTCCAATATTCCTTTTGAATTTTTCACCGTCAATGACTTTCGGTATTTTAATCAAACATTCCCCATTCCTATGTAGATGCTCTACGCCGTAGGCTTGCTACGGCGGCATAGCAACGAAGATTGTTAAAACAATAAATTACGCGCTGTGAGAAGGTAATAAATTTAAAAGTATTCTGACGTGTAAGTTTTTGTTGAGAATTTAATGTAATTTATTATTAAAAGTCTATTAAGATTAATTTTAAGCGAAACAAAAATAATTTTTAATGAATTTTTTTTTTAGCTTGCATCGCCCTCGCATGTATTAAAATTAGCTAGGATATAGAAGAGCTGTAAAAAATTGTCCTTTCACTTAGATCTATCTGGATGAATGTATCAAAAACACTAAATTATCCTATACGTGCCTAAAGTGCTCCAAACATTGCTAGATAAATAGTTCTTGCCCTCTAACATTCTCCTCGCTTAATCGGCCTTATTTATAAAAAAGAACAGGTTAGCACGTCTGGGGCTGACAAGCTATAACGTGAGTTACACTATTCATTGTTATGTTAAACGGGTTTTCTACTCACGTTAATTATTCATTGAAAATAGGTATCCAACGTATTCAGTTTCTCCCAGAGGAACTTTTCAACGAATAATTAACGTGAGTAGAAAACCCGTTTAACGTAACAATAGATAACAAAATCAAGTTTAAAATTGTAAGACTATTATTAACCTTTAAAAAAATAGGTCAGAGCCGGTTTCATCCATCAACTTCTGATAAAATAATGTTCAATATCAATCTCAAAGGCCTTTGTCAATCATATCTTTGAAGTAATCCCGGTGAGGTCCAGCGGGTTAGGGCTGTCCATTCAAAGTTTTAGACGCGATAAAAGTAATGACGAAGCGACGGCTAGGATTTGAATTACTAAGATACATAATTAATGGAATCAGGCGTTACTTTGCGGAAATCCATATGACGATAAAATGCAATGATACAATAATTGCATTTTTATTTTTAAGATACACCCAAGAGAAGCAAAATATCATGACAATGAACAAGAAGATCACTCTAAAACACATTATTACAACATTATTAGAGATTTCTTATTTGCCGTGGGGTGCCGGCAGTAGAATGTTACCCCTCCTTTTATGCCCGGGATGCTGTAAGAGCCTGCTAAGGGAAACCTGCGGAAGATTGGCGGCAGCATCTTTCCGTGTATCAACATCTCTTGCTGCGCTCGCCGGCCCGCCTGCCGAGCGTGGTGAGTAACTACCCACTCATGGAGATCCATGAAGGGGGCCTGTGTTCAGTAGTGGACGTTTTACAGCTGAAATGATGATATGAGATTTCAGTTAAAGTTGTCATTGAAAGTCGGACACCATGGTCGGACATCTGTTACAATTAACATAGATACCAGTTGCGCTGTATAAATCATATTAAAACAGATGTACCTTTTACATCTGTTTTAAGATGATTTATACAGCGATTTACGTTTAAGAACATTATTGGCCTCCTCTAGGTCATAGATGATTCACGCAGTATAAACAACTGAACTTCCTGCTGTGCGGGATGCTGCAATCCCTGGAACGTTGCAAGATGCCCAAAGCTTGCCTACACCATCCTCTCAGCATAGTCAGTTAGATTCCGAGGAAAGAACTATTATGAGTAAATAAAAGTTACGTCAAAACACAATACATGTCTTAATTAGGTTAAAATATTATTTCAGTCATTTTGGAGTTATTTTGGATCACCGGTACTTAAAGTCCTTCAGAAGCTATTTAATTCCGCCTTGCTTGAAGGTACGACGCCAAAAGCATGGAACAAGGGCGTGGTGGTTCTGTTCTTCAAGAAAGGTGACAAAACCTTACTTAAGAATTACAGACCCATCTCGCTGTTGAGCCATGTTTATAAGCTGTTTTCAAGGGTCATCGCGAACCGTCTCGAACGCAGGTTTGATGACTTCCAGCCTCCCGAACAAGCCGGGTTCCGAAAAGGCTACAGTACCATAGACCACATACATACGCTGCGGCAAGTCATACAGAAGACCGAAGAGTATAACTTGCCGCTATGTCTTGCGTTTGTGGACTATGAGAAAGCCTTCGATTCGATCGAAACATGGGCGGTGCTTGAGTCTCTCCAACGATGCCGAATTGACTATCGGTACATCGAAGTGTTGAAGTGTTTGTATACAAACGCCACTATGTCAGTCCGAGTACAAGAACAGAGCTCGAAGGCGATTCCCTTAAAAAGAGGCGTAAGACAGGGAGACGTAATCTCTCCGAAACTGTTTACGACCGCTTTGGAAGATGCCTTCAAGCTCCTGGAATGGAAAGGGCTGGGCATCAATATTAACGGCGAATACATCACTCACCTTCGATTTGCCGACGATATTGTGGTCATGGCAAAGTCGATGGAAGAGCTCAGCACGATGCTCGAAGGCCTCAATCGAGTCTCCCAGCGGGTAGGCCTTAAAATGAACATGGACAAGACGAAAATCATGTCAAATGTCCATGTCGTGCCTGCCCCAGTTATGGTTGAGAACTCGGCTCTTGAAGTTGTCGACGCGTACGTATACCTAGGACAAACAGTCCAATTAGGTAGGTCCAACTTCGAGAAAGAGGTCAATCGTCGAATCCAACTCGGATGGGCAGCGTTTGGGAAACTTCGCAACGTCTTTTCGTCCAACATACCTCAGTGCCTTAAGACGAAAGTCTACAACCAGTGTGTGTTACCAGTGATGACATATGGAACCGAGACGTGGTCCTTCACTATTGGCCTTATGAACAAGCTCAGAGTCGCTCAACGAGCTATGGAGAGGGCTATGCTCGGGGTTTCACTACGGGATCGAATCAGAAATGAGGAGATACGTAGGAGAACTCGGGTCACCGACATAGCCAAACGGATTAGCACGTTGAAGTGGCAATGGGCAGGCCATATAGCGCGCAGAACTGACGGCCGATGGGGCAGCAAAGTTCTCGAATGGAGGCCACGGATCGGCAGGCGCAGCGTAGGACGTCCACCTACAAGATGGGCAGACGACTTGGTGAGAACTGCTGGTCGGCGGTGGATGCAGACGGCTTCCAACCGCAGTACTTGGAGATCAATGAGGGAGGCCTTTGTCCAGCAGTGGACGTCCTACGGCTGAAATGATGATGATGATGATGATGATTATTTTAGTTGATACCTACTAAAACCAAAGTTATATCATCATTTTGTATAAAACTGTAAATCATCTGCCGTAAATATAATTTACCGATTTAATATCGACTCTACCAAAATAAACGCAAGCATTTAAGTTCCATCAGGTTACTGTTTTAAATTCAGTTTCGAGACACTAAAGGTGCAGTTAAAAGCATGTAAAAAGGTAATATGCATTCATTGGTCAATGAACAACGTTGGATGCTCCGCTTGGTACGAAACTAATTAAAAGGAAATTGCTGCCGTCCGTATGGACGGTGCATAATTAATACTAGCAGAGCTGTAACTGTAACGACGTTGTTGTTTTTTTTTTTTTTTTTTAATAAATAAACGAAAAGTTGCTTACCTGTATGTATTCGTTACGAAACTAATGAAAACGCGTTCTTATTATAGTATCGTCACGTTACCCCTTACTTTTGATACAATGAGCACAAAGCATCGCACTGTTACGCATCGCGTAGGTACGGAATATTGTTATATTAAATTTATATTTGTTCTGGTATTTTTTTCGAAAGATGGCTTAGATACCCCTCATAATATCCCAATCCACTAATCATCTTACTTACTAAGGGAAATAATAAAATGTTCAAAAGAGCTAACTATGTTTATAACTAATATATACATATATAAAAAAAAATTAATAATACATTTTAGATTTTCTCATTGAAGTTGTAACTTATTTATTCACGCTGATACTCATCTCTCTCTCTTTCATTCATACGAACCGTTACAAATCTCGCATAATGCAAACTGTACCTTATTCAATTGATTAAAACTGGCATATGCACAAATGATGCGGGAAAGAAAAAAGATAAGTAACGAACGTACTTCGTTTCGAGGCGTTGTTATTCGTCGAATTTATACGGCTTGTTGCAGATTCTTATACCAGAATTGCCTAAAATATATAACAACTATTTTGACTACCGATGTTCTAGTCATGAACCAGTAATATATTTTAGTATAAGACCTGCTGAGGGATACCTTCGGAAGATGGGCAGCAGCGTTTTTCCTTGTATACAATACCGTACTGCGCTATCCAACCCGCCTGCCAAACGTGGTATGGCAACTACCCCTCATGTAGATCCATGAGGGAGGTCTGTGTTCAGTAGTGGACGTTTTACGGCTGAAATGATGATATTTAATGTTCAATTATGTAATGCCTAGTAGAACCTACCCTGAAAATACAAAAACACTCAAAAAAGCATGTCCGAGGCAGTAGGTTAAAACTCTCTAAATCATTACTTAATATTAAAGAGAACTGCGGAAAGTTCGTGACTAAGCTAATTTTCCGGTCTTTTAATTACTTTGACCGAAGATATCAAAAAATCACAATTTAAAAATGTCCTTTTACGAAGGAATATTTTATCAAGCAAAGCAATTAGTCCGCGGCTGTCAAATAGATCTTTTTTCATTTCCCCTCATCAATTCAGTGTATTTTTATCGAACGCCCAGGGTTACCGCGATTTCTAAGTGCTGGGGTAGTGAGGTATTTTAGTGAGTACGCAAGTTGTTAGAACAGAGATCTATTAAAATAATGTAAACTTTAAAAAAAATATTAACCGACACTAACGTTAGACTGCTTTCTTATATACAAACCCATTATTTCCTTTTATTTAATACCACACTTTGCCGTGGGGTGCCAGCAGTAGAATGTTATCCCTCATCATATGCGCGTGGATGCAGTAAGAGCCTGCTAAGGGATTCCTCAGGAAGATGGGCAGCAGCAACTTTCCGTGTATAAACATCCTGTTCTGCGCTCGCCAACCCGCCTGCCAAGCGTAGTGAGTATGGCAGCTACCCCTCATGAGGGAGGCTTGTGTTCAGTAGTGGACGTTTTACGGCTGAAATAATGATACAAAACTTGAGTACATTTGGAAATATATGATTATTCATGCTTTATTTACCCCCCATGTAAATCCCCCCAAATCGGTTCACTCGTTTAAGAACTATGGTGCCACGGACAGACACACCCACATAGCGGGTAAACTTAAAACACCCTTTTTGGTTAATAAAAAAATTATTATTTTTTTTACAAAAAAAACAAAAACGTTAATAAACTGGCATTTTTTTTTCATTGACGAATTTTATGTTCTTCTTCGTTATTTTCACTTAACCTTTCGTAATGAAAATGCAAAAGCTACTGTAAAGTACTGAAAGTACTATAAATATATACAAAATAATTTCCAAGTCAGCCCATACTTAGTTTAGTTATTCAACCGTAGCAACACTATTTGTGGACTAATAATATCAAATGATAAATGTTCAATGAATATTCAATGTGAACGCAAACCGTTCTTCATAATACGAGCATAAGACGAGCTCTGTGGCGCAGCGGGCGAAGGTCCGCCTGCGACGCAAGGGGTTGCGGGTTCGATTCCCGCCTCGGGACAAATGTCTGTACGATCTGCAGATATTTGTTCAGGGTGTTCTGGGTATTTTTCTATATATAATAAAAATATATATCTATGTAGTATAATGTATTAAGTATATCAGTCATCTAGTACCCATTACACAAGCTCTGCTTAGCTTGGGGCTAGATGATGCTGTGTGATTTGTCCAGCATTATTTATTTTATTTATTATTTATTTATAATATAATAGCAAACATTCTCTTTTATACGACAATATGACGAGCCAAGCCGATGGCCCACCTTATGTTAGATACATGACCAACGCTGCATGGCTTTGAGCCCGTCACCTTAAGACATAGAGTTGTAAGGTCTCATGTGCCCGTAATTTCACCGGCCTCCTAACCCTTCAAACCGGAACACAGCAATGAAAAAAATACCATTTGGCGGCATAAACCCCCGGACGATTGATCGAACCATGCAGTCGAACCACGTGGCCATAAACGGATAAACTCTTCACAAAAAGTTCTACTACTACAAGGCTAAACACTTCTGGCATAAAGAATAATAATATTCAAATCAAATCAAATCTAATGTTTTTATTTGCAACCAAGAAAACAATAATATTAATATGTAGTTACATGGACTGTTATTTTACCATGTTACTTTTCCGTGGGCACCGGCAGTAGAATGTTGTCCCTCCTCTCTTGCCCGAGGATGCAGTAAGAGCCTGCTCAGGGATACCTCCGGAAGATGGGCAGCAGCGTCTTTCCGTGTATCAACATCCCGTACTGCGCTCACCAACGCGCTTGCCAAGCGTGGTGAGTATGGCAACTACCCCTCATGGAGATCGATGAGGGTGGCCTGTGTTCAGTAGTGGACGTTTAACGGCTGAAATGATGATGATGACATGGACTGTGTCAGATTTTTCTCTCTTCTTTTGTTGTCTAGATAGGTATATAGATAGAAAACTCTTTAAAGTACCTACACCATATTGAATGAAACAAATGTATACAGCCGTGAATTGCCGGCAGTAGAATGTTGCCCCTCCTCTCTTTCCAAGGTATACTCCCAATTTCGAGCAGCAGCGTCTTTGCGTATATCAACATCCTGTACTGCACCCGCCAATATGTCTATCAAGCGTCGTGCGTATGGCATCATGATTTCCAATCAAATTTTGATAAATTTTGATAATTACATTTCTTATTTTCATCTTTTTCTAATTTCTTAGTCTCATTGCTGAGGAATACTTTGTCCAGCAGTGGACGTCTTGTTGCTGAAAGATAGGAGAAACGTATAATTCTCAATAAAAAACAAAACTGGAGTTTAACGTTAAGAGCCTGTCGCTACAAGCGATAAGTTTCAGCTTAACTTTGTGAATTCAAACGTTCATTTATTCATCTTAAGGGCCTTCCTTATGTTTCCCTAGTGCACAGTTCTTAAAATGAGGATCCTAAGTAAAAAAAGCGATGTGCTTGAGAAGGAAACGTCTTCTGACACAAAAAAAAAACACAATGCCGTAGGGTGCCGTCATTAAGTTACCTCTCCTCTCTTGCCCGTGGATGCAGTAAGAATATGCCAAGATGATGAGTGCATGTGTGTTGTTGACAACCTGTGTTGACAACTGACCTATGTATATCGTATTTCTTGAAATGAGTATCGAAATACAAAGAACTTTAAAAGAAGTGGGGTCGGCGCAAAACGTGTTTTTCATCCATTCTGCCTTATGACTCGTCATAGTTACATTCTATAATTTTTTGGCCATATCATTTTTACGCAGTCGAATAATACTTTTGATTAACAGCGCATCCAGTCTCCGTGACATATGTTTTCAAATATTTTATGATCATTTAACGAAATTGTATTCTAAAGAACTTCAATTCACCTTAGCCATTGGACGTCCTTAGATAAAATACTATACTCACCACGCTTGGCAGGCGGGATGGCGAGCGCAGTCCGTGATACACGGAGAGACAATGCAGCCCAACTTCCGGAGGCATCACTTTGCAGATTACTACTGCATCCACGGGAAAGATCGGAGAAGCAACATTCTACTGCCGACATCCCTCGGAACTTCCTAATTAAATGTAATTTGTACGTGCTTAGAAGTGAGTCAAACCGCTTATTCTGAAAATATCAAACGGGGTCGAGGAGACCGTATGCACAGTAAATCAGACAACATAGTGCGCAGCGCCGACTGATCCTAGCCCTCAGTTCTTTATAATCCACGTCACCTGAGCTCGCAAATACGTAACCCTAATGTACAAACAAAACTGGCCACTTTGTTGAGCAAATGTTGATTTATCCGATACGACACAGATTTTGTTTTTGTATCGTATAGGTCACGATGTGGTCACGGTATGTTTTGATTATTTTGTCTGTCAAAACAAGGGTAGATAAAACTTCTTTTTTAGTAACGGCGAAATAAACAGAAGATACATTGGTTTATTGTTTATTTCGACGCAGAAACGTGTGTATTTTATTGTTCCTAAAAAAATGTGCAAAAAGGACAATAATGATTTGATGTCCAAAAAAATAAAAATCCAAAACCTCAAAGGAACATGGAGCGAGCCATATTAGGCATTTAACTGGTTGACCGAATACACGACGTCGAGATCAAAAGAGAGTAGATCAAAAGTCGAATGTAGGTAAACGGATCAATCAGTTAAAGTGGAGATGCGCGAGACACTTGGCAAGGCGGAATGACGGCAGATGGACAAAGGCGGTGACGGAATGGTGGTTCCGCGAAGGAGTATAGAACACCAGGCAGACCACCAGCCAGGTGGTCAGACGACATTGTCAGAGTAGCGGGAAGCGAATGGATGCAGTTGGCGCAGGGTCGGAAAGAATGCCGTGACAAAGAGGAGGCCTATACCCAGCAGTGGGTGAAAGTGGGTTGATAGATAGATAGAATTAAATAACACACCATGTTCCTAATAATTATTGTATATCAATAGGAATATGCCGTGGGGTGCCGGCAGTAGAATGTTACCCCTCCTCTCCTACCCGTGGATGCAGTAAGAGCCTGCTAAGGGACACCTCCGGAAGATGGGCAGCAGCGTCTATCCGTGTATCAACATCCCATACTGCGCTCACCAACCCGCCTGCCAAGCGTGGTGAGAATGGCAACTACCCCTCATGGAGATCCATGAGGGAGGCCTGTGTTCATCAGTGGACGTTTTATGGCTGAAATGATGAAAATGATGAATAGGAATATGGTATCATCACAATTTTGGACGTAAAACGTCCACTACTGAACACAGGCTACCCTCATGGATCTCCATGAGGGCTAGTTGCCATACCCACCACGCTTGGCAGGCTGGTTGATGAGCGCAGTACGGGAAGCTACACGGCCTTGTGATATACATGGAAAGACGCTGCTGCTTATCATCAAGAGGTATCCCTTAGCAGGCTCTAACTGCATCCACGGGCATGAGAGGAGGGGTAACATTCTACTGTCAGCCATGATATAGTAATTATATTTATATTTCAGTGCACAAGAGAGTAA
Organism: Pasiphila rectangulata; assembly: GCA_963082625.1. Taxonomy (NCBI): domain Eukaryota; kingdom Metazoa; phylum Arthropoda; class Insecta; order Lepidoptera; family Geometridae; genus Pasiphila; species Pasiphila rectangulata. Next base: position 15,484,607 of record OY720242.1, on the reverse strand, counting down.
ATTATTTTTATCTACCGCACTTAAAGGAAAAATGAGTAAGGTTTCTTCTTCACTTCTTTTCCTTACTTGTAAAAAAATTTTCTGAAGCAGACGATTTTAATTATGAGCTTTTTTAAAGTATTTCAATGTTTTTCTTCTTCTTTTATTGATTGACTATACTATGTAGCTTTTTGCTCATTTAAATAAAACACTTCGACTTTAAATTAGCATGTGAATTTATATTTCACGAGTCTCCTATTAAAATGCGATGGTATTTAAGTCGGTGCTTTGCAACCCAATATGAAAAAAATATGATTAAATGGGATGCCATTAAATCATAATTTTGTCATACTGGTTTGCAAAGCAGCCACTTTGCATTGTAAACTTATACAAATAAGTTTGCAGCCACGGATGACCAGCGCTGTGGTGCCACAGCATTGTGCCACAGCATTTGCTAGGTGGTGGTCATTTTTGTTACCTTTATGTTTATGTACAAGTTTACAGAAACAATTAGTAGATAGTTATATTACCTACAGTCACATAGCCACAAAGTAAGCAGTCATTACAATGTAATCAGAATAACAGATATTATATTATATAAACACAGACTAAATTCATAGAAACTCGCCCACGGTGTCGACAAGCCATCCGGCTTGCGGTAGGTGACATTCCGCTGATGTAGCAATGTAGCCCTCTTAGGATAAGTTAGATTATAAGACTTGAGATCATTCTTGCTTGTAACCACCACTTGTAAAGACGTTAATTAAATAATTCTCCTTTAATTATATTTTCGTTTTTTAAAAAGTCTTCAACGCTTTCCCCGAACAAGTCTGGCGCAGCCTATCGGATATTTTTATACTCCCCCGGGAAAAGCACGTGAATTCAGAGTGATTACAAGCAGTTTCACCTGGAGGACATGGGATCGAGCAGCTGGTGAGTAAACCTTTCACTTCCTGTCTTTCATATTCCTGTGTCTTTCCTACCCCCTCGAACATAAATCGTCGAGCCTATAGATTTGCGTTTATCTGATTTTGTTTGATGTGTACAACCTCTACATATTTTTACATTTTCTTAAAGCGTAGATTTATTTGTATTAGATATAATAGTATTGTTTTACACATAAATCGGTAATTCCATTAATTAAGCGTTAGATTTAATGGTATTGTTTTACACATAAATCGGTAATTCAATTAATTAAGTGTTAGATTTAATAGTATTGTTTTACACAAAAATCGGTAATTCAATTAGTTAATAATTAAATAAAGTGATAGATTATTAAAATGACGGAATTCAAATGTATCCCAAAGGAAACCTTGTCATTAATCCCTAAATACGAAGGGGAAGAAAACCTTTTAAATTTATTTATTAATAAATGTGAATATGTGTACAATGGCAGTAAAATCGCAGGAAATGTAAACCAAAATGTTTACCTATTTCATGCCATATCGAGTAGACTCTCAGGTAGAGCCGCTGCTCTACTAAGCGACCACCCTAATATTTCCACATACGAGGAATAAAAAGACCTGCTTACCCAACATTTCGGTGACCCGCGTTCTGAAGAATGCATAGCTATTGAATTGGAGAATTTAAAATTAAAAACACACGAATCATACATACAGTTTTGTCAACGAGTTCAAAGAGTAAGAAGTTCGTTGTTCGCTAAGGTAAACAGACTTACAGACGAAGGTGTAAAAGCAGCAAAAATGATAGTGTACAACAACACTGCGCTCAATGTGTTTTTGTATAACTTACCTGAAGACATGATTAGAATAGTGCGACTTAAGGGTTGCTCATCTTTAGAAAATGCTTTGAGTATTGTTACGGAGGAAGTTAACTTCAAGTTCCAATACGATATGAAAAGCAAAATTTTAAGACAAACATCGTCAAATGCACAACCCCCTTATTCGCAGGATCAAGTCAAACTTAATTCAGTGCCACAACCACAAGGTTTTAAGCCGATGTATAATTCCTTAAACACTAATTTCAGACCCCAAAATAATTTTAAATTCGGGATCCCACAGCAAAATAACACTGGATTCCGACCAAACTTTGTGCAACAAATGAGATTTGCACCACCCACGCAGGGCTATCGTTTTGGTATACCCCAAAATGTACCCTATCGTAACTTCGGACAAGCACCCGCGCAACGCGCCCCATTCCAACACGGTGGCTTTAAATATGGTATTCCCCAGCAACAAAACTTTAAATTTGGCATCCCCCAACCACAAAACTTTAAGTTTGGTATTCCAAACCACCCCCAAGCAAATAACAATTATAAATTTAATCAACGACAAGTACAAGAACCTAGGTTACAGGAATCGGATGTAACTATGCGAACAGCCCCTATACGTCAGAATATGACTACGAACGATCTCTACTACACTGACGAACAGGCACAACAGGATTATTACACTGACTATGATCAAGGATTCATGTTCAATGATGTAGAGTCAGAACAATTCACAGAAATCCCTACAGAATACCCCCAAAATATTGAAAACATTGATGAGGAAACTGCTGCCTATCAGCAGGATTTTCAGGAAACAGCCTCCAAGATGACAACGAGGTAATTAACTTAAATTACTGCAATAGCCTTTTAAAACTACCACACATATGTATTCCTGAAATTAATTCTAAATTCCTCATTGACACGGGAAGCAGTAGATCTTTTATTAGCCCCGAGAAAGCTAATGAGTTTTTCAGTGAGTTCAAGTACATCGAACCTTTCACTGTAGTGAGTACGCATGCTCAAAGCGTTCATAACGAAGTGATATTTATACCATTACTCAAAACCTTTAAAAGCACACTACCTCATAAGTTTTACATTTATGATGTAGATGGTCGTTATGATGGTCTTATAGGATCAGACCTCCTCGCGAAATTAGGAGCTAATATCGACATGGGAAACCAACGGTTGTTGACATGGAACACGCAGATTCCAATCTTATATAATCCACCATATGAGATTGACGTACCACCACGATCTGAAACAAGAGTAAAAATTCCAACCAATTTACAGCATGGTGATGCAATATTAGAATTCTTAGAGTTTGGCGATGGCGTTCGTATGCCTACCGCCCTTGTTTCATGTGAAAATTATTTCGCTGAAACAATCATTCAAAACACATCGAATGAAAATTTTATTGCGACATTTCAGGAACCATTCGACGTAACTAAATTCGACTCGGAATTTACCTCACATTCATTCGTAAATTGTATGAAAGATGATTTTATGAAAAGCGATTATTTGCTAAAAGATAATTTAAAGAAATTAAGGTTAGAACATACAAACAAGGAAGAACATGATAAGATCTTTAAACTATGTCACGAGTTTCGAGACATATTCTATTGCGATAAAATACCCTTGTCATTCACAAATCAAGTTAAACACAGCATTAGAACCACAAACGAAGATCCGATTTTTATCCGACCTTATAGACAACCACCAATCATTAACCAAGAAATAGAAAAACAAGTAGACAAACTATTAGCGGATAATGTTATCACAGAATCACACTCACCTTGGAGCGCTCCGGTCCATCTGGTACCTAAAAAGACAGATGCATCAGGAGAAAAGAAATATAGAATGGTTATCGACTATCGACGCCTGAACGAGATTACCATTGACGATAAATACCCGTTGCCGAATATAACCGATCTCTTTGATAAAATAGGAAAATCCCAATATTTTAGCACGATAGACCTGGCTAGCGGCTATCACCAAATTGAAGTAAATGAGGCCGATAGAGCTAAAACAGGATTTTCAACGCAGACAGGTCATGGGGAGTACAAAAGAATGCCTTTTGGCCTTAAAACAGCACCTGCAACATTCCAGAGGGCCATGGATAACATCCTGAGAGGTCTTCAAGGTATCCATTGCTTGGTTTATCTTGATGACATCATAGTGTTTTCATCAAGTCTGGATGAACATGTAGAGAAACTGCGTAAGATATTCGAGCGACTCAGGCAAACGAATTTAAAGGTCACTTTAGATAAGTGCGAATTCCTTCGTAAGGAAGTACTATATCTTAGACACACAATCTCAAAAAATGGCCTTATGCCTAATAATGACAAAATAAAGGCAGTCTTAGATTTTCCTTTACCACGAACATCCACCGAAATCAAAAATTTTCTAGGTTTGGTAGGATATTATAGGAAGTTTATTAAAGATTTCGCTAAATTAACACAGCCATTAACATCGAGCTTGAAAAAGAAAAACAAAATAGATCCGACAAAGAAAGAGTTTATCGATGCGTTTGAAAAGTGCAAAGAGCTTTTGACAAATGCACCGCTTTTACAATTTCCGGATTATAGCAAACGATTCGTTTTGACGACGGATGCTTCCAACTACGCTATAGGAGCTGTCTTATCACAGGGACCTATTGGTAGTGATAAACCGGTAGCATACGCCAGTCGAACATTAAATGACGCCGAAACCCGCTATAGTACAATAGAAAAAGAGTTACTTGCCATAGTCTGGGCAACAAAACATTTCCGACCTTATTTGTATGGAAGAAAGTTCACTATTTACACTGACCATAGACCACTTACTTGGATCAAATCAATTACAGAACCCAACAGCAAATTGACGCGTTGGAAATTAAGATTAGCCGAATTCGATTACGACATAATCCATAAACAAGGAAAACAAAATTTAAACGCAGATGCCTTGTCAAGAATTAGGGTAAATGCATTAGGCGGTAATGACAATGACTCAATGGAGGTAAATGTCGGTGGGAAAACCCAAAGCAAAACATCCCGCGCCTCAACACCACGAGAGAGAACACCTCCAATAACTATATCTTCTGGCTCGGAGAATGGTGTCATTGATAGACCACGATCACCCTATTCATATCCATCATTAGGTAGTAGTACAGCAACCGCATCGGAGGGACGCGATAATAACAGTATTGGCACAGTACATTCTGCCCGTGATCTTGATACCGACGGTATGCCTGTATTACAGGAGGCTATAGACACCAAGCCAAATCAAATATTGATTTTTACCTGGAACAGGGATGAACTATCTGTTAAAGATCTGTCTAGGGACAAACAAAAGGTTTTGGAGGTATTTTTACCTTTAAATAACACGGAACTAATCAAAAGATTTCTGAAGTCGTATATTAGGCCTAAAATAAAGTATTTCTTTTATTTCGAAAACGAATTACACCGAAAACAGTTTTCAGAAGTTTCCTTATTGCTATTTCAAAAGGGAACTGTGAAGTTCTACCAATGCACAAAGAGAGTAGTTTATCTAAACAACGAACAGGAACAGCGAGATACTGTACTTAAATATCATGTAGGAAAAAATAGTCATAGAGGAATTAAAGAAACATCAGTACATCTAAGACGTCATTTTTATTGGAAAAACATGGATCAAACAGTAGCTAGCATTATTAATTCATGCGAGATCTGTAAAAAAATGAAATACGACAGAAAACCATTTAAACCAGAGTTACAGTTATCCCAAACACAAATAAGACCGTTTCAAGAACTATTCATCGATACATTCTCAATTGATGGAAAACATTACCTTACCATAGTAGATGCCTTCAGCAAATTATGACAAGCATTTGAGATCGCCACGAAATCCACTCCGGAAGCAGTTAGAGCATTAATGAAATACTTTTCCTTGTACGGGACACCTTCTAGAATCAGCTCTGATCCTGGCACGGAATTTAACAACACCCTCATGAAAGAAATGTTAACATTTTATAAAATCGAACTCCATATAGGAACTCCTCATAATCCCAACTCTATGGGGATAGTTGAACGATTTCATTCAACTTTGATTGAAATATACCGCATTGCTAAATATGAACAGAAAATAACGGATGCGGCTTCTGTCATGCGTTATGCTATAATGTCATACAATCATTCAATTCATTCTACCACAGGATTAACCCCATTTGAAGTAGTTTTCGGTCATACTGAATCCAATAGCACATTCTATGTAGATTTTAACAAACAGTTTACTCAACAGTTGGTCAAGGAACATGTTAGAAGAACCAAATTTTTGTATGAATATTTAACGGATGAAATTATTGATAAAAAGAGATCTTTATCCCATCAGTGAGAGTGAAACGCGGTTTACTGAACCCCCTTGGTACATTGATTAAGACTATTACCGGTAATCTCGATAACGACGATGCTGTTATGTATGAAAAAATAATTCAACAAGTAAAAACTAAGCAAAATGCGCTTTCACATAAATTAACGATTGTTGCCGAAATGGTGGGTGCATTTACGCAAATAGCTAATTCAACTAAAAGTACTTTCGCTCAAATTGAGGCAAATATGCAAGATATCCACCGAAATCTAAATGAATCTAAATTATTTCATGTAAGTAATAAAATAATTCATTTCTATAATATATTTTCACAGAACTTTCAAATGCTCTATGTTAGATTAAATGAAATTGAAACGGCCGTAGCTCTTGCTAGAGTTCAATTGTTACATCATTCAATAGTGGATACAGAAGAATTATTAGTATTTTTAAAGGAAATTGAGATGTCAGAAAAATTACCTTTCCCAGTGAATACCGAAAATATAGTTAAAATAGAGCAATGTATAGAGACAAAAGCGTACATGAAACAAAATCAGATAAAATTTATTTTACACATACCTTTAATTATGAAAGATGTTTTTAACTACTATAGATTGATCCCCTTACCTGTCCTTGAAAAATCCAGTGGTCTTACCTCTTTCATCCTTCCCAAATACCCTTATGTCCTTGTGAAAGGGTTGAAAACTAGGCCGCTCTCCCAGTCATGCCGGGAAATTGATGAGAACCGTTACCTGTGCTACGAGCACGAGATGTCACTGCTAATCGAAGACGATTGTATCACCAGTTTGATGAAATTTTCCACAAATATCTCGAGTTGTCATCCAGTACCTGTTACCATCGATGGAGTAAAAGTCAACCCTATACAGCCTAACCATTGGATCATTTATGCGGAAACTGAAACGCTTCTTACAAAGTATTGTGAAGATGAAATAAAACAAGAAACTGTGTGTGGAACATACCTGTTAACTATAGACAATGATTGCGAAGTTAAGATAAAAGATTTCAAGCTAAAGAAACGACAAAATCAAGGAAATGAAGTATTTTACAAGAAGTTTCCAGTGATCAACTTACCCAAATTACAGACGAATACTTCAGAGATACCAAGGAGACCTATTAATCTGAACGAGATTGATCTTACAAATGTCCAGTTCCTGAATTACTTATTGCAGAAAAGTGGAAGTGAAATTTTTTGTGAAAATGATAACTTCAGTGCCCTAGAAAATAGAAGTATTAGTATAGGAAGCATCATGTTTTGTATTATTGTATTAATCTGTCTTTTGTTGTTAGCATGTAAGCATAAGGTTAAGACATTTTGTATTAGGGGTAAAATTCGAGATAATCCTCATCCCTCAGATAATCTCGAACTTACGGAGGGAGGAGTTATATTACCTACAGTCACATAGCCACAAAGTAAGCAGTCATTACAATGTAATCAGAATAACAGATATTATATTATATAAACACAGACTAAATTCATAGAAACTCGCCCACGGTGTCGACAAGCCATCCGGCTTGCGGTAGGTGACATTCCGCTGATGTAGCAATGTAGCCCTCTTAGGATAAGTTAGATTATAAGACTTGAGATCATTCTTGCTTGTAACCACCACTTGTAAAGACGTTAATTAAATAATTCTCCTTTAATTATATTTTCGTTTTTTAAAAAGTCTTCAACGCTTTCCCCGAACAAGTCTAGATACTAATTGTTTCTGTAAACTTGTATTGTTTGATTTCATGTAGTTATGAATTGTTTTAGTGTATTTGTCTATTTTAAACATTCACGATCACAACACAATATGAAAATACATTTAATATATGTATATATCAAAGTAATTAACGCGATGAATAGACAGAGAGATAGATAACGCATTTATTTGATACACACTCAGCACAGAATACAGACATATTTTACAAATTAAAATTAGAACATAGGACAACAAAACGACACAGAGGAATAAAAAAAAATACCCGGATAAACGGGTTTTAATAATATTATAGTGTACGTTTTGCTTGGTAACGAAATAAACTCTTTTTTGTCTTTAACTTTTACCCATCATAAAAATAATATTTCAGCGCGCAAAGCAAAATTCTACTATACTTACAAAGGTCTACGGCAAGAAGTTCAAGTTCAGTGCTCTAGCCAGTTTTCTACGTGCTGACCTCTGGGAACGATCAAAAGCCAACTTAGTTTCACGGAAACTAACACAGTTTACTGAATACAAGTGCTCACATTTCTTTTACGTAAAATATAAATAATGCAGGATAACACCAACTAGCCCCAAATTACATATCGACCTCTGTGGCGCAGCGGGCGAAGGTCCGCCTGCGACGCAAGAGGTTGCGGGTTCGATTCCCGCCTCGGGACAAATGTCTGTACGATCTGCAGATATTTGTTCAGGGTGTTCTGGGTGTTTTTCTATATATAACAAAAATATCTATCTATGTAGTATAATGTATTAAGTATATCAGTCATCTAGTACCCACAACACAAGCTCTGTTTAGCTTGGGGCTAGATGATGTTGTGTGAATTGTCAGCATTTTTTTTTTATTTATTTACATATATATTTATCATACATAGAAATTACCTAGACCTGAGACAAATATGTGCAGATAAAGCAAACATGTTGTCCCCCGGCGGGTATCGAACCCGCAACCTCTCGCGTCTCAGCCGACCATTAAACGAAAAAAAAGGTATGTACATCTATAATTGTAGCTGATTTATATAGCGTCAGCAACTGGCATTCATGCTGTACGGGACGCTATAGTGTCTTGGACATTATTTTGATAGATAAGACTTGCCCAAAACCTATACCATCCTCTTGGCATATTCTTTCCCACTAATAGCTGGCTAACAGCTATTAGTCACAGGAAAAAACATATCATGACGTTTCCTCACGATTTCCTACTTAACTGTTAAAGCACATGTGCACATTGTACCTAATATTTTTCAAGAAAGAAAAATCCATTGGTGCACGGTCCGGTACCGACCCCACGACCTTCGGGTTAAAAAAATGTAGCAAAATATTTAATGACTCTGTACAACCTAAATATAATTTATGGGTTTAAAATCGGCATGTAAATTCATATTTCATGAGCCGTTAAAAAAGTTGATAATAAATGATCTGTCGTGAAAAGCTTAATAAACTCGTAAATTGGAAAACAAAAACGTGTACCGTATAATTTTCTGTATTCACAGAATGAATAACTTGTTTTCGGGTTAAATTTGAGCTAATTGACCTTTCGATCTAAGGGCACTAAGCCTGTGTGTTCCATTCCATGTATTTTTATATTTATAGCTTAGCAGTTACATAAATACTGTTTTTGCTCATCCACAGTTCTATTCACCTTAGAAGGGCATCCGACCCGCGCCAATTTGCTGTGGTATCAAAGTCACACTGATATTTATTTGTAGATTATTTATTATTTGACCTTGTCTTGATCATTTTTAACCCCCGATAAAAAAGGAGGGTGTTATAAGTTTGACCGCTACGTGTGTGTGTCTGTCTGTAGCATCGTAGCTCTTAATCGAATACATAATCTGATTAGCGTCCAGTTTTTTTAATTTAATAGCTGGTTTTCCGGCGGTGGTTCTAAAATATGTTTTATCAAAATCAATTGACAAGTTTACGTGATATGAGCGGTAAAAGAAGGGAATGATATTCAAATGTATTCAAAGATACCCGAATTTGGTAACAAATGAAATAAATTATTCGTAGAATGCAAAACTGAAAGTTATATAGAAATCGGTCGATTCTTATGAGATATGGGGGTTGAAAGTAAGGGTAAACAATCATATGTTTTTAAATATAGCCATGCGTATGATGTGTAGATTGCAAAACTGAGGATACACAAAAAAAATAAGTTACTTCCGAGACTAGATAAGGTGTAGGGTGTACTTAATTTTTTTATTTTATAAACTTGTTATAAAACTTTCCCAATCTGCTCTACAACACAAGTTCTTAATTGGATTTTATAAACCTATGGCTATAAAGATATATTGACACGTAAGTTTTAATGTTGAATTGTTATCCACTGTTGGACGTAGAATCTCCATGTTCTGGGCATGAGGAGAGGTTTTTTTTTAGATGTGGAAATCATCTAATGACTTCTCCCGCTCTGGATGGAGCGGGAGGGCATGTCAGACTTTTACTGACTAAAACCACACCTGTGTCCTTCATTAGGACAGGTTGCCATACTTACCACGCTTAGCAAGCGAAAGAGAATTTATTAAAAAGGAAACCATTGAAACCATTTATTTATTGTAATTGTGGTACAGGTTGATCTTAAATTACCTAAAATTAGTTCATACACAATTTACTCATCGGAGTTTACAATAATGAAAAATATTACAATAACGTCATAAGAATTAATATTAAAGTAAAATGTCACAAAAAATAATCAAAGGAAAAAAAAATCTAAATCTATGTGAAAATTATTAATTTAATTGTATGATAGAATAAAAATGAATCAAAATTAGCACATACATTAATTATTTTGTAGAAATTCACCAATGTTATAAAAGCATTTATCGAGGAGCCATGAAAAAAGACGCGTTTTTAGTTTTTGGAGAGGCAGAGAAACGATGTCAGGCGGAACTTTATTAAAAACTTCAACAGACAGGATTAAGTTTATCTATTCAAATTGGTTCTATAAAAATGGTACTTCACTTTCGAAACACTCGTGAGTTACACTATTCATTGGAATGTTAAACTGGCTTTCTTAAGTTTGTGCAACGCGAGCGCGCGAGAGGCAAGGAGAAGGTGCCGCGTAAGACTCCATTCCCTGATGAAAGTTCCCCTGGAAGTAACTGAACACGTTAGAAACTTATTTTCGACGAATAATAAACGTGAGTAGAAAACCCGTTTAACATTACAATTTTATTAAAAAAGGTAGTTAAATGAGTACCCTCATTAAAATTATAGTTTAAATCAAAATTTACGAAGTTAAATCTTTCAAATTACCATACAACACAATAAGCAACTTTGTCAAATGCATTATTAAACATATAACGTTATACATTTAAATCGCTCGTTAAAACATAAATTATTTCCCATATTTTACCAACAAACATAATCTCTCATTAGAGCATGCAATAAATATAACTGTTTCGAACAGTCGCGCAAAATTTACTGTGTAAGTTTGTTGGGCAAGCCAGGGCGCACCCTTGCCTCGCAAATGAGGAGAAATACAACGCCGTGGGGTGCTGGCGGTAGAACGTTGCCCCCGCTCCTGCCCGTGGGTGCAGTAAGAATCTGCTACGGGATACCTCCGGAAGATGGCGTCTTTCCGTGTATCCACATGCCGTACTGCGCTCGCTAACCCGTCTGCCAAGCGTGGCAAGTATGGCAATTACCCCTTATGATCAGTACGTAGTGATCCAAAAGGACCTTGTCCAGCAGTAGATATCTTACGTCTGAGATGATGATGATGATGACGTGATTACTCCGCCAATTATGAATCGTACCATAGGTCAAGAAACCCGGTTTACACAAGTCTCGGCTGTATAGTTCGTAGCGTTGTCTATGAATGTGGATGGATATATGACTATATTCAGATTAATATTGTAAAGAGCTCTGTGGCGCAGCGGGCGAAGGTCCGCCTGCGACGCAAAGGGTTGCGGGTTCGATTCCCGCCTCGGGACAAATGTCTGTACGATCTGCAGATATTTGTTCAGGGTGATCTGGGTGTTTTCTTATATATAATAAAAATATCTATCTATGTAGTATAATGTATGAAGTATATCAGTCATCTAGTACCCATAACACAAGCTCTGCTTAGCTTGGGGCTAGATGATGCTGTGTGATTTGTCCAGCATTATTATATTATTATTATTATATTATTATGTGAGCAGTTGACTTCACTATTGGCCTTATGAATAAGCTTAGAGTCGCTAAACGAGCTATTCTCGGGGTTTCTCTACGGGATCGAATCAGAAATGAGGAGTCTTAGACGTTTTAGAGAGGTGTTGTATAAATCTATATTTACGATCGCATCGATAGGATGATGGTAGTCAAGTAATCTTAAATGTTTCTTTGTTATTAGTACAGGCGAGTGAAATATTGCACAAAATGTTCAACGGAGGCCATCAATATTAAAATTTTCCATTGCAATCTCGAGAACTTTTTCAATTAAGCTAGTGCCTGTTACAAATAATGCTTCTGGCGCAGCTGCACCCGCCTTTGTAATTCACATTAAAGCTTGCTGGAATAGATTATTATATATTAATACTACCCCTCCTCTTATGCCCGGGGATGCCAAAAAGAGCCTGCTAAGGGATACCTCCGGAAGATGGGCAGCAGCGTCTTTCCGTGTATCAACATCCCGTTCTGCGCACGCCAACACGCCTGCCAAGCATGGCGGGTATGGCAACTACCCCTCATGGAAGATCCACGAGGGAGGCCTGTTTTCAGTAGTAGACGTTTTACAGCTGAAAAGATGAATGCTTTAATTCAAATGATCAAAGCGCGAACAAACCAGTGTAACATGAGCCCCGCGTGTGGTTTAAAGTTTTTCATAAATGACGCTGGATATTACATACTCGTAGAGCACCATCGTCATTAGCCGTGGGGTGCCGGCAGTAGAATGTTATCCCTCCTCTCCTACCCGTGGATGCAGTAAGAGCCTGCTAAGGGACACCTCCGGTAGATGGGCAGCAGCGTCTTTCCGTATATCAAAATCCGGTACTGTGCTCACCAACCCGCCTGCCAAGCGTGGTGAGTATGGCAACTACCCCTCATGGAGATCCATGAGGGAGGCCTTAGTTCAGTAGTGGACGTTTTACGGCTGAAATGATGATGAAGATGATGAGCACCATCTCTACGAGTATGTAATATCCTCATGTAATATACTCACTGAGAAGCCAGAGCGGAGTTACAAAAAACTGGCCAAGTGCGAGTCGCATTCTCGAACGAAGAATTCCGTACCATTATTGGGCAAAACAACTTAAATATTATGTGAGTATTTCAAGTAACTACCGTTATTAGCATCAAGCAAAAGACGGCAAAAAAATCACGTTTGTCGTATAGGTCCCCCTAAAATGTTAATTTTATTCTGTTTTAAGTATTTGATGTTATATTCGTTTATGCTGTGATTAACTTAAGCTTATGATGTTATTTTCATATGTAGTATTATAGTAGTAAAAAGTCATCCCCGAAGGGTATGCTCATGGAATGGTTGTGAAAGAAGAAGGGCATGACTCCATGAGCTCCGGGACGGCTAGTAAGAAAAATGTTTCTATAGTAAAAAAAATAAAAAAACTATTCGGTATACGATACCGACGACTCCCGTAGCTCAAAGTCAAAGTCAATATGTTGTGTTTATTTATTACAGTAATAAATAATTTCTTAAAATAGTCAATTTACAAAGGAGAAACAAAACATCGTCTCTGTACTTGATATAATTATTTTTTGATACCTTTTTTTTATAATGTTAAGTTTTATTGCGTGTACTCAGCGGATATGCCATCTATCACAAACAAGGTGACCATGAAAGACCAGCGCTGTGGTATAATTTACTTTGCCACAGCACAAGCTGAATGGTGACCTTTTTGTCACTTTGACTTAGTTCCAAGAATAATTTTATAATTTTGTGAACTTTCCGTAATAAGTGACAAAATAAACATATTCTTATCTTTTTTTTATCTTACATTAAAATTGAAAACACAAATCGGCCAAGTACGAGTTGGAACCGCGCACGAAGGGTTCCCTACCGTTATTTGCAAAACAACTTGTTCAAACAAATATTCAGCAAAATGTTCTGTGAATATTTCAAGCGTCTTCCTATTGCCGTAATATCGAGCAAAAAACGGCAAAAAATAATCACGTTTGTAATGTTGTATGGAACCCCTCAAATAATTGATTTATTTTAATTTATTATTTATTTTTAAAATGTATAAGTACAACTAAATATTCTGTAAATGGTTCTCTATTTTGTCTTGGAAATTTTATATCCCTAGTACATCCATAAAATTTATCGATTGCCCGAAAAATCATCATATATAATATAATAATCACGAATATAATGTAGTTTCCACTAATATTGGTATCCATAATGATTACAATCCATAAAGTGATTCGCAATAAGTAAAGATATCATTATTAACTCATAAACATTATTCTCATAATTATTTATTAGAATAATTTTCATGTTGCTGTGGTGGCCGAGTGGTATGTACCCCCGACTTTCAATCCGAAGGTCGTGGGTTCGATACCGGGAGTGCACCAATGGATTTTTCTTTCTTGAAAAATGTATGTGCACACTTAACACGTACTTTAACGGTGAAGGAAACATCGTGACGAAACCCGCGGCTTTGTTAGCTTCAGACGTATTGACCTGTTCTTTCCTCTGAATAATAGCTAACTAAGCTGAGAGGATGGTATAGGTGCTGGGCAAGGCTAATCCATCGTATAGCATGATGACCGTGCTGACGCTGTATAAATCATCTATAATAGATGCAAAGGCCTTCCTTTTTTTTTCATGTTCATAATATTTTGTTGGCGGCCGCTACAGCTGCCGCGTAGTTTTTTTACTAGCCTTTTAGCTAGTTTACCTTAATATTCCTACTTTATATAGCCAGCACCGCCGTGTTGGCTTGCAGAAATTGGCCACTGGCGAAAAAATCTAATAAATAAATAATAAAACGGATCGTGTGAGTTAGTTATAACTCACACGATCCGTTCTTCTCGGTTCTGTCAAGGACAAAGTTTTCGGTTGGTTTTAAAAATAAAACATCATAACGTACTGTTCCTCCATCACGGTTCTGTCCTGTTCTGTCACAGGCAGTGTTTTCGGATGGTTATAAAAAAAACCTAAAAACCCACTGTCCTTCCATCTCGGTTGTGCCACTGGAAGGTTTTATAATCGTTCGAAAATATTCGGAAGAATAAAATTTATGATTAGTTATTATTATGACACATATGTTTATAACGGTGAAAGTTATGGATATAATAATAAATGGTAAAGCAAATTTATTTGTAAATAGCATTAGAATGAACAATAATCTTATTTTAAATGATAATTATGGGACCATAATTTTAAAGATGGTGATGGATGATTCGAAGACACTTGTTATATATTTTATTCTGTTTTTAGTATTTTTTGTCATAGCGGCATCATAAATACATCATCTGTGAAAATTTAAAGTGTCTAGCTATCACGTTTCATGAGATACAGCTTACAGCGTAGTAATAGGGTCCCACTTTTATATCCTTTTACAATACAATACACCCTAAAGCTATCTACTTACATTTACCTTGTTCAAAACAAACAACAATCTTATCTCGGTTTACTCAGCAAAACTACATACTTATATCATGTCTCTAGTTCATAGTGGGTCTGTAGTATTAAAGCGGGTTCAGCATTCCGCCACAACGTGCTTAGAACACAGAATACATTATTGTACTTTATATGCTACTAGCTGACTCGGTGCCCACTTCGTTGGGCGGTATTTATAGCCTTTGACACTCACAAATACTGTGGATTTCTATTAGTAAAAGAAATTTGAAAATCGGTTTACTAAATCCAGAGATTACCCCCTACAACCTCACAAACTCACAAACTTTACCTCTTTAAAATAATAAAGTATATAGTATAGATTATCATCTCTTGAAATCCGTGTTGGTCTTTGTTTACTTCGCCGAGTATTCTTTTCTTCAAAATAAAATTACTGCCTGCGTGTGAAACGGGGCAGGCCTAGTGGTATGTACCCCCGACTTTTGATCGGAAGAACGCACTTACGATACCAGCCGTGCACCAAAAGATTTTTGGTGTTTGATTTAACATACTGTTAACATTTTATGTAAAACAAAAAGAAAAGAAGCAAAAGTTACAAATTCACGTTTCAATTCTTTATAGTCCGCAACTTTTTCTAACTGGTTTAAAACAGTTTAGTATCCAAGTAACTATACCTCTATAATTACATTTACCTTGTTCAAAACGAACAACAATGATTTCTGAGTTTATTCAGCAAAACTACTTATGCCACGTCTCTAGTTCATAATGGGACTGCAGTATTAAAGCAGGTTCAGCATTTCGCCACAACGTGCTTAGATCTCAGAGTGCAATAATGAACTTTATGATATTATACTTTAAGTCCATGGCTTGCCGGCAGTAGAATATTTCCTCTCTTATCTTGCCCGTGGATGTAGTAATAATCTGCCAAGGGATAACTTCGGAAGGAGAAGGTGTATGGCAATCAACCCCATCATGATCAGTACTTTGAGATCCACGAGGGAGGCTTATGTCCAGCAGTAGGCGTCCTACGGCTGAGATAATTATCTCTTACTAAAAGTCCGTTTTGGTCTTTGTTCATTTCGCCGTGTATTTCTTTTATCTCAAATAATACTATTATTTCCTGCTTTCACGGTGGTGAATAGCATTTATTTGATAAAATATGTAAAAAAAAAGTTTCTGCATCCTTAACATCACTTCTTTTTACAAAATGTTTTATAAATTTCCCATTTCTACATATAACAATTATATACATTTATATGTTATATACGCGTATCAGGGGTTAATGGTTGATTTAAATAGTTTCAACGTAGGGGAAACCATTTTCATCATTCGTAGCCCGACTTCACCTACAGCTGGGTATAGGCGTTCATATATTTGTGCTACATTTCACGATCCTGTGGCAATCTTATCCAAGTCAGCCCTGCAATTTTGATGTTGGGACCTTCATAATATACATAAAACCCGTGGACAGCCATTGCTATGTAGGTATAGACAGCGTCATAGATAAGTGATCCACCTGCACAAGACACCCAGATTCAAGTTTTGCTTTTGTTTTGAGATTTTTTGGTTAGAAAAACTATTTATATTTTTATCATAATTTTAACTACTTCATCAAGAGTCGTGATGTAACGATACTCGAAATACTCGGATTTGCAATCCGGACGAACCGTGTTCGCTTCTCTACGTGGGGTAACATTTGTTTTTTTTTAAACTGATTATGGAACTTTGCAGTAAAAAGTATACGTACTACTCGCATAATGCATTTTATTTTTAATACTTGCATATGCAGTTCTCCCGCGTCCAAGAACGCTGAAATGTGTTCGAAACGTCGAAAAAATAACAAGAAAGGTACGCGATAAAATTCTATAATTTTAAAACTAAAAAAAATATGTTTACAAATCGCGAAAGTTTAACAAATTCAAAAGTACTTGTTTTATTATAAAGCATATAACAAAATAAGATGAACAGTTTTTCTGTTTAATAAAACCTGTAAAGTTTTATACAAAATATTTATTGCCATTTATTTATTTTCGTTTGCAAACCACAGGGTTGTTTTGCTTACATCGCCAATCATTGAATTGCTTTATAACCAAACCATACAGTTTTTGCATCAATAAAATTTAAAAAAAAAACATTACTTCGGTTAACATAATACGACCCTTTACCAAGCTGCCATGCAATTTTCTTATAAAATTTATATTATTTGGAAAGATCAGCATTTTATAACGTCCTAAAATTGTGACTGGGAGTTGTATTTTATAAAAACGTAAAGGCAAAAGAAAAAAATATTCTGAAAAAAATAGTACAAATATTTAACCTTCTGATCTTACTAATATTATAAAGCTGAAAGTTTGTTTGTATGGAGGTTTGTTACCTCTTCACGCAAAAACTAGCATACGTATCGAGCTGAAACTATACAAACGTATAGATGTAGACAAGGATTAACACATAGGCTACTTTTTATCCGGGTACAACGCATGCGAAGCGGCGAGCACAACCTAGTAATAAATAAAACAAAGTTTAAAATTTTATTTATTAAAATGCGCAGACATGGATGATAATTATTTTTATACATGAAAAACTCAAACAAAGATTTAACTGAATATCTGAAAGTTCATTTATTTACCACGAGAAAGTGAAAAGCAGAATAATGCTGTTAAGCTCTTGCTACGGAGCTACGACGCTACGACGTACCACTTCTACGAATGCTACGAAATAACGGAATTGCAGAGTTCGTAGTCGCTTAGTGCACTGAGCGAAAACACTGGGGTTTCTAGTGAGAATTACAAAGATTGTTTTAAATGCGGTCACTGAAATAATTAAGTACTGTGTTTCCGAGTCTTAGTTTTAGTTTGGTCGCGATTCATGCGAAAATTTGATACGGTCCAAGTTGTAAAGCTGCTAAGGGTGGAATAAGTACTTAAATGATGTTTTTATATAAGATACACAATCAAGTTAATGCTTATGAGTACCTAGATGAAAAAAATCAAATTTTAGTTGGATTATCCATACTTGGCATAATATACACTGCACGTTAAGTATTACTAAATAATAATCTTTAATTAGTTCTCTTCAGATTCTATTTCCAAGTGAACGAAAAAAACAATATTATTTATTATTTTTATGTAAACATATTCCTGGAATAGCAGACTACTTTTATTTTAAAAAAGAACGTAAAGAGTATATAAACTAGTTACAAACATATTCAAACAAACATATCTCTTCGGGCTCGAAAATCCTTACTCCTTTTTATGTTAAGGTTAAGGTCGGCTCTTGAACGAAAATAATAAGTCTCTTTCTTTTCTGCAAGAAAAGAATTACTTTGTTTCGAGATAGTTACGTAACTCTGGGGATTATGCAATACTTGTGCCAACATTCTTTTAGCGGTATACAATGAAACAGCTTTTGAGTACGGAACGTTTTGACTTTGTAAGGAATATTTGTATTTTTGAACCGGTAGACTTGAATTTGAATAAGAATATGCATAATTTATGTACGAAGAATATTGTAAATGATAAATAAGCTAGTAGTAATAAATGAAAAGTAAAAAAAAAATACAAACAAGCTTTTAATTAAACGTACCTACTAAAAATAATAAAATAAACATTTTCCATTAAATTTTAATGTCAACTTAAAACGACTTTATTCAAATTATGTGATAAAAAAGCTTGTCGCGAGATAAACCTGTGTACCTGGAACTTGACCTAATTGATTTAATATTTTTTTTAAACAATTTTAATACGGGTTCTTGCTCAAATCTCGCAAAAAGCTTTTTTATAACATAAATTGTGTAAAGACGTTTTAAGTTGACATTAAAGTTAAATAGCAAATGTTTATTTTATTATTTTTAGTACGTTTAAATAAAAGCTTGTTTGTTAAAAAGTTTTTCTAATTTTAATTATTATTTTTCTTATTAGATATCACTGGACATTTGGTTTCTTGTCTGTTCATCTCATGCCCGCCATGTTGGATTTAGAGTGTCATATAATTTTTCGAGTAACTCTCATCAAGCCCTTTTATTTGATACTAATATTGTAAGAGTGCATTAAGAATAACTAATCCGCCATCTGGATGTTACGCCATGTTGGATTCAGAGTATCGTCATTTCATTTTCGAATTATTCTCAGCAAGCCCTTTCATTTGATACCCGTACTGTAGGAGTCCATTAAAATTAACCCGTCCGCCATCTTGGATGTTCGGCCATGTCAGATTCAAAGTGACGTCATTTAATTTTTGAGTTATTCTCAGCAAACCCTTTCATTTGATACCCATATTATAGAAGTACATTTAAAATAAGTAGTCCGCCATCTCGGGTGTTCCGCCATGTTGGATTCAGAATGACGTCATTTCATTTTTTGAGTTATTCTCTGCAAGCCCTTTCATTTTATACCCATATTATAGGAGTATTAAATATAAGTAGTCTGCCATCTTGGGTGTTCCGCCATGTTGGATTCAGAGTGACGGCATTTCATTTTTTGAGTTATTCTCAGCATCCCTTACATGTGATACCCATATTATAGGAGTACATTAAAAATAAGAAGTCCGCCATCTTGGGTGTTTCGCCATGTTGGATTCAGAGAGACGTCACATAACTGACCATGGATTGTCATCCAAAGATACAATGTATACAAAATTACAGCTCAACTGGTTGAAGATATCTGCTTAAAAATTAAGTTGCAAGATTCCGCGAACAAGCACAGTTACGTACATATATACATACATACGTACATACATACATAGAGGTACATACAGGACAAGGTAAATAAAAACTTGTAAAAATGATTACTACTCACCATGTGCCGGGGCAGAACGTCAGGCTGATTACGTATCTCGCGACAGATTTGCAACAGGCTATTTTTTTTTCTTGTATATAGTACAAAATTTACGAGATTTACGCCTGTTGCAGTGAAGATCGCGAATATTATATGCCTGTTGCAAACCAGTCGCAAGATACTTTTAATCAGCCTGACGGCCGTACAGTGCTGGTTTTCAATATCGACCAAATTGTGGCTATAGTAAAACATATTTTAAGTGTACGTGCATGTAGCAATTTTATGTCCACAAATTTTTAATTGCATGAATTTCTATGACAAACATATTCAAACGAGTCTCTTAAACAAATTTATCAGTGCTATTCGAATCTCCCTTATGTATGTTTCGCGATTTTTCGTACTTTTGGAGTAATATTTTTGTATTTTGTTTCTAACTCCGTGGACGTTTAGATTTTAAGGGTTCCGTACCTTGAAAGGAAAAAACGGAACCTTTATAGGATCACTTTGTTGTCCGTCCGTCTGTCTGTCAAGACCCTTTTTCTCAGGAACTCGTAAAGTTATCAAACTGAAATTTATATCAAAGACTCAAGTCTACTGTCCCTTGGAGCTGTGAAAAAATCAAACTTCTTAGCCATCGCAATCAAAAGATACAGCCGCATTTGCCACAAAATTCCGCAAATTTTTGACACTCGCAAGGGAATCAAAACTTACAGGGTACTTCCCGTGAACGCAGAATCTTAAAAGTTGGTACGAAGCAACGTCTAATAGTACAAATAAAGGAAAAATTTTGAAAACCGTAAACTTTTAGTTACATCATAATAATAAAAATATTTTTAATAAATGAAACTTACTACCCCTTTCCTCATGAATGCGTAGAGGTATTAAATTGAAATTCAAGTCAACGCAATCAAAAGATACCCCTTTCACACAGCAATTTGAGCCGCATATTTTCAAACTCTCAACTAATCGCAAGGGAATCAAAACCTAAAGGGTACTTCCAGTCGACCTAGAATCTTGAAATTTGGCATGAAGCAATGTTTTATAGCACCTAATAGGAACCCTCGGTGCGCGAGTCCGACTCGCACTTGGCCGGTTTATTTTGGGTGACATATACGAGTAGTATTGTGAAAGATGCTTGTTTTTTACTAAGCGAACAGACAGTCCAATCTGGCGCAATTATATTTATTATCATTAGATCTTTACGATGGGCAAAAAAAAAATTTGTCAATGTCAATAGTTAAGGCAGCCTGCGTTTAAGGTATTCGTCTGAACATTGCGGGTTCGAGCCCCGTCGAAGACAACATTTTAATTGCATTTTTCATTTCTATAAATAATTTGTCAAGTTTCTACGATTCTAAGACTCTTAAAAAAATGTTACTGTATTAGAGTCAAAAACTTCCTACTGTCAAGTTATCCTGAAATATCATAGCTTAAAATTGAATGTAAGTGAAATAAGTGTAATATTATAATCACTTTATTTAGGTAAAAAGTAATAAAAATAGTGCAAAACCAATTAAAAAGGTTTATTTTTTTAAATGTTTTTAAAATGGCGATCCTGTTTCTACTTCAAATCATATACAGAGTGGATTAAATTGTGCACTCTGTGTAAGAATTTTTTTGTTTGTATATACATATATATTTTTAATTTTTAAATTCAAGTTTAACGAACAGCAGCTCGCAACTATGCATAAACAAAAAAACTTGAAGCTATGCGTTCTTACAATTAAAGCTACCCACATATTATTTTAAAACAGATTCAAAGCAATGATGACAAACAATTTTATAAACGACAATATATTTCATGGAATTGTTTGGACCGACAAATACCTCCATTTGAAGTGCCACACGCCATGAAATTGGATTACAATCGTGTACAAAACAGAACGATAAATAGGCCGCGCTCACGCAATAAAACTATTATTAAACTAGGCTCTATTTCAGGAGGTAGTTTCAATAAACATGCAACGATATTTTATCTCAAACAAATTGTGCTTTATATTCCACCTATTTTAAGCTTTTGAGAGCCGCTGTGGTGTAGAGGGAAAACTTTGAACCTTCACTCTAATGGCGAAGAAAATATTGTGAGAAACCTTCAGGATTTTCCGGCTCATTTCTCTGGATACGACTGACTTAGATAGGATTTTGTTTAAGTGCTGGGCAATGTTATCGAACCATCCAGAAAGTCTCAGGCATTTTAGCATCATATCCATCAAAAGTTAAATGTTACTAATGCTGCATATAAAATTGAAGTGTTGTAATGCTCTTTCAGATAATAGAAATAGTTTCATTTGCTCTGGTTATATAATTTACAAATAAACTGTGAAAAACTTTTTGACATTTTCTTTTTAAAAAAATACTTATACACTTTTTGAAAAAAATGTATTTTTTTATTTAATGTAAAATTTTAATCTAGATTTTGTTCTTAGATTTCAGTAATAACTTATTCACTTACAGTAAAATCTCGTTTTATTGGTAACATAAAATATAAATGCGAGTCTGAACTCCAATTTCAGAAGATCTGGCGCCAATAGCAGGGCGCACGCAAAACTTCCCCCCTTGCCGATAAAGTGAACCTCACAAAAACCCTCCCCACGTTTTATTACTGCGCAAAGATACGATATTTTTGCGCACCTTAATGATTTTCAAGCTTAACATAGAGATTTATCTCCGAAAATAGAGTAACACGACTCTTTTACTTTAGTTGGTTATTGTGTTGTGTTGTTGTACACAGTATTTCTATTCATTATTCACACAACATTCTTTCCTCATATTTCGGCAAACAGAAACCCGTTTCCGATAACAAAATACTTTAACAGATGTAGGCTGAAGAACCCGGGTCGGAATCGATACCATAAATAATGTAACAGCATACGTAATGTAAGATTTGGCAAGAAATCCAACAGAACTCACCACTTTGTAAATTAAAACCACAAGACCCTCGTCACTGTCCGATACTTACTTTTAATTTAGCACTCCGTTAAATTCGCAATGTCACGATTCTTGTACAACCGTGATACAATGTCCAATTACAATTACGAATGAAAGAACAACGGACAGAGTAAACAGCCAAAATATTACAGTCACGTAAATTGCGAATCGAGAACGACGATGTCATAATGTAAATGAATAGAGAGATGAAGGGCATTCATAAAATTGTTTGACTAGGTTTTTGTGAGAGTATTAATATTTGTCTGTTTGTTACAGATAATGTTTGAGTCAAGCGGCAGCGTGCGCTAAGGCAACATGGTGCGAAGGCACCTTGACGTGCGGCTGCTCGCGTTGTGCACCACGTGCTTGCTGCTGCCTGCGATCGCCTGCCCCGCGCAGTGCATCTGCAAGTGGAAGAACGGCAAACGGTACGTCGAGTGCTCCGAAAAAGAACTCAAATCCATTCCCAACAACCTCGACTCGCAAACCCAGGTTCTCGACTTCACCGGTAACGACCTTCGCGAGCTCCAGAAAGAAACTTTCCACCATCTTGGCCTACTTGACCTACAAAAGATATATTTGCAGCGATGTCGACTGCAAAAAATCGATACTCACGCGTTCAAAGGCCTCGCGAATCTCGTTGAGTTAGATTTGTCGAATAATCACTTGACGGTCATCCCTTCGACTAACTTTGTATTCTTCCCCTCACTAATGAGGCTCTCGCTCAACAACAACCCGATAACGAGCATCAAAACAAACTGTTTTCAGCACCTCTCTTATTTGAACACGTTGGAACTGGCTGATTGTAAGATAGAAAGCGTTGAACGAGAAGCGTTCGCTGGCTTGAACCATCTCGAATGGTTGCGATTGAATGGGAACAGAATGTCCAATATTCGAGGCGAGAATTTATTCCCCGATACGCTGCGTGGGATAAATCTGCAAAACAATAATTGGAACTGCGATTGCCATCTGAGAGATTTACATAGTTGGTTATTGAATTTCAATATGCCGCATGCCGTAGAGCCTATTTGCTCGCTTCCAGAGCGCTTAAAGAGACGGACAATCAAAAGTATTGCCGAAGGTGAGTTTGCTTGCTTACCGAATATCACCCCTAGCACGGTGTTTTTAGAGACTAACGTTGGTAGTAATGTAACTTTGGAATGTATGGTGAAAGCTATACCCGAGGCACAAATAACATGGCTGTATCAAGGCCAAGTCATTCACAATTACTCTAGTATGTCACCAGAGCAGGCGCACGATATATATTTCTTAGAGAATGGAGTGACAGACAAAAAGAGTGAACTATATATTTACAACATTGCTGTTGAAGATAACGGTACATATACTTGTGTTGCGGAGAATCCAGCCGGGAAGACGCGAGCCAACTATACTATCCGGATTATAGTGAAAGAGGAGCCCGTCGTCATCGTTGTAACGTTCCCGCAGAGGCACTTAGTTGTCATAGTCACCGTCGTATTCCTCATAATTGTACTCCTGATAGCTATTATAGCGGTAGTTTTTCTCAAATTTAAGACCGACACATCGAGGAGTCGTAAGAAAAAGGAGAGCGGTAAAGATGTGGCTTTGTGTAATCAAATTTTACCTTCAAGCCGCAGCAACGGAAATATCCCTAAAATCAACGGCAGTCTCATCGTGAACGCACATTCGCATCATGCGCTCCACTACACGGTGCAAACGGGCCGCGAATACGATTCCAGCGACATGTACCAGAGCAATAACATGAAAGGTTTCGTCGACAGAAACCCCGACCTAATTAGCGATGCGGAAACCGTCGCGAACAATACGCAAAATGAAAACGTACTTTCTGTTTACCACCAAAATGGGAATGGTGAGCGCTTTGAGGAGGAAACCGTTTTTACTGCGGCAACTATGCCGCGACAGGTGACGTGGCAGGATCAGCAGCCCCACGTCATGCCTGGGAACCCCGGCCCGATCAACAACATGTACCAACACTCCGCAGACGTGCATCTTAATCCTGGCTGCTTCCTTGACAGCGAGGGCTATCCCTACGACTATGGGCTACCTAAACATCCATGCCGGCCACCAATAATTTCGAACTACTCCGTTGTAGGTCCGTTCTATCAAACGTTACCGCACAACAGGCCGAAAGGGCAAAAATTGGTCTGCAAATTTGCCAAGGATACAGAATTCAATACGCCACCGCCTACTTGCCCCAACTTCGAGATGTTTGGGACGACAAACGTGCGACGCACTTTAGAAGGTTACCCGGTACCGAGGAATAGGCCGATTGCGTTCGTCGGGAACGGGACTGTGTATTATAATGAGGAGCTGGTGCCGTCCCCTCCAGAGGGGTATAAAAGTGAGGTTCAGTGTTGTGCGCCCGCAGATTCATGCGGTTCGTGGGTAAGTCCGAAGGGGACGTGTGCAGTGATGGTGCCGGTGGCAGCGGAGGGCGCGCGTTGCTACCAGGTTGAGACACGGTGCGTGGACACTCAGACGGGTGACGCGCGCCTTCCAGGCGAGGGCACTGAGGCCGGCCTCAAGCCCCTGCCACAAGTGTCGAACGCGAAGTGCGCGGCCGATGTGTGCTCGGAAAGCCCCGACGAAGGCTACGTGGGTGACGCTAACGACATCTGACGAAGACGACATGAAACCCCCTAAGCGGGTTCACACTAGACACTAACAAAGTGATAACGCGACTGAGTATGAAGTAGTTTTGTATGTACATAAATTGTGCCGGCCGATGGAGCATTTGAATTCCCAACGATGTCTTCGGTCCTGATTGAGCTCCCTGTTTTGCAATTTTATATGTTTTTACATTTTTATTGGAATGCTACACCGGCCTGTGGTAGAAAATATCATACCAATTTTCTTAGTCGGTTGATGTAGGTGGTATTTTCCATAGAAGATACTTTATGAAAATAGAAAAACTTATTTCTGAAATCATGTAAATAGATTGTAGATTATGATACGCTAAATAGAGTTTACTGACAGACATTTTTTGTACTTATATTATTTATTTTAATAAGAAGTGGATATCAAAATACTTTGTCTCCGCAGATATCTCTTGTCCCGAATGATGGAATTCTTGGAATATTCTGCTTCAAATCCCGTAAAGGCATCTTAGAAAATCATTTATTAAACATAATGAAGCCTACTCTGCGGCCGATATTCATAAAGAGCTGAATCTGAATGTTACTGCTTATTCTCTACAAACACTGGGATGACTGAAATATGAAGTTCTTGATTATTTATTACAAATAATCATGTTTTATACATTTCATATTTTTATTTCTATGATACTTAATTTTACATAACTACATTTCAATAGTATGGTAGATGGAAGAGTTGTACCAAACTACATATGCATTAATAATTATCATACATAGTTATTTATCCTGTTTAGTAGTATTAATTTTAAATGATAATTATTTGTTACGAATTTTAAAAGCAGTTGCAAAATATAAATAATAATATTACATTTTCAGTAACAAAATTTATTGTGTTCAAAAATATATAAAATAATGTTACAAATTATCAAACCAAACATTTAAAATACCCAGCAATACATTTTGTTTAACATTTCATATAAAAATCCGTAATAAAGTCGTTCATTACGGACAAGTGGTGATGTTATAGTGAAACATTGTTGTAAAACAGTTCGTTTAACCGTGAAGTTTATGAAACACGGGTCCTGGTTCATGTAATTTTATTTTCGTAGCTTATCAGGATATTACAAGGAAGGTAAAAGGTACCTTTTTTATCGGTTATTTCATGATTTTACTGATATTTAATTTGTATATTTTCAAACACGAAAGTTTCAAAGTCTTGCTAAAAACACATATTTTTCACAGGCGACCTTAATCACCTGTGCCAATTGATTTAAGTCTACTTTTTTTTATAACTACTTCGGTGAGTTAGCTAAAGTGATTCAAGTGGAACAATCCATTGATCCCAGTTTTATTAACTGGCTTGTGATAAGTTATAATGACCGTTCTCAAAACCAAAATGCATAATAAACTAGCAAACTTCGTAAATATTAGGACAAAAGTTGGTTTAAATTACCAGCATATTTAAGCAGAGGCACGTCAGCATTTTGTTTATACGTTATGTATTTTTGAACAATCTTTAACTCACGTTCACCAGTTAATCAAACGCTGCCTAAAAAAATAAATTTAAGTGTACCAACTGTTTTATTTTTAAACAACACGCTTCTATATTAAAGCTTCAACGAAAATACAAAAAACCGAAAATGATATAGGTCGCTTTAAAATGCTCGGTCTGTTTGTTAAATCACGGCATTTTCTGCCTACCTTGTAAAAAGTATATTTGTATTTAATTACATTGCTTCAGACACAATATATATTTTTACTGAAAATGTTTGGTTTCGTTTGTACTTCGTACCTATTGTTTGTTTGTAACTTTCTAATAAGCCAATGCTTAAATGTATAGGTACTTGTTTAAGATGGTAGTGATACTGAGTAATATAATTCGATATCAGGGTACTCCCTTGTATGAGCGTAGCTGTGTTCAGATGTTTCATTTCATGGCAATTTTCTTGCATGTATGTACATTACCTAACTCACTTTTGTTAACTTTTTCTCCGTAAAACGGCTTTGAGTCAAATGCGGCGCATAGATATTGTACTTTGTAGAGCTTTTGTTGACATTTTCTTTATGTTGTTAAAGTTTATGTAAAAAGATTTCGTGGATATATCTCAGCAATAAAATTAAACCTTTACCCACAACACGAACATAACTAGATTTAAATACTAAAAAAATGTAAATTCGCGTTTCATATCTATTATACAGGGTGATTATAATATGTGAACTAAGCCGAAGGGTGATTCTGACCATTCCAAGGAATAATTTTTGTTTTATGACTTTTCAGAGTTCAGTGATTTTTATTCAAGAAAAGATTTCGCAAGTTTTTACTCCGACAGATTATACGATGACGACAACCTAACCGCAACCTCATTCTTGTCAGGGTCATTTAACTCCGCGAAGAGTTGCTGTACAGGTACAAATAAAAATAAGTACCTATAACGACAAACAGATTTTTTATATAAAAATTTAATAATCCAATTTCGGCCCTAGGATCATTTTCTCATAACACCAACTAATAAACTGTAAATAAAAATAGTAAATATAAAAAAATACGAATTTCCTATTTTTTCCCATCCAAAACTACTTGTTTTCATGGGCTGAAACCCCGCCTTTCGGTAGTACACAAATTATAAAACATCCTGTATATATGATTCACATAAAACAACCACTGTGGCGCAGTGGGCGAAGGTCCGGCTGCGACGCAAGAGGTTGCGGGTTCGATTCCCGCCTCGGAACAAATGTATGTATGATCTGCAGATATTTGTTCAGGGTGTTCTATGTTTTTCTATATATTGTAAAAAATAATCTATGTAGTATAATGTATTAAGTATATGCGTCATTTAGTACCCACAACACAAGCTCTGCTTAGCTTGGGGCTAGATGATGCTGTGTGAATTGTCCAGCATTATTTATTATTTATATTGTTAACAACTGGTTTTTATAAAGTACTAGCTTTTGACCGCGACTTCGTCCGCGTGGATGTCATAAAACGAAAAATCCCCTTTTTTTCACGCAGAGAAAATATAGATCCCATCCCGTAGGAATTTCGAAAAATCCCTTCTTAGTGCACCTCTAGGATACTCAAGGTATGTATATGTGTGCCAAATTTCAAGTCTTTAGGTCCAGTGGTTTAGACTGTGCGTTGATATATCAGTCAGTCAGGACTTTGAATTTTATACCTCTATATAAAGATAGAATGCTCCAATGCCTGGGACATCTTTAAATGGATTAGGCTTACCCAGCACCTATACCATCCTCTCAGCTTCTTAGTTGGCTGGCTATATTCAGAGGAAAGTATATGTCAATACGTTTGAAGCTTACTGAGCCACGGGTCACCTCACCATATCTTCCTTTACCGTTAAAGCACGTTTTAATGTGAACATACATTTTTCAAGTAATAAAAAAGGATTGGTTCACGACCCACTACATTTGAATCAAAAGTCGGGGGTATATACCACTTGACCAACACAGCCATTGAGTTTAAATAACAGCGTTCATTTAGCTTAAGCCATTGAATTTTAATTCAGCGTTAGCCGTAGGGTGTCGTCAGTAAAATGTTACCCCTCCTCTCATGCCCGTGGATGCAGTAAGAACCTGCTAATGGATACTTCCGGAAGATGAGCAGCAGCGTCTTTCCGTGTCTCAACATCCCGTACTGCGCTCACCAACCCGCCTGCCAAGCGTGGTGAGTATGGCAACTTCCGCCCTCGTGGAGATCCGTAAGGGAGACCCGTGTTCAGTAGTGATGAACATTTGGATATATAGTAGGTACTGGGGAGTATGGGAATAACCCCCTTATGATCTTGGAGATACATGAGGGAGGCCTATTTCCAGCAGTGAAAATGAACAGCAGTCATACGTCTGAAATGATGTTGATGTCCATGTAACTACGAGTAAGTAGTAAGGTTATTAGCAAGTCCATTTGTTGCATAATGTCTATTGATTGCTATTGAATAATTACCCAAATATATTAGTAGTATGTATTAGTACTAGTAACGCCGTGGGGTGCCGGCAGTATTACCCCTCCTCTCATGCCCATGGATGCAGTAAGAGCCTGCTAAGGGATACCTCCGGAAGATGGGCAGCAGCGTTTTTTCGTGTACCAACATCCCGTGCTGCGCTCGCCAACCCACCTGCCAAGCGTGGTATGGCAACTACCCCTCATGGAGATCCATGAGCGAGGCCTGTGTTCAGTAGTGGACATTTTACGGCTGAAACGAACGTTTAGTACTATGCAGTTAATAGACACTGCAATTAAAAGTGCTACATAGTCATTAAAAATGTCTCTTTTCTCAGCCGTAGAAAGTTAACTGCTTGACGCCGGCCTTCGTAATTTATTTATTTCTTTAACTAACACGGTAATAACCAATAAAATTAATTAAAATACATGGATATATCATGGATCACAGTACTAATGTGGTTATTGCGATACTCACCACGCTTGGCAGGCGGGTTGGCGAGTGCAGTCGGGATGTTGATACAAGGAAAGACGCTGCTGCCCATCTTCCAGAGGTATCCCTTGGCAGATTCTTACTACATCCACGGGCAAGAGAGGAGGGGCAACATTCTACTGCCAGAACCCCACGGCAAAATTAGGGTTTATTCAGTGAATATAACATGTCAGTAGTAACATAGTGCTTGCATCAAATCAACACTCTTAATGCAATCAGATTAGAGTTGTCTACTGAATACCTAAATTAATAGCTTTTGATCGTTCATCAAACGTCAGTGTAATTGTGAGTTGTGGGTAACTAATGAGCTGGCTGCCAGCCAACGTATGGACTGCCAACCCGCTAAAGCATAATAGTATGGTCTCTGCTATCTGCAAAATTCACGGGATGCTACTGTAGCATCACACACAGTAAGGACATGCATATTAATGCAAAGAACAAAATGGTAATGTTACTTATTTCTATAATGGCCTGCGTAAGTCCAGGCATAGCTTGATAATAGAACAGGTTCTTGTTTTTATAAGCAATTTCTCGGTTCGAAACCGATAAAGGCAGTCAAGATTTTCGACCCGAAGGTTAATTGCTCCGTGGCCGAACGGTTAAGGCAGCCTGCGTTGAAGGTATTCGTCTGAACGTTACGGGTTCGAGTCCCGTCGGAGACAAAATTTTGATTGCATTTTTCATTTCTATAGGTTCTTGCTTTTTGGGGTGTGTACGGAAACTACCCCTTTTGGAGATCCATGAGGAAGGCCTGTGTTCAGTAGTGGACGTTTTAGGGCTGAAATGATGATGATCAAAGCCAAATTTGCATAGTTTGGTATACCTATACCATCCTCTCAGCTAAGTCAGCTATTGCTCAGAAGAAAGATCAGGTCAATACATCTGAAGCTAACTAGGCCATTTCCTCATAATGTTTTCCTTTACCGTTAAATCACTCGTTAAATGTGCACATACATTTTTCATGAAAGAAAAATCCATTGGTGCACGACTGGTATCGAACCCACGATCTTCGGATTGAAAATCGGAGGTACATACCACTCGGTCAGAATGTTGCGTCTCCTCTCTTGCCCGTGGACGCAATGAGAATCTGCCAAAAGATACCTCCAGAAGATGGGCAGCAGCACCTTTCCGTGTATGAACATCCCGTACTGCGCTCGCCAACGCGGCTGCCAAGCGCAACACTCGCACACACACCAAGCGCAGCATGTATGGCAACAACCCGCTATTGGTCTATACCATTATGGTATATACCATGAGGAAGGCCTATATCCATACCAGTTGACGTGGACAGCAATCCTACGGCTAAGATGATGGGGACAAAATTTCTACGCCTTCGCTGAATTTTAGTAATGATTTCGTTACGATAAAGTAATTTGGTTTTATTTGGCAATTTTTTTTATATGACTGTCCTGTTTTCCCATAAATAATTGTGATGGAAGTTATCGTACCTGTAATAAATTAATGTATTTTACATATTTTAACATAAGCGATTGTGTTCCTCGTTGAAAATATTCTGCTAATTATTTGTTAGATAATAAACTTTGTTCTTTGATGTTACCGTTTTGTTAAAAGTATTTTTAAGCCATCCAATATTGATGCCATGAAATGAAACTTCAAAACACATGATAGGGAAACGTAAGGTATAAACATTGTAAAAATAATCTTTTTGTAAGAGAAATAACCTTTGACTTCATTTTTTTATGTTGATTGTAAAGTGTAGCAATAAGTTAAATAAATAATGTAATTTTCTCACATTAGGCATAGATTCAGTAAGTAAACACTGTTTTTTTAGTATTTTATCGCATTTTCATTTTTGAAACATAGTTAAAACCTAATAAAGACAAATAAATCATTGTGAAATAGCTAATTTTTGGCTGTATAATATAAAATTAACAAACCTTAGAAA
Organism: Pasiphila rectangulata; assembly: GCA_963082625.1. NCBI lineage: Eukaryota > Metazoa > Arthropoda > Insecta > Lepidoptera > Geometridae > Pasiphila > Pasiphila rectangulata. Next base: position 15,452,688 of record OY720242.1, on the reverse strand, counting down.
AAATAACTTTTATATTTTTCTAGGTTAAAAAAAACTTAATATCCGCTGAATGAGAATTGAGTCTCTGATTATTTATTTTGCTATTGAATTTATTTTATTTTAAAGACACTAATAAAAATGTAGTCAATCCAGACTATACAGACAGTTTTAACATGACGAATTAGTGCAGTTCTAGCCCTATGTTTTAAAGAGTTCACGGAGTTGTTACCATTCTGAGCTCAAAATCCGCGTGTGTATATTATTTTTAAAGTCAATGAATATTTTTCTTTCCAAAAAGTCATATTGGACATTTGTATTAAGAGTAAACCATTGATTTATAAATTGTAGAAATGCATGATATTGGATTAAAAGTGTATTTTTAAATGATTTTTATTAATTTTTTTCATTACTAAGGACTGGCGCTGACTGACGGAGCGGCACTGTAGTGCGTGCGTGCTTCGACAGCCTGAAGAACGCTTTTGTATGATCTGGTATCCCGCAGCAAGCCCAACCACGCAAAAACAAATCAGGGTTGGCTCTATTCAACCGGTTTTGCAATATAAGGCCTATGCGTCGAAAACACCGCAGCGCCTGTTTTAAACCCTATTTCAAAAGCACGAATAAAATCTATTACCGTGCCGTGCTGTGCCAGCCTTAGAGCCGGCGGCGGTGACTGACGCGCGCAATACTTTTGGAACCGTGACTGCTCTGTCACACTGAAAGATGACTCACACTAGACCCTTCCGAGCCCTTCCGTGTCCGAGCCGATTCTGAGCAATTTTTCTGAGCGTTGTCCATTGCTCGGCCCTCACTGGGTTGCCGCTCGGTATAGCGTGAGTGTGTCCACACAAAAAAATATTTGTTGTTAAAATATTACCTACATATATTTTTTTGTATGTATATGTAGGTAAAATATTACCTACATATATTTTTTGTATGTAACTAATAAGTTGACCGTGCTACGTCTGACACTTGGTTCGGACACGAAACGGTCTAGCGTTAGTCATCTTTTACTCTGTGGTTAAGTATGAGGATGCACGCTCATTACGACAAGTCAATCTAAAGACCGTATAAAATTGATGGAAACTTTTTTAATCACGTTAAGAAAATTCACTAATGAGCCGTTTTCAGTAACAAAACAAAAAGAGTTTTCTACTAAACCTAACAGATGGAGCTGGCAAGCGGAGTAAGCAAGTTTGTGATTAATCCTGCCATTGTCAAATTGTGCCTACCAGTAAAATAAAATTAACGCCATCTATAAGGTACGAGGTAACTATTTTTGAAGTTTTTACTTTTTAATGAAAACGCCTCATTAAGGACTTATAGGGACTTAAATTACAAAGTCAAACTTAGGCTTGATGACAGTTTTCACAAGACGCAGCTATGTAATTAGCTCTTCTGGGGTAACAAGAGAATGGGCTTGATGCATCTTGTATTAACTCTTTAACCAATAAAGTCTTCTTTCTGTTCTTCGGTATAAAATTCTAATTTGATTATAGTTATATTGGATTATCGGAAATGTATCGCCTGATTTTATCCCGACATTTTGACAGGATTGCACTTATCGTAATCACCTAAATACCTGAATATTCCAATATAGTTATAATGTGTTGTGAACGCAAAGGTCAAATTAGTTAAGCCGGAAGACGAGTAGACGGTTTATTTCATTCAATCAATAAATTCGGCAGACCATCATTTTTGCATCTGGTTTTGCAGATGTCCATGAGCAACGGTGGCCACATACGCTCAGAGGCTCTGTCTGCTCGTCTTCACTCTTATATTATTATAAAAAATACTTACATAAAACCTACACGTTAAGATACCCGAAGGATGATATTCCTAAGTCGTATATACCAAAGTTTTTTCTAAGAAACCCGGCATGAGGAAACTGTGAGGCAGGCAGATTAGGAATGTATGAAGCTATTAGCCATATTGGAAGAGAATCCGGGTAGAAATATTACGACTGAAAATTATGAATAAGGGTGAGTTTGACAGAATATTGGAGCAAGAAGGTTGGAATTCATTTATTTTGTATCTATGTTCGTGAAATTTTCAATTTATATGAACGAGAGGATTTTATTTCTTACTTATTTGATTCTCTTATTTTTATTATTATTATTATATTCACGTGTGAAACTAATAATGTTAGTATTACCTCATTCTATGTAAGTAGGCAGAATGAGTCCTATACCAACATTTCTTTAACGCAATTTCTTAACATTGGGCTCTCCCATTTATTGGGCAATGTGTGCAGGATACTGTTGGAGCTCGCGCGCCACCTGCGCAGTAGTGAGGCGGTTTTTTTCCGCATGCAGGCGTGGAACTCATCGGTCCGCGCCTCAGCGAATATGCCTGAGGCGCTGCAGAACCGCGGGAGCCTCAGCAACTTCCTAAACGCATTGTTGTATTGGGCACGCAGGGCGCTCACCGCTTTTTAAGTATATGTGGTCCAAAGGCTACACGTATAAAAGGTTTGACAGTATGATTTAAAGAGCGTAATTTTGATCTCTACTGAACAACGAGAGAACCTTCGAACCAGCATGTAAGCTAAGTGATCAATGACGAAAGCCTTTGCTGCAGTGGACGTTTTACGCCTGGAATAGAGAAAATTCCTGCCGGATCTACGAGAAAAAGGATGGCGGGATGAACTCGCAGTTTACAGGCGGACTGGACCATCGTGGGATGGAAACTTTTAGTGGAAATAATTATTATGTCCAGTAAATAAATATGCCTGTCACATCTACACTAGAGAGCGATGAGCACAGGAAAAATCTTCCGGTGGCCAAATGCCCGCCTCGAACATTTTGACTTCGAACCTTCATATTTTTCAATTATTAAAGGTAAGATGTTTAATTTAAATATAAAAAGATGCAGGTTTGAATTTAAAGTGTTTGAGGTTTATTTCCTGCTCTTAAGACTTATTACAGATGTTTTATACAGAGTTATCAACTCATAAACATAGTTAGTAATTCTAACTAATATGCAAATCTGTATTTGTTTGTAACGCTTTCACACCTTAACCACTGAATTGCTTTTAAAAACTATTTCTATTAATTTATACCTATCTACATTATTTGCGAGTTATTTTATAACCCGTATTCCCACGCTAACGGGAACTACGCAAGTAAAACCTCGGGCGCTGCTAATATTACACAATGTTAAATGAATCAACTTAATTACTAGTGCATTGAGGCAGAAACATCAAGAATTTTCAATTTAAAACAACTACCTGGTAACCTCACAGTATGATAAACACGAACGTGCCTCGTTAACTCACTGCGAACTCGTGTGGAATTCGCTAGAATGGACGGAACCACTTTAAAATACCTGAAATAAGCTTGGCGTTATCCTGATACTGCGATGTGTTTTCGTGGAGCGATATTAATGAGGTTGCGTTTTAATCCTGTTAGAGTTTTTTGATAGGATATCCATTATTCGAAAAATTTTAAAATACCAACAGAATTGTTCACTAATGTTAATCTTATATTTCTTTTTCATCAGAATCCATCAAAGGTTAAGACAGATACGTTATTCAACACGTTGTTACACATAATCAACAAAAAATATTAAATCTAAAATGTTGACTTATTAAAATTCATCTTTGAAATGAAACGAAATTAAGACGCCGATTGTTTCAGCCTGATCACATCCTGTATCTGAGGTTCCAACAGCATACTTTCCGAACCAATATCGCTGGATGCCTAGAGACTTATGGAAATATACCGTGCAGCTCCTAAAGAAAGATTTATAAATAAAATTATAAATTCATATGTAGTAGTCTAGTATTAAGTATAGTGTGTAAGGGTGTCATGTTAATAAAACCCTGTATAAATAATAAATGATTGAAAACATATATGTTTATCTGTAACAAACAGATTTTCATAACAAACAAAACAAAATTAGTTGACCCTGTCAAATGAAATACGAAATTTAGTGAGATAATACAAAAATAATGTAGTATACTTTTATGATAGGGCCTTTGCATCTATTACAGATGATTAATACAGCGTCAGCAACTGGTAATCATGCTGTACGGAACGCTGCAGTGCCTGGGACATTGTTAGATGGATTAGGCTTCCCTAGCACCCATACCACCCTCGCAGCTTAGTCAGCTATTAGTCAGAGGAAAGAACAGGTCCATACGTCTAAAGCTAAATTAAACCGCGGATTCCTCACGATATTTCCTGCTTTCCGAGAATGTCTTTATTTTTTGAAGACAGTTCAAAATCAGGCCGTGGGGCCCTAGCTTTATTATTAAACATTGATACCGAATCATTTAACCCAAATGTGCTTACAATCCAGCGAACGTTTCCAACGTAATTCCGGCGTATTTCAGTAAACACGTTACGTGTAAGCGCAAACCTTTGAACTCCCCTAAAATAGTCACGCTATCTGTGCAATGAACGAAAATAGAACTTTTCAAACAAAAAATACGGTTCAAATTAGAATACATTCGTGTTCAGTTAAACGCATGGTACCGCTCAGCACGGATTTAAACGAAAACCTACTCGTACAATAAACTTATTATGATTATAACCAAAACGAACGAATTGTAGTCATGACAAGTTTATGTTTCCTATAAAAATATTGTAGGTTCTGTCAACATATAATTTTTACTCGACTGCAAAGAAAAAAGTTGTGTTGGTCATATTCATTATCATCATTTCAGCCGTAAAACGTCCACTACTGAACACAGGCCTCTCTTATAAATCTCCATGAGGGTAGTTGCATACTCAACACGCTTGGCAGACGAGTAAGCGAGCGCAGTACAGGATGTTAATACACGGAAGGACGCTGCTGCTCATGTTCCGGAGGTATCCCTTAGCAGGCTCTAACTGCATCTACGGGCATAAGATTAGGGGTAAACTACCGGCACCCCATGGCGGGTCATATTTGGTCATTATTAAAATATGGGATTATCGCGAGGTCTCCCCGCGACCACGACCAGTTGCAATCCGGTCGTAACGTCGGGAATAAAATAAAGGTAATTACGCGATAAATACCCGATAATCCCATATTTTAATAATGTGTTGTGATCGCGAAAGTTTAAAAAATATTTGGTCATGTTACTTTGTTTGAAATAAAATACACGCCTGAGAGGGAAAGTTTAATTCGTCAATCCGATAACAGAGTAGTGGTAATGCCGTGATGAAAAATGTAAGCATATAAAAACCTGATCTACCTACTTTATTATCCCAGCGTCAGGAAGTGCACTGCTGCGCATAGGCCATAGGATCATGGGCCTGCAAAAATTGATCTTATGGGAGTTGGCGAGCGCAGTACGGGGTGTTGATACACGGATAGACTCTGCTACCCGGAAGATTCCGGAGTATCTCTTGCAAGATAGTTACTGCATCTCTGAGCAAGAGAAGAGGACAACATTCTTCTGACGGCACTTTAAGCAATTTATACATACATACTTATGTATACAGTCATACCCCTATTGTTAACATTTTTGCGTAGATGAATCACTTCATTTGTTGACATAATTAATTGCTTAGGCCGTTGATTAATTTGTTATGTTTTTGGCTCGGAGAATTTACGGAGAGCTCGACAGCTATTTAACAAATAAACTTTAGTGTTAAACGAACACTCAGGGCTTTGTTTTTAACTTTCCCGTTACAAGCCCTACAGCTCGCTTCCATAAGAAATGTAAGAAATATATATTAACGACATTACCTTAATCATTATCATCATCATCATCATCGGCTGTCCGTAGGACGTCCACTGCTAGACATAAGGAACATGAGGGACACATACATGAGGGAGGCCTATTCCTTATGTATCGCCATGTACTGATTTGAAGGGGTTTTTGTCATACTCACAATGCTTAGCAGACGGGTTGACGAGCTCTGGATGTTGAAACACAGAAAGACGCTGCTGCGCATCTTCCGGGGGTGTCCGCTGGCAGATTCTTACTGAATCAACGGGCAAGAGGCAAAATTATACTGCCAGAGCACCCCACGGCTATATTACCTTAAGGAGGGAATGAAATTGTCTTAGTTTTAATGATAAGTACAACTTGCCATGGACGTTTTATCGCAAGTTTTTAAAGTGGGATACTAAAGTGCAAGAAGAAGAACTAAGTAGCAAGAAGTTCTTTTGACGAGGCCCATTACAAACTTTACTACTCCTTAGGGTAGGGCAGTTTACCTGAATTGTCGTTAAAAATTGTTGAAAACTGCCCGCGTAATAAAAATAGATTGTCTGCAACAGCAAGACTTCGTTGTTAGATAATAAATTTCCGTGCTAAGTTATTATTATCCAATTTGAACCTTGTATACATATATTCTTAGTTTCATATAATCAGAACACTTGTTTAATAATATAATCTTACTAATATTATAAAGCCAAAAGTTTGTTTGTATGAAGGTTTGTTACCTCTTCACGAAAAAACTAGCGTACGTATCGAGCTGAAATTTTACAAACGTATAGATGTTGACTAGGATTAACACATAGGCTACTTTTTATCCGGGTACAACGCATGTGAAGCGGCAGGTACAAGCTAGTATAATATAATAAATAAATAATACTCTACATTTCACATACTCGTAGCACCACCAAGTCCCAAAGTAAGCAAAGCTTGTGTTATGTAAATACATACTTATGACATACAAATATACCCAGGCTAGGACAAATATTTTCAGGAAACCTACAAACATCTGTCCAGCGGTGGGAATAGAACAACCTTGTGCATCTCAGGCGGCTTATTAACTAACTGGGCCACGGAAGCCCTCAAGCCAATTCATGCAAGTCGTTCAGTACCTACATTTCCACCCAATATCCTGATCTTGGTACATCGCGACGAAAAAATTATTGCTGGTTGGACCGACTACAATTCAAAGTCGATCTAGCATTTTTTTTACGATGGAACAATCTGGGCTAGATGATGCTGTTTGAATTGTCCAGCATTATTTGAGTTTGCTCATATTAACATCCTCATGATATCATAGTTGAAATAATTATCAGGTGTTATTATTGTTATTTTTTTGAATTTGTATTCTATATTAGAATAGGATAGTTAGTATTCTCAATTGTAATGTGTTACTAACGAAATGGATGTAATTATTATGTCTTATTTAAAAAAAAAAAAAATGGTATGTACTGTAACGTTTTTGTCCGTTGGTTCTGTCGTTGTTAAGGTTTTTCTATTTATTCTTCCATAAAATACGTGTCGCTGGTAAATCTCGTCCGGGTCACGACTCGTCGCAGTTTGAGATGATGCTGTGCCAAGATCGATGATAGAGATGTATTTCAAGGGCGACCTTGGAACGGATGTCACTATAGAGTTGAGTCAGCGATGGACACTCCACGGCATCCGTAGGCAACATACGAAATGTAACGTAAGAATCTTCCAAGGAATATCTCGGGATAATAAGTAGCAGTATCTTTTCGTAAATCAACATCCCGTAATGCGCTTGCTAACCCGCATGGAAAGCGTGGTGAGTATTGCTACAATCCCCTCATGAGGAAGAAGAAGCGTGGTGAGTATTCATACAATCCCCTCTTCCCAGTAGTGAATGTCCTAAGACTGGGATTATGATGATTTGGTATTAAATTTTAAGATCTGTGTACTGTTTTTGTCTATGCTGTTTTATTGCTGAGTAATTTTTTTTATACGTATCCTTCTATAAAATACGTTTCAATGGAAAATCTCGTCCCGATCACGACTCGTCGCAGGGTGGGCGACGCTTTGCCAAGATCGATATGTATTTCGAGTGCAACCTTGGGAAGGATGTCAATCGCTGACTCAGCTCTAGCGGATCAGCATGTGGATTAGCAAAACATAGCTTTCTGCTGTGGAGTGCCAGCAGTAGAATTTGCCCTTTCCCTGCCCTTCCCCCCCAGCAGCGTCTTTCCGTATATCAACATCCAGTTATGCGCACGCCAACCCGCCTGCTAAGCGTGTTATGGCAATAACCCCCTTGTGATCAGAACTTGGAGATCCATGAGGGCGGCCTATGTCAGTATCAGACATCATACGGCTCAGGTGATGAAACTTATACTGCAGACAAAGTACAAATAATTAAGGTCAGACTTCCTAAAATTCTCGACGCGCCAAAATCCATCATAAAACTTTTAATTGGCTGATTAGAAATCGCCGTGCTATACATAACCAAACCGTTAATGCCCATTTTATAGTCTGCGTAAATCTAAAAGATTTTTCTCTAAAATGTGTAGCGATTAAGCGAGGGTCTAGGTAAAAGTACGTAGTTTGCTGTAATTTTTGCAGCTTCTTCCGTTCTTGCAGCCACTCGAAACTTTTTGTTGTAACCGCTAACGACGTACCTACATTTTAATTATAGAAATTTTAAACGTTAGCAGTAGAAGGTTGTTGGTTATTAACAGAGCTGAAAAAGGAATAGGCTTGCTCAACAATCACAAAGCATTTTACGACTAATAAAATTATAAATAGAGTTCATCTTACGATTTCAGATAATTATGATTAGAGGAGACTATTGTCCAGCAGTAGGCCAATGATGAATTATTGTGGTTGGTTATTATTCATTTGGTGATTATCGAGCTCGTGGATCGCGTGCATTTGTGTGGCACACAAAATTATTTTGCATCCAAAATTACGAGAGGTAAACAGTGTTGACAGGTAGAAGCGGCACGGATCAGACGTGCATAGGGCGCGCCTATCTCACTAATATTATAAAGCCGAAAGTTTGTTTGTATGGAGGTTTGTTACCTCTTCACGCAAAAACTAGCGTACGTATCGAGCTGAAATTTTGCAAAATCTTAGATGTTGACTAGGATTAACACATAGGCTACTTTTTATCCGGGTACAACGCATGCGAAGCGGCGGGCACATATAAAGGATATATATTTCTTACCTTTATTGACCAGGGGCTCTATTTTTGAACCGCTGTCTAATGACAAGCACGACTTTTAAAGCGAATAAAATAAACCAATCTTGGATGTTGACCAGAGCATAAAAGAAAGGATTTTAACCAATCGTGTTAATTGGTGAGCGAGTCGAACTATTAGTTAGTAAAATTTGAACGATTAAGCCATGATTGTTAAAAATACTAAGGTATCTGTATTTTTTATTTTCATAGTGATGGACAAAATATAATTATTGACTAGCACTATTATTAGATTTCTTTCCGATGTTAAGATTACGAGATAAGGTCTTAGAGGTCTAATCTCTTTCAAGGACGGGTAGCCTTATACTGTCAGTCAGTAGGAATTTCGTGAATTCCGAGTAATATCTCAGAAAATTAATTAATTAATTTATCCTTAATTTTATAAAACAAAGTTTATATGAGTATTAAAGATTGTCAACATACCTTATTTTAATTATTCTTATTCTTAGTATTAGGATACCAGATCTGCAGACGTTCCGTATATTTTTCATTGTCCCCTCGATAACACCCAGACCCTAGCCAATCCAACTCCTTAAAGTAAAATAGATTGACGCTGGGTCATCGGCACAGCATTCCACTTATGTTGTTGATGTGAAAGAGCTTGGTTTCATTAGCTTTTTGTAGTCACGTTTCCATTCTGACATCGTGGCGTTGCTTGTAGCCGTGCATGTAAAATTTTGTATAAATACTGTTTTACAAATACCAAAGCACTGTTGGCCGAGTGGGTTGTACGATTTCTGATCGCAGACCGTAGTTTTGATACCAGCCGTGCCAAGAGATTTTCTTCTCGAAATATATATGTCCACATTCATTTCAAGGTTTTTCGAAAATAGATTTTGGTTTTTTTAAACGAAGTAAATAACATAAAATGTTATAAGAAAACATCACTCGGAAACCTGCTGCTTAGTGACCTTTAGACGTTTTGATTAGTTCCTACCTCTGACTTAGCAAAATAAATGGTACAAGTGGTAAGGTACCTATTCTTGCAGTGATTCAACAACAGTGCTACTCGTATGGCATACTGTAGCGTTGTTGTTGAATCACTACCTATATGGTTTGGCCAAACCATTATATAAAGATAGGCAGAGTTTATGGGTACCGTAAATGATATGCGGTTGCTAGAGGGCAGACACACCATTAATTGTGGGAATATACCTTCTTGGAGATTGCATTATGACAGTCATACTACTCGTCTCAACAAAACTTATGGGTATAGTAATACAAATGCCTGAAATAGGAACCTGTCTAACCCTGTGTTTCAGGCATGTAATTATAAACCAGTCATCTTTTTTACAGTAGCTCCGAATGGAAAATTTTATATTAAATTAAATTTGATAAAATTCAGAGCGTATTTCCGTTTTCTTGTTAAATATTTCCTACCTTAATTATTTTAATGAATGGTTCGGGGATTAACCACCATTAAATTAAAATAAAAATCAAATAGTTCTCATGAGAAAACCATAAAATAATGAATACATTTTGCTGGAAATTTAACTCAGCACCACCTAGCCCCATAGTAAGCAGTGATTGATATAAATATATACATATATTTTTTTACAAATACGTACTCTTATATTCTAAGAAACGAATATTTCCTGAGACAAATAAGCTGTCTATGTTTCAAAGCTGAATCTCGAAGTTTCTAAGCAAATCAGCTTTTAGTTATTCCCCATGGAGCTTCCGCTCTCTAATAAACCTCTGGATTATTTACATATTTTATCAGAATTTAAAATTAATTAAGTGCCGGAACAAGGGTGGCTACGATCGAAAGGTTTTATGATAAGGACCGATTGAGTAATGAGTTAGGGGTCCAAAGTCGACGCCATGAACGCACAGATCATTTGCTTTCAAAATGTTTATGTTTATTGATACAATTTTGAAGAAATCGATTTTGGACTTCCTTACACAGATTAGGTAAATTTTTATATGTATGGCTTCTGAATTGTTTATGCCAGTCGATTCAGCATAACGCAAACCTCTGAGGCGCAAACTAGACTGAAGGGACGGTTTGGCGACGGTGCGGAGCGCTCCAATACGATAATTTTCTTACAAAATGTATGAGATTTTGTTATTAAAGTCCGCCGCGGTTATAAAACATATTGTTAAGAATAATATCATTTTATCTGCCACGGCACATATCTGGCACGCTCGATGTCTGTAGATATAAACTGACTTTTAACCTTCTTCTTCTTCTTTTCTTTTTAACCTTCGAAGGATACACGGTGACCGAACGAAGTTTCGCTCCTCTTCGCTTCGGATCGCGCGGGCGCCGATGACAGGGAACAAAAAGGTGTTGTGACTTTGTTTTGTTTATTTTATCGTTTTAGGCGTTTGATCCATAACAAAATAAACTACACTCTGAATGTCATTGTTAATTGTCAACACGCACTTTAGTGCTTCGAGGACGTAAAAATCGTTTGCTCTCTCCACAACGCGGTCCTTGAAGATTCCATTTCTATTTGATAAGAAGGCTTTAATTGTTAATATAGTTAAAACAATTTCTAAGTTGATTGTAGTGGTCACAAAGTGATCTGAAATATAACCTGATATGCGAAAGAAGGTACTTATAAAAATGTCTACTAGTTTCAAATCAAATTACATCATTAAAGTGTAGATTAAAGGGGCGCGGCGGCGGTGCGGAGGCGGTACAGCAAGACAAATTTTAATATCAAATTTAACCACAAGCGCACCCGATGCGTGCCGCTTCTACTAGTCAACGCTTCTTATTCTAATTCTAATTCTTGGGAGGGGTCACCAGATCTGCACTGACGTCCCGCATTGGGGTGTATTGTGCAATGTCTCCCGAGGTACTGCCCCAACCCTAACCTAACCAGCCCAACTCCTTGAAATACCGGAGAAGGACTCGGGGTCGCCGGCAGCATTCCATGAGCACACCGGAAGGGTACCTATGCCAATGTTGTTGATGAAGAAGGGCATGACTCCATGAGCTCCTGAAGACCTGATTCTAATCTAGTCTATCTCGTCGCACCACAGTGCAGTAGCACGTGCTCCACGGTTTCTTCCTCTACAAGACACCCGCGACATAGTCTCTCACTGTCTGTGGCACCTGTCTTGAGAAGATGGTAGTTGAGATCACAGTGTCCCGAGATGACGCCCACCATCATCCGTAGGTCTTGTCTTTTCATCTTAAGCAAAATATTGGTTATCTTTCTGTTTCTCTCTGGAAGCATTTGTTTTGTATGCTTACAGTCTGGTCTGCGATTCCAAATGTTTTAACTGGTCAACGCTTTTGCAAACAAAATGTATGAGAGGGTCGTCCCTCTCATACATTTTGTTTGCAAAATTAATGTATTGGAGTGCGCAGCATCGCCGTCACGCCGCGCCACGCTACAGCCTTTCAGTCTCGCTTTTGCCTTAGAACTAGGCCAATGCCGGAGCACTGCTGCATACTGAATTAGAAACCATAGACTTCCAATTTGTCTTTTTCTGCGCCAGATAAACCAAAACCAAATCCTTCAGAATTGAAAAAACATATACAAACATTGTGGAAGCAAATGACTTTGCGTCCATGGCGTCGACGTTGGACCCATAACTCAATATTCAAGCGGCCCTTATCATAAGCCCTGTCGTAGCCACCCTTGTACAGGCACTTAATTAATTTTAAATTCTGATAAAATATGTAATTAATCCAAAAGGTCTACTGGAGAACGGAAGCTCAATGGGGAAAGTCAGTCAATACCTAAGAGCACATTTACTTAAACATTGAAACATCACAAATGTTGAGCTATGAAACATGGATAGCTTAGTAGTTTTAGCAGGAAAACTGAGAGCAGTATCTCTGAGAACGCTGAACTTGCAAGAAATAACTTAGGTAAACTTTGAGAATTTTGGATAACTTCTTTTCAAAGTTGTTGAACTTGTCGATAACCGATTTATTAAAAAGGTATCAGCACTTGTAAATATAATCATTGTCGTAAAAACATTATTATATGGTAAAAGATTTAAAACATTAGATGTGAACTGACATATGTAAGTCCTTGTACTTATATGAATATACCGTGCCGATGCCGGGGGGTGCCGGCACTAGAATTTTACACTCCTGTCATGCACGTGGATGCAGTAAGAGCCTGCTAAGGCAAATCTCCGGATGATGGGCAGCAGCGTCTTTCCGTGTATCAACATTGCGTACTGCGCTCGCCAACATGCCTGCCAAGCGTGGCAAGTATGGCAATTACCCATGGGAGATTCATGAGGGAACATAGGCCGTTATAAAGTATAATATTAAAGTTTTTTATACATAATTTATTGATTCTTATTTCTTGATTCTATGCAGGCGGGCACCCGGGACATATTTTTGTAATTGTTCTGCAGATATTTGTCCAGTGTCTGGGTATTTTTCTACATGATAATAATTATTTATTTAAAAAAAAAGTATTTAAATAGGTATTCTTTCAACCAACTGATTATCATAGTTCAAGCTTTGCTTAGTTTGGGACTATATGGCGTTGTGTGTAGTTTGATGGATAATATCACTTTTAACTTCAAAAAATTATTCTAGAATTACATCTTGAAATAAACATAGATTAAGACTGTTATGGACTGCACAATTTACCACTTGTTAGCTTTTAGAATTCAGGAATGAGAACGGCAAAATCATTTTCCAACTCAATAATATCGACGACCCTATTCGCGCCTAGATGGCGGTTTGGAACTTTTTCAAAGCAGGCAACCAAAAGAACATTTAATTTCAAACAATTGCTTTATTGAATTTCTTTAAATAAAGTGTTAATCACAATATTCATAAAAATATTTATACTGATTAAATCATGAGAACCATCAAGAGATGGTACTGTAATCGAATCAGATGGAGGAAATACAGGAAGTCCAAGTCAAAATATTACTTATGCTTCAAACTGTAAAATGATTATAATGTTTTCACAACAATATTCGAATATAAAAATATGAATAATATAAACAAATTATTGAAATTATGACACTCCGCCATCCGACATCATGCGTTCTCCTGACGCATGATTACAATTTCTGAATAGTTATAATTTATAGTATGTTCTTTGTCTTCAGTTGCAAGAATCAAGAATCACGACAGTAATTTCCAGTAATATTTATTAAAAACTACATTCAAGATTTTTTTTTCATGTTCGTAAAACTACCATCTTAGATATAAGATGGGTGTTTATCATGTATTAATCCAAATGGTGATTATCATGGTGATTAACTTTAGTCACCATGCGACCACGACCAGGTCCAATCCGAAAAGTCGGGATTAAAAGTATTTACGCGATAAATACCCGATAATCCAATATAGTAATAATTGTGATCGCGAAAGTTTAAAATACCTGTTAAACGATACCCCAAACGATAGGAAAATCAAGAAAAAAAATCCATACCCATCTTCGTGTTCATTCCTCAAATTAATTATGTTTTCAGCATTCTTTGACCTATATCTCGGCGTCCTTATTCTATTATGTCCATGCAAAATAACAGCTGCTTAGGACAATTAATAGTCTCTTCGTTAAGCCGTAGACAGAAATACAGACAGATAAAGCGTAACAATAAGGGTCCCTTCTTGTACTAAGAAACCCTATTACCCAAGAGAGTAAATAGATTAGCCATGCCATGGCACAAATCAGCCCTATTTAATAAAATTATATGCTGCATGGGACCAAGATTATTTAATAAACTACCTAAATGCATCAAACAAATTGAGAATTTACACCTATTTAAAAGTAGAGTTAAAACGTTATTGACAGACAAAGCGTATTATAACGTGCATGAATATCTAACCGACAAATTTGACTAAGACCAAAAAAAAAAATATACTACTCACCTCATTCTGACATTGTATTATAAATTATTGTTTGTTAAATTGTTATTGTAAAGTACTATTATTTGCATGCGACTAATTTCATCTTTATCATTATTATTATTATTTCATATCAATAACTAGGTTTTAATATTTGTATGCCCATCTGCGGCGAGACATGGCTGAACTTATTTTTATTAAAGACCATTATTGTAAGCTGTGTTTCGTACAAATAAAGTTCTTGTATCTTGTATCCTAAAAACTTTGCAATTGCCTTAATTTTTCATTACTAAAAAATCAGTGGTACAAAAAATAAAATTAAAACGGCCATCATTTTGTTTATACCACACAATCGGGTATTATATGATTGCGGCACGATAAGATAATCCTCCATTAATCGAAACCATTTCAAAACTTACAGTTGCAGTATTTAAATGTAGTCAGACGCGTAAAAAGAGATGAGATTCATATTAATGAGGGTGCTTCTTTCAGCGGCTTAACAATGGAAGACCCAGGCCCTGGTTATAAACGTATGCTTTTTACGAATTCGCTGAAGCGATAGAACCATACGAGAGAATGTAAACAAATGTTTAGAGCAAGAAGTTGTTTTTTTTCTGTTATTATTTTGATTTGAATATAGCATTAGTATAATAATTCGTTTTTAAATACAGGATTTTATCGCGTACTTTTACGCTATAAAATTATCAAAATTTAAAATGTAGTATTTGTTTCACGTTCAACCTAATTAATAGAAGAAAAAGTAGAAAAAGAAATCATTTAATGATCCACAGTATGTACATATGTATTGTACATACAATTTGTGGACCAAAGGGTCCTACCTCAGCATAATGTTAATCCTTAAATACGTATAAGGATTAAAGCTCGTTTTCAGGTAGGTTAATAGGTTAACCAAAAGCGAAAATTTTACAATAAGTGGATAACCACTTATTGTTGTTGTCTAAGTGGATGATATAAATCATCCACTTATTGAAGAACTTTTTAGTAAGTGAAATCCAGAACAACAGAAAGTATAAAAACGGCACTTCGGGAATTTATCAATTTGGGTCAATCAGCAATTTTGGGTCAATATAAAATGTGGTAATTGTGATTTAATTACCAGTTTTTCACTGATCAGTTGTTAATTTGAAGTGTCCATAAAATTTACCTGGCCTTTCGTCTATGTGATTTAAATAGGTAGGTACAGGTGTCAGTTCTTTAGGCAAACTTTCTAACAAAAACTAACTAGAATTGCGTGAAATGGACTGAAATGACATAAAGCTATTTAATTTTATTTAGTTTTACGTTGATAGCTCTAAATTTAGAAAAGTCAAATATCTAATTATAATTTGCTTAAGGAAGTGCAAATCATAATTGGCACCACTATTTACAAATTTATAATCAAGTAAAAATAATGACAGAAAAAAACAACCTCAGGAGCGTAACATTTTGAGCCTTCTAATTTTTTCGTATGACATGGATTTTATTTAATTACAAAGAGATAATAATTACACAAAACAAGCATTAGTACCCCAGTACTATACTAGAAATGAAATACTATACTAGGAATGAAAAAATGGAACGAAGGCCTGTGGCGAAGGCGAAGTGATTTTCGGATACGAAATAGGCACCCACTACCACCTATTTCTACCGCCATGCAGTAATGTCTGCATGCTAGGTTCCGAAATAAAGGGTAAGTGAAATTACGGACACATGGGACCTTAAAAATCTATCTTAAGGTGACGAACGCAATGCAATGCAGCGTTGGTCACGTGTTTAGCAAACGTGATAATCGCGGTCAAAAAAATATATCCCAAATGGTAAAATCACTTCTTTCAACAAGAGTGAGCAACGAATAAGGTATGCGTTGTTATCCTGGCCTTAACTCGGTGAAAATCCAGCGCTACTACCATGTGGATATTTCACACCACACCATCTAGCCTAGGACCCGCCATCTCCTGGGCCACGGAGGTCGACTATAAACTAAAACGCCAGAAAAATGTTCCCCTGTGTTTCCACGAAAATCCGTGATTTATGCGTCCAGACGCGGTTATCTAAGATGAATTACAGTCGGCCGCATGCACGCGGACGTGAGAAATGTACGTCTACATGATTCCCTCGCGTTTGCGGCTGTTTTGGCCAGACCTCGGTATGCGCCCGTTTATTATGCTAAAAAAGGAAAAGGGTTCTAGGATGAGACTAGCCTCGCTTTTGGAATAATTTATCATTTTGCGAAATCACGGTACCGTGGGTTTTAAGGAGTGAGCGTGCACTAAGGTTGAAACGAGATTTTTATTTGTGGTGTTTGAATAGGACCCATGCGGCCACCCTGGCAGGCAATGTCAATAAATTAATAATGTTTCTAATTATGTTTTGTGGGCATGGAGCACTCGTTAACTTATACAGGCTGTATTATAATATGTGTATAGACCCAAAAAGGCCACGGGGTGCCGGCAGTAGAATGGCACCTTTCTATTGCCCGTGGATGCATTAAGTATCTGCCAAAGGGAAAAAAATGCTGCTGCCTATCTTCCGGAAGTATTTCGGGAAGATAGGCAGCAGCGTCTTTTCGTGACCAAGCGTGGTGAGTGTAGAAACAACGCCTCATGATTCGTACTTGGAAATCCATGAAGGAGGCCAATGTCCATCAGTGGACGTCCTATGGCTGCAAGGGTAATAATCCAAAAAGGTATTTCAGCCTATGAAAACAAGTAAAAGCGTTAAGGATCGATTCGACGGACCTGAGCTCGAATCCCACCGAAACGGTAAATTTTTAATAAGTATTAATTTTTTTTTCTAATAAATTTAAAGGACTATCATGCCAGTCCAATTTTTTTTACATCTTTTGTTCTATGCTTTGTGCTGTAATTTTAAATTACATTATCTTAATTGTGTTCCATATATCTTTGAGAATATTTATTTATTTATTTATTGCGTAGGAATAGTCCTTAGGCATTTATTTAAATTGTGTAAGAGTTTCATCGACAAGTAAGATAATATTTTACGTTATTCTAACTGACAACACTTTCCCGCCTTCTTTGAAACTTTGGTCCGAATCCGGTCTTTTTTATCTAGTGTTGATTTTCAAGTGTTTTGATAAACATTTTCGTCCAAGGGTAATAAATTGTTTGTAGTAGCAATTGTTGCCTTCTCAATAAAATAAGTATATTTAATATAATTTCAATATTTTTTTTATTCAATAAACCAATTTTCGTAGCTGTCAAAGTCAATAAGTGTTTATTGAATAGAGCAAAACGCTACTTAGGATAGTCAAGTTACTTAAGAAGAACAAGACACATTTAAATTGAATAAAGCACATAATTTTATTGAATTCGCTCGCTTCAGATATTTTTTTTCCAAGTTAGGGAAAGAAGCGAACAAGAAACCTCACTAATTCACTTCTATTCATTGTAACAATTTCTGTCTCAGTTTTATAATTTCTGTCTAATGCTTGATTTAATGTTCGCAAGAATATTGGATACTTTGGATATTGCAAGATGACTTTATTTCTTATCGTGGTTGAACCAAACAACAACTTCCGCAGGGTGATTACGTATCCCACGACAGGTTTGCAACAGTCGTATATCTCGCGCACATCGCTATCAGTGGTCAATTTTGTAGTATAAAAAAGCAAAAAACTGACTTTTGACAGCCATGATCGCGAGATATAGGTACGCCAGTTGCACACCTGTCGCGAGATACGTAATCAGTTTGCCGAACTAACAATGTCAAATAAAATTAAATAAAAGATGTGGGTAGCCATAAAAATACTATTATTCTTTATGCAAGCCGAAAAAATATTCATAAACTAAATACTTTTTACAGAATTAGGTTAAGTAAACTAGTCTTGCGTTTTAAGAAGTATTTTCGTAATGAGGTTTGTTAAAGCAGATGACGTCACGTCTTCCACCATTGTATTATGGGGTTACATTGAATCGAGTTAAATTTATATTGCTTATTATTTATGCTAGTTGTTGAAGTTGAGATTATAAAAATTTTGTGAAAGTCAAAGCAGATAGTGTAAATAATCATCACCATCATCATCAAATCAGCCGCAGGACTTCCACTGCTGGACAAAGGCCTCCCTCATTGGTCTCGAATACTGCGGTTGGGAGCGGCCTGCATCCGACGCCGACCTGCGGTTCTTATCAAGTCGTATCAAGCGAACGTTAAATTAAGCATAATATTAAGGCATAAATTGTTACAATGAATATAAGTGAAAGAGTGAGGTTTCTTGTTCGCTTCTTTCCCTCATTTAGAAAAAAGTTTTTCGAAGCCAACGAATTTTAAATTGTACAACGGTAAGTCTAGGATGAGCAGTTCTCGAGATTTGAACGTTTAAAGTTTGCTGTCATCGAAAAAGAAGATTTTATCAAGATTTAATAAATATAATACGGCTTACACCACGTACCTAACTTATTATCATCTTGCTGACGTTTCGTAGACCATTTAGAGGCCCTTCTTCATGAGCACCGTTCGTGGCCGACTTATCAAGATATTTCATATGAGACCACTACGGCAAGTCTAGGATAAGTGTTTCTTGAGATATGAATGTTTGAAGTTTGACAGCTGTCATCGAAAAAGTAGATCTCATCAAGGTCTTTCATATGAGCCCACAGTGGAAAGTTAAGGTGTTTAGCTATCGAGATATCAACATTTGTAGTTTGACAGCTGTCGTAGAAAAGAGTATTTGCGTTAAGAAATTCAGTCTACAGTTAATTTTTCAAGCATTTTGTAATTTTAGAAATTTGCTGTCACTTTTGACATTTACTGTCAATAATTACATTTACTGCAACTCAATATTGGTAGCCTCGTATAATCAAACACTACTCAAGCGGTAAATCTATAAACTACCCCCTGAAACCAGGTGCAACTCTTGTACGTTTTTAAATGGTAAAACTTTTACATTTTCTTATTATTGTATGTCCCATTTCTTCCGTTAATGGAACAAAATAACGGAAGAAATCTGACTACCCCCTTTAGGCATTTTATAAATAATCGTAAATAGACATGACAAAGTGGTCTTGTAATAATTTTTGAATCTATGGATTTATTCATTGGAATACATGACGTATGTTAAGAGCGTTCCTCTACTTTACGGCATGATTATATAAGATACCACGTCTGATAAAAATCGTCGCTTATAAAAGGGGGAAATTGTGTTGACATTAAACATGTTAGTTGTAGAATACTTTAATTACATCAAGAAGCTTATCATTTTAAGAAAACTCTTAACTCAAGTTAGTTTTGAGTACAGTATTCAAATCCGATACTAACATTATTAAAGTATCATTACACCATTTTTTTAATTCATTTATTGAACATTGACATCGAAAATGTTTACAAATTATAAAAAAAAAACTATAGAGGTAAAGATCTGATACAGACGACAATCGAAGTGTAGTTTACTAAATTATCAAATGAACACTGTTTAAAAAAACCAATATAATTGGTTCTCGGTATTTCTAGAACTTTGAGAAAGCATCTAATTTATTAGAAATATATAAAAACGTATAAAATTGGCGGGACAATCTAACCACCTTCCAAAAAGATTGGTTCATCGCTCCTAACTCTATTCGCTCTAAAATCCTGTATCTACGAGTGGAAAGATTTGGGGGGGCGTTGCAAAGCAGTGGAACAATTATTAGGCCAAACAAAAAAAAATTCATCATCTCATCATTCTTAGCCGTAGGACTATATCGACGTCATGAATCTTCAAAATATTGAGAAGCCATACTCCCCACACTTAGCAGGCGAGTTAGCGAGCGCAGCACGGGATATTGATATACGGAAAGACGGTGTTGTCCATTGGAAGATTTTACTGCATCCACGGGCTAGAGAGGAGAGGCAACGTTTACTGCCACTGGGCACTGCACGACAAAATATATTTTAATACCTAAAAACTTGTACAAAAATCACAAAGGGCCCTTAAAACGTACCCCGACTAATGCCTCTTGTAAAAACGTTCACGGCTCACGTTTTATTTACTACTGACTTTTACTATCCATTAGACTGAAACAAGGCAGAAATAAAAATATTCATATAAACTTGGGGTTTTATTGTGATGTTTGAGTGAAAGTCGACAAACACAAAAGATTTTTTCGTACTTTTAAGAAAGTTTGTTTTTTTAGTTTGTATTCGATAAACTCAAAAACTACTGAAACGGTTTTAAAAATTTAAAAACCTTATAAAATGTTCCATTAATAATGTGTAACTTTTAAGCTATGTTTAATCGATTTAAATAAAGATTTCAATGAAATCTTATAACCGCTCGTTTGGTTTTGGTCAGTTTACTTACCAAGATTTTTTAGCCGTTGTTTGGTTTTGGTAAGTAAACTGACCAGTGAGTCATCGTTCCACGAAAACAATTGTAATTTTTAAACTATGGTGTTTATCAACTTCTTCTTTGTTTTGTAGCCTTCTGAATGAAGTTGACAATGACAATAACAAATAAAATTTACGTAGCCCAAGAAAAAATAATTTTATTCGATTAAATTCAAATTAAAAAAAAGATTATGCATAAAAAATGCATAAAAAATGCACTTTATAATTACGATCAAAAATATTTTGTTCTAAGACACCTACATGTTATGTTATATATATTTTTTCAGATTCAGATTCAGATATATTTATTCCATTAAGATACATACAGTACACTTGGAAAGGTCAATTACACATAAAAAACATCAATGAAAAAAATTAAATTATACATACACATCATGACGCACTATAACATAACTATAAATATAAATTATACATTTCAAAAGTAATTAAAATCATCAGCTAATGCTTCGTCAAGATTATAATATGATAATATGATGATAGTGAGGTTATACCACATACTATGTATATATATATGATAATACATTTTGAATTACAAACAAAAGTATTTTTTATATAAAATTAAATCAATAATTAATAGAAAATAATTTTAACGCTGTATATCCCGAACACAGACTAAATTATGAATGATTGTACTGACAAGCTTCATTCAATCCCTTTCCACAAAGCGTAAATACCACGATACGCTCTATTGTAAAAACCGAGCCAGTATCCACTTAGCGCCGACGCGGAGCGCCCGCCGTTTTTCGCGCCAAAATGCAAACCAAATGAGGGTCGAAAAATTATTTTCGCGAAACCAATTTAGGGGTGATTTCGTCGCCTATCTGTTATTTCTGCTTAACTTCTATACCTGTGCAAAGTTTCAGCCCGACCCGTACAGTAGTTTTTGCGTGAAGAGGTATCAAATATACACCCATAAAAACAAACTTTCACTTTTGTAATATTAGTGAGGTAGTAATCCCTATTTCCTTTTTAAAGTCAAAGTCAATAAGTGTTTATTCAATAGAATAGTCAATTTATAAAGAATAACAAGACACATTTTAATAGAATAAAGCACATAATTGAATTCTTTCGCTTCAGATAATTTTTTATTCAACTTTGGTCACCCCTATCTTGAGAACTAAATTACCAAACTTTATGTTATTTTTGTAAGTATTGTAATGGGTCCCCAGACAGTATAAAGTCACAAATTGGACCCGTTATGTTACATACTCTTTGGGTGCCGCTGCAATAGAAATGCGATGTGGTTCCGAAGTTCGCCGTCAGCAAGTATTTTATAAAATTTTATTATATAAACTTCGCGCTCGACGTTTCGACAGACAGTTTTACGATCACTAACCACAAACTAAGCAACGTAAACTAGGCAACTAAGTAGTAAAGCCTTTGTATCTATAGTAGCAGTTAGTAGCAGTATACAGCGTCAACTGGTATTCATGCTGTACCTACGGGACGCTACATCATCATTTCCCTGCCCTTATCCTACTTTAATGTGGGGTCGGCACAACCGGTTTTCTTCTTCCACTCCGCTCTATCAGCTACAGAGTGCCTAGTAAAATTATTATTATACAATAAACTAGCTTTTGCCCGCGACTTCGTCCGCGTGGAAGTCATAAAACGTAAAATACCCTTCTTCACGCAGAGCCACTTTGATTCGAAAGTGTAAATCCCATTTATTCCCTATTCCGTAAGAGTTTCGAAAAATCCCTTCTTAGTGCACCTCTAGGATACTCAAGGTATATGTGTGCCGAATTTCAAGTCTTTAGGTCCAGTGGTTTTGGCTGTGCGTTGATATATCAATCAGTCAGTCAGTCAATCAGTAGGTCAGTCAGGACTTTGAAATTTATATATGATTAAATATGTATATAATAATATTCTTCTTTATCTATTATTTATGTGCTCTGCAGGTATATGGCCCGTGTTTGAGTATTTTTTTACATAATTAAAAGTAAAAAAGCGACACCACGAACACGGAACCCGAGCCGGAGACTACTCAGGTACAGACACACGGCCCAGATGGGCCCACCCGAAGACCTCTTAGTAGTGACTAAGGGTGGACAAGCAGCACCGAAATAAAGGGTTCACATCTGAAACTATTATTTACTACTGTATATAAGTATTCATAATAATCATCTCGTTTCTAAAGTACAAGCTTTGCTTCGTTTGGGACTAGATGGTGTTGTGTGAAGTGTTTATATAATATTATTTTAATTTATTTTGCGTAAAACTGATCCACGGGTGCTGAGTTGAAATTTGGTACTAAGCCCTAAGTCTAAGACTGAAGATTTGACCACCTTGTTGTTTTTTAATGTAATAAAAAAATATAGAATTAAAGTAAGTTCAAAGTCTGCATTCACCCATTTACATATCATCATCATTCTAGCCGTAAAAGTCCACTACGGAACAGGCCTCCCTCATGGATCTCCATGAGGGGTAGTTGCCATACTCACCACGCTTGGCAGGCAGGTTGGTGAGCGCGAGGATGTTGATACACGGAAAGACGCTGCAGTCCATCTTCCGGAGGTATCCCTTATCAGACTCTTACTGCATCCACGGGCATGAGAGGAGGGGTAACATTCTACTGCCGGCATCCCACGGCTGTACGTGGATTTACATAATATACACGTATACAAATATTTTGCTAGCTTCGTTTCCTCTATGAAACTAAATTTTATTTCTTCCCCATTATTCGTATTGCCATTCGGGGCCCGATATTGTGGCTCAAGGAAACCCCTTGAGCCACAATATCGGGCCTCGAATTGCGATGTCTATTACTCAAGTGCCGGATATTCTCAAAAGCACGAAATAAGCGATGACACTAATTTATGTTCAAAACAAAACAGCCTTATTCTCGGTAAAATACCGACTACAAGATTTCCTCGTATCATCCCAAATGGAATGGTATTTTGGTAGTAAAACATGAAATAACAATAATATTTTTGTCTTTGCTACGCATTTTTAAATAAAGTGCCTAAATAAAGAGCCGGAATGCTCTCCCTCTATACATCAGACGTGCAAAATCACTTCCCATATTTAAGAATCTGCTCCATCAACATTATGTATCACTATAATTATTTTTATCATGTAAGTACTTATAGTTATTTTAATTTTATGTTTATGCATATTTGTTTTGTATCTCCTTTGTATAGTTTCTTATAAGTATGTAAGTTTGTTTGCTATTTAAACTCTCCTAATTTTACACCACTGTCTATATCGTTCTCTATTTTCTGTCCATCCCAAGGTTGCCTGGAAGAGATCGCTCATAGCGATATGGCCGCCCTTTGTACTCATATATTGTATTATTTAATTCCTTTATTTAAATGTTCTATTTTTTTATGTGGTGTGCAATAAAGGGTTTTCTATTCTTCCTCTCCCTCTGCTTCCCCTAAAAGGTCACCCTTAGGTAGTAAATTTTCTGCACATTGTCTAGTGATAAGTTGTTGTGTAATAATGACTGATATAAGTCCTTGAACGATGACCACACTATATACGATCTGGTAAAGGTAGAGATTTTAATTTTTAGCAATTTCAAATTGTTTTTTGACTGTACAGAAGTGCAGTGCGGACAAGATTGCTGCATTGAAATCTTAGATGACATTACTTGCGAAAAGGCTTCCCGTAAATCTGTTTTATATTCTGTGTAGACTTCTTCCAAATTATCAAAACAACTTGCAGTCATGTATTCGGTTTCCTCTGTGTTCTCTACATCTAATAATCTTTTGTGCACTGCAGTAAAATCTTTCCATTATTCCAACAAGGACTCTTACCTTGTTTGCATATACCACTCCTTAGAAAGTCCATCTTTTGAGGTTTTCTTAAAATTGTTGTAAGATTTTTCAATAGAGGCCTTATAGGCAAATTGACTTCTAATAAAGCACAAAGTAGACATATTTATAAAAAAACAACTATCAAAAAAACCCTCAACAAAACAAAGTCATTGAAGGAAATTCCAAATGCACAAAATTATACGCTCAAAAAGTAAAAAATAAAGACCACAAAAGTGTTTTTACATAAAACTTCTATAAAATCGGGCAAAGGTAAATACCTTCTCCTCTTAACTCCTTCGGTTTTCGGGTCGGCGGTTGAGAGTGGCGCCGCCATATCAACCAAGGAAGAGGAGGCAGAAGAAAGTTCCACGACGTGACGTCAGCTGCCGTCATGAACACCAGCCAAGCGAAGGCGTGCAGAAGACACGCATTGTTGGTAGGGTGGGTGTCGTCACAGGAGTGACGAAGAGAAAACGTGGATCGTGAGGTCACTGCAGCAACGACATCAGTGACGTAAGCGTATCTGACATCATCAGCGACATCAGTGAAGAGCATCTCCGGAAGGAAAGTATCAGTCAGTGTCAAGTGAAAACAGTAAGTACAATATGTGATATATTCATATGTGCTTAGAGTACTGTTTACTTTAATGGAAGATTTTGAAACTTCGAAAACTGAAGATATAGTTTTAGAATATTTTAGATAGATAAGATAAAAACAAGTTTAATTTGTTACCAAGCAAAAGTACACACAAACAATTCGAAGGTACATGAAATCAAACTAAAAAAAATTAGGTACTTAATTTTTTTTTGAAAATGGCGACCACTTAGCAAATGCTGTAGCACAATAAATCGCGCTACAGCGCTGGTCTTCCTTGGTTGCACACATAAACAAGCGCAAAGTGGTCGCTTAGCAACACAAAATGACATTTGAGACAGATAACTAAATAACAATATAGTGCATGTAAAAACATAATTTACAAATAATATAATACAATATTAACAAAATGAATAAAATAACAAAAAAAAGATTTGGTTCGAAGTCAAGTTTACATATCAAATTGTAGAATAAGGCATGGAGCGGCTGCCTGTTTGGTTGGAAAAAAATAATTGGAGTTCTAATAACTATTTTTTTAATAAACGTTTGAATGAAAAAATGGACTTGCAGTTAATTAATGGAGGTGGAATATTATTCCAACATTTCGTGGCAGCATATTTAAAGCTGCCACGAAATTCAGCCGTTCTATGTCTTGGAAAAATGAGACGAGTAGCGAAACGGATGAGACGAGTGGAAAAATTAAGCTTATCGTATAAATAAACTTGGTACTCGGTGCTATACAACCCTGAATAGCAACGTAGCAAAATGAAGTGTTCAACGAGATGATATGTAAAGTAAATCCTTAGCAATAATGTAAGGAGAGATGTGGGCCCTTCGAGGAATGGGGAAACAGAACCTCACGTGTTCTGTATATGTTGAGTGATTTTTCTTGTACGTACGAGTAAACAATCCCCAAACACATTATCGGCAATTATTAGCTTAGACAACACCAGAGAATTACATAACATTATTCGGAGATCAACGCTTAGATGTTCGCGCATACGGTACAAAACAGATGGAAACAATTTTGTCCGATTTTAAGTATGTTTTTCAAAATTTGATGTCCCATCCATTATAAGACCAAGATTACTGGCTTCTGACACCCGTTCAATCGAAACTCCGTTTCTAAAAAGTTTAGGATCTTGTGATGTTGTATTTTCGATCTGATTTTTAGATCCAAGTGCAAAGAAATTAGTTTAATAATTTAATAATTGCTTTTTTCAGAATGACGGGTAAGTATGTGTCTTGATTGAAGTATTTACTATTGCTGTTATGAGATAAGTGTTTCTGGAAGATTTAATAAAATCATATCAATGGATAACTCATCAGTGCCAGTAGCATAAGTAGAAAATGAAGTTAAGTATCATCTTTGCTACTTCATTTTCATTGACACTTAGCAGCTTAAACGAGTAAGGTCCAAGTCTATGGTACTCATAGAACGTTAAATCGGATATCTTTACATTATTATTACATGGAAGCGAAGAAAATGATAATTGATAATATCTAGTTTATTGAGATCTAAAGGTAGAGAAAATGTTTTTTGTTTAAAATTGGCTAATTTTTTATGTTCTTCCATAATAGCCTCGGACTTTTGATTATTGTGGTTAATATTATATAAAAAATAAAAAAATGTGTTTTCTCAATTGAAAGTGCAGTTTTATTTTACTTTTATTTTGTTTTATTCGGGAAAACAAACAGTACAATAACATAGACAATTTTAGTAAAGTAAGAGTCACACTTGAACCAGTGAAGTTTCCACCATTACATAATACGTTTTACGAAAACAGACGTGAATACCACAGTTAGCGAAGCTATGTTAATTTATTATGCAAAAACAAAATAAAACATGAAACTAAATGAGAAATAATTAAAAACTTTAAAGAAAAAACCAGCCCTTCAAGTAGCCATGGAGGAAGAAGAGGAGGAGAGGGGAGAGTTGGTAATGCTATCATAACATCTTTTACGGAACTCATTAGCAGTTATGTTAAATATATCGATATCAATAAATCTGTCATTATATACGTCACATAATCTGTTCAAAAACATATATTTTTTTGTACTTTGTTCTGGTAATTGGGATCCAAAAAGTTTTCTTTTTGAGAGAAGACTTTAGATAAATATTTCCCAACAATAACTCTGAATCTATCAAATTTGTTAGAGTTTATTAGTGGTCTTTAACAAGATCAAATGTTTTTGTCCAAAACTACGACGATCTTGTAGGGTTTTGATGGGTTCCACAGCAGCAAACGGGAAACGGTACTTATAAAGTTTCACTCATTTTGTATTTTTTCCAGCGCCTAAATTTGTTTGTTAAACTGCGGATTCCAGACCACAGATGCGTATTCTAGAATTAATCTCACAAAACAGTTATACAGGAGAAGTAACGTTTTAGGGTTTTTAAATTATCTCCCTATCCTTAACACAAAACCAAGCATCCGATATGCTTTCGTAGTGATAGCATCATAATGAGCATTAAACGAGAGCTTGTTATCCAGATACACACCCAAGTCCCTCACCTTAGACACTCTCGCAATCAAAGTATTATTAAAATTAGAACCAAAATTTATACTATTAGTTTTTATGGTAAAAGATAATTATTATGTTTTATAGAATTAGAATTACAATATGAGTACAGTCTGTTAAAATCTTGCTGCAGGGCTTGTCAATCAGCTATTGACGTGATAGTTTTAAAAATCTTAAATAATATAAAATATATAATATAATATGAATTTAATATAAGTATCATCCGCGTAAATTAAATAGTTTATGAGATGAAAATTACAAAAAAACATAAATAATGAAAATTAGAAATAATAGGGGTCCAAGGTTCCCACCTTGGACAACACAATATGTTATAGTTCTTTCCTACCTTGGTTAAAGGTGCGTTGAATGATAGTCCAATCACTTTGTTCAAACATTATATTAGACAGTTCACACTATACACAAGTTTTAATTTATATTAGGCACAGGAAAGCCAAGAGATTACGTTAAGGAAGATAGGCATAGAAATAAGCAAAAATAGCGAAATGCAAGCGGTACGCGGCACGTGGTTGCGGAGCAAAAAATGGGCGTGCATTCGCCGTCGGATCGAGCTTCTGACTAGTGAGGTGAGGCGGTCCGTGTTCCTCGGGCGCCCGGCTGCGCGTGCGCATATACGTATATATGTACATCGCTACAACTAAATCCTAAAGAATGCGTGGATGGATACGCGCTTACACAAGTTGCTTTGATTTTAAACAAAATACTAATAAATTTATTGCCTTGGAAATATTTTTACTGATACGAACATAATAAGTGGGTTATGCTAACGCCACTACAATGTTATTTCGAGGGCCGTGTCGACTTGGATTTCATGGTCGGAACTAACGCTTTTTCTGTTTTCGGAGCTTTTGCGCAACGTTACGTTTTGTAAGGGGTCAACAACCTCCTCGTCTTCGTTGAAGATGTCAAAAAAATTTGATGTATGTAGGTGTAGGAGTTGTCTGACTTACAGGTGGTGCCGGGGGTGGCGGTGGCGGTAGCGGTGTAAGCGGGGTGTTAGTATCGCTCGTGCATTTTTTAGCCTGAGACTTTTTTCCTATGCATACATCAAAAGACAGATCTGCTATTAATAAATAATAAAATAAAATAATTTATTTTTAAAATTTGGCAGGGATCGTATAATAAAAGTATCGTATAGTAACATTTTCCAAAAATGTTGATATATTATAAAGGTACGTTCGCTTTACGTAATACTTCCAAGAATCGACGCTTTATGATATTTTCGCGGTAAAAATCTGGAATGGCATTTTCGTTATATTTTGTGATATTGGAGACCTTACGGTGAAATTATCCTTTTGAGAAATGAATACCAAAATAAGGCAATTTGAAAATGGGAAGCTGATATAACTTGGCTTGACGATTTACGAGTAAGTATTTTTGGCCGTGGGTGCCGGCTACGTTACCCCTCCTCTCATACCCGTGGATGAAGTAAGAGCCTGCTAAGGGGAAGGGAGAGCCTTTAAACCGTCAGAACTTCGCCCCTTCGCCCCCGAAGGGGCAACATTTTACTGCTGGCACCCTACGGTATAATTTGAAATAATATATATATTTTTTATGTGTATATGTAGGTTTTTAATTCACGACTAAACGGGAACACCAAATAAACAAGAGCATAGAAAGTTTAAGGCGTGATTAAACCCTTCACTATCCATTGGACTCGATACTGTTTAAAGTTTCCGAACGCAAGTTTTAATCCTGGCTTCAAAGTTTAAGTGAATTTCAGTTTTGAAGCGTACCTATTATGTACCTAATTTATTCGAGAGCTGAGAATCTGTAAACGGCTTGAAGGTGGGAAAATACTCTTTGGTGATAAGACCTTTTTGCCCTTAAGAGGGGCCAATCCAACTTACTTTTCATGCACCGCTCGTACGTGGGTGTGGCGGCGTAATAGATCTTTCTATGAAACTTTTGATCTAATAGGTATCTTGTGCACTATATCTAGGTTTCTATGCAAACAAAAAATCAAAATTTGGAGAAAAAAATTCCCTATAAAATTTGTTTCTCCAAATTTTGATTTTTTAAAACTTAGTATTTATTACTTTTCAAATACCTATATTAAATCAAACAGATCGACTCGTGATTCAAAAGTTAAAGAAACATTACGAAGATATTTCATTGAACCACTCCCTATAAAACATTATCGTTACTTTTATTATAAATGCGAATATGAGTTTGCACAATATGTGTTAAAATAATATGCTATATAATTAACAATAATAAAAATAAATAAATAATAATAAATAATGCTGGACAAATCACACAGCATCATCTAGCCCCAAGCTAAGCAGATCCTGTGTTATGGGTACTAGATGACTGATATACATAATACATTATACATAGATATGTAGATATTTTTATTATCTATAGAAAAACATCCAGAACACCCTGAACAAATATCTGCAGATCGTACAGACATTTGTCCCGAGGCGGGAATCGAACCCGCAACCCCTTGCGTCGCAGGCGGACCTTCGCCCGCTGCGCCACAGAGCTCGTACACTTAATAAAGCTTTATTCTGAAGAAAGGATGGTAGATGGTTCTGCCAGTTAAACATGAGATTTTATGGTAAAAGATGATTTTGTGATGTGAATAAAAATAAAACCAGCCAAGAGCTAGTTGGACTCGCGCACCGAAGGTTCCGTCATTATACAATAAAATTTGAGTTAAAGGCTTATATTTTTTGGAGAATCCTGGCAGCACCAGTCTTGTCTGTAGAACATAAGTAGTTTTTAAAGGCTTTCGATGATTTTTGAAAAACTCTGGTAATTAGAGAGTTCATAATAATTTTCAGGTAATCTTTACATACACTTCTATTAGCTGGAAAAGTTTCAGGTGTTCGTCTCTGCAAACTTCGGGGATTATGGTGGAAACTGTATTTTTTATTATTGTGCAAATTAAGCATTCTCATGTGATACTCCCCACATGACCACGTAACTCCACTTACAATTTATGAAACCCCTTTACTGCCCCCTTTACCCTCTCCTACTCGTGGATGCAGTAGGAGCCTGCTAAGGAACACCTCCGGAAGATGGGCAGCAGCGTCTTTCCGTATATCAACATCCCATACTGCGCTCACCAACCCGCCTGCCAAGCGTGGTGAGTATGGCAACTACCCCTCACGGAGATCCATGAGGAAGGCCTTAGTTCAGTAGCGGCTGAAATGATGATGAGTTAAAGCGTTATCTAATACCATTTTTAATTTAAAATGAATAGCATCTGCAGTTCTCAAGATATCAGTGACACCAGACAAAGTCACACCATAAGGGTTCCTATTTTTTTCTTTTTACCATTATGGTCCGGAACCCTAAATATATACATATATATTTTTTTAATTTAAAATATTCTATTATCTATCTACTAATTATCTAAAAAAATTAATCACCTGTACTACGCCCCCATCTCACATACCTCTTCAACTCTATCTTAGATTCTGGCCAAATTCCGATACACATGTGTCACTCGAATATCGTCCTCCTTCTTAAGAAAGGGGACAAAACAAACATTGGCAACTACAGACCTATTAGCTTCGTGTCGCACGTATATAAAGATTTTATAAAAACAATTCAAAACCGCATTGCTACCATGCTTGACCAACATCAACCTCCTGAATAAGCTGGCTTCCGCCCCGGGTCTTCCATGTCAGATCATCTACACACTCTTAATCAAACAATCGAAAAGTTCTCAGAATTCCACAAACCGCTCTTTAAAGCGTTTGTGGACTACACAAAAGCATTTGATAGTGGCAGACATAGTGCAATATTCAATGCCCTTCAAAACCAGCTTATTGAAAAAACATATATAAACCTACTAAATATAATTTACCAGAATATCACAGTATATCCTGCCTGTATATCCTGCCTGTCCTAACCTGCGGTGCCCAGACATGGTCTATGACTAAGTCACAGAAGAGCAAACTCAAGATTTGTCAGAGGGCAATGGAATGAAGCATTCTCGGGTTTAAGCGAGTCGACAGAATGCGCAACACCATGTTGCGTTCCCTAACTGGCATCAAATTTGCCGACAATAAAACTGCCACACTTAAATGGGACTGGGCAGGCCATGTGAGCCAGATGCCACCGGAGAAGTGGGCTCACATTATAATACTATGGCTTCCTCAAGACGTATGGCGGCGTTGGGGTCGGCCGAGAAAGCGTTGGCGGGATGATCTCGTCGCCTTCGACAGAGGATGGTGGGAGTCTGCAAAGGATCGGGATAGTTGGCGGATATCTTTGCCCAGCAGTGGGACGATATAGGTACTGTAATGCGTTGCAACAAAGAAGTTATTCATGTTAAACGGTTTTTACCCGACTAGGTGACGCTAAGGAAGGTAAATTTATTTATTAGCCCATTGGCCTATCTATATCGTCACGCCTGCCTCGGCTTCGCCGTTCCTCTTCAGGCTCCTACTTGGTGACGATCGATCAAACTGACGCGTTCGGTATTTCATCCTTATCATCTCAGGCGTAGGACGTCCACTGCTAGATATGTTCATAGTATCCCGGACTCGCTCATCCCCAGGTTACTGATCATGAGGGGATTGTTGCGATGCTCACCACTTTTGACAAGCGGTTAGGGAGCGCATTATGGGATGTTGACACGCGGGAAGCCGCTGCTGCCCATCTTCCAGATGTATCCCTTGGCACATTCGACTGCGTTCTCGGGTAAGAGGTGAGAGGAAACACTACTGCCGGCACCTCACAGCACATATACACATACTGTAAATAGTTATAATGTTCGCACTTAGTAGTATAATAATAAGCAGGTCCCGGCTTCAAATCCCATCTAAATCTAAAAGAATGCGTACTTTTTTGTAATTTAAAATCATTGGGGTTATTGAAACTATTCTTTTCTAGTTTTTTATTACAAAACGATACACTTGAGAATTTCCCGAAGCAAAGTTATTTTGTAAATCTAACGATATTTCCAATAAGTGAGCAAAGCTAAGCGGTCACGTACATTAACGGGATCGAAGCAAGGTACCGAACTTTTTACTTTGTAAGTTACTCATGGAGTTGGGAAGTATTGTAAGGATCTACAGCCTTAGATCTTTCAACTATTATATATAATAATATTATAACGGATGTGTTTAGATCATGATATATTTATAACAGATAAAATTTTTAAACAAACCCCGAAGGTTTAGCCCATGAAAATAAGTAGCTTTGGAGTGATTTGTTTTTTATTTTTTTAATATGTATATTTTATTATTTATTTATATTTTAATATGTATATATATATATATATATTTTTTAATTTTAATTAATAAAAACGCAAACCTTTCGACGCAGGTCAATGACCCTGTCAAGTATCAGCTGGGCCTGAGGTTGTCATAAACGTATAATTTTAAACTTTTTACCAAGTAACTGTATGGCATAAAGATAATTAAGCCATAGAATTCCGCTAAACAGATTATAGTGATTTTCTATAGATCACAACAGTTTACATTCACAATTAACGTGTAAACAGCTATTGTTGTTTTTTTTATTTTAAACTCATGTTGTACCTTGGGGCAGTCACAATCAATCCCTTTCGGGTTTGTTTATTACATCGTGTATTATTTTATATGTATACAAACCCGGAATAAGAGAAATAAAGATTTATTCTAAAATAAATCGTTTTAGTCCCATTTCGATGAAAAGCTAAAATTGTTCAATATTTATGGTCTGCAGAAACTAAAAATAAATCTAACCTATTTACATTATTAAAGTTCATTTATAGCTTACAATAGGATGCAAAATGCATCCTCAATAAATACTTTAACCCGGTGCATAAGTAAGTAATTTAAATGCGGCTTTTTATCTGCAAGCAGGTTTTTTATCGGTGATTCTTTAAATTATCTTTTATTATAATAGCTTCAGCCGTTTGGAAATAAATGAAGCTTAGGTGTCGGGTGTGTACATTTTAAACTCAATTTTATTTAGTCATGTCTATATAGAACCTTTAAAAACCAAGCTTTAGAAGATATGGATATTTTGCAACCTTCACACGAGGTTCAAATAATATCAATGCAATAACATTAATATTGCAGACAGCTATACCAAGCATAGCATTTTTTTTAAATATTGCATTATTATTGTAGGTATAGCACTGCAATAACAATGCAATATTTAAATTTATTTTCGGTACCCTAATACCGCATTTTCAAGTGATCTCCAATTGTTGTCTTGAAACTCCAATGACTAAAGCGAGGAAGCTACAGCTTCAGACATCCAAGCCTGCCAAAACAAAATAAATATACAGGGAATGCTGTCAGACTGTCTACGTCGTAGCGCAATGCTACGCCGTAGCACTATGCTATATTATTTCGTAGGTAGTAGTGCCATCTGGTTCAGGTAGACTGAACCAAGGCTGTTATGTTAACATGCAATCAAAATTAGACTCTATGATTGCAATCCTGCCGACCGAGTGCGATAGTTAATTGAAATAACCACCACCTAGTGTTAGCAATGTTAAGACAATATGGGAAAAAGACACACTAAACACTGTACATCTAACAAAATACTGGTCTCACTGACTATTTAATTTCTTCATCGTTAATAAACACAGTGCTACACTGTATGTTAAAGATGCCTTTATACCTATACTTATGAAATAATAATAATGATATTAAAGATGTACTTCAATACTCCATTAAACCATGAAGCCTTTGACAGATATAAGGAGCATTCCACATGAAGCGGACGGGTAAAAATTAAATGTTTCCGATTTTAATAATATAAGATTTAATATACCTATATAGGTCCAAGACCCATATGTCATATTTTTTTTTTCAGTACAATGTATACAATGCGGTTCATTGTAAAGAGCATTGTAGAGAGCATTTCTTAAATCTATTATTACAATACTGGCTTAATCGCAAAAATAACAAAGTAAGTATAAAAGCCGTACATTGTCCTGAGAAGAGAATATTTTCATTAGGTCCCTTGCACAGACGCTGAGATATCTACTTTCCTAATTTGTCACAAAGTTTCGGACGAGCGAAGATAAAAGTTTGCCACGTTAATGACACTTTGTTTTTTCTTATATTTTCATTTCTTTAGTTTTTCGCTTGATTATCCTTTGAGAATCTTACTTTTAGGTAAAAAGTCGAGGTTAAGTGGCTTTTAACCTTTTTATATATTTTCTAACAACCGATAATTAATAAAAATAAGAGTAAAAGCCAACTTTTTGATCAAGCCAGTAGAATTGAGTCTTCATCAGATTTGGAATTTGAATTTAAACTGATTTATCAATAAATTAGGCTAAGTTCGTCACGCGATACAATAACTTATTAACAGGAATATTTTTTTAGATTGTTTTTTTTTATTGATTAATATCAATAAAGAAAGCTTGTAACAATATGAATTTAATAATAATAATAATAATCATCATCATCATTTCAGCCGTAGGACGTCCACTGCTGGACATAGGCTTCTCTCATGGATTTCCACTTATTGCGATTGGAAGCGATCTGCATCCACCGTCGACCTGCGGTCTTCACCAGGTCAACATCCCATCTCGTTGGCCGACGTCCTACGCTGCGCTTGCCGGTCCGTGGCCTCCACTCGAGAACTTTTCGGCCCCATCGGCTGTCTGTTGTGCGAGCTACATGGCCTGCCCATTGCCACTTCAACGTGCTAATCCGTTTGGCTATGTCGGTGACCCGAGTTCTTCTACGAATCTCCTCATTTCTGATTCGATCGCTTAAAGAAACCCCGAGCATAGCCAGAGTCGCTCAACGAGCTATGGAGAGCCATAGCTCGTTGAGCGACTCTGAGCTTATTCATGAGGCCAATCGTGAATGACCACGTCTCGGTTCCGTTTATCATCACTGGTAACACACACTGATTGTACTTTGAGTTTCGTCTTAAGAGGAATTTGAACACTGAGGAATTTTGGACGAATAGACGTTGCGTAGTTTCCCAAACGCTGCCCATCCGAGTTGGATTCGTCGATTGACCTCTTTCTCGAAGTTGGACCCACCTAATTGGACAGTTTGTCCTAGGTACACATACGCGTCGACAACTTCGAGAACCGAGTTCTCAACCATAACTGGGACAGGCACAACATGGACATTCGATATAACCTTTGTCTTGTCCATGTTCATTTTAAGGCCTACCCGTTGGGAGACTCAATTGAGGCCTTCGAGCATCGTGCTGAGTTCCTCCATCGACTTTGCCATGACCACAATATCGTCGGCAAACCGAAGGTGAGTCATGTATTCGCCGTTAATGTTGATGCCTAGTTCTTTCTATTCCAAGAGCTTGAAGGCATCTTCCAAAGCAGTCGTAAACTGTTTCGAAGAAATTACGTCTCCCTGTCTTACGCTTCTTTTTAAGGGAATATCCTTCGAACTCTGTTCCTGTACTCGGACATAGTGGCGTTTCTATACAAAGACTTTAACACTTCGAAATACCGATAGTCAATTCAGCATCGTTAGTTACACTCTTCGGTCTTTTGTATGACTTGCCGCAGCGTATGTATGTGCTCTAGTAATGTAGCCTTTTCGAAACCCGGCTTGTTCGGGACGCTGGAAGTCATCAAACCTCCGATCGAGACGATTTGCGATGACCCTTGAGAACAGCTTATAAACATGGCTCAAAAGCGAGATCAGTCTGTAGTTCTTAAACAAGGTGTCACCTTTCTAAAGAACAGTACCACGACGCTTTTGTTCCATGTTTTTGCCGTAATACCTTCGAGCGTAGTTGAAGAGCTTCGGAAGGTCTACGGACGTTTTAATAAACATTCATATTGCAACAAGCTGACTATCATATATTCCAAATGATAGTCTTATATGACTATCATTTGGAATATATAATAGTCAGCTTGAAGATGTTATTTGGAAGGGTTAACGATAATAGCATTTTATGAATGTAGGTAATTATTTACGGTTACCATATTTGATTAATAAAGTCAGTAGATCCATAATATGTCTAGGCTACATTTTAACCGAAGTACTTCCATCTCTTATGCTATTCAACTTAATTAAGGCTTTTAAGATATGCTGCAGCTCGTATTTCATTATTGTATTTCCTAACGTAACGTCGTAGCACTGTTGTCTATGTCCACAATTGGGCATAGTCCACCCATGTGGGCATGGGCTACACATGTTTGGTAGGCGGCTTGGCGAGCGAAGTACTCGTACTGGACGTTTATAGACGGCATATTCTTACTGTATCTACGGGAAGGAGTGGGGAGGCAACATTCTACTGCCGGCACCCCAGGGCACTTCGTACACGTTTTAGTAAAATTGTAAAATAGATGTATAAATGTTTTATTTGACAATGTTAGTACTGATTTTCAAGTATCTCAATCTTAAATTAAAAAATAGTATATCCTACAAAAAATTGTTCATTTTCCATGAACGGAAGGGCTGACTTTTTATTCCGAAATACGTTTAATATTTTAGGTGCCAATATTTATGTAAAATTTATTAAACTTTAATCAAGTAACAAAATATGATTTTATATCCTCTCCACAACTGATTTAATCTGCTTATTTGCAACTCAGGGGGTGATTTTTGAGAAACGCTCAAACACGTGGTTAATCATTTTGGCATCCAACTTACACATCGAAATACTTGATCTTCTTTATTTTCGTAAAAGGGATGATTTTTGTTTTTTTTTAATTTTAAATTTTTTATAGTACTTTAAGTAAAAAATAACGATTTTTCCTTACAAAATTTCATCCGTATGTACAAAGTAGCCTAAGTCGGTCTCCATGGTCTATTCTTTTCCTATACTTAAAGTCATCCAAATCGGTCCGGCTGCTTAGGCGTGAAAAGGGAACATGAATACATACATACATCCACACTTTCACTTTTATATATTAGTAGGGATTGCTGTTATTGTAACATTAAAGGTTTCAATAACAGCCTATACCATCAAAGTAACATACCAATTTCAAGCAGGATAAAAGAGTTGCCTATAAACCTGCCACCATTTTTATCCAAGAATACACAATATAAGTTTCTTGAATGTTATTATTTTGCGGAAACTCGCTATAAATGATGGCTGTTGGAGTAATGGAGCTGTGAAAGAATGTGCCTATTTTCTTAGTCAACACCCATTACGTTGGAAGTTTACTGGAGCTGCCTTTTCGGCATAGAGACTTCATCATTTCAGCCGTAAAACGTCCACTACTGAACTAAGGCCTCTCTCATGGATCTCCATGAGGGGTAGTTGCCATACTCACCACGCTTGGCAGACGCTTGGTGAGCGCAGTATGGGATGATAATATATGGAAAGACGCTGCTGCCCATCTTCCGGAGGTGTCCCTTAGCAGGCTCTTACTGCATCCACGGGTAGGATAGGAGGGGTGACATTCTACTGCCGGCACCCCACGGCTAATAGACTTAAGGGGAATAAATTCTGTCAAAGATCACCAATCGGCAGGCTGATTACGTATCTCGTGGCAGGTTTGCAACGGGCGTAAATATCGCGATCCTAGTAGTCAAACGTCAATTTTGTATTAGTTAACAAGCAAAGAACCGTGAACATTGAAGTTTTGATCCTAAGTTGTCAGCAATATTCTATTAGATAAGTTTCAACATTATCTACAGAATTTGGCGTCATTTAGATTTTAATTATTTTATGGGTGGAGTCGACAAAACAACACGACATTCTAATTATTGAACTTGGCTCCCATTTTTACATATATGTTTCTGATAGGATTTGCTATTCTGCAAACAGCTGTCTCGGGGTCGGGGGTTTCCTATGTATGATAAGAACGTATTTACGAAAATAAATTGTGTATATTGTATTCTGTTAATTGTCTGGTACGTAACACAAGCTCGGCTTCTCGACTATATGGTGCTGTATGAAATAACCAGCATTTTTTGTTTATTTAATTCATGCTGTACGGGACGCTGTAGTGTCTAATGGATTAGGCGTAACCATTCTTTCGTTCAGAGAAAATAACAGGTCAATACGTTCCGAGTTGACTAAGCCGCAGATTCATCGCAATGATTTCTCAACATGACTTAAATTATGACAATCATCATAATCATCATCATCTTAGCCGTAGGACGTCTACTGCTGGGCAAAGGCCTCCCTCACGAATGGGAACCTTGGGTTGTTGCCATACTCACCACGCTTGAAAGTCGGATTGGCGAGCGTAGTACGGGATGTTGATACACAAAACGACGCTGATGACTATCTTCTAAAGGTTCATTTGGCAGATTCTTACTGCATCCACGGACAAGAAAGAAAGGGCAACATTATGTTGCCGGCACCCCACGTCTTATTTTACAATATTCATGTCAAAGAGAGCCTACACGCCATTTGACCACAAACAAAATAAAGCGTGTAGCAGACGTGTTAAATGCCCTGCATAATATTGTTTATTCATGTCGATTTCGTGAAACAAAAGACAAAATTACGAGATTTAACTACCCATCAATTATTTGCTCGCGCCGCTCCCATTAATTTGCGGCAATTTTTCCAAACATTTAATTGGGTAACGAGGCACATTCCCTGCTTTAAATAATTAAGTAGCGAATTGCATAACGTAATAATAATAAATTTTAATTTCGCTTTGAGTGCTCTGAGAGTTTGACTGTGCGTGCCCTGAAAATTTATGAAGGCCGTTCTGCGATGTGGTTAACTTTTTATGTGAAATCTTTGAGGTTGTTTAGCAGCCACAAAACATCTCGCTGTTTACAGATTAAGAACAGATAATGCTAAGTCAACAAAATAAAATGCTTTGTGTTTAAGATCTAATTATTTGAATTTTTGAACATTTATTTATTTTTACGTTTAAAAAGTGGCTTTGCAAGAAACATTTTATGCTCATGGTATTACCATGAGTTTTTAAAAACTATAATGGTAAATATAAACTATATAGCGCATCATCAGAGACCAGTTACTACTTTGCGCTATATAGTTTATATTTACCATTATAGTTTTCGAAAATCATGGTTATACCATGAGTATAAAATGTTTCTTGCAAAGCCACTTTTTAATCGTAAAAATAGATATACACTTCAACCTGTTGAAATTTAAAACATATGTAAATTAGTGCATAATGCGCATATGGAATAAAGGATTCGCGATATAATAACTTTTGAAATTATCATGGTTGTTAACATTGTATGCAATATTTACAGGATAATTACCATGATTTGAGTATTATTGAGTTTCATGATATTTATGATACTCAAAGCTATTACATTTATATATATGTGTATATACATTAAATGCAATATATAAGGGATATTCACCATTGAATATCCCTTATATATTGCATTTAATGTAACATGGTTCCACTATTAGTCAATAGAGGCGCTGCAGGTCTTGCACCTGCCATCTATGATTTTGTAAAATCATTCTTTCTTTCCGGACAATAAACTGTATATACACCATCTTTGCGCTATTTATTTCATTGCCACAAAACCTGAGAATGCGCGTCTAATTTTTTTACACAAGGAAATTGCGCACACTACTGTGGGTGTTATTTTTTTTCCTGTTTCTATTATATATGTACGAAAATAAACAAAACAAGGTCAAGAAAACAAAGTAACACAATAAGTACTTTAGGTAAAAACATATTGCAACATGCAACTTCTAAAACAAGTAACAAAACAACTTATTTTTCTCAAAAACTTTTGACAGTCTTCATAAAAATCACAACAAAAACGTTTACATAAAAAAAAAACTTGCAAAAAATATTCATGTAAGTATAAAATCTACAAGATTTTCAAAACATACTGAGGACGTTAATGCCGTATGTTCGGTGTGAAGTAAGTGCTTGCACGAAATACACGCTTTTTACCTTTAATTTATATCTAGGACATATTTCAAAGAAACCATTTGGTCTGGGGTCCGCAATAGGTATTCGTACAAGAGCCAAAAAAAAAACACTTCATAAGAAACATTTGGTATGATCTCCATGGAAATATGGGATTTCACCAGCTTAAATACTTTCAGGAAATAAATACCTACACTGTTGGGCGCGTGATGAGCAAACAGCCGATACAGCCTCCACTAACGCTTCACTGCGCAGTCGCAAGATAACTGGCGCGAAAGTTGCATCAAGGGAGAGGAGATGTATAGTAAGGAAGGTACCTAGGTGCTTAAAACGGTATGACGAGCAAAGGGCTAAATATTCTTAATTTTTGTTTATCTTGTTTTGTATTTTTGTGTGAGCTCAAACCGCGCCTTCTCACGGGTTACCGGTTACAGAAATCAGCTCAGTAACTTTTCTTTGCGCTTACGAAAAGTAAGAAGACCTCTCTGGATCAATAATTCATCGGGCTCTATCCCCGAGCAGATAGGATCAACGGTATAAATATTAGGTATCCGTTGTAATTATTTTGCTCTCGGCCGTCGGGATCTAAAGCTCCGTAGGGGGACGTTGTTTATTTTAATGATCTCTTCTCAACTCAGGTGGCGTTATGTGCTGCAACTTCGGCACTCTATGTCGGAATGTTGATAATTTTATTAAAGTTGACTGCTTATAAAGGATATACCTACAACTCTAAAAATTGTAACGTTTACCTTTTAATTTTGTAAAATTCTGGAATTACGCACGTATTATTATAACGTTGGCCGTGGAGTACCGACTGTAGAATGTTACCTCTACTCTAATGCCCGTGAATTCAGTAAGAGCCTGCTAAGAGATGCCTTGGGAAGATGGGTATCAGCATCTTTCCGTGTATCAACATCCTGTACTGCGCTCGCCAACCTGCCTGCTAAGCGTGGTGAGTTTGGCAATAACCCCTCATGGAGATTCATGATGGAGGCCTGTGTTCAGTAGTGGACGTTTTACGGCTGAAATGATGATTATAAAGTCGAAGCTTATTCTCTAAATCTATAAAATAAAATAATATCCAAGCTCCTATCTTTCAAGGAATTCATATGCATGTGCTTGAATGAGCAGCTTCCGCGCGTTGGGATGCCACAGCACTTCTGAGTGATGTGGCAGTATTTTACAAAATTAATAGTTCATAACGTTAAAAGATGACATATTTTGACAACAATTTGACACAAGTCGTTGGTTTCCCAAATAGTATTTAGAGTAGTCTGATATCAGACAAATGAAAAATGTTAATTACGTTGCTAGAATTAGGACTAGTTATGAATTAAGTTATAAGTTTGTTGTATTTACTATAATATTTTTTTGTTGATTATTATGTAGCCTTTTCGGGACGATACAGTCGCTGAGTGACAGTCCTTTTGTAATTTAAATAAAAAAAATCTCACGTTAATTTTGCAAGTGAAATGTGTACCTATGTTCAAAATGAGGTTACAAATTGTGTCTTACTAATTCCTTGTGTGTGTTAACCTAAATTTAAAACGCATTTATCTCAAACGCTATTCGAAAATCGCCAACGAAGTGCTTACAAAAACATGTATTATTTAATATTAAATGATCTGACATATTTGTTTTATTTATTTATTTATTATGAGCCATTTTGGTCCCACTGCTTGGCAAAGGCCTCTCCAACTCCCTCCATATATCGTTGACTGGACTGGTCAACGATGTACAAATCGTCCCGCCATCTACGCTTCGGTCTGCCGCGTCGCCTTCCCGCCGGGTCAGGCTGCAACTCGGTGACTACCTTTGCCCACAGCTCACTTGGCATGCGGCAGACGTGGCCAGCCCAGTCCCATTTCAGTTTAGCGGCTTTCAAAGCTACTTCCGCGATCACAGTCCTGGTTCGGTGTTTCGGATCCTGTCCGTTCGCTTGACACCCAGGATGCTCCATCGCTCGCTAACAAAGTTGGAGCTTGGACTTTTGAATGTTGGTCAGAGACCAAGTCTGCGCACCATATGTTAGAACGGGGAGGATGCATACGTCCATTAATCTTCGTTTTAGAGATTAAGGGAGTTTTCCTTTCATTATGTCTTCCAAGGACCAACAACTCCTCCAGGCATTATCAGCTCACCGTGCGATTTCTCTGCTCTGCCTGTTTTCGAAGGAGACTATTTGGCCCAGGTAAACATAATTTTGGGCGTATGCTAGATGTTCTCCATCCACCGTTACTGATGATGGCTTAGTTTGTTATATAAAATGAATTATACCATTGTTACCATTATGTATTTTAAACCTATGGAGATCATAATTATTTGCATGCTATCATATTTTTCACAATTAATACAAATTCAGTTAAACTAAAATGTAACTAAAACAAGTAAGTACTTTTGACTTTGTGTTCATTATGTCGAAATTGGTAGACTCACCAATTACAAGATGAAAAACCTGCTTCAAAAAACCGAGATAAAATACAAAAGTCTTCGGCGATGCTCTTAAAATAAATAAATTACAACAAAAATTCAAACTCTGGCTCAATTTGGCTTTACAAAATCTTTCATTTGGACTGGGAGGCCATTACTTCAGAAATTTGGTGGAAACAGGCTTTGTAATAACTTTTAATTCTATCCATTAAGCTTAGGTACCCCTTCCGTCATGCTCGGCTTGTCGGAGGGTTGATTTTTGATGTTAGTGACGTAATAGGAAGGTATTGATTGATGGATGGAACTATAGATAGAAAGATAAACTTATATGTCTGTCGATGATTAAATTTTACAGCTTTTGTAGCTCAGTTGCTCTAATAGCAGACTTATTGATACCGGGTTATTTTACCGTCACGGGAGAAATGTTTGTAATTGTTCTGCAGA
This sequence comes from Pasiphila rectangulata, assembly GCA_963082625.1. Classification (NCBI taxonomy): domain Eukaryota; kingdom Metazoa; phylum Arthropoda; class Insecta; order Lepidoptera; family Geometridae; genus Pasiphila; species Pasiphila rectangulata. The sequence goes on along the minus strand of OY720242.1, from coordinate 15,409,218 downwards.
TACTTGTCCACTTTCTGTGTATTTTACTACGAATGATAGGTATTTACATAAATAATGTAACGAAGTATTCTATCAATCATCTGAATCCCATAGTACAAGCTTTACTTTGGGATTTAACTGGTTCTGTGTGTAGTGTCCATCATATTTTTATTGGCTATATCGATTGATCATAGATATATAGAAGATAGAAAATGCTTTATTGCACATCTTAAACTAAACAAATTAACAAAACAAAACAGAAACACTAAACATAAAGTGACAATCGGCGGTCTTATCGCTAAAAAACGATCTCTAGATCACCTTTCGATGGATTGGATTACAATATTATTATTATATACCTACTACTAAAATAATAAATATGGAAAAACTTTAAATAATGTTATTAAGGTACAATGCGAAGTCACTGACACAAGTTAGTTAAACGTTTCTAAAACCGTTCTACCTTAGTCTAAACGGTTTACTTCCAATTGTTTAAAAGCTCTCCGAACTCCGAGAAAGCTTAACAGCAGGTTTATGAGAATAATAAAACATAATTTATTCCACCTCAGCAGTCTCTAAGTAGATGCTTACTAATGTTATCTCGGATTAAATATTGAAACAGTCCTAGTGCTGAGGTTGTAGCAAACGGGACACCTTTACAGTGACGATTACTCAATTTAACGTTTTTGTGGCTAATGGAAACCACATGGTGGTCAAGTAATCTACTAAAGTGTCTCTTGCTCTTGCACCAATGCATATAAATTCCGTCCTAATAGTCTTTTTTTTATGTTTTTCATTTCGATGAAATGCTTTACTCAAGTGTGGTCAAACATTCTATAAATTAACAACTACAGGGAGTATTATTACAAACACTAACCCGAAAGGGAGAGTTTCAGCCTATGAAAACGAGTAGTTTTAGAAGCAAAAAAAACGGGAATTCGTATGTTTTTCTAATTTTTTTTATATATATACATATATTTATATTTGTATTAGATGGTGCGATGTGAAAATGATCCTCAGGCCATAATCGGGTTTTTAATTACTTTTTTACTATAAAAAAAAACAATTTGTGATTGTAATTAATTAATTAATTACTACATTATTTATTTCTTGTATTATTTATTATATATGTATATATATTTATATATTCATGTATTTAGAATGTATAATTTAATATTTATTTGTCAGTATTTAGTAACGTAAATAATTATTATTATCAATAATTTGTTCCTACATTTTTGTGCACTACCTACTGTTTTATTTTATCAACTTGTGTTTCCTGGAAGAAATTGCTGTCAGCAATAAGGCCGCCTATTTGTACGTGATTACCTATGTATATTTTATTTTTAAGTTTATCTGTGTACAATAAAGTGTTAATTCATTCATTCATTCAATTCATTCATTCATTGTAGGTATTTTCGGGGGGCGAAGCCCTCTATTATGCAAAGCGCTGTCTGTCTGTCTGTCTATGCATGACACGATTGCAATCGAACGCGTTGACCGATTTACATGAAACCTTTTTTGTTAGCACTGTCTTAATGAGAGATGGGTAATGATTGATTTTGTGGCCCTAGGGTCACAGGGACCGGAGTTATTGTGACCTCAAAAGGTCACCAAAGGTCAAAAATGCCATTTTTCGGAAACCTTCGCCCCCTTTTCTGGTACCCCCGTACCAATGCTTGTTATTTGTATCTGTACGGCAACTCTTTGCAGAGGTCAATGACCCTGTCAAGTATCAGCTGGCTTTTATGTTCTCATTATTGTAAAATCAGCTGTTGAATTTAAAACTTTCGTGGTCTTTTCTTAAAATCACTGTACATATCCTGAAAGGTCAGAACAAAAGTTGTTTGGTGATGTGTCCTTGGTATGGTCGGAATCACTTTTGACCACCAAAAGTAACAACTTTTTGTGTTGATTTTATACAGGATGTATACTAACCCGAAAGGGGAATCATCCCCTATCGGCATGTTTCCTTTGGATGGTCCTTGGTATGGTCGGAATCACTGTAGTTGTTAATTTATAGAATGTTTAACCGCACTTGAGTAAAGCATTTCGTCGAAATGAAAAACATTAAAAAAAACTATTAGGACGGAATTTATTTGGTGAAATCTATACTAGACCCCTCAGATGCCATAGAATGCCGGCAGTATTAGATTACTCCTCCTCTCTTCCCCGTAGACAACTTAAAAATCTGCCAAGGGATTTCTCAGCGTCTTATCTACTTCATGCAAGGCAGGTAAAAGGTTATTTTGAACCAAAAATAAATTATAAGCAAATAAATTTTAACAAACAAGCTTTTATTTAAACGTACTAAAAATAATAAAATAAACATTTTCCATAAATTTTAATGTTAACCTAAAACGTCTTTACACAATTTATATTAAACTAGTTGACCCGCGCGGTTTCACCCGCATTAAAAAAACCGTAATTGGGAAGGATCATGATTGTAGCAGTCTGTGTATAGGTATATTTAACGGTTACCGTATTTTGATGAATGAAGTGTCGATAGATTCGCTAATATGTCTAGGCTACATTTTTACAAAAGTCATTTAATTTTCATCTCCTAGGTTTAACTTAACCTTAAGTAATATAGGTAATTATAATTTAACCTTAAGTATTACTTAAGGTACCTATAATTTTATTATATTTCAACTTAAGTCATTGGAATTTGCTGCAGCACATACATATGTATTTATTTATTTTATTTCTTTACATAATTAATGGAATCAGGCGTTACTTTGCGGAAATCTATGACAATAAAATGCAATGAAAGTATCTAGTTTTAATTCCGCTAATGCTGAGATGCATGTTCACCACCCTCCCGCCCGCTAATTATGCACATGCAAGGAGAACTAGGTTGTTAGTGCAACATGCATACCCAAACCCGCACGACGACACGTGTTTCGCCTCTCCGCGAGGCATCTTCAGGTGAGACGCCGAGGTGTTGACTGGTCGGCGGCAGGAACAAAAGTGAAGCCATTTTTTTTTAATGCCACTATAGGTTGCCCGTCTGTTATTTATTATTGGAGCTGCATATATGCAGCTCAAATAATTAAACAGGTAAAATATCATAATATTTTACCTTTTTTATCCTGTTTTAGGGGGCGAAGCCCCCTAACATGCATAGCGCTGTCTGTCTGTCTGTGTATTTGACGATTACAACCGAACGCGTTGACCGATTTATATAAAACATTTTTTGTTAGCACCGTCTTAATGAGAGAAGATGACTGATTGATTTTAGTGACCCTAGGGTCTCAGGGAACGGAGTAATTGTGATCTCAAAAGATCACCAAAAAAATAAAAGTCTCCTTTTGCTGTTTACATCAGGAAGCGACTGTTCAAGTCATGAACTAGAAAATCATAATTATAAGTACCTAATATCTGCAGTCTTAGATAAATAAATAATAAATAAATAATGCTGGACAGATCACACAGCATCATCTAGCCCCAAGCAGAGCTTGTGTTATGGGTACTAGATGACTGATATATACTTAATACATTATACTACATAGATAGATATTTTTATTATATATAGAAGAACACCCAGAACACCCTGAACAAATATCTGCAGATCGTACAGACATTTGTCCCGAGGCGGGAATCGAACCCGCAACCCCTTGCGTCGCAGGCGGACCTTTGCCCGCTGCGCCACAGAGCTCGTCAAATATATACATTATGGAGACGTAGATAAATAACTCTTATTAATTTTAATTAAAGTGAACGTAACACTATTCAAATAAAATACCATCTGTCATATTCATGGCCTCGTTATGAACCTTAGATCACATTAAAAACTATTAATAGTATTAAAAAGTTTTCAAAACTTCTTCGGACATATTGCAAAGCAAAGTAAGTATTTTTCTATAGTCTAGCCAGACTTACCTTAAAATGGTTAATTTGTGTAATTCGAATTCACTATGTTTCCTACTATGTTGTATTAAATGTTTTATTGACGGAGGCCAGCGAATGTAGGTCCGAAAATGGCTTTCAGCCCATCTCTTCTATATCACAAATAGCCCTTTAAAGTTCGGGTATATTGCCCTCTCATTTCACAGGAAATGTCAAAATAATTTTCAATGACGGATAGCGTGACGTCAGCCACACAAACTACTTTACGAAAATAATTTATAAAATAATTCCCAATATGGGCAGAATGAACGTTAATTATAATTGTATAATTGTAAAAAAAAAACGTGGGGTGCTCATAAAAGCTTGTTAACAAAACTATAAGTACTTTAGCCACACTCGATGTAGAATGTTTGTAAACAAACTGATACAGAGTTGATTTTTCGACCGAGTTATAACTATGTGTTATTTATGAAAGTCACAAATAAGAATAAGAATAACTTTATTAAACTTTTAAATACAACACAATTAGTATACTTAACTAAAAAAACAGAGACTTAACTAGGTACTATACCCATTTATGCCAGGAAGACTAAACCATTTGCGCTAGTTTGGGAAATACCTCAATGACATAATAAACATTGGCGGTAGGTAAGCATACAGAATAAGAAAGCCCTCACCTCCCGTGCTAGTTAAGAACTGTGTTACAGCAAGGTAAGGATTTTCGCCCCGTGTACATACGATTATAGCATGATAATAATATCAAAAGAACAGTCTAGGTTACATAGGCAATTATAAACTATAATTATCAAGACAGGCCAATTAAATTACAGCTATGCAATATAAAAATATAAATTAGATATGAAAAATAAATATTTAACTCCTAACATAATAAGATCTAAACTTAATAATATGAACTTAGTAATTATATATTATAAAATACCAATAAGAATGTAATTATTAATTGTACATAATTAATTTTATATCCTAATCCAAATCCTCAATAATTGATTATATATAAATTATAAATACATATATACGGCGCCGTGGGGTGCCTGCAGTAGAATAATTACCCCTCCCCTCATACGAATTGATGCAGTAAGAGCCTGCTATACGTTATTTTTAAGGTAAGTATTTGTTTAGTTAACAAACGTTTAACATAGAATCTGACTAGTGTAACAGTCTTCGTTCTGTACGACACGCTGCCGCGTGTCTAGATTGTATTATTGAATAAATGTTTGAATGTTTATCAAAATACTCCTTTTATTGTTATGACTACGGATTATACAGTCAATACACTTAACCCGCCATTTGTGACCTATGTCTGTGAGACCAAGTGGATTGAAAAATTCGAATAACTTTCTAACCTGCTATCGATTTGCGTTGTGATTTCGAGTAGTCGCCTCATTGCACATTCCCTACGATGGGTCCAACCCAAAAAGGGGACGCGAGTTCACGTTCCGTAACTTTGGCGCAAACCCGGTGCGTGAGACCGGCGTCACCGATTATGTAAGTCAAATGATCAGTACTAAACGTAAGTTTATGTTTATTTTATATTAAGTTCCTCGTATAAAAACACTGATAAATGCTGTTTTAGTTATAAAAGTCTATCTATAATTATAGTGAGCTTATTGTTTTTATAAATGTATGTGTTAAAAATGGTAATTTTTAGTTTTTCAAGTGCAGGTGTATAATGAATAATTAAGGAGGTGTGTTATATAAAGTAAGTTTGTTTTTTTTTGACAAAAATATATTTATTTAAATAACTGAGCTAATTATAGGTAACATGGTGTTATAAATAAACATTAAAAAAACCTTAGGTAAAAATCCCGGTACGTGGGACAAGCGTCACCAATGACTTAAGGCAATCTGACATCACCAATGGCGGGTTAAGTACACTTGAAGAAAATGTTTAATAAACAACACCTGAAATTTGATACTAGAAATATAAGAGTTCAAACAACTGGTTCGAGTCGATGTTTTTTTAGAGAAAGCGGGAAAGTGTTTGCGAGTCGTAAATTACAAAAAAAAAATATTACATGTCTTAAGAAATTAATAGGTTCAGGTGTTACTTTGCAGAAATCCATTACAATATCTAAATGAATATACCTACCTTCTGTTCGGCGGACGAGGAGGCAACACGAGTCCAGAGACCGGTGGTTTTTTTCGTTGTTGGGCAACTATTTCTACGTTTTGGTTGTTTCTAGTATATTCCGTGAATAAAGGGAGCCGATTTCTCCTGATGGTGCCTTGTAGCGAAACACGTGTCGGATTCTTTTTAAGTGTTTTTCAAGCGCTCTAGATATAGGTTAGTGAATTTATAACTAAATTTTTGTTATTCATTTAAATTACACGTCTATGAATAAAAGTTTCTCAAACAAAAATCAACTCTAAAACACTGAAAAAATAGTTTAAAGTCGGCCGGGCGTCCCGAGCCGCTGGGAGCTCCGCGTGAATTTAAGTACTTTTTAGTTAATTCAAGGCTGAGCCACCGACGAATCGCCGCCCTTCATACAAATAAATGCTCGTCAGCTTTAGACGTAGTGACCTGTTCTTTCCTCTGACCGGACTAAACTGGGAGGATCGTATGGGCTGGGTCAGCCTAATTCGGTCACAGTGTCACGGCTAGTCAGTCGCGAATTTATCTGAGAATGTCCTAGGCACTGCAGCGTTCCGTACAGCATAAACACCAGTTGCTGGCCAGGCGCTGTTTAAGTCATTTGTAATTGATGCTATGATTGATGATATGTAATCAGCTGTTAAAAATAGAACTTCCATAGTCTTTTCTTGAATTAAAATCATTGAATCCTGAAAAGTCGTAAAACGAAAGATGTTCCTTGGGATAATAAGAATCACCCACTTTCGGCTTAAAACACATGTTATATACACGCTGTTTATCCATAAAAAGGCTTAATTTATAGATTTACTTAACTCACTATGTTTTCTACTTTGCTGCATTAAATGTTTCACTGACGGAAGCCAACGAATGTGGGTCCGAAAATGGCTTTCATCCGATCTCTTTTATTACACGAATAGCCCTATAAAGTCCGGGTATATTGCCCGTTAAATTTAAGTCAGCATACCTGCTGTTGAAATAATACAAATAACGGCCCTGTACAACAAAGTAGGACAAAGTGATTGCTGAATTGGCTCATTTTGCGTTCCATCAGCACTAGACAAGGATCATGAAATATAAATACCATACTCGTAGGTACCTATGTGACTAATAGCCGACTAAGCTAGCAGGATGGTATGGGTACCGCAAGCCTAATCCATCTAACATTGTCCCAGGCACTGCAGCGTGCCACACAGCTTGGATACCAGTTACCTTAAATAGATGTAAAGGCCTTACTTTTTAGGGTTTCGCAGTGAAACAAGAAACCCCTAAAGTTTCGTTTTGTCTGTCTGTCTGTCTGTCTGTGCGTCCGTCACCGGCTTTGCGAAGAGACCATTTTGTACTAGAAAGCTGTTATTTTGCTTGCATGTACATATAAAATAAGAACGCCGAGATATCGCTTCAAAAAAAAATAATAATAAAAAAATAATTATTTATATAATATACTGAATAGGTATTTTAAAATCATTTCTTGGTTGCGATAACATTTTTTCGATTAAGGGTTTTGTTTGCGAAATATAAAAGTTTTCAACGTTTTTTCGAGCGTTCCCTTCCCTCTTTAATCTAAACTGCTATATAAATCTAAAAAAAATCATCTAAACTTTCTAGGATATACATAATTACGGTTGAGCTTGCTTTTGTAATTTCGGAGAAATTGTGTTATAATAGTTTTATAACATCGTGTTTGAGAATAAATTAAATCGAATAGAACTCCATTATCAAATTATCGTTATGCTTTTCAAAACAGAAAAAAATCATGAAAACTTTTTAGGAAAACTATAATAGTTGAGCTAGCTTTTTTTAAAAGGGAGAAATTATGTAAGTGATGCGGTTTATCAAACTTACCGGAACACTTTTAACAGAAAACGTTATTAATTCCTGTTCCTAAAAAAACGGAACCGTTATTTATAGGACCACTTTGTTGTCCGTCTGTATGTCTGTCTGTCTGTCCGTCTGTCGGTCTATCAAGACCCTTCATCTCAAGAATGTGGAAAGGTATCAAGTTGAAATTAAAACCATTTACTCAAATCTACAGCCTCTTTAGGCTGTGAAATAATCAATATTCTTATTCTATTAGTGCAGTGCAGGCCGCACTAGCGATCGCACGTCTCACTGGATCGATCCGAATCACATACATACATATTAGCAAGCCGCGCGGCTTTGTCCGTTGCACATGTTTTGCCATGAGTTCCAACAAAGAACTCGTGGCAAGTGAACTCCATGATCACTTGGATGCCATGGAGTTGAAGTTAGAAGCTGCCGAAAATATCATCACCGACCTGCGTACCGAAGTTGCGACGTTGCGAAACTCCGCTGCGGTATTTAAGTCAGCTGAGTCACACGTCTAACGTCAACATACGACGAGGCAGTCAATTAAACGCGTCAGCATTAAGATTTGTGTCGACGTCGAGATCGCCGGCGGTATCACCGCGAGTCGGCACGTGCACACCCGCCCACGCATCTGCGCCCGCGCCCCCCGCCGTTGCCGCTCACAATCCATCCCCAGATACATCCGTCATGCCATCACGTCTCACCTCAACCCTGACACGTGATTTCGCAACCATCGCCGCCACTCAGAAGAAGCCCAGGCGACAACCTGAAAAAGTTATCAAGCGCCGCGAGCCTAAGCGCAGCGCTTTGCCTCTGCCCTTCTCAGGAAGAAGGGCTGATACGACAAGGATGGCTTTATTCTCGTAGAAAGGAAGAAAAGAAAAACCACTTGTCGAAATTATTGCGGCACTGCCGCTCCGACTCTACAGGAACTGTCCTACCTACGTGCTGAGATACCGACCACACAACTCTACGTTTCGCGCGTCCACTACGCCGTGACAGCCGAGGGCGTGGCCGAGTATTTGAAGACAAAGGCTGGCTTTAGCTTGAGAGTAATAAAGTTGGAATCTCACCGTGAAGTGAGTTTCAACTACTTCGTGGTGAGAGTACCTACCCAACGTCTCGCTACCTTGGTGGACGCTGGTTTTTGGCCGAAAGGTGTAGTGTTTCGAAAGTTCATTTGACGCCTGACACTAGACACGTCATCACATCGGCGTCGTGTCTAATCTGATGACCTAACTGTATTTAGGTGTTATAGTATAAAAATACATCTTATACATCGCAAGATCGTAGATACTTATTTATAATACTAATTCATAAAATAGATACATAATATAGAAATATCCTTCGGCCCCTAAATTTGTATTAAATCACCTCGGTTACACCAATATTTCATCTGTAAACTTGTTGGAAATTGGGGCAACCCACCAAATGTATCCAGATCATCACGCAAGCCAGCGTCTAGGCCTGCCTCTAAGCACTGAATTAAAACTAAAGAATAGATTCTAACAAAACTAAGCTTATACAGTAGAAAATATCTTTTGATTCCGAAACGACTTGCGGAAAGCCGTTTGGACATTATCTCGTTTCTAACAAATCCCTTAGAGTTACATCGCTCGAACTTAAGAATTATTTATCGTGTCACGTCACTCTGCGTTGAGAAAACTTAAGATATGTCTCGGTAACTTGGAAAACTAGTTCGGTTACATACTGTATCACTTATAACTCGCTCTGACATTCCAAGATGCTTAACTTTTAGTTTGGGGACAGAATCCCACTGATATTATATCCAAAAGTTTGTATGAACGCGTGTTATAGAATTTAAATCTTCTTCAGGAGGCTGCCCTGGAGATAAATAAAACCGGGCAAGAGCAAGTCGAACTCACAAACCGAGGGTTCCGTGCCATCATACAATGTAATATATGACAAAGGCAGTTTTGATATTTGTTTTGGAGTACCTTGACAGCGCCATCTCTTGTCTGATAGCGGAACTTATGTAGATTTTTCACACTTTCGTTGATTTCTAAAAAAGTATGCTACATAGAGAGTTTGTAATAAATTTCCTGTAATCATTACATACACTTCTAATAGCAATAAACGTTTCAGAGGTTTATTTCTGCAAACTTCGGAGATAAGGGGGGAAAACGCTATTTTTTTCAACAATTTTGTAAATAACTCAAAAACGATACGATTTAAAGAAAAACTAAAAACTGTTTATTAATATGCAAATAAATAACTTTCATTTAATACCCCACATCACCTAGTAACTTTTCAAAAATTTTGAAAACCTCCCTTCCATTGTCTAAAAAACTATGCAAACTAGAGAGTTTCCTATAATTTTTCTATAAAGTTTACATACACTTCTATTAGCGTTAAAAATATCACGGGTTTATCTCTGCAAACTTCGGAGATAACGGTCGGTTTTTTAACATTTTTGTGAAAAACTCAAAATCGATACAGCTTAAAGAATAAATAAAAACTGCTTATTAATGTGCAAATGAATACCTTTCATATGATACCCCACACGGCCTAGTAACTTCACTTAAAAATTTTGAGATCCCCTATCCGCCCCCCTGCAATCAAAATAAGAATATTTTTTTTAACATTTTCATATATGATATATTAGTAAAAAAGTTTTTTCTTTTACCATTTCAAATTTCAAGTCGATAGCATCAGTAGTTCTCGAGATATCCATATGTGACATACAGACCTATTCTATAAGGGTTCCTTTTTACCATTTTGGTCCGGAACCCTAAAAACTAACTATTAAAAAGAGCTGTGTTTTCTAATCGCTTATTATCACAGTGATAAAAACAGGGAAGCGAACTAATTCATTCGTGTGCCTTATTTCCTGTTAACATAACATTAAATATGTTTTTATTATTGTAAGTTGACGTGTAGACACGTATTTCGAAACATAGATGTTTCGAAATTGCGAACTATGGAAATAAATGAATGAGTTTCTGAGTTGCTTATTTGTTACACACTATTTTGTGTCCAATGAGTGTGCAACAATAGGCATTGGCCTATTGTTTACAAAAACAATATTTTATTAATTCAAAAGTTCCTCTAAAGCGTGCATAGCAGAAACATTTTTATTTGCTTTTATTAGAGTAACTAACGCTATTTATTGTTAAATATGTATTGCATCAATATGTGACGTAACTCGTCGTTTAGAAAATTTGTAGTTTCAGAAGTTTGATAATGTCTTTAATTTTTATTTATGTGCGTTCTAGGTATCGATTTTACTGGAATTTGTAATTATGTGCTAATTAAAGACCCTTAAAACTGAACTGAACTGACTTTTATAGCAGTTACAGCGCCGGTAGAGATCAGTTAGCTCCATCATCAGCTCCCTGGTCTTGTACCACTCTATGCGGGGTCGGCACAACATTATTTCCTCTTTCACTCTCCTCTCTCAGTCGCCTTTTTCATCAATAACACCTTTCTCATATTTTTCATCACAAATTTGGTATCTGGAATATAATTTAACGCATTTATGTTATATACGTTGCGCGTATATATCTAAGAAATCTTCGCAGAGAGAAAGTCTAAAATTATTTAACTAAATTTATATTCTTCCAAATGAATGGTAGAGAAAAAAAGTTGAAATATTTTGTTGAAGTAAGCTACTCGTAAAGCGTAATTTTTCGTGACAAAATAACAAACCAAGTGTGATTCGAAGTTGTGTTCAGAGGGTTCCTCACCGCCTCATAAATCAATGGACATAAATCATACAAAAATTATATAAATCTTTTTTAAACTTCCGCGATCACGACACATTATTAACACATATTTAACCGGATATTCATCGCGTTATTCCCCTTTATTATTGCCCGACGTTTTTTGAGATTGCACCCATCGTGGTCCCGGAAAGACAGTCTTCCCGGGACCACGATGGGTGCAATCCTGTCGAAATGCGATAAATACCCTGTTAAATATGTGATAATAATATATAAATATTTCTATTTAATTTTGGTAGACTTTAAACTTTACTGTTTGCTAGCGACATAAATTGTAACAATGAATAAAAGTGAAAGAGTTAAGTTAATTGTTTGCTTCTTTTCGTTACTTAGAATAAAAATATCTGAAGCGATCGAATTCAATTATGTGCTTTACTCAATTTAAATGTGCCTTTTTCTTCTTTAGTAAATTGACTATTCGTTGTAGCATTTTGCTATTTTAAATAAACACTTATTGAAATTGACTTTGAGTTCAACCTTGACTTTGCTAGCTGAACACAAAATGTAAATGCGCGTGCAATATTTTGAAACAGACAAATTCTGAACCAATTTCATTTCCAAAAAGAAATAAAGCGCAAAGGCACTTGATTACTTTTATTACCAAAATAAAATTAAGACAAAGAAGTTTAAGTGCACAGTTGAGTCACTTTTTGTAATGTTTGTGGTCTTGCCTGAATGTCAGCACCAACTCAACCTATGAAAGTAATCGTAAGTTGCCGTGGTGTGCCGGCAGTAGAATGTTGCCTTTCCTCTCTTACCCGTGCATGCAGTAAACATCTGTTACGAGATACCTCCGGAAAATGCGCTATACTGCGCTTGCCAACCCGCCTGCCAAGCGTGGAAAGTATGGCAACAACCTCTTATGATCAAAATCTACTCGTCTATTTATGAGGAATGCCTATGTCCGGCTGTGGACATACGACTAAGATGATGATGATGATGAAGAAAGTTACATAACCTAAGTGACTTTTCACCCAGGCTCTGCCAATGTTAATCTTGAACCCCAATTTTTTTACGTGTAAAAGAGACTTCAATTTGCTTCAACAATAGCGAAACGTTGACAAATGAAGCGGTGTAATAAGGATGAGTAATTTCCTTCGCGAGAGGGCGCTTTCATCAAAATGCCACCTATTCCTTTCGCATTCAAAGTTTCCCTTTGAAGATGAATTCCTTGAATGAGGGATACCATTAAATATTTAATGGTAATGCTAAGAGAAACAATTTCATCTTGTTTTACAGAAATCCAAATAGATAAAAGCTTCGCGAGTACAAGTATGTACAATGTTGATAAATTATTCAATTGATTTGTTCATTTGCTTCATGTTGAAAGGCATTTGATTTTTTTCCACTAAGAACATTGAAATAAATATAACACGACTTGCTTAGACTTATATTTGGACAAGAGGCAACGTTCTAATATGAACGGAGTCTATTATAGTGCTAGTATAGTTGGTAACACAAGCGGTCCGCTTTGAGGATTGTAGTGAAATAAATTATAAGCAAAAAAACTTTTTAACACACATGCTTTTATTTAAACATACTAAAAATAATAAAATAAACATTTTCAATAAAAGTTTTATGTCAACTTAAAACGTTTTTATACAATTTATGTGATAAAAAAAGCTTGTCGCGAGATTAACCTGTGCACCTGTAACTTGATCTAATTGATTTTTTTTTCAAACAAAGTAAATACGAGTACCTGCTTAAATCTCAAGGCCTTTCATTTGATACTCATATTGTAAGAGTGCATTAAGAATAACTAGTCCGCCATCTTGAGTGTATCTTGAGTATACCATGTTGGATTTAAAGTGATATCATTTAATTTTTCGAGTAACTCTCAGCAAGGCCTTTCATTTGATACCCATATTAAAGAAGTGCATTAAGAATAACTAGTCCGCCATCTTGGATGTTCCGCCATGTTGGATACAGAGTATCGTCATTTCATTTTCGAATTATTCGCAGCAAGCCGATTCATTTGATACCCATATTATAGGAGTACATTAAAAATAAGTAGTCCGCCATCTTAGGGGTTCCGCCATGTTAAATTCAGAGTAACGTCACATAGCTGATCATGCATTGTCATCCAAAGAAAACATGTTCAGCTCAATTGGTTGAAGATATCTGCTTCAAAACTAAGTTTCAAGATTCCGCGAATAAACATAGTTACATACATACAGGGCAAGCTAAATAAAAGCTTGTAAAAATAATATTTCTGGATACAGCACCATTCAGTCTCAAACTAAAGCAAGCTTCTACTATTGAAACTTAATTATTGATAGAATAATAACACACTTTTTTGTAGCCACATAATGTCATACATAGAAAAAACCAAGACCAAAGACAAACATAAACTTTATTTGTTTTTATCCTTTTTATTTACCTAGTATCTTAAAAAAAATATACAATGTTTTTTACAAACTTATATAATATGAAAAAATAAATAGCATTACACTTTTAATGTTAAGTAAAATTTGTAAACAAGTTCACTAGCACCCCACCCTAGGAGATATGCAGATATGCAACACAGGTTGTGTTGCATATCTGCAGATAAAGCAAATATTCATCCCCGGCAGGGATCAAACCCGCTACATCTAGCGTACCTGCAGACTATTAGACCAACTAAGCAGCAGGTGTCTCTGACATAACGCACGGGAGCTTTTTGTTCTGGCATAAAAGTTTTAGATGATTGAACTGAAGTTGTTCTACTGGAACAACCATTTTTTTTCCTGTTAGGCCGTTAGCTTTCCGTGAAAAAAGTTTTGTAATCAAATCGTGAACTCATAGATCCAAACATTATAAATAACATAGAGGTCGACGTCCCCATAAAAAGCGGAAAAATAAAATTTTCTTACGAAAAATAATAAAAGTGGTACGTAAACGTAGAGGGTTGCTAGGGGAAGTCCCGGATTAAAAGTGCATTGGATTGGTGTATAAACAATCCCAGTTTTATTTTTGTGCACGGTTTTGTTTGTTTATTTGTGAATGTTGAAACTGGATGTACGCTCGTGACTTGTATGTCTATCAACTTTAAATTGGATTGAAATTTAAAAGCGTTTAAATTCACTTATTCGGCTCGTTGTGGTTTGTAAATAACGTCAGGTAATTGATAATACGAATTGGTATCGATAAAATATTTGGTTGGAAGTAAATAATATGTGTGTATTTATTTACTCTCCGTGTGAAAATAATGTGAATTAGTTTAAAATACAATTTAATAAATTACACCTCCAACTGCAAGGCTTACAAGTTTGTAAGAGAAACGAATGTTGAAGTTTCAAGTTTTACATTCCTTTTTCTATTTTTGGTTTGTACAAAGATATATTTATAGATAGTAATTTTTATAGTGTGAAACCGCACTACTTCTTTGTTATAAAAGAATTATTTGAAATATTGAAATAAAAGAATTATTTTATGGTAAAGGAAAACTTTATGAATCATGTAATAATTGACAAATAACGTACAAAATCACTCACAAAATTAATCACACTAAAAAAATCTAACCAAATATTTTGTTCCGTTATCAAATATACAAAAGTGGGTAATCACCATGGGTAAGCCATGGTCGAAATCAACTTTATAGAAAACTAGCCTGTTCCCGCCGCTTCGCATGCATTTCAGCTCGATACGTACGCTAGTTTTTGCGTGAAGAGGTTACAAACCTCCATACAAACAAACTTTCGGCTTCATAATATTAGTGAGACCAGAGTCAGTATCTGGTTTTCGTGATGCACGGGACGCACCAGTGCTTGGGATATCGTTAGATGGATTAGGCTTGCTCAGCACATATACCATTCTCTCAGCACAGTCGGCTATACCCAGAGACAAGATTATATCAATACGTCTGAAGCTTACTGGCCTCACGATGTTTTCCTTTATCACCATCTAACAATATCCCAAACACAAGTTAAATAATGCATATAAATAAATCAAGAAGTTGTGATAAATAATAGTGTAAAATCTGTTAGCATACTTTCTATATGAAGCTAAGCTAAAATTGCGATAAATGTACTAAAATATCATTAGCTATTTAGTTTTTGATAAGTATAGTAGTTTTTAGTATTTTAGTAATTGTAAACTTGTTGTTAAAAACTATCTCCAAAGTATGTCATATGACGATACAGAGAAGTTATTAGCTATAATAAAGTAGGTATAATACTTTATTTTTACAAACTTGCCTAAATAATGTTAACATTAGTTTAAGCTTTACTTGTCACTGTTGTTTTAATTATTTTTTCTTTATGCTATCTTATCAGATCTGTTAAAATTTTAGTGTGATTAAATTTATTTGCTTGTGACCTAATTTTTGCCTGAAAAACAGGATTACCTAGTTGAGGCACACGCTAAGTTCATTAGGTTTCTTTGATTAAATTAGATATAAGTAATATGTACTACTTAGCCGTAAGTTATTTCAATAAAAAATATTATTATTATAGTTTGTGGCGTTAAAAATATAAAATGGAATAATTTTCCGTTAACAACTCTAAATTTAGAAACGTCAAAATATATTTTATTCTAATAAGCTTTATTTATTATACAGGGTGTATAATAAATAATATGAGTAGGGAGCCAAAAGGCTTTATTCTGACAACCACACTAACAATTGTAAATATAAAAAAAAGTAAAAGTATAAAAAAAAAAATATATATTTGCGAGTTTCCGTTTTTTTTACCCTATATAATTTCTTTGTTTTCATTGGCTGAACCCCTCTTTCGAGTTAGTACTCATATTAATACTACCTTTTGTACAATAGCCTTCCTTCGCCTGTATTGTTTTTACGAATCATGTGTTTTGTTCATAGATGAGCCCTGATGTGGCTCGCTAGACCCAACTTAGTTTTCAATACTAGATAAAATAAATTAAATAAGCTTTAGGAAGTGCAACAACAGTATCGACAATACCAACCTAAAGACGGAACTTAGTGTTTGAATAGTACACCGCAACGGGGCGGCTAAAGCACAAAATCAGGACCATTTAATGCGCAGCAACAATCAACCCCACGGTTTTAATGCTTGTTAACAATACCACCAAGTAATTTGCACTATAACCCAGTTACAATTAGAACCCAATTAAAGAGGGTTGGCCGGGATCACAGTTCGTTTGTTACTGTAACTAACGTCTGAATAATTAAATATCTTGTTGTCTAGACCCGAAAGGATCAGCTTTTTATAAACCGCACAGATATGAAACTGGCTATAAAACTATGATTATGGTATATCATTTATTTTAAATCTATATATTACAAGTCATTTACTAGAATCATAATAAACTTAATATTAACTTGATATATTTAATAATTCATTATCGTAACGACTTTTACGTAAATGAAATAAAAAAATCCTTATTTCTAACACTTAATAAATTTATTGTTTATCTACTCGTATAAGGATAACTTTTTGTCTAGACTAATTCCTCTTCTTTCACATTTCTTCCGACATACGACACACATGTCCGGCCCAGTCCCACTTCAGTTTCGCAGATTTATTGACAGCATCGACGATTTTTGCCTTGGAGCGCAGTGGATGTTTCTTAAGCGATCTGTTAATTTATCACCTAAAATTACTTTTAGCAGACTCCGAGCATTAACCGCTGAACAGTTGTCAAAGACCAGGTTTGTGCACCATACGTTAAGTTAGAACTTCTATCCATCACTTAAGAAAAGTTTTCTAAAGCAAACCATTATTCAATTATTATAAATTATTATTTTCTAATATAAATTTACATTTGTATAAGGTCTTTGGGTCCTAATCATTAAACATTTTTTGACTATGAATAAAATAAGTCCTTGAAACTATGGACTTTGAATCATGTATTTATAGGCAAAGATTTAAGTCGTTGTACTGTGTCCTAACACAAAAAACTGTGGCATTGCCATACTGTGGCATACTGTGTTAACAATAATGCCGACGCACGCAACACTGGTTTTGCCAATAAACCAAACTGTTATTATTACCATTTATTGTGTAATCATATTGCACAAAATTTCGTACACTAACACACAACATTAAGTCCGGCTGTTTTGAGGTATACTGATTCCAAATCAGTGAGCTATCTCATTTCGTATGTAAACATAAAGACACGGTCTTACTACGGTAAAAAAATAAATAAATAATGCTGGACAATTCACACAGCATCGTTTAGCAGCAAGCTAAGTAAAGCTTGTTATGGGTGCTAGATGACTGATTATATTTTTACATAATACTACATTATTAAATAATATATATTTTTTATACTTATATAGAAAAACATCCAGATCACCCTGAACAAATATCTGCAGATTGTACAGACATTTGCCCCAAGGCGGGAATCGAACCCGCAAACTCTTGTGTCGCAGGCGGACCGTCGCTCGCTACGCCATAGAGATTACCAGAGGTAAGGACGTATCTAGGTAGTTTATATTGTATATCACGAACTAAAGATTTCACCGAAACAGATATTTTAGGCACATTGAAATTTGGCCACTGTGTCATAGACTCGCCTGCACTAAGATTTTGATAAAAAATAAATAAATAAATAATGCTGGACAATTCACACAGCATCACCTAGCCCCAAGCTAAGCAGAGCTTGTGTTATGGGTACGATATATCTAATACATTATATTACATAGATAGATATTTATTTATTATAATATAGAAAAACATCCAGAACATCCTGAACAAATATCTGTAGATTGTAAAGTCATTTGTTCCGAGGCGGGATTTAAACCCTCTTGCGTAGCAGGCGGACCTTCGCCCGCTGCGCCACAGAGGTTGTCAGTGCGTCCTAGTCGATAGTAATAATAAAGATGTAAAAAGCACCTTACTTACTTGCGCTTACAGCTTCTTCACATTAACACATCACTTAGTTATTGTTAGTACACTGCTGGACATAAGTCTACTCAAATCTGTAAAATTTCGCTGTCTTCAGCTTGCCGCAGCATATTAGCTGGAGCTGGTAGGCATCTTAAACTACGCTTGCTGAGTCGCGGTCTCCACTCAAGGTCTTTCATACCTCATCGGTTATTAATAAACAATTTAATTATAGCGGGCTTTATTTTTAAATTGCTTGCGCAGCATGACTTGCATGAATTTTTCAGTCAGAACGAGTGGTCACATGCTGTCAAGTTGATTGGCGAACGATGAGTCGAACAAAATTAGTAGAATCCGGCCCCACTAATGACTCCTGCGAATTTAAAGCTAGCGATTATCAAATAGTGGGCCATGCTTGAGTGACTTCTTATTTTTTAGGTGATTTTACCTTTTTTAACACAGTTTCTGCCAAAACTTTAACCTTTAAAAAATTACTTGTAAATCAAAACAGTATATAAGATTTTCGTATTCTTTTGTATGTTTTCACAACAAAGTCCAACTTAACCCGCTTGTCAAATTAATGAATATGTAAACATTTGCAAGCTGGTAAGTTGCTGGATTTGGATAAAGTCACGAGTAAGTCTGCATTAATGCCGTCAAACGTAACAGACAACAAGTAATAATTCTTTATTTTTCAACAAAAAAAAACTGACTTCAAGAGATAAAATAAAAGAAATAAAAATATGTAAAAAAAATATTGTACGTGCCTTTGAAATTTGAGGGTTTCCCTCGATTTCCACGGATTCCACTATCAGATCCTGACTTGGTTCCAAAGGGACCATCAAGGAAGTGCACTCTTTTGAATAAAAAAAATTTGAAAATCGGTCCACAGGTTGTTAATTTGTAAATTGACTTTTATAAGAGGCCCTTGCTCATTGGTCGCACGGAATAGTGATTTTTTTATTTTGTCCGTCACTATCATTAGTTCTCAAACCGTAGCGCGGATGAGTTTGGGTTATTGCACGTCCTGAATGTTATCCACGATCTGGGTGAGCGAATCCGTAGCGTAAACAAATATGAATGCTTTTTCATGGATTTAGACCCTATGATTCCTGGCTCTATATGAATTTTTCAGTCAATAAATTATAATATTTTAACTTACAAACAAGAAGGCATAAATGTTTGTCACCACTGACACAGACCCCTTAATACTATAGTTACCTAAAATATAACTTACATCGCCAGCATTTTGTTTCGATAAGTGAAACATTGGTTGTATGCAAAGCTCCATAATTTATTGCTGTTCTAAAAATAGTTTCTACTGAGAATTACTGTTAAAACAATCATTAGAACTCAAATATATTGAAAATAATACCAGAATAAAAATCTAATAATACGAAACAATCAATCAATTTTTTATCGAAAACAAGGTGTACGAAATTAAAAACCTTATCGAGAATTTACAATTCCGGTGGGATTACGATTCTGTACTCACGTCCGTCAAATCGATCCTTCCTGAAGCCGAAAGCTCCTTGAAATGCTCTACCTAAGTGTGGTCTTACATTATAAAAATTACAAACTATAGAACATGTACGAAGCCACGGGCAAAAGTTGACACTAAATAAAACACGGTCCATAGCAAGAAGAGTTATATAGTACTAACAAAAGTATAAAAATAATGGGATTTGGCACTACGAAGTAACGTATACGCCATTTCAATGCAAAACAGGATTATCGAGGTGTTTTCTATGCAAACGCGGCGTGAAGTCTTCGTGCCAGCATCCGGCTACTTTGTAGAAGTATAGCCTTTTCAACTTGATGGGTACTTGGAATTTTGATAGGGTGATGTAGGTGACAAGTCTAGAGAGAGGTACTGAAACTATCTATATAATTATTTTTACAGTGTTAATCTATACTTATCAGGTATCAATATAAACTATTTGACTTGACTTTATCGCATAGGTACTTACCGTATCCTATCAAAAACATTTATGTAAAATTGGGAGCCAAGTTCAATATTTAGTGTCGTGGTTGACGACTTCGCCCTTTTGTAGGAGAAGTTTAGATCTCAATTCTTCTGAATTGAGATCTTAATGACGCCAAGTTCTGTAGATAATCCTGAAACTTATTTAATAGAATATTGCTGATATCTCAGGATCAATTTCAGCACACGGTTAAATTTGGATATTTTTGATAACTGACAAGTTACTGTTTTAATATTTGGAGCTATTACTTCTTAAATATGTTTTTAAAAAGAGCCAAATTAAACCGGCTGTGCTAAATTAAAAGCTGCCGCGCATCTAGATTTTATCATTTCGACGCTTTGAATGTATTTCAGCGACGTGTATCTCATGGTAGACAAGCTAATAACGCAAGTATGGGATGCTCAAAATAATTAAAACTTTAATATCGCAAACGAAACTCTATATCAAGAATGTGTCATAGCAACCCCTTAAAAGTAATTGAAACACCTATTCAACGATATATTTCACGATGGTTATCCCATCCCCATAAGATAAAAAATTACCCCTTTCTGCGTGTAGGAGATACCCCAAATTAATTACTTTTGCATAATTTTTTATCGTTTTATCTCGGCGTGATTATTTACGTGACCATGCTAAATTACGGCTTTTATAATCCATACTCTGCAGACGGTCAGACAGACAAAGCGAAATTATAAGGATTTTGTGTTGTACTACGGAACCATAAAAAGTTAACACAATACAGAGTTGCATACAAATTCGATCTATTGGCTCCTGAACTAGTTTTAAACTAAGTTTCAAGTACAAAGGATATTTTCCACGACAACATTATCTTACGATGAAACAGAAGTAAACCCTAAATACAATATCTGAAATCAATGCTTACATGAGTAGGTAATAATCATGATGCTGATTCAGATTATTCTCATTGTTATTTAGTTATAGTTAGTAAGGCACTGTGAAAATTGTATTGTTTGTGGTAAATAAATATTCATTAATTCATTCAATAAATGTTTTAATATTAATGGTAAGTAAGACTTTTAATATCTTTTAAAGATGATTCATACAGCACCGATAATATGCATGCTGTACGGGACGCTGCAGTGTCTGGGAATTCGTTAGATCGATTAGGCTTGCTCAGCACCTAACCAATCTTCCCAGTTTAGTCGGGTAGTAGTCAGATGATAGAACATGTCAATACCTCTGAAACCATCGAACACGTACCCAATAGAGAGGAAATGTCTTTTATTTTATATAAACAACAATTCTGCCAAACCACTACAGTGATCACTGGCCTTGACTAACTAACTCAAAGACAAGCTGTCAAGCAGCACATAGTTGGGCAAGAAAATATTTTTATCGATATTGATGGTATATTTGAAACTTAACTGACCATCGTGAACATTGTTTACGCCATCATAAGTGCATGTCATTTGATTTATTGAAAGCAGAGTGTGCCATATTTATAGTTAAGTATATACATGATGTATTTTGATATTATATGAACTAACCCGAAAGGGGGGTTTCAGTCCATGAAATCAAGTAGTTTTGGAAGGGAAAAAGTCGGATATTCGTATTTTTTTTATATTTATATATTGGTTTTTAATTTATTACTGTTACTATTTTGTACTAGTTGGTGTGATGTAAAATGATCCTTAGGTCATAATAGGATTTTAATGTTTTTTTTTATACTCCTAAATTAAAAACTTTTAGTGGTTATGGTTATTTCATTTAAACCTGTATGATATGGCCTGTCAAGATTCAGCTGGCGTTAAGGTTATTATCTTAGCAGTTGAAGTCAAAACTTCAGTGGTATTTTCTTGGATCAAAATCATTATGCCGCGGGGTGCCGGCTGCAGAATGTTACCCCTCCTCTCATGCCCGTGGATGCAGTAAGAGCCTGCTAAGGGAACTCTCCGGAAGATGGGCAGCAGCGTCTTTCCGTGTATCAACATCCCGTACTGCGCTCGCCAACCCGCCTGCCAAGCGTGGTGAGTATGGCAACTACCCCTCATGGAGATCCATAAGGGAGGCCTGTGTTCAGTAGTGGACGTTTTACGGCTGAAATGATGAAAATCATTAAATCCCGAAAATTCGTACAACAAAACTTGTTTCATGGAATGGTTAGAAGCACCGTCTTTCGGTTTAGAACACATATTTTAACACATCCTGTAAAGGAATCTATTTATATAAAACTTTACTACTAGAAGGTATCGCGAGAGTACAAAGGGTATCTTTATTATCGCTAGGAGCAATCTCTTTCGGGAAACCATGCATGGATATTTCATTCAAAAACAGTCCAAAGGATCTTTAATACGACCTTTAATAATGTAAAATAGGCTTAATTACGTTTGCAAAAAACAAAGACGATTACCTGCTGGTTATTAAATGAATAAATTTTTAAGGGTTTCGTAGTAAAACAAAAACCCTCATAGTTTCTCTTTGGATGTCTGTCTGCCAGTCTGTTCGTCCGTCCGTCTGTCACCGGATTTAAGAAGATACTATTCGCTCTAGAAAGCTGTTATTTTGAAAGTGCATAAAACATAACAACGCCGAGATAACGCTACAAAATTAACCTGAAAAAAATATAATTAAGAATAAGAACGGGAAAATATTTACGACTCATAAGTACACAGGTAAATTAAAATTACATAACTTAAACAGAATAAAAATCTTATGAGACATAAACTGGTCACCAACTCAGCACACGCCGTGAGAACACGGCACTGATTTTCAGTGGCACCATATTTGCCCCACAAGGCGCAACACCGACCACAGCAAAAACATCGAAGGTAATAAGACATAGGTATTAAACAATTGCCGTGGGGTGCCGGCAGTAGAATGATACCCCTCCTCTCATGCCCATGGATGCAGTAAGAGCCTGCTGAGGGATACCTCCGGAAGATGGGCAGCAGCGTCTATCCGTGTATCAACATCCCATACTGCGCTCACCAACCCGCCTGCCAAGCGTGGTATGAATGGCAACTACCCCTCATGGAGATCTATGAGGGAGGCCCGTGTTCATCAGTGGACGTTTTATGGCTGAAATGATGATGATGATTAAACAATTTTATTTACATATGTAATTGGGGGACCCCCCATATACGTAAGATAGGGATAAACTTTTTTCTTCTTGATTTTCACATCGTGTGAGGTATCGTTGAGTAGGTTTTTTTTTCAAATCAGCTAGCTTTTTTAGTTTCTGAGAAATACACGCTTTAATAAGTGATGCGGTTTTTTAGTAATAGTACGTTACTATGATATCTGTCAGATTTGTAACTCATGGTACCAAATTCTCAGTATATTAAGCCCAAACAACAGTCGCTGTAATGTAGTTTACTGCGTATTTTAGTACCAAACTATCCGCTAGAGGCGCTGTACAACTTTTCATATTTTTTTAACTACAGTCGCTTGCGAGTATAGATTGTGAAAACTCATGGTAGACCTACAGATCATGTTAACATTTATCCGGTGGCGAAATAGGATCCAAGGAATAACTTTAGTTCTTGAATTTTCAGGATTTGTTTTTTTGAAAACTTTATTGTTAAATTGTTTCGGTTTTCATTCGAGAAAAGACCACGAAAGTTTTAACTTCGGCAGCTGATTAGATGATAATGGCTACCTTAACGCCAGCTGATTCTTGACAAGGTCATTAATTCCGTAAAGAGTTGCCGTACAGTCCAAATATTCGATTATTACCTCAGGATCATCATCACATCACACCAACTGAAAAAGTTATTAGTATATAAAAAAAACAAAAATACGAATTCCCGATGTTGCATGCTGCATATATTATCGGTATACTTATGGTTTGAAATAACGAACTTTCATCATCTCCATCTTTACTACTTTGCATAAAAAGTTTAAGTCGTCGCGTAGCGCAGATTTTAACATTGTACCTAAGGAAGTATCTCGCTGGGGCGCCAGCAATGGAATTTTGCCCTTTCTCTCTTTCCCGTTGTTGAAGTTAGAATCTGCCAAGGGATACCTACGGAAGAAGGACGGCTACGTAACAACATCCTGATCTACGCTCGCAAACCTGCCTGCTAAGTGTGGTGTGTATGGCAAAAACCCCTCATGACCAGAGTACTTGGAGATCCATGAAGGCCTATGTCTAGCTGTGAACGACTTACGACTGAGATGTTATATAGATAGATAACATTTTATTGATCAACACATCTAACAAAAAAATATACCGAGGTATAACAAAAAAACATATTCATATTCATTTATTTATTGCATAACTAGCTTGTGCCCGCAGCTTCGCATGCGTTGTACCCGGATAAAAAGTAACTTATGTGTTATCCCTGGTCCACATCTATACGTATGCAAAGTTTCAACTTAATCCTTTGGGTAGTTTTTGCGTGAGGAGGTAGCAAACCTCCAAACAAACTTTCGGCTTTATAATATTAGTGGGATGTAAGATTGAACAGAAACACAATTAGACAATTTTAGGCAATTCAACAGACGGCTGAAGAATTCTGTTCCAGGCAACCAATTGATTTCAAGAGAGCATAGGGGAAAGAAGGCTGGTTTAAAATCCCTTGCAGGGAAATGGTTAACTTAGTGTTAACGACTGCTTAAACGTAACATCATACATTATTAACTTATGACGATAAACACACAGACGCGTCGGCACACGGCACTGACGTGTCGCTCCACTCACTGCGACGGGACGCGTTGCTAAGGATGTAAGAAATGTATATTTTACTAGTATTCGGGAGAACGTGATGAGTAATATCTAAGAGGCTGTAGATTTGAGTTTCAATTTAAACTGGATACCTTTACATGTTCTCGAGATAAAGGGTCTTGACAGAACGACAGACAGAAAGGACAACAACGTGATCCTATAACGGTTCCGATTTTTCCTTTTAAGGTAAGAAACCCTAAAAATGTAGACACAAATTGCATAGAACTGATAAACGATCTGTCTTATCCCCTATACACACA
This sequence comes from Pasiphila rectangulata, assembly GCA_963082625.1. NCBI lineage: Eukaryota > Metazoa > Arthropoda > Insecta > Lepidoptera > Geometridae > Pasiphila > Pasiphila rectangulata. The sequence goes on along the minus strand of OY720242.1, from coordinate 15,383,987 downwards.
AGTGTGGTACTAAAGGTTCCTAACCTTCTTAATCCTTTGGGAAAAGTTTAAATTCCCAACTACTAAGGGAGTGGCAAAGAATACTAATCTTATTCAGCCGCCTGACAGTATCACAGCAAAATACAACTGCGCTAACAGAAGATAATGTAGACTCGATTTGGTTTATGAATAGGATATTTTAACAGAGTAAAAAATCTGAGTCTTAGAAAAAAAAATTGTTTAAGGTTTTTTGTTTGTTTCTTTCCCTCCTTGGAAAAAAGGTATAAGAAGCTTTAAATATGTGTTGTTCTTCTTTTGTAAATTTACTTTTTATTCTTTGAATCTTGTCTTGTCTTATTATCTTTTTATTTTATGGCTTTTTGTGTTTGGTTTTACACAATTCCGCCAGTGTCAAGATAATTGATAAATTCTTATGTTATTTGGCTGGCCATGTTGGCGGCCATACCATAATTGTTTCTCTTTGAAGCTTTTTGCTCTAATAAAGAGGTATAGACACTTATTGACTTTGACTTTGATTGGACTTTCACATCCGTCATTATATAACTTATACAGAGTCAGCAGCTGGTATTTATGCTGTACGGGACGTGCAGTGCCTGGGACATTATTAGATGGATTAGGCTTTCCCAGCACCTATACCACCTGTACTATCCTCTCAGCAAAGTCGGCTACATTCAGGGGAAAGAACATGTCAATATTGAAGCTGACTAAATATCATATTATTAAAATTCATAAACATTAAACAATGACGACTGTTGTAGTATGCATACTAACTATACAATGATTTTTTTTCTGTGCCGGTGGAGACATAACGGGGCTATTTGCCTAGCTAGTGTGGACGTGACCGTACTATATTGGTGGTTGAAAAGTAAGCTTTTGTGGGGAAAATCAAGATTTTTTTTGCTGCAAGTGTAAGAGGAATTTGTAAGAACGTTTATTTGTTGCAAGCACTTAGAACATAATGTAGAAGAAGAAAGTTTTTATAAGCTATTATCTGATTTAAGGATTTTACTACAAGTTTTATTGCAGCTTAAGGCTTAATTCTTAGGATAAGCATTAAGTTACAGTAAATTTATGTTCCATGATGTTATAGAAACTAAAAAAACTAATGGTACCTATATGTATAGCTGTAAGTCATTATCTGAATAAAAAATTAGGATTTATTGAGTTTTATTGTAGTTTAATTAATCCTGATCAACTAATCATCATATTTTCAGTCGTAAAACGTCTACTACTGAACACAAGCCTCTGTCATGAATTTCCATGAGGGGTAGTTGCCATACTCACCACGCTTGGTAGGCGGGCGGCGAGCGCAATACGAGATTTTGATACACTGAAAGACGCTGCTGCCCATCTTGCAGAGGTATCCCTTAGCAGGCTCTTACTGCATCCACGGGTATGAGAGGAGGGGTAACATTCTACTGCCGGCACCCCACGGCAATTGTAGTTTAACACCTTAATTCTCACTATTAAAATAAGTTAAGAAATCATCATCATCATCTTGATTTCAGCCGTAAAACTTCCTTTACTGAACACAAGCTTCATGGAGATTCATGAGGGGTAATTGCCATACTCACCACGCTTGGTAGGCGGGATGGCGAGCGCAGTACCGGATTTTGATACACGGAAAGACGCTGCTGCTCATCTTCCGGAGGTATCCCTTAGCAGGCTCCTACTGCATCCATGGGCATGAGAGAAGGGGTAACATTTTACTGCCGGCACCCCACGTCAATTCTGCTGCCGGCAACCCCACAGCATTTACGGCGATTACCAATTTGTATTGATGTAATCTCCTTATGTTATAAATTTTTATTACATAAGGAGAAAAAATTAAACCCCCATATCTCAAAAACTTTCCCTCATATTCCCCACGATAATCGATTTGTTTTATTGTTCTGTTTGGAATTTAATTGATCAAAACACAAACATCGGTTCAAGAGTTTTCCTCGGTCAAAACTTGCGGACAACCATACAAACATTCAGACGAAACGCCTAGTCCTAAGAACTTAATTGGTTTCGCTTACTCGTTCGAATACATGTAGAAGTTCTAACTAGTTTTAACTACTTTCAACATGATAATAGTTGATCGCTACGAACTAAGAACGAGCGAGCGATTTTTTTTAATGTTTGAACTTGATTTGTGACGGGAATAGAACCTGCGTTGGTGGTAGGTGGGCAGCAGCCTCTTACCGTGATCAACATCCCGTATTGCGTTCGCTAACCCGCCTGCTAAGCGTGGTGAGTACCTACGGCAACAACTCCCTCATGATCATCAAGACACAAATCGCAGACGTCACATTATGCTTAGTACAAGCTAGCTAGACAAAAACAACATTATGATTTTCAAAACTGTTTCTGACGGTTGACAAGTAGATATTTAATTGTAACATAAATACCAAAATATGCGATTGCATAATAATTCAGAATTTTGGTAATAAGGGTATGTTTATACATTTTTCGGCTAACTTGAAGAAAGAAGAAGAAGAAGAAATACATTTATTAGACACACACACTAAACTTAAAAATAACTATAAAAAAAACTGACTTATTTCTAATTTTAATCTAGAAGTACCTACCCAGTTAAATATTCTGCGACATAGTGACAAATAGATGGTAAGCAGCTCACTCAGTGGGTCAAAGCAGTATGAATAGGTACTATTTCGAGTAATGAACAAACCAGTTCACAAAGTTGTGCGAGTCCAAAGGGGCCTGACTCAGCATTATGCTCCCACACATAAGGAATGTAACTTGAAGTGGGATTGGGCGGGCCTTGTCTGCCGCCGGACGAGTCATACATTTTTTCGGCTAACTTGAAGTGGGATTGTGTGGGCCTCGTCTACCGCCGGATGAGACATGGGCTATATCCACTACCGAATGGAACTCACAAGACAGGAAACGACCTCGCGGCAGACTACGACGTCGATAGAAGGACGAACTCGATGCAGACTTGTAAGACTACCACTGGCCACTGGTAGCTCAAGATAGAGAAGTGTGGATGAAAGGAGATATTTACCCTACAGTGGGACAGAACAAGTTCTACAGGGTGTATAATAAAATGTGTACTAACTCGAAAGGGGGGAGGGGATTTAGCCTATAAAAAACAAGTAGTTAGAAGGAAAAAATCGGGAATTTGCATTTTTTTAAACTTATATTTTTATTTATAATTTTACTAGATGGTGTGATGTGAAAATGATCCTAAGGTCGGATTTTTTTTTACTTTTTATTAAAAATACCCATAATAATAGTTGTAAGTATTTTTATTTTTACCTGTATGGCAACTCTTTCGTAGTCTTTTCTTGAATCTAAATCACTGAATCTTGAAAAGTCATTGAACAAATGTTGTTCCTTGGATCAGAATCACTTCTTTTCGGCTTAGTACACATGTTATAATACACCCTGTATAATTCTAATCATATTTTGGAACCCGTTGGCGCTACACTAGGGGTGCGGTGCGGTACAAGGTTCACTGAGTCGGCTAGTAATGTATAATATCGTGTTCCAACGAACTACCGACAATAACCCAATTCATATTATAGGTTTTGTTCTGAATAACAATATTATGTTTTGCAATAACAAAACTGTTTTTAATTAATGTCGTAACAACATTGCACATATTGACGGAGTTAACTAACCACGCCTCGATGCACTTACAAAGGTTTTATGAAATAAAACGAAATGGAATAACTGATTAGCAATGGCTTCATGCCGTGGGGTGCCGGCAGTAGAATGTTACCCCTCCTCTCATACCCGTGGATGCAGTAAGAGCCTGCTAAGGGATACATCCGGAAGACGGGCAGCAGCGTATTTCCGTGTATCAACATCCCTTACTGCGCTTGCCAACCCGCCTGCCAAGCGTGGTGAGTATGGCAACTGCCCCTCGTGGAGATCCTTGAGGGAGGCCTGTGTTCAGTAGTGGACGTTTTACGGCTGAAATGATGATGATGAATGGCTTCATGTTTTTATGGCTTTTCGAGCATCAAATAAATAATCAACCATGAAAACATGCTGTGGGGTGCCGGCAGTAGAATGGTGTTACTCTTCTCTTGCTCGACAAAATACTAATTATGATCCGACAAAATACTTTTGATCTTAGGAAACTTTGATACAAAAAGGTCTAGTTCTATTGTCTCGTATGTCACTTAAGTTATTGAAAGTAATTAAACCTACGGCTCGACTTGAAGATGCATTTTGCCTATAATTGATAATGACATGCCCAAACTTCACTCTTTCGAAATCTTCTTCCAAAAAACGGAACATAATAATATGATGGTCGCCAAGCGCTTTATAGGAACCTCCAACTTTTTCCATTTTTTTTCGAAATGACAATATAATTACGTTGTTGACCGCAGATGGCCATGACAACGTTACCGGACTATGGCGAGCGCAGAAGGCGCCCAGCCGCAAAAGTTAGGTTGGGGCAACAAGCTCAAGGGCTCCACTTAGGTTCGAACCACGGCTTGGACTGTTGCCAGATTTTTGAATGTACTGATGGTTAACGTCCAGATGCAAAACTGCACCTTAAGATGGAAGAGTGTATTCTTCGGCCCCATCGGCGGGACCGGGTATTGAATGTGTGCCTAGCAGCTAATGTGGGACGGGTTGACGTCACCTCCGGGTTAGCGGCGGTGAGCTCGTCAACGGGCAAGCCGAGAACGTGTCTCGGTCGACGGAGGAAAGAACCTCCAACCATAAATGAGCTCACGTTATGACGAGAGTCTAACTTCTCAAGCCTCAATACCACCCCGAGTTTTTCGTGGAGTAATCAACTTGCCTCAACAAACATTAGGGCCTGGTTCAAACAGAGTAGACTAGTGATCGTACCAAAATGCCAGCGCAGGCTTATTAGAAACACTGACTGCGACCGTAGCCACATTTGTTTGGTCGCACTTTATAACACGTTGTTTTAATTAAGTGTGCCTACTTAAATAACATAATAAAATTGAGTAAGACTGGACGGCAGACAGGTTAATAAATAAAATCTGTAGACCGTAGCCACTTTTGTTTTGTCGCACTTAATGACACGTTGTTTACATGAACTGTGCCTATTTAAACAACATAAATAAAACTGAGTAAGACTGGACGGCAGACAGGTTAATAAATAAAATCCGTAGACCGTAGCCACTTTTGTTTGGTCGCACTTTATAACACGTTGTTTATATTAACTGTGCCTACTACATAATTAAATTGAGTACTGGACGGCAGACAGGTTAATAAATAAAATCCTTTTATCACGGACTGTAGATAGGAAAGTACAAAGAAGATTCATCCCATTATGTGTTAATTCCCACGACTGACGGGAATCTAGGTTAATTGTAAAACCAGCGAGTTGGGAATTTGCATATTTAGTGTCAACATTGCTTAATTTTAAATATTCAACGCGTTGTATTGGGACCATGTTGACCCGGTGGAAGATAACTCGATTTAAGAAGGTAATTATAAAATAAATAATCCAGTAGATATTTAAGAGTTCATTACTACAAGATTTTCTTTGTTGAGGAACTAGATACTTTTGTTATTTTCAACATCATTTATGAATTTATTTTATTTGATTATTAAGTTATTTTATCTTAAGTTTATTTCATTTGCTCGATTGAAAAATAAAGTCAGCATAATCTAACGTGTAAACCAAGTTTTTTCTGCGGTTACATTATGGGACAACCCGCGGCTCTAATAGGCTTCTGACGTATTGACAAACATTTTCCTAAATATAGCTGACTAAACTGAGAGAATGGTATAGATGCTGGGCATCTCATTATAATAGAATTTTTTTTGCTCTTATTTTGATGTTTATGATCTGATCCGTGACCCCTTCAGCTTTTTACGTACAGGTTGCTCCAAAGTTACTGCTGCTATTAATTTTTTTTTATGATAAATAAGTCTAAATTAAATTAATAATAATTCTAAAACCTGAAAACGTCAAACTGGAAGAAGAAATTACCAATTTACTTAACTTAACTGCAGTTACGGCCGGTTTTAAACCAGGCATTTTACCATCGGTAATAGTTCACTGTATTTTGGTGTAATCAACTATCATTATCATCATCATCATCTCAGCCGCTTGGACGCCCACTGCTGGACAAAGGCCTCCTTCATGGATCTCCAGGTATCTACTGATCTTGAGAGTTTGTTGCCATACCCGTCGGGTTTACCGCGTCGGGGGGGCACCTAACTCGTCCCTCGCCCGATCCATGTGCATTCTTCCCGCGTGCGTCACAAAATATTTATTTTTCAATCAAGGTAAGTAGGTACATAGCATACATATACAATAGTTTCAAAAGTTCCAACATATGCACAAAAAACAGGTTTAAAATATAATAGACAAACTACCGACTCAATATTTAATGACTACAACATTGCAATAGACTAAGTACGTACCTATTTACTAAAGAGCTCTACGCGCAGCCCTGGGTACCTACTAAATTCAAGGGAAATCTAGCATAGGTACCTACACGAGGTAGGTACGCAACGCCTACAGGATTCCAGATGGATAGCAGTGGGAGTGGACAGCAGTCTTTCGCGGATATGAGTACGTACCGAAGCAGTGACTCCTCTTCTGTTATAACGTCTCAGCCTTAGGCTAAGTTCAGATGAACGCGCGGCGACGCGCGGTTGGCTCGGCGCGCGGTTTGAGATTGTAACAAATCAATGTTGTTGTGTACATGACCGCGCGTCACCGCGCTTACCCGCGCGCACCGCCATGCACCGCGCGCAAGATCTTGAACCGCGCGTCACCGCGCGGCGACGCGCGGCTTAAGATCTACAATCCTGTATCGACCTGTTCAGTTGACCCGCGCGGTTTAAGGCGGGCGGACGCACGGAGCCACTTAAAAATGGAGGACGAGATATCAATTGATAATAATTGACGAAATTGAAAAAGAGATGCGATTTGGAATCTTAATTCGAATGGACATCCTAAAGTAGTTGAACAACCCTTCTTCGTGTTGTCTTAGTGTGAGATATAATAAAGTAACCGTTTGCGCTCAGCTAGGTTAATAAATGTGTTTGTTTGTAGCCCAAGTCTTATCCGTGCAATAAAGAACGACGACTTTAACGTGATATAAGAGTAGCCTGAACTTATTTATGAACGAAGTTAAGTAGAAAGAAGAATAACAATAATAATTTCTGATCGAAATGAGCCTTTGTAAAGATTTGCAATTACCCTTATACATAATTATAATAATACTAGATAATTCATAGAGCATCATTAAGCTCCAAGCTAAGCAGAGATTGTGTTATGGGTACTAGATGACTGACATACATAATACATTATTCTACATAGACATTTTTTTATATTATATGGAAGATCGTACAGACATTCGTCCCGAGACGGGAATCGAACCCTTGACCTCATCGCAACTTCATGCGTTGCAGGCGGACTTTCACCCGCTGCAACACAGAGGTCAATCTAAACGTCCTGCTGGATCTCACTGCTGGGAAAAGGTCTCCCTTCTGTTCTTCCACTTAACCTGATCTAGGGTTATTGCCTTTCCTACGGCTTACGGTTGAGATAAGTAGGATGAATCATGGTTTTCTGATACCGTTTACTATTCTTTATAAATAGTCTATTTAAATTAAACTGTTATAGAAGATTTGTACAGCATCAACTACCTTGTAAACATGCTTTACGGGTAAAGCATGCTTGCTCAACACCTATCCTCCCAACTGACTCGGCTATATTTAAGGGGTTGTATGAACGTCTGAAGCTGATTAAGATGCGAGTTTCCTCACTATGTTTTTGTCAAAAAAAATTATGTAGGTGCTCAGCCGATATTGAACCTTCGGATATAAAGTCTAGGATATAAAGTCATACCACATATACATACTTGTTTTCCAACGGAAAAAGTTTAAAAGATATTCTTCATCTCTATATTATTAGTAGACGAGCCAAGTTAAGGGGAAAAATAGTATGCATCTGTTCTAATTTAGAAATAGCTAGGTGCAAGCCTTAAACAGGTTCTTTTGAAACTCCATCTCATTTCCCATTCTCAGCGATGAATAGCGCTGCAAAATTACCTTTTTCAGCGCACATGCTAATTTCAAATCCTACTTTTTAGTTTATTTGCGTGTGGTTGCAGTGTGGAGTTTCTACTTTTGAACGTTAATGCCTAAAGCAAAGTAAGATGCCTAAATTGAACGGAACGTGCATAAAAGGTATTACGCGATACATTCCCGTGTTTATGTTATTATATTTTTGACAGTGTTACAAACAGTCCGTATATCGCGACAGGTTTGCAACAGTAGTAAATCTCGCGATAATCGCTGTCAAACGACAGTTCTTTGCTTTGAAAAATTGACCTTTGTCTTTGATTTACATATGTTGCAAACCTGTCGCGAGATAAGTACGGTAATCAGCCTGCTGGTAGGTGGCGATAAACTGAAGAAAATTTAAGAAATGTTTAAAACGCCAACTACTGAACACAAACCTCCCTCAGGGATCTCCATGAGGGGTAGTCGCTATACTCACCACGCGGCGAGCGCAGTGCGGGATGTTGATACACGGAAATACGCTGCTGCCCATCTGCCAGAGGTATCTCTTAACAGATTTTTACTCAACGGGCAAGATAGGAAAGAAAACATTATACTTCCGGCACCCCACGTCATTATATTATAATTATATTCCTTCTCATCGGTTTCTATGAAGGGCGCTCCACATTCTCAAGAGAATCTCGCGAGAACGCTAGAAACATGCGAGAAACGTGAATGTGGATTCATGTGGATGTGCATTTCACATTCACGTTTCTCGCATGTTTCTCGCGTTCTCGCGAGATTCTCTTGAGAATGTGGAGCGCCCTTGACGACAGCTCTAATAAATATAACCGTCTATTATTATACAGGGTGTATTAAAAGCATGACGTGTACTAAGCCGAGAGGGGGTGATTCTGACCATCCCAAGGAACCATCTGACCATTACAAGTAAAAATACCTATAACATCAAATAGGTTTATGTTTAAAAAAATCGTTCATGACCTCAGGATCATTATCACATCACACCATCCAGAATTAAAAAAATATATAAAAAAAACCTTCTAAAACTACTGGTTTTCATGGGCTGCAACCCCCTCTTTCGGGCTAGTACACCATATTATAATACACACTGTACTATCAGCGTTGACATGGCTCTCTAGACCAAACTTTGTTTTAAATACCCTACGACACGTAATGGTCACTAACATTACGTGTCGTAGGGCATTTCGGTTACGTAGTGGTAGGAGGGCTTAGGTATATCTTTGCGTTGTCGGCGTTAACAAACGCAATGTCAAAAAGTTTATAAAAATATAAATTTTAAGTAATCCCCGACACTTTACCTAGTCTCTGAGGTTGCCTTTTATTTTTGTAATGTGTAGATAGAAAAATAGATAGATAGAAAATACTTTATTGTTTAAATAAAAAAATAAACAAACAATAAAATGTTATATGTTTTCCTTTCTTGAATAGTAAAAATGTTTCTTTTTTTAAGTGTTTAAAATTAATTATTTTGAGTGTTTTTTTTTTGTTAAGAATCATATATGACAATGGCTATAAAAGAGCGGATTCTCCTAACACAAGCAATTTTTTGCTTAAAAGGAGAATCCAAACCCTGTAATAACTAGTGATTAAGTTAAAGCAATAAACATTTATTTTATTTATTTTATTTTATTTTTATTTATTTATTGTACACCTTAAACTAAACATAATAACAAGAGAAACTTGAGAACATAGTGACAATTGTGTACCCTAAGTTTTGCAATCTACACACAATGCCTTTTCATTTGATACCCCACTTTGGAAACATACGATTATTTATCCCCTTATTCATGTCGTGGGGTGCCGGCAGTAGAATGTTACCCCTCTTTTCATACCCGTGGATGCAGTAAGAGCCTGCTAAGAGATACCTCCGAAAGGTACTGCGCTCGCCAACTCGCCTGCCAAGCGTGGTGAGTATGGCAACTACCCCTCATGGAGATCCATGAGGGAGGTCTGTTCAGTAGTGGACTTTTTATGGCTGGAATAATGATGATGATGATGATTCACCCCCTCTTTCACCCCCTATATATTGTAAACTTCTTTACCGATTTTGATCAAACATGTTTAAGAAGTACCGCTGAAAAACCAGCTTTTAAATTAAAAGAATCACATGCATATTGGTCTACTCGTTTAAGAGCTACGGTGCCACAGACAGACACACGTCAAATTTATAACACCCCTTTTTTTTGTCAGGGGTTAAAAGGTTATTTAAAATACTATATGTCAAGGTCGGCTTTCAAAGTGAATGTCTTCCAGATTTATCAAACCCGAAATAATTCCATCACAATAATTTTACACAGTTCACCTGCGCCAAGGGTCTGTCACCAAAATAGATGTAATACAATTAAAAACGTGTTAAGCTCGAAAAGCGCTAAAATAGACAATCTTCTAAGTAATTTAAACATTGGAGAATACGTTTAGCTATAAATTTTAATGGGATCCCGGAAAATTATGTCATCCTTGTCAACAGCTAAGTGTCATAACCCGCTGTTAAAATGTATACCGTATGCCTAAGTCGAAGCTAATTACTCTAATCTTTGCAAACTTTAAACCTGAATAAAAAGTAACCTTCTTATTACTAGGTGTTATTTGGAACAAACGAACTATTTAAATGATGGCCACGAGACACGTCAGTGAACAAGAAACAATGGCAATTTAAAGAGTAGACCTATAATACCTAACAGTGGTTACAAACGAGCTGAAATGACGATAATTACTTTGTTTTTGGGTTTCTCTCCGGTAAAAATAGTACAAATAATGCTGGATACTGCACACATCCGATACTGCACACATCCCCATCTAGTCACAAACTAAGCAAAGCTCTTGCCATAATCCTTATTTTGTAAATACATACATACATAATTATTTTTTGTGTTTTCTATGTATAAACATAGAAACCACCAAAAGCCAAGACAAATAATATCTACCAATTTTTTCCCACAGCGGGGATCGAACCGTCGTTGGTCTAGTATAATTAGTAAACTATATAGTCGGTACAGTAGACTATAAGGTCCACGACGTGATGCAACGACCAACTGCATCACGGATGTCATCAAGGATAGAGCTAGATTTATTTACCAACGTAACTATCTATCAACTTCTAACTCTATGGTAACAACATCACTCTACTTTTTTTTACTTTTTCACAAACTTTTTCTCTGTGTAGAAATCTGTCGAACAGATTTTGATGTCAGCTGTCAAAGTGTATGTGTGTTCTCTTTGATGTTAAATGTCACATAAATCTTTGAACTAAATCAATTATTGAATGAAGAATGCGTGCGGTACGCTATGAATAAAATCGTATGAAATGATTATAAAAGTTGGCGAAATGTTAAGCCATTTTATTACAGCTAATCTATGTTATACATTATAAACTTACGTAAGTAATGAAAAATAAAATGCAAACAGACATCATGTATACGTACTACCCAGACTCTTATGAGTCTGGAATTTTATACACATATAAACATATACACACAAATACACACACACACCACACCACACTTATCACGCACCTTACACAAACTTAAATAAAACACTTTTCTCTGTACACAATCAATCTAAACTAAAGCCATCAAGTGAAAAAATAAACTTATTTACACTGGCCGACAAACAACTGTCGAGCATAGGGGTAAGCTGAAAATCAGCGCTGTAAAAGCATAACGCTTGTCGGCATGTTGCTGGGCTTAGCTTCCTATTGCCTGAATATCTTACTTGTCTATTTGTTGTTATTTTTGATTATTGTTAATGTTAATTAGTGCATGTTAAGCCGTTGTATTATTATAAATTAAGTGATACTACTCATTCTTAGAGTAAAGGTTGTACAGGCAATAAATATTTTTTTATTATTTTCTATTATTCTATAATAAACAAAGTCGTGTTTATTACACCACTTTTAACTCGAAAACGGCTGCCGAAACCCGCCTGCGAAGCGTAGTGAGCCCCTCATAGTCGTGATTGGAGGATCCATGAGAAACGGTTTTGGCCACGACTGAGAGAGACCTTTTAATCAATTAAAATCTGCCGTTAGAATGATAACGTGATTTATACATTGTTTCTATATCCTGTTTTAATAATGTGCATAACTGTGAGTTGTCTGAAAATTGTTAATATAAATTAATGTCAAAGTCTACAAGTTTATGCAAAAGAGCAAAAAGCTACACAGAACAGTCAATTTACAAAAGAGAAACAAAACACATAATTGAATTCGTTCGCTTCTGAAAACTTTTTTCCTTAGTGAGGCGAGGCAAAGCGAAGAAAAAACATCAATGTTTCACATAAATTCACAGTTAAGGTATTTTTTTATGAAATGAAATATTAAAAGGCTATGGGTATTCTAGTGGCAGTGGAGCTACAAGAAATGCGTATCCTTCGTTTTTTTTTTTCTTTGTCTCAACAGTCTGAAAAAATGGCAAGAAAATAACTTGATAATCAAGTGTTGTGTTCTCGTTGATGTAAAATGTCCATTCAAATAAATTAGGCCTGGTGCGTGTTAGACCACGCGCTATATAGGGTTTCAGAGTTAACCCTAGACCTGTAGCTAGAAGTTGGTATATGTTTCTTACGGTTACCAAAACCTTTTTATTGGTATTCATTGAGTTTTCGATTTAAAGTATTCCGGTATGTTTAGTAAACCGTATGACTTAGCGACAGTTTCTCTGAAAGTAAAAAACTACTAATTTGACGGACAGACAGACAAAGCGAAACTATAGAGGTTCCTTATTGTACTACGAAACACTTAAAGCAAGAGAAATAGCGCTCTATATTTTAAAAAACTTTGTACATATGTACAAAGGCTTAAATCTTAGAAGATTGAGAGTTCTTATCTAGATTTTAAATGAAAATAAGAAAAAATACCAACGCTCACCCTTATTTGATTATTTCTACTCCTCGTAGGTTCTAAAGGCTTTCATAAAATTCTTTTTGTATCTACATTACAAACGAGTCAAATATTAACATAATAATATTTTTTAGTTAACTTCTTACTCTTATAAGTGTATGTATTTTAAAATCTTCATAATCTCTGCTGGAGGGGCCCACTGCTGCATAGGACCCACTGATAATGAGGGGTCGTTGATGGCAAGTACCCGTCATGATCAGTACTTGGCAGGCGGGTTGGCAAGCGCAGTACGGGATGTTGATACACGCACAGACGCTGCTAACCATCTTCCGGAGGTATCTCTTGCCAAATTCTAACTGCATCTAAGTAAGTAAGGCTTTTTTGCATCTATTATAGAAGATTTATGCAGCGTCAGCAACTGGTAATCATGCTGTACGGGACGCTGCAGTACCTGAGACATTTTTAGGTGGATTAGGCTTGCCCAGCATCTATACCATCCTCTCAGCTTAGTCAGCTATTACTCAGAAGAAAGAACAGGTCAATATGTCTGAAGCTAACTAAGCCGCGGGTTTCCTCACGATGTTTCCTTCACCGTTAAAGTACGTGTTAAGTGTGCACATACGTTTTTCAAGAAAGAAAAATCTATTGGTGCCTGGCCGGTATCGAACCCACGACCTTCGGATTGAAAGTCGGGGGTACATACCACTCGGCCAACACGGCTATACTGCATCTAAGAGATACACAAATTAAATTAACATAACAATTTTTTTTGACCAACGACATTTACAATTTAATTTAAACAAATTTAAAACTTGTCAAACAAGCATCAGCATTAAACTCCTCTGTGTAATTTATAAAGAAGAATATATTATTTACCGCGAAGCTTATAAACTTTTCATCGGGCTCCCGGTAAAACTTTTCTGTATTATGCGGTTTCCTGCACAAATATTTTTCCGCTGGATGGGTAAAATCACATAACTTTATAAACAAATTAATTAATAATACATAACATCAGTGTTTTAGAGATTTAAAACAATGCCATAATAACATGTTTTTACTTTATGTTTATTAGAGTATGTAGGAACATACAATACCTATTACCAAAATACATCTGCTTTTATCTCTCTTTTTCATTCAGGTAATCTAAGAAACAGCTGAACTGATTTCGACTGGGCTTTCACTGGTAGCTAACGTTATAAGGAGTAAGTCTAAGCCATAAATATTTTAGAAAAATAATTAGGGATTCGCGCAAAAAAAATGTAACCATAAAAACACAAGCACAGCCGTGGGCACGGCGTAATATTTTTCAAATTTGCAATACATAAACGAATCAAAAGTCACGCTTCAATCAACAAAGATATTAAAACACACCTTAGATCAATTCGTTAAGTAAGTAGAAAATTCTCCGATTATAACCTAATTCAGCGAACATTGGTTATCCGTGCGAAAATTGGTGTCAGAAATACTCGTAGGCAACTCGGAAAAAGAATTGAGTAGAGACGTAATTCTACATGACAAAGTGCGTGGACGAACTTAAATCTATCTAATAGCGTCGACCCCGCTTATCCTCTGGGAATTAAGGTCTACATGTACGCAAAAAGAGATTTTCCACTTGAATTATTTTAGGGACAAAGGGCATTTGTATTCGTTGTGAAAATAAAGATACACCTTTTTCTCCCCTTGCGTTTTACATTCAGGGATTTTTATTTCGATTGAGGGGTTCGGCGAATTTCAATTGTGAATGTATCCAATTTGCTGGATGTCCCCAACGACTTTGGTCAGGAAGTCTCGGAGACGTCCATCCTGCGAGTATGTATTGTATTGTATTGGTAGTTATTTGTGAAACTATACAAGAGTTCAGTTACTATAACTATTATATTTTCAGATTTGCCTTTTGTGAAGAATCTTTGAACGCTCTGCATGATTTGAATATTTTTAGGATTACCTTACCTAGAGTTTTGCTTGTCTTGGCACTGATTCGTAAGCTGCCGAGAAAAAGTCGTATAAACTTTATAAACAAATATGTTACATAGTTTGCATTACATAATTATCTTGTGCAATTGTTTTTATGATAAATTAAAACCATCAAATGTTCAACCTATTCTCACAATATATATTTTTAGACAGTATAATATTGCATATTATAGGTGTCACAACAATCCATATAAAAATAATCCATCTGAAGGAGCTCTGAAGTACACAAGACATTCTCAAGGTTAAAAAGTAGTCGTTGTGTTGTGTACCCACGAGCCGACCATTCAAGCAAGCAATTGCAAGTTTGTTCACGACGTTTAATTACATTATTATTTACCTGTGGGTTTATTTTCTGAGAAAAAACTATTTTTAAATGATCAGGATCATAGGAGTCTTCCCTGTAATTGCTATACTTTGAGATGTGAAACAATAAATATTTTCTTAAGTGTGTACTCAGCATTGAATTGGCGGAATCAATTACACGATTCGCGAGTTCTAGATATGTTTACAGGCACCCACCCCTGCCAAGAAAGATATTTGTTGTAGAAAATCTATCGCAATTCAACTATGGATAAAGCGCACTATCCACTGAAGCACACTGTCTGGCGTATTGCTCTTCGCTGCCTTGTTATTTGAGTGTTAAGTTTTATTTCCACTATAGCGGTCAAACTATTATCTTTACACTACCAAAACTTCATAGATAAACAGAAAATGCTTTAGTGTACACCTTAAAACTAAACTATACCAAAAAATGACTTATCGCTAAAGAGCTATCATTATAAGGCAACCTGACCTTTGTGGAAGTTTTAAATTAAGTTGGATATTAATAAATAATATTTTTGCACTTTTTTTATCTGACACAGGAAAATTAACAAAAATTTTACCACAACCCTTAGTTAAGAACGTAACTTAATTCACAGATGAAGATGTTATATTATAACTCGGTTGGATGTTTTTAACCAAATCACTAAAAAGTTTTAAAATATATAAAAAAAATTATATGATTTTAAAAATAGTAGTAACGTTGATTTTTAACAAATTTAAATTAGACATTAATATTTAAGATAAGAATACAGAGTATTTTTAGGGTTCCGTACCCAATGGGTAAAAACTATGAGGGTTAAATAAAATAAATATTGAAGGCGCAATAAAAGTGATTATAATGCCGTTTTTTTACAGGATTAATAACGGCAAAAGGTAGTTGCTTTAAATATTTACAGAACACACAGTTGTATATTCACTTCAAATATAAATAATCTTTATACATTATGCATATTATAAGTATGTGTCTGCTACGTGTATAAATAGATATATTTTTTTATCAAACGCTTTTGTGGCCTGTAGACTTAACTCCAATTCGACTACCACCAGACAATAAGTCTGGCTTAAGGTTCTCATATCTTTTATTTCGTATTGGATAGGGTCTTTAAATAGAAACTAAAATTGTATAAAGCTTAATCTTTCACAAAAATAAATATATTGGTTGTTGTTTATTAAAATTTAAATACAACCATATATGTAGGTAGAAGCAGAGCACACGCTATGAATGAGCTAGTTCTGTTATTAATTTATTTTGGCATTATGTTATTGCCATTATATTATTAATAAGGCCTATACCCAGCAGTGGGTGTCAACGGGCTCATATGATGATGATGATGATTATGTTATTGCGCTGGCAGTAGAATGTTGCCCCTTCTCTCATGCCCGTGGATGCAGTAAGAGCCTGCTAAGGAATACCTCCGGAAGATGGGCAGCGTCTTTCGGTGTATCAACATCCCGTACTGCGCTCGCCAACCCGCCCAACAAGCGTGGTGAGTATGGCAACTACCCCTCATGGAGATCCATGAGGAAGGCTTGTGTTCAGTAGTGGACGTTTTACGGGTGAAATGATGATTGCTTCAAAGATCATCACAACTATGCAAATTGTAATGGAGGTGTATGAATTGTACCGGAATCCCTTAGCAGGCTCTTACTGCATCCATGGGCATGAGAGGAGGAGTATCATTCTACTGCCGGCACCCCACGGCGGTTTGAAGCAATACCTGCATTAATTAATTTCGGTTTCAGTAAGTTTTAAAAATATATTAATTCATTCATCATTAGTCACTTTCTACCCTCGCTGTGCTTGCCTTGGGTCAAGTATTCGGTCCCACGGCGGGAATAAAACTCGCAACCTCCTTTGCCTCAGTTATACGTCAATCCTTAACAAAATATATATCGGTCTTGTATGAAATTATGCGTTTTACCATTTCCCATATATAACTTCAATATTTTGTTCACATATGGCTGAATCCACTTCTTCGTAACATTGTTTTATAATGACAAATAGAGTTTTCCACTGTCTCTAACTATATTACCTCCTTACTGTGGGCATCTTATAAACCATTTGAAAAGCGACGGAGCGTGCTGTCGTGTTTTATTAAACTGGTTAAAAAATAAAATCCTTGTATTTTATGAAATGCCCGACAATGAGGAAATATTGTTATAAGGCAATCAAAGTATGTACTCGTTGCAACATACACAATAAAATGCCTGCTTTTACCGTTTTATCGTGAAATGCAGGTACGGGTTCTATTTATCTTCGAAAGTTTAAGAATCCTGAGTAGGAACGCAAGACAAACACAGATATATGCATTAACCTGTCGTCTGCTTTGAACCATATTCTGGTATACATATATTGGCACAACAGTTTTGTTATATAGAGATTCTGTTAACTCATTATTGTATTATAATAATAATAATAATATAAACTTTATTTCAGACAACTATAGATAAGTAACAAGATGTTAAGTACTAAATCTAAGGCCCATATAATATATACCTTACAGACTAACATACATAAAATAATATCTTATCTACTAAGTATTATACATTGATTATATAGTTATGGCTGAGTTTACCTTGTCGAGCGTTCTGGGTGAGTCAGAGTTGCGGGTTTTTATTCAAGTAAAATTTACAATTTTGAAATTATTTATTATGTACTCAGGATATAATAGAAAAAATAATAAAAAACGAATAGAAATGAAAGAGTTTCTTGATGGCTTTTTTCCCTTATTTGGAAAAAATGTTATCTGAAGCAAACGAATTCAATTATGTGCTTTATTCCATTTAAAATTTGTCTTGTGCTTCTTTTGTAATTTCTTCATTTTTCTATTTAGCGTTTGGCTTAATAGTTTTGCTTTTCTAATGGGAAGATCCTATCAACTGGCTCAAAGAATATTTAATTTTTCAGTAAATACGCTCCTTTATTTGTAGTGCAGTTTAATTGAAACGTTTTCAGAGCGTTGTAAATCAACGAAATGCTTACCTACTTTTTTATAATTTTTATATTATATTCTTATATTTTGAGTTGATATTATTGTTACCCTTTTTTTATTAATAATTAGCTGTTCCGGCAAACTTTGTACCGCCCAAATCTACCAACTACCACATCTTCTAACAACTACTTTACCTCTACCTACTACTTCACCACTACTCTACTACTACTCCACCACTTCTCTACTACTACCCCAAAAATACTCTTCTTTCTACTACTACTCTACTTTTACCCTACTACTACTCTACTTCTACCCTACTACTACACTACAATTACTTAACTATTACCCTACAACTGCTCAACTACAACACTACAACTACTCTACTATTACTAATCTATTACTACATACATATAACCCTATAACTACTTTTGCTACTACTACTACCCTACATATACACTACTAGTACTACTAGTTGAGCCAAAAATTATAATCAGTTTAAGTTTAGTCACTTATTAAGCATTATGAACGCACCTATAAAGGTGCGTTAATTGTGACTAATTTATATATCGTCGCTGAATAGGCAAAACTACTAAAGCGCCATTTTGGTCAAAATGAGTTATATAATTGGTTCGACTGCATTTTTTTTTCTCTATCTATTAGTCCGGGTCTCGTGGCGATTGGAGCATTTTTTTGGCGCTTTAGCATCAAAAAATAGGCGAAAATCTCGAATAATTCCTACGAATATTTACTAATGTGTCCCTTATTTTGGCACATTTTTAATAATTGTCGGTTTAGTATTTCACTCGCAGCAACTAGCTGTATAAATCTTTATTAGTAATTTTGGAAAACATACTTTTGATAGCCGCTGGCCTTTAAACAACTTTCGCTTAAAGCAGTTTTGTTATCACACATCTTTTAGTCAATTAAGAATAAGGAAAAACCACAAGATGTGGTACTTTAGTAGTTTTTACAAATTGAAATCTTGCATAATCAAGTTTATAGGTAATTTACAAACATATAGATTCCCTATTGGATAATGAAGAATTTTACTGCAGTTTAAGTACTTCTTGGCAAGGATCTACCGATTCAATAAGTGCATTATCAGAAAAATCAAAAAATAATTCGGACAATAATAAAAATGGGAAAAAAACTACAAAAAAGGCAAATCTGAAGAATAAGAATAACGCTGAGAAAGACAATTGCCAAAAGAGAAGCTGAATTTATTTCTGCCATAAGTCTGTTTGAAATATTTTATCTCTTAGTAAATTTCGCTTTCGAATATCTTTTTTTTTAATTTGTAAGTATTTTCTTTGTAAGAGGACTTTATGATAGTGAACTCTTTAGTATTTAGTGACTCCTTACCGCGAACTTAATTTGGAGATTAGCAATTTTCCTTTGCTGAGTTTTTTTTGGGACTTAGAATATTTATCCTAAAGCGACAGGTAACTCTTGAAATAGTTAAAATAAGAACAATATAATATATCCATTGAGTAGATATAATAAAACCATGATATGTTTCCTTTTACAGCATTTACTTTCACGCAAAAGAAAAAAAGTTGTGACAGGTTAATCACAAAAAAAAACTTTAAATTGATTTTTCTCAAAATAGCCCTCAGGGACGTTAGTAGTTTAGCCTATTCAGCGACGATATATGTATATATATATTAGTCACATAATATATATGACTATATTTATATATATGACAACCAAGTGAAACCAACGGGCCGAACATCAAATGTTTGACTGGCAGGAATAGTTTGTATTGGAAAATTAAATTTATGAATGAGCAGTTTTCAGTAAAAAAGAAAAAAGAGTTTACTACCAAACCTAACAGATGGAGCTGGCAAGCGAAGAAAACAGTTTGTTGGAAACACAACTTGACAATGACAGAATTAGGGTGATCTCTAATTCTGTCATTGTCAAGTTGTTTCCTACCAGTAAAAAAAACACTAACGCCATCTATATGATTCGAGGGAACTATTTTTGAAGTTTATACTTTTTAATGAAAACGGCTCATTAAGTATGTTTTCCGCAATTTTCTTAATTTTTTCTTTCATAAGAACCTTCTCCTGACATCAGTTTTGAAATCGGTCCAGCCGTTCACGCGTGATGCCGTGACCAAGGGCAATAGGGATTAATTTATATATTTATATATAGATAGATATAAATATATATAAGGCGCAGTATTGCGCTTGATTCGATATACTCAGTCAAATATTACACAGTTGCAGTACACGATAATATATAAAGGTACGACAAAACGCAACAGCTGAGTATGTTCTGTGCAAGAGCCTGCAGAGAAAAATATGAAAATGGCACGATGTGCTCGGAATTTTATGCAAAAAGCTCAATCACTCCGGCGAAACGATATTTTATTAGATTGCTGATTCCAAGAACCAACTCATACAGTCGTGGTTCTTCAGCATTGTTTTTATCTTATGATTATTAATAGTCGATTATAAAACTTGTTTTTTTTTATTGCGTTTCCCCACCGTTCAAATCCATCGATATTGTCACGTCCACGCTTCCTTCACCAGACAATAACTTCAGGAAGAGAAGATTGATGGAAGCCTTTTGCCCAGCAGAAAATCCGAGATTCCCTTCTTTACCTGTAAGATTTTTCGACCTTTAATTTTCATACGATCTAATGGGACCTCTAGCAGTATTCTAGTATTCTATGTAAATGGGTAACAATAATGTGACCGTAGAGTGCCGGCAGATGAATATTGACTCTCCTCTCTTGCCCGATGCAGTAAGAATCTGCTAAGGGATACCTACGGAAGGTGGGCGTGTTCTAACATTCCGCACTGAGCTCGCCAATCTGCCTGCCAAGCGTGGCGAGTATAACAACAATTTTGGAGATCCATGAGGAAAGCTGATGTCCAGGTTTGGACGTGGAGAGCAGTCCTAAGCTGAGATAATGATGAGATACGACTAACAGTAATCTCACAAATTACAGACACGTTAGTGTAAGTAAATGTAGAATTCCACCAATGTGCGACACAAATATTTGAATGCTAAAGACATACTGCAATTGCAGCTCAGTATGCGCCAATGTTGTTTGCCGTGGGGTGCCGGAAATGATGATGATGAATTAATGGAATCAGGCGTTACTTTGCGGCAATCTACGATAGTAAAATGCAATGAAAATATTTAGTTTTAATTCCGCTAATGCTGAGATGCATGAGCACCACCCTCCCGCCCGCTAATTATGCACATGCAGGGAGAACTAGGTTGTTAGTGCAGCATGCATACCCGAACCCACACGACGACACGTGTTTCGCCTCTCCGCGAGGCATCTTCAGGTGAGACGACGAGGTGTTGACTGGTCGGCGGCTGGGTTTCGTTCCAGCCGCCGATCTGTCTCCTCGGCGTCTCATTATTATCACACCTCTTAATTAACACACATTTTACTTACAGAACTTACTTAATTATGATATAAATATAAAAGGTATAAAAGCACGGACATCGACCATTTATAACTTAATATATTGATTATTTAAAATATATATTTTAAAATTTGTTTCAAACGAGTAAATGGTGTAATTTATACCCTTATATTCAGTCCTTGATAAGTATCCAAATGTTGATGGCTTGAAATAGGTTAAAACATCTTTTGAAGATTCCGTTTCAGTTATAAAGAAAGACGTAACGCTGATAAAAGCGTGTTAAAAATAGATATGGAAAAAGTGGAAAGGCGTGTAAAATATTAACAATACAGGAG
The DNA here is from genome assembly GCA_963082625.1 of Pasiphila rectangulata. NCBI lineage: Eukaryota > Metazoa > Arthropoda > Insecta > Lepidoptera > Geometridae > Pasiphila > Pasiphila rectangulata. The sequence continues at coordinate 15,362,191 of OY720242.1, read as the reverse complement.
CTGTGTTCCATAGGTGCGCAGATACGACAGGAAACATACAGTGAAGTTAACCCTGGGTATAAAATAAAGGTAACTACGCAATAAATATTAGACGACCTCTGTGGAGCAGGGGGCAGAGGTTCGCCTGTTACGCAAGAGGTTGCGGGTTTGATTCCCGCCTCGGGACAAATGTATATGCCATCTCCAAATATTTGTTCAGGGTGTTCAGGATGTTTTTCTATGTATAATAAAAGTATCTATCTATGTAGTATAATGTAAGTATATCAGTCATCTAGTTCCCATAACACAAGCTCTGCTTAGCTTGGGGCTAGATGATGCTGTTTGAATTGTCTAGCAGTATTTATTTATTTAAAATATCCGATAATCCAATAAAGTAATTGAAATAAGTAGGCAGGTTTCAATTTGTTGAGACTATTTTTTTTCTTGTTTGTGAGTGTGACAAAACTCCTTTCTAAAGATAAAAAACCAATAAAGGTATACCGAAAATAGTTACTAGAGTCACAGGTACGTACTTCTAACCCGAGTCGAGTCGAAAACTTACCCTAATTTGGACATTTGCTTCGGGCTGAAGTATCATAAATATCATATTACAGATCTACAAATGGTTATTATTTAATTAGCTTGCTACAATCTGACACAAACATGTTTCTATCTTTGATATCTGATATAATGTTAACGAGGAATTCAACGGTAAAATCCTCGGTAATGGAATGCTGCGACTGAGCGCTATCAAGATCTTCAAAGAGCGGATTCTCGTGTTATCAAGTTAAATTTCTCTACGTATAATTCGTAACTTTAAACCAAATATTAAAATAAACGAATATTTAACCGATTACCGTGGGGTGCCTGCAGTAGCATGTTGCATGTTGCCTGCCCTCGTTGGACCGGGGATGCAGTAAGAATCTGCCAAGGGATACCTCTAGAAGATGGGCGGCAGCGTTATTCCGTGTATCAGCATCCCGTACTGCGCTCGCCAACCCGCCTGCCAAGCGTAGCGAGTATGGCAACAACCGCTTTATGATCATGGAAATCTGTGAGCCAGTTCCTTGTCCAGCATGGACGTGGACAGAAGTCCTACGGCTGAGATGATAATGATGATTAATTCGGAAGTAGCTATCAATTATAATCATCATCATTTTAGCCATAAGCCGTCTACTGCTGGGAATAGGCCCCCTCCTCATACTCACCACGCTTGGAACTCGGGTTGGCGAGCACAGTATGGTATGTTGATATGCACACAGAAAGACGCTGCCGCTTATATTCCGTAGGTATTCCTAGGTAGATTTGTACTGCATCCACGGGCAAGGAAAGAGGGGCAAAACACAACTGCCGGCATCCCATGGCAATTAAATTGCCATGAAATTTTTTTATTGCATTGAAATTTTCAACACCGCATATAATTTGACGAGTCAAATAGTACCGTAAGGAATTTCTTAGATCAATTTTATTAATTTCTTAATCCAAGTTCAAATTGTTTTTAATTAATTATAATTACATAAACTGGGATTAAGAAATGGCTTTTGAAGTTGGCATGGAACATGGAGCAGAGCCGCACCGCCAGCGGAAAACCCTGGAGAAGGCTTTTTACCTCAAAAGCCACACTGAAGCGGCCCTAACACAATGAAGTTATAAGTAAGTAAGGCCTTTACATCTTGCTAACAATTAGGGATCACCTGAAGTTCACGAATTATTTGACTCTTGAAAAACACACAAAAAGAATTCGACACCCTGTTTCGCCTCATTATTTATTTATTTATATATCAAGATACACATAATTATAAAGTCTAAAAATGGTAATAGCCTGGTGCTCTCGTAATTACAGAACGTCACAGCATGTACAGAGTTATAGCGGCAACAGATACAAGGCATCTTCAGGAGAACTAGAAACAACGAATATGCAGAACAACACGTACATTGTATTACAAACATAGCAGAAATAATCTGCCTAATGAAAACCCGCGTGCTCTCAATGCGTCTCATCGTTCTGTGTTTTATTCTTGAACTAGCGGACCCGGCTACCGTCGTTCTGCCCGCTAACTTTGTTTTTTTCAAACCATAGAGGCACCCATTGAAATATACACAAAATTTCATATAAATCCTGCACAATATTCGATACGGGGATAGTAGTGAAACGACCGCTGGTTGGTTACACACTGATTTATTGTACTGAGCTGTTCTTGTCGCGAAAGCGAAGATTATTAGTAGAATCATTATCACAGATTACAGAAACTTAGTATTATAGCTTTTATTGTCGGGATTACTCGGGTTGGATCGGGTCGGCATCGGCAGGCAAGCGCTTGCGAGGGAGCGCGGTGGCTCGCCGCCCGCCGACCGTCCATTCGGTTACGAGACGACAAGCGAGATACATGGGTGAGTGATCTTGACTTTCACAGTGCATGCAATACGAGATAATTTGCTATCGATGTGATAAACCCATGTGTTAAGTGTACTTACCAGAAGTGTTTACCGATGCGTTGGACTGTTGCGTACAGATAGATGAGAATAAGATTTAGAGCGAGGCTCGGGGTGGCTGTAGGGGAGGATGGAGGCCACACGGGGATTAGCCCCTATAATACTTAGGCTAAGCTAAGTAAGATTCTGATGGAATAGCCATTATCAAAGCTCGGATGGAACAGCCATTCACTCTGAGGACAGATGGAACAGCAGTCAAACCTTAGCTTGGATGTAAAAGATAATCAGTCTAGTGGAACATTCGTTGTCTGAGGACAGGTGGAACAGCCATCAAACCTTAGCTTGGATGTAAAAGATAATCAGTCTAGTGGAACATTCGTTGTCTGAGGACAGGTGGAACAGCCATCAAACCTTAGCTTGGATGTAAAAAATATTCAATCTAGTGGAACATTCGTTGTCTGAGGACAGGTGGAACAGCCATCAAACCTTAGATTGGATGTAAAAGATAATCAGTCTAGTGGAACATTCGTTGTCTGGGGACAGGTGGAACAGCCATCAAACCTTAGCATGGATGTAAAAGATATTCAGTCTAGTGGAACATTCGTTGTCTGAGGACAGGTGGAACAGCCATCAAACCTTAGCTTGGATGTAAAAGATATTCAGTCTAGCAGAACATTCTTTGTCTTAGGACAGGTGGAACAGCCATCAAACCTTAGCTTGGATGTGAAAGATATTCAGTCTAGTGGTACATTCGTTGTCTGAGGACAGGTGGAACAGCCATCAAACCTTAGCTTGGATGTAAAAGGATATTCAGTCTAGTGGAACATTCGTTGTCTGAGGACAGGTGGAACAGCCATCAAACCTTAGCTCGAATAGACATTAAATCTAAGTACAGGTGGAACAGCCATCAAACCTTAGGCTGGATGGAACAGCCGTTTAGTCTAATGGAACATTCATTATCTAAGGAAGATGGAAAAGCCATTCAATCTGATGGAACAGCCATCAACCTTAGCTAGAATGTAACAGTCATACAGTCTGATGGAATAGCCATCAAGCCAGGTGGTACAACCACCACACAAATTAATCACCCGCTAACAACAATATATAATATAAGTATATATGCACAGAATATTCGTCATAACCAATTTCATAAAGGGTACTTGGCGACATGGTGGAGATGCAGGGATCTGAACCCAGGACTTTCCGCATTCTAAAAATAGATTGTTTACGCTGGTTTTAAATAATAAATTGTGGGTAGTTCTGTTTTTGTGCTTGCTTTGTTCGACACAAACTCATTGTGTACAAAAATAACAAAGGAATTCGAGGAATCATTGAGATGCACTATTTTAAAATGTTATTATGTACTTATACCTAACTACTTGTAGGTTTGTTCATAACTTTTACGAATGTTTATCTGCTACGGTCATAAACATGTACTCGTTTAACAATGGGTTCGAAATATGCAAACGTTTTAGACACCAAATAAGAAATGAAGTAGATAAATATCAAAAGGTAACTATTAAACAGTACTCGTAATAATATTACTAGCACTTAAATACCTACCCAAAAGGAAATTTAACGTAGGTTGCGTAGGTACGCTAAGTACCTAGGGTACTTAGCGTACGACGACGTGACGTTGAAGTCTAGATTATATATTTGGTAATGAATTCGGTACGTTGACACTTAAGTTTTAGTTTTGAATGTGTTGACCTACCTATCTTTATTTAAATGAAAATGTTTATAGCCTTGATTGATTTAGGCATTATAGCAGGTAAAAATAAATAAATTATCAATTGTTGTAAATTTTTGGAAAGAACTGAAAAAAAAAACAAGATTTTGTTCTTGGGTAGTTTAGGTACTATACTATAAAATGGATGAAGTTCTTCAAACTCGCTTGAAGTTACTGTACGAATCAGTCCAGTCGTACATAAACTCTGCCTAGTGTGCTCCTAAACAAGTTACGAGTTAGTTAGATGGTGATGCTAACTACCTACAACGAATTAAATGAGGACTTGTCGCTGAAATACAAAATTACTGCAAATTATCAAAAGAACCCGACATAAATCATAAAATCGATAGAAAAGATTTAGTGTCCGGAATATGTAAATGTTAATATGAAACGCAATGACCGAAAAAGAACAATTTCAGCTGTGGAAAATAACGGAAACTACAAAAATTCTAGCAAATTACCAAGGCTAGAGTTAAGCAATTTTGACGGTGATATTCTGAAGTGGTACCAGTTTTGGGACCAATTTTCTTCGAACGTTGACGCCAAAACTATAAACGAGGTAGATAAGCAGTAATATACCTTCAATCAGTTTTACAAGGGGACGCGAAGCAAGCTATCCAAGTTTTTGGACAACACCAACAAAAATTATAGCACAGCTGTTCAAACTCTAAAGGAAAGATTTGGTACCTAAGCCTGCTGCTATAATTGACGCGCACTATATGGCACTTTATCGAATAAAACCAGTTACGACAAGTCAAGTTTAGATTGTCGACAGATTCTCCATGACATAGAGAGACACCTTCGTGTTTTGAGCTCCTTGGGCGAAGATGTGAATCACAATCACCTCAGAGTTATGATAATGGCGAAATTCCCCGAAGATCTAATTTACGAATAAAGAATGAATATGATAGACGAAGACGAAAAAATAGATGGTATAAGAAAATATCTAGAATAAGTACATTATATTGGCTAGCGAAACATCAAATAGACTGATAAAAGATACAGTAGGTACAAAAGTTACAAACTCGATAAAAATTGAGGGTACGAATGAAAGCCAACCAGTCCAACCAGTCGCGGAGGCAAAGTCGTCAGTGAGCGCGGCCTAAATGTATGCTATCTCACCTGACATAGTGTGTTTATTTATTTATTAAGACACTCCTACGACATCTTCACATATTTACCCGCGCGCTAGAATGAAATGCAAAATGATTCATTCCTAAACCGACCGCGCAAAAATAAGTGAATAGACTTTTAGCACAAGGGTTATTATAGAAAAACTTGAGTGTAATCTTTTCAAAATAACATTTATTTCAACTTTTGAATAATTAAACTATGTCGGAACGGCATTTATTTTTGAGTTCTCTTTCTCCTTATATTATTTAGTTTCGTCCATAGTTGGGCTAAAATCAGTGTTGAAATACGAAAGTTTAGAAGCTTGTATTTTTGAAATAAATACTTTTTTACGGTTTGGAGTGTATACAAACATAGATTATGACAAGATAAATTGATATAATCATTAGTGTTGGATGGTTAACGTCAAACAGGGGAGTAGTTACCCTTCCACGTTTGTATGGAAAGATGAGCGACTCGTTCATCCTTAAGACGGGTTCGATACATGTCGTATTAGAAAAAAAAGACAGACAGACAGCAAAATAAAAATTTTAGAAAGAGAAATGGCAACCGAAATAATAATTATAAAGCACCAGAAAATAAATCTAGTACTAGGAAATGCATATTCTGCAGTCAAGACTATTTTAATGACGAGTGCACGAAATATGCAACAATAAAGGAGAGAAAAGCACTATTAAGCAACCGATGCTTTAACTGCTTACAGGAAGGTCACAGGGAAGGTCAAAACGCCGGTGTCAACACAGTAGTGAATTTAGCTCTCACAATCGAGCTTTATGTCCACAAAAGTTTGGTCAACCCGTAAATTCATCCAAGACTGATACACATAATCAGGTGAGCCTAACTTATCACCAAAAGTAGATAAAATAGTTTTGGGATCTTGAGCCGAAAGGTTTATGGGATTTTCTATATCTATTTGTGTGAATATTAATAAAAGGTTTAATTGGTTTAAAGGTTTAATTTGCGATCATCGTTCTTTGAAATGTAGTTTCATCTAAAAAGACAGACACGGCTCGCAAAGAGGGACATTTAATTAAATTATAACATCGGTCTACGACATTTGTGGGATTGCGGTATCAGTTTTAATACCAGCAAAGATTTTCAGAAATTATGAAAGGATAGATTTTTATTGGATGTACAAGACGTACATTCGGTCACGACTGACCTACGCCGCACCAGCGTGGTACGCGCTGACCGCCACCACCAATCGGAAGAGCATCCAGGCTCAACAAAACATCACACTGCCAATCTGTACTGGGGCGGGCCGCTATGTCAGGCAGGAATGACGTCATCGCCCGCGACGTGCAGATTCAATCCATTGATGCCTTTGTGGTCCCCACGGCGCATCGCATGTTCGACCGCGCCGACAATGGGCCACATGACCACCTGAATGACCTCCCCCCGCTGCATGCCTGACCCCCGGAACACAAAGGTCACTGGCTCTCTCAGTCACGTGACCCCCTAGTATAGGGAGAGGAAGAAGAAAATCCAAGAAACCAACAATAATTAACACCCGCTTGGAAGGCAATAATCAAAGGACCTAGGGGTAGTAGCCCCTGGAGTTGATGCCGGGGTAAGGATGTCTAACCTTGAGGCCCCACCCGGAGACCCCTGAAGGGGTCCGGTAGACAGAAAAAGGATAGATTTATGTGGTTTGCTAACTTGAAACCTAATAGATTAGTGAATGGCATCATGTAGCATTCAAGTTTCGTGGTCTGAAAGATTTTAAGTTATTCGCTGCTACGCCCAAAGCCTAAACAGCGACGAATGACTTGGGAAGGTCTTTAGTATGCTTTACCGACTCATCAATGGATTAGTATGCGTGGTTCTTTAAGCACTAATAATATTGTCAGTTTTGTTATTGGCAAGTTCAGGTTAGTGCCGTTTAAGTACCAAAACTAACAGACTTCTAGACTAGAATAATCATAATTCTCGTAGTAATTTTTTTGAAGGGAGACCTTGCTTCAAAATCCTTTATTGGGCGAGGAGGCCTTACGAATATACTGAATCAATGGTTAACGTAAATAGACCATTGAAGCAAAAATTGTTGCCGAAAATGAATCGCAATGCCTCGATATAAATATACAGACATTTTCCTAAAGAAATGATGTTGGTATAATTAGGTCTAGATAGAATTTTAATAGACATAGCATTTTACAAGAGCAGAAAGAACTGATACTCTTAAAGAAAACCTATATGTATGTATGGGATATTATTATACTCACAAGATAAAGGTTTAAATGGCAGAGGCTCATTTAAGCTACCAGCAATATCAGATTTACCAACAGAGAGAGTATACTATAACTTATTATATATATAGCTTAATATACTGTTTGCTTTTAGTGGCATTGATTCGGACATATATTGTGTGAATGAGGCCATTGAAGAAAATTGTGGCTCGCGTGCCTTAATATTCAGGCTATTCACATGGAGGTGTTAGAGGACCTTCCAGCGCAAGAATATTTGCTAGGCATAAGAAGATGCGTTGCAGTAAGAGGTTTACCTCAGCTATTAGTTTCGGATAGCGGTACATAATTTAAACGCAGATCATCGTATACAACTACAAAAGAAGATGCGATGAAGTTCAATCCAGAATTAGCAGCCTGGGTTGGAAGATGTCACGAGAGACTTATCGGAATTGTGTAACATAGTATAAAAATAACTGTAAAGGAAATCCAAATCATCAAATGATTGATGAGTAAAAAGGAGGTTTAAATAATTCTTAGGGATTTGGTGAGATGTTAAAAAATCAAAAAAAGTACTTGACTAGTCTAAGAGAAAGAAATCATAAGCATGGACACTCAAGAGTTGTAGTCATTAGGGCTCCAAACTTAGCGGAGACAGATCGATTAAAATCGGAAGTTAAATGAGGCACACTGGAAGGCAGGAAAGATAGCACAGATGCTATAATGTTTTGATGAACAAAAGAGTTGCAATAGTGAAAATATCGTCAAGCGAAACAGTCACTCGTTCAATAGGACATTGTTTTCACTCGAACTTTGAAAAACAGCGTACAGTACAATACCTAAAAATAAAAGATAAGCTCCCACGACCAGAGCACGAGGTTCTGAGGAACCCGGTTGTTCTCAGGAACCTGAATGTTCTGAGCAACCCCAAAGCACACAAGCGTACCAAGCAACGGATCAACCAGATTCAGCAGAAATCCGAAAAAGGTCAACCAGGGCTTTAGCAGTCAAAGCCAGACAAACTGTTTAAGGGTGGACATCCTAGTTACTTGTCCGATCATTCCAACAGTGAATTATAAGATCCATAGGCAGATGATTATTTTGATCTAGATTGTTACTAGTATCATACCAATACAGTCATAAATAAATTCACGATAGCACAAGATAAACCTTAGTGGCTTAATGTGTTATCCTTAATTAAGTTGTAATTTATTCTTTTGTATATTTGATAATAAATAAAAAAAAAAAATATACAAATTAATCAAATTGTTTCGTTTTCTATTCTCCTTGGGGGGAATGTCGCGAAAGCGAAGATTATTAGTAGAATCATTATCACAGATTACAGAAACTTAGTATTATAGCTTTTATTGTCGGGATTACTCGGGTTGGATCGGGTCGGCATCGGCAGGCAAGCGCTTGCGAGGGAGCGCGGTGGCTCGCCGCCCGCCGACCGTCCATTCGGTTACGAGACGACAAGCGAGATACATGGGTGAGTGATCTTGACTTTCACAGTGCATGCAATACGAGATAATTTGCTATCGATGTGATAAACCCATGTGTTAAGTGTACTTACCAGAAGTGTTTACCGATGCGTTGGACTGTTGCGTACAGATAGATGAGAATAAGATTTAGAGCGAGGCTCGGGGTGGCTGTAGGGGAGGATGGAGGCCACACGGGGATTAGCCCCTATAATACTTAGGCTAAGCTAAGTAAGATTCTGATGGAATAGCCATTATCAAAGCTCGGATGGAACAGCCATTCACTCTGAGGACAGATGGAACAGCAGTCAAACCTTAGCTTGGATGTAAAAGATAATCAGTCTAGTGGAACATTCGTTGTCTGAGGACAGGTGGAACAGCCATCAAACCTTAGCTTGGATGTAAAAGATAATCAGTCTAGTGGAACATTCGTTGTCTGAGGACAGGTGGAACAGCCATCAAACCTTAGCTTGGATGTAAAAAATATTCAATCTAGTGGAACATTCGTTGTCTGAGGACAGGTGGAACAGCCATCAAACCTTAGATTGGATGTAAAAGATAATCAGTCTAGTGGAACATTCGTTGTCTGGGGACAGGTGGAACAGCCATCAAACCTTAGCATGGATGTAAAAGATATTCAGTCTAGTGGAACATTCGTTGTCTGAGGACAGGTGGAACAGCCATCAAACCTTAGCTTGGATGTAAAAGATATTCAGTCTAGCAGAACATTCTTTGTCTTAGGACAGGTGGAACAGCCATCAAACCTTAGCTTGGATGTGAAAGATATTCAGTCTAGTGGTACATTCGTTGTCTGAGGACAGGTGGAACAGCCATCAAACCTTAGCTTGGATGTAAAAGGATATTCAGTCTAGTGGAACATTCGTTGTCTGAGGACAGGTGGAACAGCCATCAAACCTTAGCTCGAATAGACATTAAATCTAAGTACAGGTGGAACAGCCATCAAACCTTAGGCTGGATGGAACAGCCGTTTAGTCTAATGGAACATTCATTATCTAAGGAAGATGGAAAAGCCATTCAATCTGATGGAACAGCCATCAACCTTAGCTAGAATGTAACAGTCATACAGTCTGATGGAATAGCCATCAAGCCAGGTGGTACAACCACCACACAAATTAATCACCCGCTAACAACAATATATAATATAAGTATATATGCACAGAATATTCGTCATAACCAATTTCATAAAGGGTACTTGGCGACAGTTCTAGTGCGAGGGCGCAGCCACGCACACATGCGTATACAACTACATACATAATGCTTCATTCCTCCCCCTAGTAAATAAATAAATAAATAAATAATGCTGGACCGATCACACAGCATCATCTAGCCCCAAGCTAAGCAGAGCTTGTGTTATGGGTACTAGATGACTGATATACTTAATACATTATACTACATAGACAGATATTTTTATTATATATAGAAAAACACCCAGAACACCCTGAACAAATATCTGCAGATCGTACAGACATTTTCCCGAGGCGGGAATCGAACCCGCAACCCCTTGCGTCGCAGGCGGACCTTCGCCCGCTGCGCCACAGAGGTTGTCAACGTAAAAAAAGTACAATAACACTTATAAACTAAAAGAACTTTTTAAATGAAACCGGGGGACGATTGCGTAACATTCTTTTTGGAGGGTTCTCAATTGTTTCGGATTCCTCCGGGTTATCGTCCGTAGCCTCATCAGCCTCAAAAAACTTCTTCATCTACTTCTGGTCGCTGGCTGGTTTCACTCGTCGTTGATAATGACATATCAGCATCAACAGAAGCACGCTCATTTTCTCTTGGAAATGTAGTACTTGCTTCGTACAATTCCTCTCTCCTTCCCCTGGTCAGGCCAGTTCTTCCTTGAGCTGCTGGTGATGTACAACAAGCTCTATACAGAACGCCCAACCCAATCAATCTATCTATTTCTTTATTTACTTTATCACGTAAAGCAAACGCTATTGGTCTTATCGCTCTAAGCGATAAGACCGCCCATTGTGTATTTCTGTTGTTTTTGTAGTTTAAGTTAATTTTAGTTATTTTTGTTTTTATTTTTTTCTGTATGATTTACACAATAAAGAGTTTATCTATCTATCTATCTATCTATCTATCTATCTATTGGACGCGCTTTACAAAAAATCGGTTTAGCGTTTTCTTTTAACCTAAGTTTAACTTTGTATTTATTAAATGTGCCTAATTTATCAGAAAATATTTCCCCGAAGCGTTCTTGTTAATCCGTGGGGACCGACTCTGATTCTATACTGTTTATCGGTATGAGTTGTAATTTAAAAAGAGAAATAAAATCCCTGCCTAATAGCGGTGGCCCTCCGTCGCGAACTACATAAAAGTTAATATAGTGCGTTTGACCTACGTAGCACACCGGCAACCGAACTGTGCCTAAGCAGATAATCTTTTTCCCATTGTACGTCATCAGCTGTTTATGAGTACTTGATATAGGCACATCGGCAATACGGTAACCGCAGACCCGCTGTCTATTTCAAACTTGAAAGGCAATTGATTAATAAAAACTTGTTCAACCATAGGTTCTCCCCTGAAAGATCGGATATAATACAACTTACCATCATCGCCGGTAGCATCCTCACCGTTGTCACTGCATTCCAACTCAACGTAATTCACTTTCTTTGAACACGCAAGTGGCCTTTCTCGTGACACTTTTTGCAAGTATAATTTGCGAACCGACACTCCGATGATTTGTGGTTCGTATAACCACACACATTACATTGAACTTTTCCTACATTTACACTTTTAACGTCCCTGGATATCTTGAAAAGCTGGCTATTATCCAGTACAATCCCGGCGTTGGAAGCGCTAGCACTGGCGGCGGCTGCCCGTGCGCAGCTCATATTTTCCGCCATCTTAACGACTTCTGCCATGCTGAGAGTAACCAGATCTTTTGTATACAGCTTTTCTTTTTCTTGTCCCGGCAGCATTCCCATGAGAAATCTGTCGCGAAGCGCCTCCTCCACATTTAAAAAGACACACTTCTGTGTAAGTCCTCGTAGACGCACCGCCCATTGTAAATGCGTCTCGCCGGCCTGTTGCACCGCTGCGTAAAAGTTATGGCGCTCAGCAAATCCAACACGTTTCGGGGTGAAGTGTGTATCTAGGACTTCCAGGAGACCAGGATAGGGCACGTCTTCTAGATCTTTAGGGAGCACCAAGTACGCAGCTAACTTGTAGGTACCCTCGGTGAGTGCGCTCAGCAGGATCGCTTTTCGTTTGCAGCCCGTTACATCTGTCGACGCGGTGATTTCGTTTGCCAAGAAATATAGGGTGATCCGGCCTCTGTACGTTTTCCACGTCTGTACATTGTGATCGAATGTATTTAATATACCGAATTGCGTAGAACACGACATTTTGATATATTTTTTTTACTCGCGGGTAGACCGTCGCCACTGCACAATATTCGATACGGGGATAGTAGTGAAACGACCGCTGGTTGGTTACACACTGATTTATTGTACTGAGCTGTTCTAGTGCGAGGGCGCAGCCACGCACACATGCGTATACAACTACATATGCAACAAATCCTTTTCAAAACCTTTACAAATTATGTACCTTAACTATCCTCATGAATCACTTTTTATTTTTGATGTATAATATTTAAATTGGAAATGTTTACGCATTATATTTCATACATGATGATGATGACGCATTTGCTAGCCGAAATAGGCCATGGCGACTGTGTATTCAGATAATAACTATAATCTTATGAGGGTTTTGGTTTTCTACCATTTCGTGTGCTCTTAGGTGACTTGCGTTAAGTAATATGTATTTATTTAATTCTGTCATTTTTGACATCTGTAAATTTTGATATCAGTCATTTTTGACATCTGTCTAAAAATTAGATTTGGAACTGGGAGATTCAAGTTTTAAATAATAGCCTATTTACATAGTAACAGTTTAATTTTTTTGGTTATTTCGAAACTGGATCTACTGAGATTTATCCAATAGTATAATATAATCTTTCGTACTCCCCCCCCCCCTCTCTCTCATTCTAAGGATAATTTAATAATGGCTTGTAATTTGAAATGGCTTTATATTTGATAATTTTGAGTAGTAAATCAATTTTTAGACATTTAGCTCTTAGCTGCGGTAACTACTTTATGGAGTAAAAGCCGCTTATGCCTGCCTCTTAAGCCGCTTCTACCTTAAATAGCGTATTTTTTCGTACGTATACGAATGAAAAATGATGATACGAATGAAGATAGGCAGCAGCGTCTTGGCAGGTTCTTGCGGCATCCACGGGCGAGAAAGAAGGGGTAACATTCTACTGCCGGCACCCCACGGCTCTGTGATAAATGTCCACTATTATTTTTTTAGGATTCCGAACGCACATTGAAAAACGTACGGAAAAAATGTTAGATGTAGTGTATGCGATACGAATAACATACCAACGCTGTCTCATGTGCCCTGCGTATGATGGGGTATTGGTTAGCGAACTGTCACTGTCACATATCTATCGGTCAGGCGAGCGTAAAAGGCGGCCAGGATGGCGGACGAGGATAATGTGGGACAGGTGAGTGGAGACAGGAAAATACAAATACGATGGCATGGCCGAGCCAGTGTACGATAATACATGTATAAATAACCCTTATTTATTTATTTATTCAAGAAATAACACAGCTTTACAGTACAACCAATGCGCTATGCTATACATAGGTAAACTTATAGAACTTATAGAACCTTTTTAGGATCACTCATTTTTAAAAGTTTTTATGAGTCATTCGTCATCTCGCGGATCTGAAACTCGCTGGAATCCGCGAGTTGGGACCTTCTGATTCAATTTTTAGTGTCGTCAACTCACGGGCCCATATAAAGTACATTCATAACATTAACTTGCCCTGTATGTCAACGACAAGCCATTATATCACTTATATTATGTAAAGACATTTTAAGTTGACATTAAACTTTAATGGAAAATGTTTATTTTATTATTTTTAGTAGGTACTTTTAAATAAAAGCTTGTTTGTTAAATAGATTTTTTTACTTTTAATTTATTTTTTTCTTTATAATTATCACTGGACAGTTGAATTCTTGTCTGTTCATCTCATGCCCGCCATGTCGGATTTAGAGTGATGTCATTTAATTTTTCGAGTAAATCTCAGTAAGGCCTTTCATTTGATACCCATATTATAGGATATATTAAAAGCTTATCGCGAGGTTTACCTGTAAACGTAAATAAGTTAATTTAATAGCTTGATTTATTTGATTTTAATTTTTATTTCAAACAACGTAAATACGGATTCCTAAGGACGTTTTAATTTGACATTAAACTTTTATGGAAAATGTTTATTTTATTCTTTTTAGTACGTTAACTTATAAGTTTGTTTGTTAAAAAGTTTTTTTTACTTTAAATTTATTCTGTCTGACCCTCTGTCAAGACTCCGAAACGGCTGAAGGTATCAACTTCGTATTTATACCAAACATCAGTGTCTGCCGGATGATAGCCATTAAAAATCAAGGTACCTCAGGACATTCACAAATTATAGCATTAGGGTCAAAAAGTCTTATCTTACAATCGTACAAATATTCGCTCGCACTTTTCTGTTTTATTTATACTTCTAATTTCTAAGGGCGTTAGTCTTGATTAACTGAGAGGATGGTATAGGTGCTGGGCAAGCCTAATCCATCTAACAATGTCCTAGGCACTGCAGCGTCCCGTACTGCATGATTTCCGACGCTGTATAAATCATCTATTATAGATGCAAAGACCTTTTTAGTCTTGCTCGCACGTGTCCATGTTATTTAAACTTTAAGCGATGTCAGACATACGCATGTACACCGCATAATCTATTTAGCAACATCGAGATTTGACTAGAATTTAAATTAAATTTAGTCGTGTGCCAGTATTCGAGCCTTGGATCATACGTCACGTAGGCGGGATCTAAGATTTAGTTGAAGTTTAGGCTGTTTGGATAAGCCCCAAAGTTGATGTTGATTTAGGCCTAATAAGATACACAGTTTGTACGTGTACTTTAAACTGTTTCGGCGATATTCCAAGATACATATAACCGGATATTAATTATTATTATCAATCTGCGCTCGCGCGGTGAGGTCAAGGATATGATTGTTTAGATAATTAAAAAAAATATATGAAAAATGTATAATATATTTCTCTTTAGGTTTATTATTAATCCAAACCCTTATTACCAATAAAAGTTTTTTTATAAACCTGGGTTATGGTAATGAGTGCTTTCCCCTGATTTATGTAATCAGTACTGATCGAGGTATGGTTATGTTTTATAGTGATAAATTCAGTATGAAAATTAACAGCATTTTGGTCATCTTAAATAAATATAATATATTATATTATAAAATGAATGAAAAAATAAATTAATATACATTAGATGATTTTAAGAATTTAAAGAAATGCAACACCCAAACCACAGGCATCTCACTCTTGAATGCATATTGCGTTTAATACTCTTATGGCTATAACCTAAAAATTGCCATTCTGAAAATATCATAATCGTTTTCTAAAGTAGGCGCCAGTAAAGTTGGTGAAATAGATGCAAAGGCCGATGATGATGATAACCGGGTATTTATCGCATTATCATATCAGCCATAGGACGTCAACTGCTGGACTAAGGCCTCCCTCATTGATCTCCAGGTACTGCAGTTGGAAGCGGCCTGCATCCAATGCCGACCTGCGGTTCTTACCAAGTCTATCTTATAGGTGGACGTCCTACGCTGCGCTTGCCAGTCCGTGGTCTCCATTCAAGAACTTTGCGGCCTCATCGGCCATCTGTTCTGCGCGCTATATGGCCTGTCCATTGCTACTTCAACATGCTAATCCGTCTGGCTATGTTGGTGACCCGAGTTCTTTTAAGTATTTCCTCATTTCTGATTCGATCCCGTAGAGAAACCCCTAGTATATAGCCCATCCATAGCCCCACTCCATAGCTCGTTGAGCGACTCTTAAGTTTATTCACTAGGTCATTCATTAGTGAAGGACCACATCTCTGTTCCATATGTCATCCAGTGATGGCGAAAGTCTTTGATCAGTCTGTGTTATCATTGTAACACAGACTGATTAAAGACCCCACGGCTGGTCAGCGTTTAGCATTATTTACTTATAAGTTTAACAGTAAAATCCTTTAGTTGTTCGTTAGATTTAGTATACCACATTTTAACAGTGCTATTTATAATCAAACTTCGACTGCAAACGTGCTCTGTACAATTTGCAGCCGTTCGTAACGGCGCCGGTTTTCAATCTTTGACCCCGATTCCCGAAATTGAATAGGTTGTATTATATTTCAGAAACTAACAAGTTGAACTAGAGTTGTGTATTTGTTTCCAAACAATCCGTCCCTGAGGACTGGCCGTTATGGGGCCATTCCACACCAGGCTGATTGAATATCCCGGAATTTTCGTGAAAGTTTCGTGAAGCACGTTCTACGATTTTTTACAACTAAAAAACAGGTGGCGTGGCCAAATAGAAGGGCATTTTTCAACGTTTTGTTAATTCAATTTAAATGTGAAAATCGCACAGAATATCACAAAAATCATTTTTACCTTTAGATTTCTCGTTATTGAATTCACTGTGGAATCCAAGTTCAATGCGAAACTTGATTCGCTCGAACCAGATTAGGAATACATATCCGTTTTGTAATAAATTTTAATCGCGTTCTTAGTCGGAATCTGTTAAGAGCATCTTTGTGTTAATCCCGGGATGAATTTGGACCTTTAGGTTACATTTGCTGAATTATGGCCGCATTACTGAGATATTAAAGTCTGCGCCGCCATGTTGGTTTTACTGGACGTAAATAATCTTATAAAATAAAACTTTCTTATTAATTCCTTAATTGATTTTGTTTATCTCGTTTCTCTTTTTAAAATGTAAAGTTACTTTCTAAGCTCTCTTCTTAATTTAAACTAATTTGCTGTCGTATTTAAAAACAATGTCACTTATAGATACTTATATTTATTTATATAAACGACATGGTAATAACCAACTGCAATACATACTTCATTTACGGAATGTATTTCGTTACATGTCATATTATGCGATGTCCATGAAAGAAGATATCCATAGGGTTTGCAAACAAATAAAACATTAAATAATTTGCTATGCGTTCCGGGACATAGCCTCATTTTATAGGATCTTCTTTTGTTTCCGGAACATTATGAAATTGGACACGTGACTCAAATGTATGCGAAATATAAGCGATTTAAAACTACATTACAGCCCGAAATAAGCGAGTGTTCAGCAGAATGGGTCGCAGTGCTTCAGTTCGAGACGTGGAACCAGAAATAATGGAGGTGGCACCTAAATTGGTGTATAGTCCTTTTCACCTTACTACTGGGCTCAGCCTTTCTTTGTTCATACGCCTCGGTTATTATTATTAAGTTAAATTTGTTCCACCAACACCATTCACAGGGCTGTCACCGAAAATTGGCTACTACAATTCGCATTGAAATGTCGTGGTTTATTTGTGCTGTGTGATGTTTTCCGTTTACATTGGGGGACAAACTTGAGATACCTAGATCCACTCGTATTTTGTTACCTTACATGGAGTCGGTATAATACGACCCCTCCAGTGTAGAATTATGTTCACAGATTGGGTTGGTATGTTCCTTCCTGACCCCGCTCACTCCTACTAAAGGGTCCGTTTCCTTAAGGCGAAGAGGAGCTTAATTGCCCAATCACAATCCTCGTTTCTTACAGCACTGTACCCTTTGAGCGATATGATTGGTCAATTAAGCCCTGTGCCTCCCCGCATCAGTGGAAATGCACCCTAAGGCCACCTAATCAGCTATACTAAGCTAAGAAGGCATCTTTTAAACAAAACAGCTAAACACTAAAACTGTTTTAAACAGCTTGACGGTTTCTTCGCTCCGTAGCAGTAACTGCGTTTTAACGGGCATATATCACGTGAATTCAGTTTCACACACAGTTTAACTGCGTTACTCGCAAATACGTGGAATCCACTCAGATGTATTAAAAGTTTTTTATGATATTATTTTATTTAAGCTGAAATTCGGTCAGTAAAATATTGCTTACCGGAGCTGCAATTGTGGCTGCATAAACTTTATTACTAATGGGCAGTATCAAAAGTTTTGGCTTTGCTTAATCTAGGTCGATGTTTTACTCAGTGCGACCATTTTCATATATAGATAGGGTATGCCTATGCCTGTTCATAGAAGGTTTTCGATAAAAACAGTTTGAATTAATAATGATTTATCGAATCGCACGACTGGCATAAGTGGCGTGCGCTAAGGGAGTCCCACACCCAGCAGTACTAAGAGCAGTGGATGATGATGATGATCAAGTTTTTTTTTGTTTCGGTAATTTTTTTGTAATCATTGAGCTAGTCTCTGATAGTCTATAGACGTCTATGGATAGGTTGCTAGCTAGGTGTGTAAATGGTTTTGTATGTAAACAAACTTTCACTTTATGTCCATGCATCTGAGCCGTAGGAAGTCCATGGCTGAACATAGGCCTCTCTCATGGAACTCCTAGTACTCGAATCTTGAGGGGCTTTACGCGTCACGCAAACTGGGTTGACGAGCGCAGTATATTTTGATACACGGAAAGACGCTGCTGCCCGTCTTCCAGAGGTATCTCTTAGCAGATTTTTACTGCATCCACGAATAAGCGAGGAGAAGCAACATTCTATTGCCGGTACCGCAAGCCAACAGCCGGCAAAACGTGTGTAGTTCTTGTGAAACGTGAAAAACAATAATTGAAAGGTTCTTTCAAAACAAAGTCTCCCGGTAATGGATACGATTACTCACCGGCCCTCGGAACTTGGGAGCAGGTGCCTTAGACAAGTTTGTGGATACAACATTGGATTCATGTTAGATGCAGATGAAGAGAGAAAACGAAATAATTATGTACCTATTTCTACATTAGGATCACTCTCAGTAGACCTCAAACCTATATCCTGATGCTAGGGTTCTCACAGTACGTCAGTTGTACATTTTAAAGATCTCCCTCTCTGTGCATAAATCTGTTATCTCCGCTCCTGACTACGACTTACTATTGAAACAAAGAATATTTAAATTAACTGTGCCAAAAACAACATGTAGGTTTGCCCAGCGCACTGGCGCCTACATTAAGCTAAGCTTATATAACAAGGTCATAAAAGCCTGCGACATTAAAAATAAATCAGTGGCTGAAGCAAAACTAATTATAAATAGATGGCTTGAATTATGATAAGACAGAAGAGTTGCTTGTAACCGTAAGATAAAAAATCACGTATCCAATCATCAATTAGGTACCTAAATCAACATTTTTTGCATTTTCAATATTATATTCTTACATTATAATTTACATAATATTTTTTATTATGATAAACAAAGAAAAATATCTAGTTTTAATTCCGCTAATGCTGAGATGCATATGCACCGCCCTCCCGCCCGCAGATATTTTTCTTTGTTTATCATAATAATATGGATTTCCGCAAAGTAACGCCTGATTCTATTAATTATAATATTTTTTAATTATTGAAACTAATATCTCTCAACTATAATAATAACAGTTAGATTTATAATATAGTCCCGTTTTTTTTTGTATTCAATTTTCATTGTAATTTCTGTCAGCTGAGCATTTAATTATTCGTTGTCTAGCTAATTCGTCAGCCGGCTCCCTCGATACAGGCTCAGCCTAGTGAGGGAGTCACCAATAACACAGAACAATTAATTCCTCAGCAAAAAAGGAAACAATGTTTAAACAGTTAAGATGTTAATTTTTTAAGTTTTAGCATAAGTAAATTTTATACTTTTTCTTTTTGCTGTAATAAATGCTTTTCATTTCATTTCATTCAGTCAACTGTCGTCGAAAAAGTAGATATTATTATTGCCTTTCATTTGAGCCCTAAACAGAATGTCTGGGGTGAGTAGTTGTCGAGTTATGGCCATTTAAAAGTTTGACAGAAGTCATCTGTAATTTTTTTTATTTATGTAATTTTTGACATCTGTCTAAAAATTCTATATGGAACTTGAAGATTCATGTTTTAATCGCGTTTACATAGGATACAGATTAACTTTTTGTTAATTTCGAAACTGGATCATCTGAAGGTACAAACAGGTAAAAACTCTGACTAGATCCATAATTTATGGCTGTTTATAAACTGGATCCGTTGAGTGAATCAATTAGGAGTGATCCCTGACATCCTAATGTCCATCCTAAGGCCCTAACATTTCACATCACGTCGCCAGCACTATTAAAAGGCCGCGCGACTTCGCCGCTAAAAACGTTTGTCAAAACAAAAGTATTAATTCCAAAACAAGATATTACGTTTACGTTAATATATAGCGAATAAACTTGATTAATTAATCATTTAACTTACATTCAGACAAGCATTGGTACGGGGGTAACAGAAGAGGGCGAAGGCCTCAAAAGGTCAACAAAGGTCAAAATTGTCTCTTTTGGGTTTTTGGACGTTTTCGGCCATTTGAAGACTTTTATTTTGTTGGTGACCTTTTTAGGTCACAATAACTCGGGCCCTGTGACCCTAGTGTTACCAAAATCAATCAGTACCCTTCTCTTATTAAGATGATGCTAACAAAAAAGGTTTCATGTAAATCAGTCAACGCATTCGGTTGTAATCGTCTCATACACAGACAGACAGACAGATAGACAGACAAAAAGCGCTTTGCATATTAGGGAGGCGAAGCCTAAATAAAGCTAAACAAAAATATGTTGACAATTTCGATCTGTTTATAAGATTAGTATTTGCTTTTGTGCTGTACCTACTCGTACTTTGACGCCGCAGTGCTTGGGACATTGCTAAATGGATAAGGTTTGCTCAACACCTAAAAATAAATAAATAAATAAAAAATATTCTGTACCCAAAGGGTAAAAACGGGACCCTATTACTAAGACACCGCTGTCCGTCTGTCCATCTGCCTGTCTGTCACCAGGCTGTATGTCATGATCCGTGATAGCAAGACAGTTGAAGAAGAAGAAGAAGAAATACATTTATTGGACACACACAGTAAACTTAAAAATAACTATAGTAAAAACACTGACTTATTTCTAATGTTAATCTAGGAGTACCTACCCAGTTAAATATCCTGCGACATAGGTAGTGACAAATAGATGGTAAGCAGCTCACTCAGCGGGTCATAGCAGTATGAATACTATTTCAAGTAGGTACCTAATGAACAAACCAGTTCACAAAGTTGTGTGAGTCCAAAGGGGCCTGACTCAGCATTATGCTCCCACACATAAGCAATGCTAGGAAGCGCTGGTTTTCAGTCAGACCCTATTTATTATCTGTCTCGGTAAAATACAACATCATGTACCAAAAGAAATAAATAAATATATATATTTATTAGTGCATAATTAAATAAATAAATAAATAGTGCATTGCAAATAATATAAATAAAATAGCTAAAGTAATAGGACATTGAAAACAATAGGTAATAGGTAATAGTAGATTTTTTTTAGATGATATACAAATAGAATAAAATAAATATTTAAGGGGGGCTCCCATACAACAAACGTGATTTATTTGCCGTTTTTTTTCTCGATATTAGTAACGGCAACAGGCAGACGCTTGAAATATTTGCAGGATATTGTACGGAATATGGCACGGAACCCTACGTGCGCGAGTCCGACACGCACTTAGCCGATTTTTTATTTATTCAACACCACTTTTGTTAATGGTTACCGAAATTGGTTTTCCTTGTTTGAGTTTCCATGCAAAATATTTACGAATTCTTGAAAATGTCCGATTGTAAACGATATATCCGGCGAAATAACCGACCGACAAAATAAATTTTATTCATGCAATTTACTCTACCAATTTTGATTCCACATTATTTTTTCCTTTTAAAAATATTGCATGTTATTATTATATTTAGGTAGTACTCGGTTATCAAGAAGATAAGATAATTTATTTAAAATTCATATTAAATACACAATTAAATAATTTGACAAGTTTATAAAATTAAATTAAATAATCTCCAACACTAAAGTGTTAACTATAAACCTAGTCTCTGAGGTTACCTATTTTTTTTGTAATGTGTATCCTTACTTTTGCAATCTACACACATCATGCCCTTTCATTTGATACTACACTTGGGTATATTTTGTAAACATCAGATTGTTCTCCGCTAATCACACCCCCCCCCCCCCCCCATATCTTCTATATAACTTTCAGTTTTGTATTTAACACATCATTTCCTTTAATTTAATAACAAATTCGGGTATATTTCGAAACATTTCATTATTCATCCCCTCTTTCACCCCCCATGTCTTGTAAACTTCAGTCGATTTTCATAAACATGATAAACAACCGCCGGTAAACCAGCTTTTAAATAAAAAAAACTGCATGCAAATCGGTCCTCTCGTTTAAGACCAAGCTATGGTGCCACAGACACATAGACACACACATCATAGCGGTCAAACTTATTACACCCCTATTTTTCGGCTAAGTACAAAATAGTTCTAGAGATCACTAAAGAAAACTTATGTAGAGCATTTTTTACACATTTTAAAGACTAAAACTAAGTAAATTTTTTGCACATGTGAGTTCACTAAAGTATTAAATTTTGTAATCTTAGTACTAAGATTACAAAATTGCCGATACGCTAGAGGTAACGAATTCGATTTCTGATACTGGGAAATGATTCTTTTTCAGATATTTGCTAGGTCTAGGTGTTCTTCTATAAATTATAAAAATGTATTACAAAAAAATATCTAAGTATTTTATCAATCACCTGGTACCCATAACACAAGCTCTGTTTACATTGTGGCAAGAAGGTGCTCCGTTATTTTATTTTAATTTACCTATTGCGTGAAACATACATCGTAAGACGACCTCTGTGGCGCAGCGGGCAAAGGTCCGCTTGCGACGCAAGAAGGGCAGGTTGCGGGTTCGACTCCAGCCTCGGGACAAATGTTTGTAATGTTCTGCACATATTTGTTAAGGGTGTTCTGGATGCTTTTCTATTTTTTTTATTTTTTTTTTGCTAGCCTTTACTGTCCCACTGCTGAGCAAAGGCCTCCCCCGTTTCCCTACATTTGTCCTTGTCCAGTGCAATCTCCCGCCAGCTACCATAGAACCCGTCTAGGTCATCGCACCAGCGTTTTTCTATATATAATAAGAAATATCTATCTATGTATGTATGTATGTATGTAGTTTATTCAATTAAATATATCAGTCATCTATAACCCATAACACAAGCTCTAGCTTGGGGATAGATAATGCTGTATGAATTTTAATTTATTTATTTTCGTTTTGGCTCAGGCAAAAGCTGACGACTTAGCGTGTCTGTTTGTCACTTGTCTTAGCCACAGGTTCAATAATGTATTTGTAAAAGTACTCACGTTTGTCTCAGTTAACTCCGTAACTTGTTTTTGTTTGAATTTGTTTGTTATTTGTTTGGCCTCTGCGGGTAGAATAAGAAACATAATAGGAAGGTACATTACCGGTCTGCGGATATCCTTTTTGATTTGAGGACATTTTACATAGTTTGGTTGAATTTCTGCCAGCCTCAACCTCTATAGTTAACATTAAACTTTTATGTAAAATATTTATTTTATTATCTTTAGTACGTTTACATAAAAGCTTGATTGTTAAAAAGTTTTTTTACTTTAAATTTATTTTTTACTTTTTAGTTATCACTGGACAGGTTTCTCAGTCTGTTCATCTCATTCAACGCATCATTGAATGTCGTTGGTGCAAGGTCGTTTGCCGGTTAATTTGGAACAAGGTCTTCTATAAGTAGAACTTCTAATGATGTTACCCTACTGAAGACCACGTATGCTTGTGCTTGATCATCATCGAAGAGCTTTGAGCCCAAGTATACAACGGCATGGTCGACAGTACTTTGTGAGCATTTTGTGTACAAACCCAAACTGTACAAACCCAACATAATTATAACTGGCAGCATACTTCTTAACTAGTTCGCCATCTTAAGTATACCACCATGTTGGATTAAGAGCGACGTCATATAATTTTTCGAGTATTCTCAGCAAGCTCTTTTATTTGATATCCATATTGTAGGAGTGCATTAAAAAAATACTAGTCTGTCATCTTGGGTGTTCCGCCATGTTGGTTTCAGAGTGACGTCATTTAATTTTCGAATTATTAAACATAATATATAAATATAATAAATAGTAAGTATAAAGTAATAGTAAGTATAAAGTAATAGTAAGTAGTAAGATGGGCTAGTCTATCATCAACATGGGTCCGACAAGAAAGTCGTAGTCGTGGCCGTCCACGAAAGCGCTGGCGGGACGATCTTAACACCTTTCGAGAAGATTGGTGGGACATCGCTCTAGATAAGGGATGAGTGGAGAGATTTGGGGGAGGCCTTTGCCCAGCAGTGGTGAGAGGTGCCTACAGTATAGGCTGAAAAAAAAAATCTCAACTACGCAGTTTTAATATCACTTCAAAAACCCTTAACATAAATCACAACCCCACCTGCACAACCCTCAAAAAAATACGAAAAACACTTAGGCTACAATAAGACGGGTCACAGCTTGTCAAACACACGAGACAAAGGATATCCATAAAAGTTTGTCCCTAAGTTGGAACGAAGATTGAAGGTAACAATCGTACTGGGACCCGTGCAGCCTTCGATTGCGTACATTTGTCTTGCCCTGAACTAATACTGGTGATCGCTCATTCGGAATCCTAACAAACTGACGCCTAACCTGTAGCAGTGTAAATCGCTATAAAAACTCGTACATGTACTGTGGCGTATACCATAGTCTTACATAGAAACTGTAGTATTAGCTGGGGTTACTGAAATAGTATAAAGAGACTGCTAAATACTCTGTGAAAGTGGTAAGTGGTGAAGGGATCGGCGGAAATGGAATAGGGTAGAGCGTTTTGGGTTTCGATCTGAAATAGTATTTTCGCTTTTGTAGATACCTCAAAGGCCTTTCAAATATTTTGTTTAATTTATAGCCTTTCGTTAATGCTAATATTTGCTTCGAGCAATGACTGACGAAAATGTAAGACATAGTCTTTTGGTCATTTTAGACGAAAACATATTCTTGGCAGCACACTAAACCTTGCTGTGCTCATCAGCTCCATTTTGTTTAGTTTCGGCAGTCTGTTTGAAATTGTAGAAAAAGATTTGCCCGCCTTTTGTAAAATGTCCCTTTTACACAAGACAGATGTTATATACTTACCAACTTACTAATTCCACTGACTCACTGATCCGAAATGGGTCTTAGCCTCCGACAGAAGAATACGCTATTTGCTATCTTGAGTTAGGATGCGTCAATCACCGTTCTATAGTTCTTGTAGGTCGATCTCTACAACATCCCTCCAGCGATACTAGAAGCGTCCAACGGAGCACCCTACAGGACAGCCAAGACAGGCACTCCGCACCCTACGATCTTCTCCTATTCTTTCCAGATCCAAGCTAGCGAAGTCAGTGATCTTTAGTTTCTCCAACGATGTTGTTTTCTGACCCAAGT
The DNA here is from genome assembly GCA_963082625.1 of Pasiphila rectangulata. Classification (NCBI taxonomy): domain Eukaryota; kingdom Metazoa; phylum Arthropoda; class Insecta; order Lepidoptera; family Geometridae; genus Pasiphila; species Pasiphila rectangulata. The sequence continues at coordinate 15,336,844 of OY720242.1, read as the reverse complement.
TCATCTACTCCAGGTTTTACCGGATTCTCAAGCTCCCATCCCAAAGTTCTACAACTTTTCGTGGAATCTTTCTCTCGGCTACCAAAAGCCTATTCTCCTCTTTTTAGGTGTTTGGACACCTTGGCACCCGAACTTCAAGATCGGTCTAGACGGTTTATTAGATCCGAATCTTAGTTTTGCTGCTGAGAATCTAAGACAATATTACCTTATGTAATGCTACATCTCTCATCGACTCGCTCTTGCCCGGTTTTATTTACTAACGCCTACAAAAAAGGGGGTGTTATAAGTTTGACCGCTATATGTGTATGTCTGTGTGTCTGTCTGTGGCACCGTAGCTCTTAAGCAAGTGGACCGTGGAAGTGGAGTGGTAGTAAAGTTTTTTTATTAAAAGCAGGCTTTCTAGCGGAGGTTCTTGTTTATTGGGGGTGAAAGAGGGAATGAGTAATCGAATGTTTCTAAATATACCCCAATTTGGTACCATATGAAAGGAAATATGTAAAATGCAACACTGAAAGTTACATAGAAATTGGTCGAGTGTCATAAGATGTGTCATGTGATGTACGGGAAAATAATTGATTGTTTTCCTCCCTCATGATCTCCATGAAGAGTAGTTGCCATACTCGCCACGCTTGGCAGGCGGGTTGGCGAGCGCAGTACGGGATGTTGTTACGCGGAGAGACACCGCTGCCCATCTTCTGGAGGTATCCCTTAGCGGGCTCTTACTGCATCCACGGGCATGAGAAGAGGGGTAACATTCTACTGCCGGCACCCCACGGCATATTCTGTACGAGACGTTGTAGTGCCTGGGTCATTGTAAGGTGGATTAGGCTTGCCCAGCACTATACCATCCTCTCAGCTTAGTCAACTATTAGTCAGAGGAAAGAACAGGTCAATAAGTCTTTCCTTACGATGTTTCCTTCAGCTAGATACAAAATACTGCAATTTAATATTACTCTAGTAGTATTGTATTATTTTTTTGTTAATTTTATTTAGTATTAGTAAGTACTCTGTGAACTTTTGTGATATATTTTAAACTGTTTAACAGGACTTTGTCGCGTAATTAGCTTGTATTAGTCAGCCAATCTGTTACCACGAGGGCTGCTGGCAAGGCCATCAAAACGTGGGGAAATAATAAAACAAGGTAATTACGCAATAAATAATGTCTCGTTAAACAGTTCATAATGTATGTAGTATTACTAACATAATGGATGTTAATCTGATTTGAAACGATTGATTGATTAAATAATCATAAATACACACTCAAGGTGTCCTAAAAATAATAATACAGAGAGTTAAAGCAGCCAATACCAAAAGTCTGCATTTTTCTCGGAAACGGGTCACAAAAACCTTCAGCGCGCCCCACAAAAAATAACACCGACATTTTCCATTCTGCCGAATCGGCATTAATCTGGACCTTTTCGGTCAGCTTTTAAACGCAGCCCATAAACCTTACATATCGAAGTTATTCCGATCACGTTATGATGTATTTATCCCATTTGTTAAGAACGCGCCATACATTCCGAACTGGTACAGTCGCCGATAGAACCATGTTCACCAAAGGGTACTGGCTGATTGGGTGTGGTTGATTAAAGGCAAACATTAATCTATCCCACTGCTGCTGGACTGGGTCAACTCTATATTACTCAAAAGCTCTTCAATCGGTTTCCGTCCACTGGACTGGATCACTCACTGGTACTCAACATTCACACCAAAAAGCATTTTCTGACAGACTGTGCGTGGTTGTCCAACTTTCAGTTCGGTTCACATAATTCAAGTCCATTATTGATCCAGAGAGGTAATTCCATCCCAGTGCATCTAAATAATTATTTTCTACATTATTTAAGTCAAACAAAAGCTCTTGAATTGATAACTGACTAGTAATGGGACACGCCCACTTAGCCGTGGGGTGCCGGCAGTAGAATGTTACCCCTTCTCTCCTACCCGTGGATGCAGTAATAGCCTGCTAAGGGACACCTCCGGAAGATGGGCAGCAGCGTCTTTCCGTATACCAACATCCCGTACTGCTCTCACCAACCCGCCTGCCAAGCGTGGTGAGTATGGCAACTACCCCTCATGGAGATCCATGAAGGAGGCCTTAGTTCAGTAGTGGACGTTTTACGGCTGAAATGATGAACGGGACACGGGAATGTTCTAAGCATTTGACACACCACACCAAAAAGCGTTCACTGAAGCGTACACGCTGTAAGTGCGCTGTTGTCAAATAGGTTTAATTCTCTGTAATTTAATTCAGCAAGTTCGTGGTTAGATTGGATCATAGATAGATAGATAGATAGATAGATAGAAAATACTTTATTGCACACCTTAAAACTAAACATAATAACAAGAAACACTTAAAAACAAAGTGACAATTGGCGGCCTTATCGCTAAAGAGCGATCTCTACCAGGCAACCTTGGGATGGATTGGATTGTAATATATGACAAGGGGTTATAATGGTGTACATGTAGATAAACTAATTACATATATACCATACATAATATACATTATAAGTACATAACATATCATCCACATTATTCAAATCATTCTAAATTTCTAGATATATCTGTCCTGTCCAGTCATGAAAGTGAATAGTTCACTAGAATGGGTCCATTCCAGTGTTTGTTTGCATATTCTAGTGGCATTCTGGGCTAGATAAAATCGCTGGACTATAATGCTTCTAAATGATTTTATAAACCGAGCATAGAGCAAAGCCGTTCTAGACTCCAAATTGTAAATCAAATGTTAAAGTGAATCTTACTTTGTTTGTTCGCATTAGATTATAATAGAATAGAATATACATTTATTTGATTCACAAAAAACAGCACACACAGAAAACCGTATATAACATACATTAAATAATAATACTACTGAATACGGGAATAATACTGTTTTATACATACGGTTTTATTCATTTTTGTTTGAGTTTGATGTTGTTTTACCGTTCGTATATTTATTCTATTCGTTTCCTGTCTCCTTCTTTTCTTCTTTTAATCTGTGGTCGTGAAATCGCCCAGGGACTCAACTGAAAACCAGCGTAACATCTGAGCCTGGCCAGGTGCTACACAATGCTAAGTTGGGGACCCATTTATCCGCGCCACACCCTCTTCTTCCTGTCAGCATTGTAATGTTTTATAAATTATTTTTGTACCTATTTTTTTTAATATTTGTAATTATAATTTTTATTTTCTTTGTGGTTGTATTGTATTGTGATTTTTGCGTGTGGTAAATAAATGTTTTTCTTCTTCTTCCACTAGAATAATGTGAACTGGACTGAAAGCAACTACGTTTAATTCCAGATACTAGAGTATCTTACTGTACTTAAGCCACACAGACCATTGAAAATACCTGCAAAATGGACATTTCAAATCCACACCAATGTGTATTTCTTCTTTTTTCGTAGCAGGATATTTTTCCACCAGTTTGGCAACGTCTGTGTTTTCGACAGGGCTTTAACAATAAGGCGACTATGTGAATAACCTCCTGCTAGTCCCGACTAGCAAATAATAGCCGTGTTAGACAAACTGCGTGTTAGACAAAAGGCATTAATTTGTATCTAGCCAAATACAATTAAAAGAATTATGCTGTGAAATACTTTTATACCGTAGGGCAAACGTCGATTCTCCACTTTTGCTTATGTGTGCAGTGAGAATCTGCCAAGGGATACCTTCGGATGTATTGCGCTCGACTTGCCGGCAAACGTGGCGAGAACAACCCCCTCATGATATTGGAGATCCATGAGGGAGGGCTATGTCCGTGTACACACTCGTATATTGTACATATGTATCCACTCATCCCTATCATTGTGCTCTATAATCTAGTGCTAATGTTTGCTGTAGGAGTCAAGTTCGTCCCTCCATCGCCGCTTTGGCCTTACGAGTACGAAACCCTTACAGCTTACAACCAAAAATTAACATTATCAGAACCAGGGTGATTGCAATGAAATTTAACAGACAGCCAATCCTACGGCTGAGGTGATAATACAAGCACATACTCATGCAAAGAATAATAGCCAGACCCAATACATTATCAGCCAGCATTTGTCCCCTGGCGGGAATCGAACTCGCGACATCTTGATCCGTCGCTGTACTTTGCCCGTCAGTAAATCTTATAGCATTTTAAAAGGTTAAGTAAAAAACATAAAAAATGTCATAACTCCGAAAATACGAAAAATTGCGAAATATACATATATGAGGATGATTCGGATAGCCCTTGAGGTCTTCTACCTCCGAGTTTTATAATATCACTATTTCTTGGGACACCTTGTATATAATATAGATGTATACTGTATAGTGATGATTCGTAGGTAAATCTCAAATTTTAATGAATAGCAAAAACTTTTGTGGATTTTGGGGCCAGAATTGATAGCAACTGAAACCACATTCAAACTTTGTTCATCTTAAAATTCTAGACACGAATAAAACCGATGTAATAAACATAAATTAAAATAATTTAATAGACAGAAAACGATCTCGCAGACCAAGACGTCGATGGAGAGGCAAACTCGACACACAAATTGGGAAGACTGGACCACAGTAGCAATCATACCACCACCATCATCAACCACAGTATCGCAAAGCAGAAAAGTGTCGAAGGAAGGAATTGGCCTTTGTCGGCCTGCAGTAAAACAGTAAAGGCCCCATAAAATTAAAAAAATACCAAATTCAATGATAAAATCCAGAATGTTGCTGAAAATACACAAACCGCTATATTTATGCTTATCACGTTTGCATAATTCATTATTTTTATTATGGATCCCAGTATATAGTGCCGGCAGTAGAATTTTACCCCTCCTCTCATGCCCATGGATGCAGTAAGAGTCTGCTAAGGGATACCTCCGGAAGATGGGCAGCAGCGTCTTTCCGTGTATCAACATCCCATTCTGCGCTCACCAACCCGCCTGCCAAGCGTAGTGAGTATGGCAACTACCGCTCATGCAGATCCATGAGGGAGGCCTGTGTTCATCAGTGGACGTTTTATGGCTGAAATGATCGTTATGGATCCCATGCATCGTCAGAACTGGGTTTAAAATCAAGCAAACATTATGAAGTGAAACAAGTAAACCTTGAGGGACAAGTACTCGTAAGGCCAACGAGGCGATGGAGAGACGAACTAGACTCCTACAGCAAACATTGGCACTCAGAGATCACAATGATAGGGATGAGAGGATATAATAATAAATAAAATAAAATAAAATAAAAAGCCTTTATTTCTGCTTCCTGAAGTATTGCTATGTCAAAGACTTTTCTTTTTTTATCTCTATTAATTTATTTCATCATCATCATTCATCATTTCAGCCGTAGGACGTCCACTGCTGGACATAGGCCTCCCTCATGGATTTCCAGTTGTTGCGGTTGGAAGCGATCTGCATCCACCGTCGACCTGCGGTCTTCACCAGGTCATCATCCCATCTTGTTGGTGGACGTCCTACGCTGCGCTTGCCGGTCCGTGGCCTCCACTCGAGAACTTTTCGGCCCCATCGGCCATCTGTTCTGCGAGCTACATGGCCTGCCCATTGCCACTTCAACGTGCTAATCCGTTTGGCTATGTCGGTGACCCGAGTTCTTCTACGTATCTCCTCATTTCTGATTCGATCGCGTAAAGAAACCCCGAGCATAGCCCTCTCCATAGCTCGTTGAGCGACTCTGAGCTTATTCATGAGGCCAATCGTGAATGACCACGTTTCGGTTCCATATGTCATCACTGGTAACACACATTGATCGTAGACTTTCGTCTTAAGGCACTGAGGAATTTTGGACGAAAAAACGTTGCGTAGTTTCCCAAACGCTGCCCATCCGAGTTGGATTCGTCGATTGACCTCTTTCTCAAAGTTGGACCTACCTAACTGGACAGTTTGTCCTAGGTATACATACGCGTCGACAACTTCGAGAGCCGAGTTCTCGACCATAACTGGGGCAGGCACCACATGGACATTCGACATAACCTTCGTCTTGTCCATGTTCATTTTAAGGCCTACCCGTTGGGAGACTCGATTGAGGCCTTCGAGCATCGTGCCGAGTTCCTCCATCGACTTTGCCATGACCACAATATCGTCGGCAAACCGAAGGTGAGTCATGTATTCGCCGTTAATGTTGATGCCTAGTCCTTTCCATTCCAAGAGCTTGAAGGCATCTTCCAAAGCGGTCGTAAACAGTTTCGGAGAAATAACGTCTCCCTGTCTTACGCCTCTTTTTAAGGGAATATCCTTCGAACTCTGTTCCTGTACTCGGACTGACATAGTGGCGTTTCTATACAAAGACTTCAACACTTCGATATACCGATAGTCAATTCGGCATCGTTGGAGAGACTCGAGCACCGCCCATGTTTCGATCGAATCGAAGGCTTTCTCATAGTCCACAAACGCGAGACATAGCGGCAAGTTATACTCTTCGGTCTTCTGTATCACTTGCCGCAGCGTATGAATGTGGTCTATGGTACTGTAGCCTTTTCGAAACCCGGCTTGTTCGGGACGCTGGAAGTCATCAAACCTGCGATCGAGACGATTTGCGATGATCCTTGAGAACAGCTTATAAACATGGCTCAAAAGCGAGATCGGTCTGTAGTTCTTAAGCAAGGTGTTGTCACCTTTCTTAAAGAACAATACCACGACGCTTTTGTTCCATGTTTTTGGCGTAATACCTTCGAGCAAGACGGAGTTGAAGAGCTTCTGAAGGACTTTAAGTATCGGTGATCCACCCGCTTTCAGAAGCTCTGACGTGATTCCGTCCTCCCCCGGCGCCTTGTCGTTCTTAAGCTGTTTTAGGGCCATCCTGATCTCGTACAGGCTGATGTCCGGGATATCTTCGGTATAATGTCGGGTCAGCTTGGCTCTAGGGTCTTCTGCCACACTGCAAACAGGTTTAGTGACCGAATCGTAGAGCTGTCCATAGAACCTTTCGACTTCCCTTAACACATCGGCTTTACTTGACGCTATGCTGCCATCTTCCCTCTTCAGCTTCGTCATCTGGCTTTGCCCAATAGACATATCTCTCGCAAACACTTTGGAGCCTTTGTTCCGCTCTATCGTATCTTTAATACGAGCTGTATTAAAGGTACGAATATCGTGCCGCAAGGATTTCCAAACTTGTCTATTGAGCTGCCTATGTGACTTAGCATCATCGGGAGACTGCAGTCGTAATGAGCGTCGTTCAGCCATGAGGTTAAGAGTGTCATCAGAGAGTTTCTGAGGTCTATTTGTACGGGGCGTCTTAAAGAACTGAGACCCCACCGTATGGACAGTTTCTACGAACCTGTTATTGATCTCGTCCACTGATGCATGTTCTTCGAGACCCAGACAATCAAAGCGATTTGAAAGTTCGAGTTGAAAGCTCTCGAGGTTTTGGATATGTGCGCGAGTGGGTCGGAGCGTAGATTTCATCAGACGGGACCTTTCAAGTCTAACGTTCATATTCAATGTGCCTCTAACGATTCGGTGATCACTTCCGGTTTTCACCCTGTGAATCACAGTGACATCATTGAATACCCGTTTCTTGTTGGTCAAGATGAAATCAATCTCATTTCTCGTGGAACCATCGGGGCTCATCCAGGTCCATTTCCTGTGAGGCGGCTTCTGGAAGAAAGAATTCATCATAAAGAGTCCTTCTTTCTCCAGAAAATCGGCCAGCCTCTGTCCCCTGGGGTTCCGTTGCCCATACCCAAATTGCCCCACTCTCAACTCATCATCGCTTCTCTTGCCTAACTTTGCATTGAAGTCCCCCATAACAACAGTGAAGTGAGTTTTGTTTGTATGTATGGCCCTACTAATGTCCTCATACATAGACTCTACTTCTTCATCTGGGTGTGACGAGGTCGGCGCATATACCTGTACGACCTTAAGCGAATATCTTTTAGATATTCTGAGTGTTAGGTATGCGACCCTGCTCGACACACTGTCGATGGTGACAATGTTGTTAATGAGTGACTTGTGAACGAGAAACCCGACACCACCTTGGGACTGTTGGTCGCCCTCCCGGTAGTAGAGTAGATTACCGGACTTAAGGGATATCGTGTCCTCGCCCTCTCTACGGACTTCTGATAATCCTAAAATGTCCCAGTGTAGCCTACTCATTTCTTCTTCCAGCTCAACAATCTTTTCGTCTGTCCTCAAAGTGCGGATGTTGTGTGTTACCAGGGCCAGTGGTCGTCGTTGGGGTTGGTAGCCGTCCGTCTCCCGGGGATTCTTAGCACCCCTAGCCCCGCCGTTACCGTGGCCGCTACCGTAGCCACGACTAGCGGGGCTGCCGGGGACTCGGGGCCTGGTCCTTGTTTTTACAATCATAAGGGGTTGTTGCCATACTCGCCACGCTTGGCAGGCGGGTTGGCGAGCGCAGTATAGGGTGTTGAAGACGCGGAAGACGCTGCTGCCCGTCTTCCCAAGGCATCCCTTAGCAGATTCTTACTGCATCCACGGGCAAGAGAGGAGGGGCAACATTCTACAGCCGGCACCCCACGGCAATTTTTCATTTTAATCATTAATTTATTTATTTTTCATTATTTCTATGACACCCCAGTATTTCTTCCAAGCGAGACCAATTCTTCATAGAAGGTTCTTTGAAGTAGAGCCTTCGAAAGACACCAGTTGTCCGAGGTAAATAGTCATCTACATATTCTATAATTTTGTCCCCGATTTTAATGGTTTCTTTTACACCATTTGTATGTCTGATGAATTAATTGACAGTCCTACCTTTATTAGTCTCTTGTAAGCGCGTTTACCAACGTCTCTGGGTCTTATGCGGTTTCTGCAAACACGACAATGTCGTCTGCAAAGTGTAGTGCTTCTCCATCAATCTTTATTCCTTTATTCTCCCATTCAAGTTTGCCGAAGACTGATTCCAGTACTGCTATAAAAAAATTGAGAGGATATAATACGAGTATACTAGTAAGCCGAGGGGTGACGGCAGTAGAATGTTGCCCCTCCTCTCTTGCCCCAAGAGATACCTGCGGAACATGGGCGGCAACGTCTTTCTGTGTATAAAGATCCTGCACTGCGCTCGCTAACCCGCCCTGCCAAGCGTGGTGAGTATGGCAACAACCCCTCGTGATCAGTACTTAGTGATCAACATGGGAATGAGGCATTTGTCCAGCAGTGGATTTTCTACGGCTAGAAGAGAGAGAGAGATATATTATCCCATCAACTTTCCTCGCGTTTTGATGCTCGGCTCGGTAACTATTTGCCGTAAAGTTATACGTTATAAAAGTTTGTAAAACTATTATATAAAAATATAGGGTGTTTTGGTTATAAAATAGCGTAATTTTTTTCGCGCTAATCTCAGGAAATCCTGGATCATATCGAAAAAATATTTGGTACCTAGCTAACCAAAAAATATTTTACTTTTGCGTACCCAACTATGTACAACCAAAATATGTTTTCGCTTTAAGTCAGGATTTCCTGAGATTAGCGCGTTCAACCAAGCAACAAACTACAGGTTTTTAATATAATGTACGAGTAAAATGCCCAAATTGTACGAACGCGCATAACTTTCGAACGACTACACTAAATTGGATAATTATTTTTTTGTGTTCCTTATTGCAAGCAGAAGGTTCGTACAGTGAAATAAAAAAATAAAAGAGGATGATTTACGAAACGCACGTTATGGCGACGCATTAGTAAACAGTTATTTGTATTATTTTAATGTAATTGTTTGAATTACAATGGTTAAAAGCAGACCGTGATGAGCAGCCTGCATAAAAACTGACCCAAAAAGCTAGCTTGAAATGGAAACTCGTGCCAAAACAGTTATTTTGGTCCAAAATAATGACTTTTGGTAATTATGTAAAATTGAATCCACCATTTTGAAAAAGTCGACAAAATTATGAAAACATGGAGTTCCCCTCTATAGCAAAAACCTACGTTTTAAGTGCTGTTTAAAAAAACCGGCCAAGTGCGAGTCGGACTCGCGCACCGAGGGTTCCGTACAAACCTGTAGGTATATAAGATCTGAGTATTTGATATGAATTTTAATTTAATACCACTACGCGTTCATGAGGAAAGGGGTAGTAAGTTTAAAATTATTAAAAATATTTTTATTGTAATGATGTAACTAAAAATTTACGGTTTTCGAAATTTTTCCTTTATGTGCTTCGGTATATCCATATGGTCTTAAAACGGCCAACATGTCCAAATTTGTCGCTAATTTTTACCACCTGTACGTGTTACTGTATTCATCCTTAGAAAAATTAATCAATAGAGTCTCAATATAACTTCGTCAATATAACCCGTCGTTCTGGGCCTCGGACAAACCACACCTAAGTGTAAGTAAGTTTTGAATGCATAAATGTAAATAATTCTCTACTTTTTATTTTATTTTATTTTTATTGTTTCAATTCACTTATTTTTGGTTAGCTCATTTACATTAATAAATATTGTATTTTATTTTAGCGTATTGCATTTTTGTATCGCACACTTCGGTCACTACGGAAGACCAGCGCTGTGGTATGGACCCGTTCTGCCACAGCATATGCTGAGTAATGACCATTTTTGTCACATTTTCATTTTATTTTTTAAACCTTAATAATGAATATGGATTAATTATTGTAAATTGTGTGACAAAATAAACGTATCTTTATCTTTTATCTTTATATTTAAATAATCGTACGGCAATGGAATCCAACATTGTTTTGACATACAATAAACACAGAGTAAATCAGTAAATGTTTAATATTCACGACATTATTGCTGATAATCCTTGGGCACAACACAATTTTACAGCGCGCACTGGTCGTACGTGACTTTGCACGTGTTCCACCAGGCGAGGTCACACACTTTACACTGACATCTATGTGTTTCGCTTCTAACTATTTTATTGGGAATCCATTTCTCAATTCAATTCGTTCTAAAGTTGTATCTCTAAATCGCTAGATGGCATTAACGAAAAATGGCGCTTGGGATACCAATGGTATACACGGACGTTACGCATGATTTTTTTTTGATACCTTAAGTATCCACGAACGTATAAGCGGATAAGACATTGCTTCTTACGAAATTTCAAGATTCTGAGTTCACGGGAAGTACCCTGTAGGTTTTGATTCCCTTGCGAATGTCGAAAGTTTGCGGAAATTTGCGGCATAAACGGCTGTATCTTTTGATTGCCATAGTTTAGAAGTTTTATTTTTTCACAGCTCCAAGGTACAGTAGACTTGAGTTTTTGGTATAAATTCCATCATACCTTTACTCATTCTTGAGAAAATGGGTCTTGACGGACGGACGATAAAGTGATCCTATAAGGGTTCCGTATTTTCCTTTCGAGGTACGGAACCCTAAAAAATACAAATTCTGGAATTGCTTTAAATTGTTGATATCCCAAAAGCCAATATTGCCAATGCGTCGTCTAAATCACACTAATATTATAAAGCCGAAAGTATGTTTGTGGAGGTTTGTTACCTCTTTACGCAAAAACTAGTGTGCGTATCGATCTGAAATTTTGCAAACGTATATGTTGGCTAGCATTAACACATAGGCTACTTTTTATCCGGGTACAACGCATGCGAAGCAGACGGAACACGCTAGTCAAGAATAAAACGTATAACTAAGTAGTAGTAGTAAAGGCCACGATATTCCAAATTTGCCAATTTTTTATTCAATTTTAAACGATCTAATATCCTTGTTTTGATCTAAAAAATATTTATGTGTTAGTTAAATAAACGTTATTGATTATTTTTTAACTTCACCTGATACTAAAAAAATACGAATAGGATAGTTTTGCTCGTTTTCATAGTTGTAATTCAAATGTCAAAATAAGTAGTCGTTTTGTGCCTTACCTTTAGTTTTCATTTTTAGTATAGATCCGTGATATCTTTTTTATTTTTTGTACATTATATTGCATGGAAATTGTTCTTGTTTAATTATTTTGTATCTTACATAATCCATGTAATTTTATATTCCTTTTTGTGAAAATGTTATATTTATTTTATTTTATATTTCTTTTTCATTCGATTTTAATGTGTTACTTGTTAACCTAATAAATATATAATTACCGTGCATTGCGGTAGCACCAACCGCACATCATGGATACTACAGAAGACCAGCGCTGTGGTACGACTCGTTCTGCCACAGCACATGCTGAGTAGTGACCATTTTTGTCACTAGTTTTAAAACCGAATTGATGATTTTTTTTTTGATTGTAAAAATGTGACAGAGTAAACGTTTCTTTAAATGTATCAACCTTATCTCCCAAAAAACATCTCTGCAAATATGCGACGATAAGAAGAATATTAACGGTTGCTTTTTCTGAAAACCTAATTAAAAAAATTTGCAACGAACTTTTATATTATTTAAGTAGGCCGCGCCAGCGCACACTCCTTCGCTTCGGTAGCCTGCCGTTAGAATAGCCTGTAGTTGGTAGTAGTTTAGTAGCTGTTAGTAGTTACATACAACTGAGAAAATCGACTAAGATAAAATGCCCAGTTTAGCTAAAAAAATATTTTTGGTAGGTTATCTATGCTATATCATTTGCAAGCGAAACGGTTTACTCTCTTTCTAAGGGCCGATTTCACCGGTACAACTGAACGCGATCAATTCAAGCTAAACTCAGTTTAAGCGTTTGACTGCGTTCAGCGCTCCAGTTTGCATTTCACGAGCATAAATTGAACCGAGTTTAAGCTGAACCGAGTTTAATTTCTGAACGCCCGATTTTGGACAAATCACAATAAACGCGTTCAAGGGCTGTCACTTTCACGTCATTCAACAATCATTTAATTCGTGGGTGGAACATTGTTAGGGTTCCGGACCAAAATGGTAAAAAGGAAACCTTATAGAATAACTCTGTCTGTCTGTCTCTCACAAGTGGATATCTCGAGAACTAATGATGCTAACGACTTGAAATTTGAAATGGTTAAAGATAACACTTTTTTACTAATATAGCGTATATGAAAATTAAATTAAATTAAAATCTCTAATTTGCATAGTCTTTCAGACAAACTAAAAGGAAGTTTTAAAAAAAAATGTGGAGTTACTAGGTGATATGGGGTAACATATGAATGGTATTTGTTTGCACATTAATAAACAGTTTTTATTTTTCCTTTAAGCCGTATGGTTTTTGAGTTATTTTAAAAACGTTGAAAAAAATAGCGTTCCCTCCTTATCTCCGATGTTTGCAGAGATAAACCCCTAAAACTTTTATTGCTAATAGGAGTGTATGTAAAGATTACGGAAAAATTATAACGAACCCTCTTATTCGCATAATTTTTTAGATATCATCGAACGTGTAAAAAATCTACAAAAGTTCCACTATCGGACAAGGGATGGCGCTGTCAAGGCCTTTATCATAGATTGTATTGTATGATGGCACGGAACCCTCGGTGCGCGAATCCGACTCGCTCTTGCCCGGTTTTATTTGATTTGGTCATTAGGCGCTTGCCTTTGATGAGAGATATGATGAGGAAGACGTTATTGTTCGTCGCCCAAGATGGATCCGCGAGAGAGAAGAGCACTTTGAGACCCTTGATGACAGAGATTTTTTTACAAGATTTCGTCTTACGAAACTAACAGTTCTGTCGGTATTAGTCTACTTTTTCGACTCCAACTTTTCCAACAAATCAATAAATGCCATTTTTTCACTGGCAGCAAAGGTCGGATCTCTTTTTCTTTTGGACATAGCTAGCAAAATAAAATCACACGTGGAAATATCAAGTTGAGTAAAGCCGGAGTATCGTGTAGGAAAGAATCCAGTCCGTTATTTCAAGCTATAGTAGTCGTGGTAGTTGAGGGAATAACAATGTCCAGCAGGGTCGGTTCGAAAAAATTAAAAACACAAAACAGAAAAACTACACACCGCAAACAAACCAAGCAACGCATATAATATATCTATGCAAAATGATATTTAAGATAAGTATAATCTATGTGTTAACGCCTGATAGAATATCAATCGCAAGTGTAGTGTGTGTTTGCGCGACCTATTCATAAAGACAGTAGTTTTGCTATAATCACTTGTCATTCTTTCACTCCAACTTTAGCTACGCTAAGAACAACACTGTTCCCAAAACCCAAATCCATCAAACGCTGTAAAGAGACAATATAATCTTCAATTTGAACTCTGGAACTTCATTAATGTTCCTCTGTGCATTAACATCTGGCGACTGTGTCAAGAACCGAGTGATTTTCGAGAAATATCGAAGAAAACCAAACGAAGAAGCTAGCCGGTGGACGCCGCCATTCGTCGTACAAGTTTTCACCGAGTGCAGCTGCTAAGTACCTCAATATCATCATCTATTTGTTCCACGGGATACTAGAAGGTCTAGACCAGCAATTGGAGCCATCTCCGGCCATCGATCAGCGGTCAGCGTCGAGCCGTAGTCCAGCCAATGCAGCTAAGTTCCTTCCCAATTTTCCCGTCCAATTTACATACCTAAATTCCTGAGTTATTACTATTTGTCTATTTCAATCGGTCAATACTTGTGCTAATTACCTTTTTACAGCGTATTTACGGATAAATTTAGCGTAAATTCATATAAATTCAATTCTAAATTACAATATTCAATGCGCATTTATCTACCCTCAACAGTTTTTTGAGAAAGTCATTTGTTTTATCCAAAGTTTTCATCAATTGATTTTACAATACTAAAGCGTTCAATTTCTTTTCAATTGGTAATTATATATAAAGTTTGCATATTCCCCTCGATTTGTGCCTAGTTATCGTGTACCATTATTCACCCATATCACTAAACATTCCAGGCTTACGTTGCGTAATCGCACGTACAGACAACTTTTATTAAAGTGATCGAGCCCCAGCCCCAGCGACGTAGTCCACGCGTGGGCGGTGCATGGAGGCGGCGATCCCGGTTCACAGGTGATGCCTAGTCGAGGAGCGTGAGACAATTTTCATTTCTTTATTAACAATTTTTGTTTTTTTGCATTGAGTTTCATTTATTTTTTGTTATCTATCTAAACGTGAAGTAAACTTTATTATTTCATACGATTTCTTATTGTAACATAATGGGAGGTGAAACTACTGCAAAGGACTTAAATCAAGATCTTTCTACAAAACGTAGCTCAATAAAGGGCCAAATTACTAAGTTTAAAAACTATGTTCAACATGCAATGTCACAGGAAAGGCTAACATCAACTGAGTTAGCCGAATTAACACTAAAACTTGGTAAATTTGAGTTACTTTCGAGTCGTTTTGACGAATTGCAAACTCAGATAGAGGTGTTGAATCCTAACAATTTGAGCTGCGAATTGGACGAGCGAGATGAGATTGAGCAGCTATTTATTACAAACATTGCGTTAGCTCAGAGTTTAATTCAAAAACATAACATGTCTCGTCAAGACGAAAGTCTCAACTCAAGTCGCTTGTCCTCGGCTCAAAGCAATATTTTAGTTGATAATCATCATGATCCATTGGGATTTAAATTGCCGCAAATACAAATTGCAAAGTTTGACGGATCATTCTTTCGTTGGCTTAAGTTCCGAGATACATTTTTATCTATTGTGCACAATAATGAGCGTATCTCTCCTGTTTATAAATTTCATTATCTTATTTCTTATTTAACGGGTGATGCGGCTAGGATAATTTCCAACCTTGAGGTATCAAACTCCAATTATAAAATAGCTTGGAAATTATTACTAGAACGATATGACAATAAGCGTCAGTTGATTAATCATCATTTAAATTCGTTGTTTAGTATCGAACCAGTAACTCGCGATTTCGATAAATCTTTGAAGATTCTAGTAGATAACGTTACTAAAAACCTACGCGCTCTCAGCAGCCTCGGACTGCCTACCGACCAGTGGGACGTGTTGATCATCCATATGATGAGCTCTAAGCTGGATAACAACACACGTTTTAAGTGGGAAGAGTGGCGTGGTGCGTTGGATCAATATCCTACGTTGCAACAATTTTATAAATTTTTGATTGATCGCGCTGATGTCCTTGACTCGATACATAGGAACTCCAATACTTTTAAGTCAACTCCGTCCACATCTAAGGCTACGGCCACTAATTCTAAGCCACAAACAAAATCCTTTGCATGCGTCAGCGATGAAAAGGCAAACAATGCTGCTGCTTCTTCACCTTTCAATTGCGTCATCTGTCATGAAGGGCATCGTATCTATGACTGTCCTACATTCATGGAAAAAGGTATAGAAGAGCGCATAGCTGAAGTCCGCAGATTGCAGCTATGCCCAAACTGTCTTCGCCCTGGGCATATGCTGTTAAATTGCTCGAGGGGCCCATGTCGCGTGTGCAAAGGTAGGCACAACAGCCTGATTCATAAACCTGTTAGGCTGTCTAATAACAATAATTCAATTTCCAGTGCCGTCGATATCAATCTTGATGACACTGACGATACTACAGTAAATTTTTCGAAACAGACTTCCAATCAAGTCCTATTATCTACCGCTCTCATTGAGGTAACCAATCCTCGGACGAAACAAACCGAAAGGGTTCGCGCCTTATTGGATTGCGGTAGTCAATCGTCATTTTTAACGCAATCGCTAAAGGACAGGTTATGTTTACCTACCAATTCCAATTGCCTTGTCAACATAGTTGGCATTGGTAATCAAGTCACAGAATCTTGTGTGGCGCAAGTGAAGTCACTATTAAAGGATTTCAATGTCACATCAGGGTTCCTAGTTCTACCACAAATCACCGGTGACTTACCCAAGTTTCCTATCGATGCTTCCAAGCTAAAGATAGACAAAAATCTAATGCTTGCAGACCCTATGTTTCACCAGCCAGCGCCGACTGATGTCCTCATCGGTGCCGATCTGTTTTGGGATATTCTTGGCCGCGAGCAGATATCTCTCGGTCCTAACTATCCAAAGCTAATGAGTTCCCAATTCGGTTGGATTATTTCAGGTCCTATTGTTGCCAGTACGCAAAGTACATCCATAAGATGTAATCATTCTGTCATTTCTAAGTGTCTGAATGACGACGATATTCAGATAAATCAACAACTCACTAAGTTCTGGGAGCTGGTAGAAGTTCCACTAAGGTCTAAGCTTAGTGAGAGCGAGAAGGCAAGTGAATCGCATTTTTTGTCTCACTCTTTTCGCCTAGATACAGGCAGATTTTCTGTAGGACTGCTACTTAAAGATTCAGCTGATTGTCTTGGGCAATCCTATAACGCTGCTAAGAAAAGATTAATTAATCTTGAGAAACGATTTCGTAAGCAACCTGACGTCAAATCACAATACGTCGAATTCATGCGTGAGTATTCTGACCTAGGTCATCTGTCGGAGTCTCTCATTTCTAAGCCGCATAATTACTATTTTCTATGCCATCACGCTGTCTTCAAAGACTGTAGTGAGTCTACAAAGATTCGTGTCGTTTTTGACGGATCCGCACCTACCTCATCTGGTTATTCAGTCAACGATATATTGAGGGTTGGACCCAACATGCAAGACTCGCTTTTCTCCATACTAATAAGAGCCCGGTTGCATATATACCTCCTGACCGGTGACGTGGAAAAAATGTACCGCCAGGTCCTTATCAATGAGGAGGACCGGAATCTTCAACTTGTACTATGGAGGGAAGATGAGTCTTTGCCCATCAAAACGTGCAGACTGAATACTATTACTTACGGAATGGCAAGTAGTAGCTATTTATATATCGACGACTTGATCACCGGATCTGAAAGTGAATCCGATCTGCGCAATATTCATGAATCTGTTTCTACAGCTCTTCAGAAGGGTTGTTTCAATTTAAGGAAGTTTAAAAAAAACTTACCTTCTATACTCGATTCTAAAATATCAACAAACGACAATTTAATAATATGCCAACCCAGCTGATTTAATATCTCAGGGTATCAGTCCAGATCAACTAGGTAATGCGACGCTATGGTGGTCAGGCCCGTCGTACCTTTTTTTTTTTGTTTACGATGATGGAAATCTGCTTGAAATTCAGATACCGTACTGCATTTAGGGTGCAGCACGGTTATGTGGGGTTGTCACAAGACGACCCACTAAAACCATCCCCGATGGCCTGCCTCAATGCATGTCGAGGGGCTCCGGTTCCTCTTACAGACCTGTCCGGTGCCCCTCTCACATCTTGCCCCTAAGGGCACATCCCAGGGGCGATTAAAATAACCGCCCCCCACATCTCACGGTTTTCGATGGCGCAAGGCCACATGCGCCATCGCCCTCCCTGGATCCGGTAACAGGGGCAGCTAAAGCCCTAACTCCAGACTGCCCACGGATCCAGTGGTCCCCTTACAGGGATTCCGCTTCAGGCGGTGCGGGTGGCTACTGCCTTCGCCCCACCGCCACCATCTCTTATACATATATAATATATATTTACACAACATAATATACATACATATATACATCCACCGGAAAATGGGCACCCAGGCGACACGGCGGGGGATATTCTCAACCCCAGGAAGTAGGGGCCCATCCTTCCCTCCAAATTAAAAACCTAAGGACAAACACAAACAATACTATTTACATCCACCGAAAAATGGGCACCCAGGCGACACGACGGGCGATATGCTCAACCCCAGGAAGTAGGGGCCCATCCTTCCCTCCAACTTAAAACTAAGGACAAACACATTTATATCTGGCCGAGATCGGGTCCAAGACTCCCGATCCCTCCAGATCCCCCTCCGATGGGCACCAGATCCGTTAAGGTATCCAGCCTCCGCTTAAGGCCAAAGATCTTCCGGTGTCTACTGCCCAGTCCTCCCTCACTATTTACAAACGAATCCGGGAGAAAATGGACCACAACTCCCGATTCCACCCGGAAACCTCCTAAAGGGGCTCTAGATCCGAACAAGTCCCCAGACAGGCCCATCCTTGCCCTTCTGAAAGGACCGACCGGAGCCCGGAGCCCCCTTACATCACTATAAGCTAACATACATAGCCCGCCACACTAATAATATATTATACACTTTAATAATATAAAACTCTGAGCGGAACCGGCCCTCAATTCCGATCCCGCTACCAGAGACGTCCTCTTTTTGCCTCATCCACTGCCTCCTTTGCTAATCAAAGGGGTGCTTGGAGAGGCTCCATCCCATTATTTACACAACTACACAACTATGCTAAAATATTTACATCCCTACACAGCTCTTAATCTAAGAAAAATATAATAAATAAATGTACTAAATAGATACGATATTGTAAATAATAAACATAAAAGAATAATATACTTAAATAAATATATAATAATATATCCCATACACCCCCCCAAGTGTTTCTGTCCGCGCCAGCATGTCTGCATCGTAACCTCCATTTGGAGGTATACAAAGCGCCGGAACCCCCTATCCGCAACCCGGGGACGCGCCACGTCGGAGTACCACCTCTCCACCCACTGGGACAACCCAGCAGATCCGTGGAGGCCCGTCGTACCTAACACAACCCGACACTGATTGGCTTATTTTAAATTTTACTCAAATTAAAACACAAGAATTACCTGAATTAAAAACAAGTTTATTATCGAATCACGCTGCATCTGATTTTAAAAATAATGACGATCCTATAATTCAATTTAAAAACTATTTCAATATACTTAAGTTAAAACGTGTAGTTGCATATCTACTTCGTTTTCTATATAACGCTAGACACTCACAAAGGCGTAAAACCGGTTCGTTATCAGCTGACGAACTCGATGCCTCGTTCATACATTTGTGCCGCTTATCTCAGCGTGAATCATTTGCACTTGAATATGACCTGCTAGCGTGCAAAAATTCATTGAGTTCTAAATCTCCTATTTTATCTTTGACTCCTTTCTTTTGTGATGATTTTTTAATCCGAGTAGGAGGTCGACTTGAAGCTTCTAACTTTAATTGTGATAAGAAGCATCCTATACTTTTGCATTCTAAACATCATTTTACTAAGATTTTATTCGAATACGAACATAAACGTAACTTACACGCTGGTCCGCAGCTATTGCTAGCCACAATACGAGAATATGTGTGGCCTAGGAACGGTAGGTATATAGCACGCCGCACCGTGCGTAATTGTTTTAAATGTAGACGACTCCAAGGTAAGACAATGAAACCTATTATGGCACATTTGCCTTCCCATCGCGTTACGCCAAGCTTCCCATTTCAATCCTGTGGCCTAGATTTCGGAGGTCCGTTCTTCATTGTTAATAAAAAGCGACGTGGTTCGATGCTTTTAAAATGCTATCTTTGCATATTTGTTTGTTTACGATACAAATGCGTACATCTCGAACTCGTTAGTGATTTGTCAAAAGATGCTTTTGTTATGACGTTCCGCCGCTTTATTTCGCGTAGAGGAAAGCCATCGGAAGTTTACTGCGATAATGGCCGCAATTTTGTTGCAGGCGCTAAAGAAATCAATCAATTTTTAAAATGTAACTCACATTCTATATCTGACTTTGCATGCGAAGAAGGAATTAAATTTTTATTTTCTCCCGCTTACGCACCTCACTTCGGCGGCATCTTTGAAGCCGGTATAAAACCCGCTAAATTTCATTTAAAACGTGTTATGGGTAATTCTCATTTGACATTCGAAGAATTATCCACTCTTTTCGCACAAGTGGAAGCTGTATTGAATAGTCGGCCTCTTTGTCCTCTATCTACATCCCCTGATGAACTCCTCTGCCTATCTCCTGGAAGTTTCCTCATTGGCCGGGCTCTCACCACAATACTTTCACCCGCTCTTGAGGATAGATAGATAGATAAACTCCTTATTGTGTAAATCATACAGAAAATAAAAACAAAAATAACTGGAATACAGGACTGCAATACGAACAATTTAAACCGTTATGAAAGGTTGCAACAAATATACCAACACTTTTGGCGTCGCTGGCAGCGAGAATATATTGCTGAACTGCAGCAACGGCACAAATGGAAAACCAACTCCTCCAACCCCAAAGTAGGAGATTTGGTACTTATACAAGAAGATGATGTTTCTCCGCTCTGCTGGAAACTTGGACGAATCTCAAGATTATTCTACGGTCCAGCTGACAATATAGCCGAGTTGCAGATGTAACTACTCGAGGAGGATGCTTGCACCGCCCCTTGGTTCGCCTGTGTCCCTTGCCTACTGCTGAGGAATTAGAAGATTGAAAACCGAAGATTTTCAATGGGGGCAGGATGTTAACGCCTGATAGAATATCAATCGCAAGTGTAGTGTGTGTTTGCGCGACCTATTTATAAAGTCAGTAGTTTTGCGTTAGGCACCTGTCATGAGTGAGAGATCACTCCAACTTTAGCTACGCTAAGAACAACACTGTTCCCAAAACCCATATCCATCAAACGCTGTAAAGAGACAATATAATCTTCAATTTGAACTCTGTAATTTCATTAATGTTCCTCTGTGCATTAACAACAAGTGATGGAAAGGTTTTAAAACTTAATAGATCTATTTATGGATTAAAGCAATCTTCCTTGGTTTGGTATGAAAAGGTTAAAGACTGTTTGCTAAATTATGGTTTTCATTTAAGTAAATTTGAACCATGCTTGTTTACAAAGTTTTCTGAGAATGTTAAGATAATTGTAACTATATATGTGACTTTTTAATTTTCTCAAAAAGTTCTAAAGAAACTGAAAAATTAAAAACTGTTCTGAACTCTGAATTCAAATTGAAAGATTTAGGACATGTTAGGCGATACTTAGGTATGAGAATTAATATGAACAAAGAATGTAATACAATAACAGTAGATCAACAGGTATATATTGAACAATTATTGTCAAAGTTTGAGATGTCAGATTGCAAAACTGTAGATACCCCTATTGAGAGTAAATTGAACATAGAAAAGGCAGAAAATTGTGCAGTTAACATTCCATATCAAAGACTGATAGGAAGTCTTATGTATTTAGCTGTTTTGACTAGACCTGACTTATCATATGCTCTTAGTTACCTCAGCCAGTTTAACAATTGCTATAATGATACACATTTTAATTATGCTAAACGTATGTATATTAAGATATTTACAGAAAACTAAACATTATTGTTTAAGATATAGTAAGAATAATGCAAGTCTATTAGGTTTTGTTGATGCAGACTGGGCTAGTGATATTCTAGATCGAAAGTCTTATACTGGGTTCTGTTTTGTTATGAATGGTTCTGTAATATCCTGGCAGAGTAAAAAACAAAAGACTGTCTCCTTGTCTAGCACTGAGGCAGAATATGTAGCTCTTTCCGAGGCATCTAGAGAAGCTGTTTACTTAAGAAATCTGATGTATGAAATTACTGGTAAACAATATGTAATTAAATTGAAATGTGATAATCAAAGTGCATTAAAATTAGCAACAAGTTATCAGGCACACACTAGATCAAAACATATAGATGTTCGTTTTCATTATGTAAGAGATGCTGTAAAAAAGAAATTAATTGATATTGAATACATTTCGACACAGGAAATGCCCGCTGACTTGTTGACCAAAGGTCTGTTGGCACATAAGCATTATAAATTTATGGATATGCTAGGAATTAGATCTAAATAAAAACACAATATTTGTAAAAAGGTTTAGATTTATTTTGTTATGTGGGGATGTTGTAATGTTGGTAACAAAATGTTTTTTTATCTATGGTTTGTCTTACTTGAATAAAGTCTGTCATGTGAAAGAAGTTAACGTGGTTTTAATATTTATTCTCTATGTCAGGTGCTTACAGTGAGACAACTCTTTATCTTGGCAGTTATTCTACGCAAGCACTCCCATCTTTCATTCGACTCCAATTTGGCTGCAACGAAGCGTCGTTCGGATATTGTATGCAGAGTAGAGATATGCAAGTCGGTTATTGCGAGAAGACATTTCTTATTTTTAAGCAATTCACTTTATAACCGCTCGTTTGGTTTTGGTCAGTTTACTTACCAAGATTTTTTAGCCGTCGTTTGGTTTTGGTAAGTAAACTGACCAGTGAGTCATCGCTGAGTCATCGTTCCACGAAAACAATTGTCATTTTTAAACTATGGTGTTTATCAACTTCTTCTTTGTTTTGTAGCCTTCTCAATGAAGTTGACAATGACAATAACAAATAAAATTTACGTAGCCCAAGAAAAAATAATTTTATTCGATTAAATTAAAATTAAAAAAAAGATTACGCAAAAAAAATGCATAAAAAATGCACTTTATAATTACGATCAAAAAATATTTTGTTCTAAGACACCTAAATGTTATGTTATATATAGTGAGGTTATACCACATACTATGTATATACCGCAAAACATGTAGATATATGATAATACATTTTGAATTACAAACAAAAGTATTTTTTATATAAAATTAAATCAATAATTAATAGAAAATAATTTTTACGCTGTATATCCCGAACACAGACTACATTATGAATGATTCTACTGACAAGCTTCATTCAAACCCTTTCCATAGAGCGTAAATACCACGCTACGCTCCATTGTAAAAACCGAGCCAGTATCCACTTAGCGCTGACGCGGAGCGCCCGCGGAGCGCCCGCCGTTTTTCCCGCCAAAACGCAAACCAATTAAGGGTCGAAAAATTATTTTCGCGTAACCAAACTAGTGGTTATTAGAATAAACAAAGTTCTTAACATTTACCCGCTTACTTTATTTGAATGTAAAACCAAATGTTTTAAATGGCTACTTACTCTCAGTTATGACGAAACCGAAAGTTTTGTAAAACCCTGTAATAAAAAAAAACAAACGCAAGCACGCCTTTATTCACATATTAATTATTTATTTGTTTGTTCAAACATTCACTCACATACACACACACACAACCACACACACACACACACATAACAGAGAGTATTCAAATATTTAAATTTATTATTTCATTTTAAATGTGTAATTTTCTGTTTTTCTGTTTTTAGATGTAATGTATCTTATCTTATTTTAGTAGTATGTTTTTGTTTTGTTTACGGAACTTATGACTGTCATGTTCGGAGGAGGGCGCTGACTCTGCAACACAGTTTTTTAACTTTTGCGGTAGTTCAACGTTCCCATTGTTTTTGTATCAAATGTTTTTGTTCCCAATAATTTTTTTTGTATTATTTTTTTTGTATTTCTATATACATTGATTACTTGTGTAAAACAGAGAACTAACCTTAAATGTAAAACCAGCCTTACTCGTAAAAATATTACATTATTCAAGTGTTAAACCATAGATTTCAGAAGCATAAGCATAAGTTTATGATTTCTTTTATCAAAATTATCCATAAATCTATCACGGCCAGACTGACCTGAACTTCGTTCTCGAAGTTCACGTCACATTTTTTTTAAACCTCCCTGTAATACCAGTAGAACAGTTTTATATTCTTCGTACACATTTTACTTTTCATTAACCTTCGTGTTATACAAGTATATCAGTTTTATATCTTTCGTACACTTTTTTATTTTCATCAACCTCCTGCTATAGAGGTACAAGTAGAACAGTTTTATATCTTTCTTACATGTTTTACTTTTCACTAACCTTCCTGTTATACAAGTATAGCAGTTTTATATCTTTCGTACACATTTTACTTTTCATCAACCCCCTGCTATACAAGTAGAACAGTTCTATATCTTTCGTACATGTATTTACTTTGCATTAAACCTTCCTGTTATACAAGTATATCAGTTTTAAAACATCAAATTATTAATCTATCACGGTACATCCAATCAAAAAATATTTTCCTTTAAATTAATCTTAATGTTTATCGTTCCTTTTATGTTATACTTTTATTTATATTCATTTTCACGTTGTTATACCAAAACATTTATCACTACTTTATCAAATCAATCCTTGAATTACAATTGTATTAAACCAATACACTTTTTGAGTGTTTAATGATTTTTTGGGTCCCAGTAAAATGCATAATGCAATTAGTTTATTTATTATTGAATCAATTTAATACATTTTTAACCTAGTACTTGATTTTTTTCCTTATTACTTTTATTCTTATTATCTTCCGTCGTATGATAGTCTTTCAATGTCAATTTTATTGATTTAGAAATATTACTATACTTAGATACTTTACATAGATTTAAGTATCGGTTATATGGTATACTTTGTCAAGTAGACCTCAGTCTCAATCATTTTTTTTCTATGAATTCTGTTTCCTTACGAACCTACTATATACATATATATATATATACATTATATATATTTTACTGGCCATGGATAAATATGTGGATAGCGCAGTGAACTACATTGTTAATAATATTGTGCTTATAATTAAGTATTCTAATATTGTTACCTTTACTATACACAATGTTGTCGTTTGTTATTCCTAAAATAAATAAATAAATTAATTTAACTAGTTTGAGATGTTCAATGTACTTATCATTTATTGTAATTGAATTATTAATATTGCTTTCTTATAAAGTTATTGCTCATAATATTATTGTTGAGTTTATTCATATTATTCTGTATATAATAAAGATCTATGTAGTATAATGTATTAAGTATATCAGTCATTTAGTACCCATAACACAAGCTCTGCTTAGCTTGGGGCTAGATGATGCTGTGTGATTGGTCCAGAATTATTTATTTATTTATTTATTTTTATTGTATTTGCTCAAATGATTACAAGTACTATTGTTATTTATTTTTATTTATGTAATTTGAGTTTTAAAAAAACGTTATTTAAACGATCAGCACTATATCTAGGCATTGCAGTGCAAATATCTACTTAATTGTACATTTATAATTGATTGTGAACTATTTATGTAGGCTAGCTTGTGTAGATAGTACATTTATTTTCTTCTCTATTCAACTATAACCTCATGATAATGATGATGATGGGGAAAATCTAGTGACTTTTAAACTATTGTGTATGGTGTTTGTTGTGTCTCCTGTTACAGTTTATATAACCATTTGTATAATCACTAATTGAATATTAAAGTAATTAGGTAAAGTTAAAGGTATGCTGTTTGGCAACTTATGTTATAGACAAGTTTTAGATATATACATACGTATTTCCGTTTGCCACGACTTGACAAGGAATTGCCAAACAATGTGTATAACTGTTGTAATAATCGAGTATTGAATTATTACTATTAATAACGGTACAGTGATACAATAGTACCTTCGTATTTATCATCAGTAAGTATCAGGTACTGTGATTTAGAGTTTTATGTGTGCGTGGTCTATATAAAGCCATCAGCTAAAGATGAAGACTACATGAACTGGTTCTGTAAAGTAGAAGAAAACGTGAATGTATTACCAAAAAATTGTGCTGTGATAATAGTGGGAGATTTAAACTTAAATAGTGCTAGTCTGAACATCAATAATTACCTAAACTATTTTCTAAACTATTGTGGCTTAACAGAGCAAAATGCTATTTTTAATGTAACGGGTAGTAAGTTAGATATAGTTTTAACGAATAACATTGGAGACGTGAGTGTCAACACGTGTGACGATGGATTAGTGAATAATACGGATAGATACCATCCGCCACTAGAAATAACTATAAGTGTTATGAACGCAGGTAAGGAACTAATGCTCGAATCTAGCAACATTGAACCCACAACTGATTGGAACTTTCAAAAAGCCGATTTCATCTCACTGTACGAACTTTTGAGCACTACTTCCTGGGATACAGTTCTGCAAGAAAGTAATGTAAACGACGCTGTAACATCATTGTATTCCTTGTTCTACAACAATTTCAATAAGTGTATACCTAAAAAAGTCCGTAGTAAAAAGTGTTCCCGTAGATACCCAACCTGGTATACTAAACAAATTATTGTAAACCTTAAACTGAAAGGGCTGTTGCATAAAATTTGGAAAAAAACAAGCGATATTTATTTATACTCATTCTTTAAAGCTATCCGAGCAGCCATTAAAACAGATATATCTTATGCTTTCCATGAATATAAAAGATGTATTGAAAAAGAAGTTAATATAAATCCCCGAAAATTCTGGAATTATGTCAAGAGCCTCAAGACTAAAGGAGGATTTGATCCTAGCATTGTGCACGAAGGGCGTAAGTACATTGGCAAAGATGCAGCTGCGGCCTTCGCACTGTATTTCAGCAGTGTTTTTCTTCCAAGAATCCCTGAACTAAACCCTCATAACATCATATCTTGCAAGGAGTACACTAGCATTCATATTTCTGAAATTTCCACGGCCGATGTCATAGCCGGCATCAAAAAACTTAAACCTAAAAGCTCTCTTGGTCCCGACAATATTCCACCATATATTTTGAAGGCTTTCAGCACAAAGCTAGCTCCTCCTCTAGCTTATATATTCAATTTATCCATACAATCAGGAAACTACCCCGAACTTTGGAAACAATCGCGTGTAGTTCCAGTTTTTAAAACCGGAGATAAGACACTTGTTGATAATTATAGACCAATTGCTATCCTTTCTTCTCTAGCCAAACTCTTCGAAACTGTCCTTCACACGAAGATTTATAAACAGGTAGAAGCATATTTAGATAACGCACAGCATGCTTTCCGCAAAGGACGGTCAGTTACTACGAATTTATTGACCCTAGTCGATTATGTAGCAAACAACCTGGATTCAAATACACAAGTAGATGTAATTTACTTAGACTTTAAAAAAGTTTTTGACCAAATTGATAATGACATTCTACTAAGTAAATTGAGTGTATTTGGTTTTTCTCCGGGCTTATTGCGCTTATTTGCGGATTACTTACGTGATCGAAGTCAATTTGTCCGTCTTGGTTGCTTCGACTCACTATCCGATCATACAAGATCTGGAATAAGTCAGGGATCTTCTTTAGGACCCTTGCTTTTCACAATGATGATTGACGACCTTACAAAGAATTTATCTCTAGTTAAATGCCTTATCTATGCCGATGACGTCAAGTTATACCTGGATATAAAATCATCTCAAGATTGCTTTGCATTGCAAAAGGACTTAGATGCAGTAAAAAGCTGGTGCCAAATCAATAAACTTAATCTGAACATCAAAAAATGCCAAGTAATGAGCTTCACTCGATCAGAAAGACCAATTCATTTTCAATATAATATTGATGGCGAACCACTAATTAGATGTAATTTTGTAAAAGACCTAGGAGTCCTTTTTGATCCCGAACTTACTTTCCACAATCACATGCGTACCATCACAATTGATTGTTTTAAAAGACTTGGTTTTGTCAATCGTACCTGTCGAGATTTCTCTAACGTTATGGCCATAAGAACGCTGTATACCGCGCTAGTCAGGTCTAAGTTGGAAGTCTGCTCTTGTGTATGGAATCCCCATGAAACCACGTACACACTTATGATCGAAAAGGTTCAGAAACGATTTTTGAGATACTTATATCACAAAGTATTTGGATATTATCCTTTCCTTTATCCAACTAAATTCCTTCAGGGCACATTGGGCTATAATTCTTTGGAAACGCGTAGACAATCGGATCAAATTCTTACTATCTGTCGTATTCTGAGGAGTACTCTTGACTGCCCAGAACTATTATGTGAAGTCAGTAGACTATATGTACCTGAGAATAGGACGAGATTCCGTCCTGGTCGAGTGCCGCTATTTGCTGTAAGCACATCGCGTACTGTGGCGCGTCAAATGTCTCCCGTCTGTCGCGTACAAAAGCACTTAAATATTTTATTAAAATCCCAAACACAGAATGTAGATATATTTGTAGATAGATGGCGGGCACTAGAAAGATCTTGCCTAACCTATTGTGAGAACATTTAATTTATTATTATTACCATACTATTATTTCTATGTTTTATTAATGAGAATTGTGTGCTTTATTTTTGTTCTACTTCATTGCTATTTTTATTATTTGATTTTAAAGTATGTTGTTATTGCATGAATTTTAAAGTATATTAAAGTTACGAATAAGTTCCTTTGTCGTGCAATATGCAACTCTAACCTGAATTTAATGTTTTTAGATATGATGGATGTAATGATTTAGATTAAGTATCTGTTATGTTACATTTATTTTTTGAACAACAATAAACAATAAACAATTTAATAAGTTCTAATAAACAAAATGTTACTTCCGATGTCACTTGATTGGCCTAGAAATATCAGACCAATGAGAGGCTCGCATTTTCCGCCAATAAGACGCTGGTATGATAAGGCGGCGTGGTGACCCAACGTTTTTGGGGAATATTCCATTATATCGGCAGGACAAGTGGTGAGCAGTAAGGTACCAAAGTTGAAGCATAAGGATTAAGGCAAAGAGCAAGTTTGAATGTAAAGTGTTAAGGTACAGAAAGTATGATAAAGTTTCTCATATCTTTGAGATTATTGTCTTTATTATCTCAGAAGTGGAATATGACCAGTGACGCCCACAAGCCAAAGACTCGTGTAAGTACATATCCGCGATTTAAGTTTTTTTTCATCACCGTTCAATTTTGCGGTAGAATTTACGAGTCATGTTACGTAACTGAAGGAAAATAAATACAAAGTTTGATCGCACGTGTTTCAACCAATGAGCACTGGTAAAAGAAAGTGATCGGGGCACTCCTCGTATTTCTTTAACGTGGTGAATCACCGTCAAATACGTGGCAAGGGTACTCCTTTGTAGTAATTAACGATTTCATTGGTTTTTACATGGGACATGCGAAAATGAATTATTAGCACTATTGTGTTTTTTTTTCAACAAGAATTTAAAACATTATTGTACCTGGTAGTACAGGGCTGTTGTTTTGATTCCTATAAAAGGTAATAATGGTATAACGTAGTGAATACCTATCTTGATATTTAAATGTTTTGTGAACGTGGAGGTTTATGAAAGACTACATGCATAATTAGGCTAACGTACCTATTTTGAGTATTTTATGCATATAATCTACCAAGTGTCTTCAATCTTCAAAGTATATAATCACAAGTAAAAATAATTTGGTTATTTCATTTATTTTTCAGGGACCATGGGTTAAGACAAAATCTGCAAACGCCATGGACTGCCTCGAGAGGAAGAGCGCGGTCGCTAGCACTAACAAGTGCCAAGAGCGCAAGTGGGTCCGCTTCCAGTATGCATCCCGGACAACAGACACATTCGAGGTATCATGAAGGTCGGTCACCCCGTAACCGATAAAGCAGTGAGTGTTTTTATAAAGTTTTTGTAAAGTTTATTTTCTCAATGTATACATATAAAACATGTAGTTTAAGACTAACACCCATATCTTTAGACAATTCCTCAACTCAGTCAGTTCGTAGACAGCGAACACCACTGACGCGTACAAGACCGGTTTTGCGTTCCTGCTCACTACCAGCGATTGTCAAACTTTTACCCAAACTGCGCATCTTCATTACGTTACACAATGTACAAGTGTGCTAGCTGTTCGGAAGAATTTACAGATGGTCCGCAGTGCTCAGTCTGTATGGGCCGTTTCGACTTCGGTTGCGCCGGTGTCACCGAACATGGATTTCGTCGACTGGGAGAAGTTCGCAAATTAGCTTGGAAATGTTCATCGTGTAAAAATACCAGGACACCAAGCCCGTTACCACCTCCAACTACCCATCCAGCCCCCAAGTCACCCGGACCAGCGGACATGGATGCAGTACTTACTGAGTTGAAGCGATTATCTCATCAAATTGCTTTGCTGCCAGGGCTTGACGAGGCTGTTCAAAACATCAAGACTGAACTATCAGCACTGAAATCCATCAAATCGGAAATTGCTGATATAAAATCATCAATAGATTTCGTCGACCATAAAATGGGGGCATTGTCAGAAAAAATCCTGGAGATGGAAAAGGATATAAAAACCCTCAAGAAGACCAAGCAGGATGTTGATTATCTGCAGCTACGGGTGGATAAACTGGAGGCACACAACCTTGAGATGGAGCAAAGATCGCGCCTAAACAATCTTGAAATTAAAGGGGTTCCGACCTCGAACTCCGAGAATCTCTTCGAGGTAGTGTCAAAGATTGGAAAGCATATCAAGTGTACCATTCCTAAGGAACAGATAAACTACGTAGCCAGGATCCCTATGCGAAACAGTAAGGACAACAAGACTATTATAGTTGCAGTGCACAGCAGGTACATAAAAGATGAATTCTTAGCTGCCGCCAAGAAATGCACCATATCTGCGTCAACCCTTGGGATGACTGGGAATAGTATAATATTCGTCAATGATCATCTAACCATGGAAAATAAAATTCTACTCAACAAGGTCAAGGTCATAGCAAAGGAGAAAGGGTATGCTTTCACATGGGTGCGAGGTTGCAAAATCTTCGTTCGGAAAAACGAAAACTCACCAAAAAACCAAATACGTGCAGAAACAGATTTAAAAAAGTTGTAGTGTTTTATGTGTATTTTCACTTGCTTACTCTTGTTTTAAAATTCTGTTGTGAAAAGTTTTGCTCTGATAGTTTGAGAAACGTTGCCTTGCTAACTGATTCTTTCTATGCACCTGTTATGCGTCATACCGCTCCTAGCTTATCGCTACCCACAACGGTAAGTCAGCTGGCCATTTGCTATTGTCTCTTTTGTTTCTCTAATTGCCTTTATGCTCCTTCGTATTTCGTTCAAACTATGTTATCTACCTTTAAAATGTTGCCCTCATTTAGCATATTAATTTTAGTATTCGTGCGCTTTTGTATGCCTACACTAAGAATAAATAAATTCTCTTTTAATAATGATTAGCTTTTATTACCAAAACGTACGCGGCTTACGTACTAAAACGGCTATGTTCTATAGAAATGTTTGCTTAAATTCATATGATATTATTGGTATTACGGAATCATGGTTAAATAATAGTGTCAAAGATAGTGAGTTATTTGATGATCGATATATTGTTTTTAGACGGGATCGTAACTATGCATTAACGGGACAGGGGAAGGGGGGTGGAGTATTGTTGGCGGTTCGTCGTGAACTTGCGGCTGAGTGCCGTAGCGAGTGGTTATCATCAGCTGAGGATATGTGGGTGACTTTGACGATTAAAAACCGCAACCCGCGTTCAGTATATAAAATGCATGTTTGTGTAATTTATGTTTGCAACGAAAACCTTGGTAATTCTTTGGCACAGCAGATCTCGAATTTTGCGGAGAAATTGTCTAGCATTGTTTTGGAAAACCCCTTAGATAAATTTATAATACTTGGAGATTTTAACATGCCATACATCTTATGGACACCGACTACAGACAGTATGCATTTATCACCTACTAATTTACAAGGCTCACATCAAACTGATTTTATTGATATTCTAAATACATGTAACTTATCGCAATATAATAATGTTTATAACACTAGCCACGACCGGTTACTTGATCTAATTTTTTCTAATAGCAATGTATTGGTCCGTGCCTGCGATTGTCCCATAGTACCTGAGGACCCTCATCACCGATCTATAGTAACAGCTGTTGACTTTGTTCAGCTCCATACAATACATCCAAGATCTTACACCAAGTATCTATATCAGGACGCCGATTTCAGTTTACTATGTTCCAAACTAGATGCTGTTGATTGGATTAATGAACTTAGTACTGGAAATATGGAAGACGCTGTTAGTTTTATGTATAACACCATATATGACCTGCGTAATACTTTTATTCCCTCTAAGACAGTGCTGCCCTCTCGTAAATACCCATTATGGTACAAAAGGCCTCTCATAAAAATGCTCCGTGAAAAAGCCAAGTATCATAAAAAATTTAAAATATACGGAAACCAGCATGATTGGGACTCTTTTGTAATGTTGAGAGCGAGAGCGCAAACCATGGAAAAAGAAATGTACAGTACTTATATAAATAATATTGAAGACCTAATTACAAATAACCCACGCTTATTTTGGACTTACGTAAAGAGTAAGCACAACTCGAATAGCTACCCTTCGGTAATGCAGTATGGTGTCAGATCCTCTGACCAGGGGTATGAAATCTGTAATATGTTTGCTGAATACTTCCACTCCACTTTTCTAGATAACTCATCACGACAGGTACATTCCGATAATGCCATCTTGCCGATGTATTCATCTTGCGGTGACATTGGTATGGTCGAAGTGGTTGAGGAGGAGGTGCTTCGTCTTATCAAAGCCCTCGATCTGAGTAAGTCGGCGGGACCTGATAGTATCCCCGCGATTTTTATAGTTAGATGTGCTGAAAGTCTAGTCGTCCCTCTCACTATATTGTATCGGCGGTCATTAACGGAAGGCATTGTACCCGACATATGGAAGTCGGCCTATGTCACGCCCATACACAAAAAAGGTCCAAAAATTGCCGTGGAAAATTATAGGCCCATATCTAAACTCTGCTTGTTTGCCAAAGTGCTGGAAAAAATAGTGTATACACAAGTTTACTCTGCGCTGCGAAATGATCTCATGCCGCAGCAGCATGGCTTTCTTAGAGGTCGGTCTACGACATCTAACCTCCTTGTTTGCGCTGAATACCTCTCAAAAGTCATGGCAGAGCCATCGCAGGTAGACATTGTTTATACTGATTATTCTAAGTGTTTTGATCGTATTGACCACTTTGTCTTGCTTCAGAAGCTAGACCAAGTTGGAATAAGAGGAAATCTGTTCCGATGGTTTACATCATATGTCCACAACAGGTGTCAAACGATAGTACTAAGCGGATATTCATCTTCGCCCATGTTAATCCCTTCAGGAGTGCCGCAGGGATCGCTTCTGGGTCCTTTACTTTTCGCTATATTTATTAACGACATCTCTTCTTGCTTCTTATATTCTAAAATACTTCTTTACGCTGATGACATGAAAATTCTTACTAATATACAGTCCCTTACAGATGCACGCCGTCTGCAAGAAGATTTAACTAGGTTTCAAGATTATTGTACTTCTAATAAACTAGATATAAATGTCTCCAAGTGCTTTGTGTGCTCTTTTACACGTAAACAAACAGCCTATCAATTTGAATATGCTTTGCTTAATACACCTCTCTCACGGGTTGCTACCATCCGAGACTTGGGTGTATCGTTCGATCGTAAGCTGCTATTTGACAATCATGTTGATAGCATAGTAAATAAAGCGTCCAAAGCACTTGGCTTCGTTTTGCGAATGTCATCAGAATTCTCTAACATCAAGACTATAAAAATTTTGTATTGCGCATTTGTGCGTAGTCATTTAGAATACGCCTCTCCAGTATGGAATCCGTGCTACGACGTCTACACTCAGCGATTAGAAGGCATCCAGAAGAGGTTTTTGCGGTATCTCCAGTATCGCGCCAAGGTTTTTCTTCCAGACTATTTAACTAGATGTCGCAAATTTCACTTTCTCCCTCTCTATGAAAGAAGGAATATATCTGATCTGTCCTACCTCTTCGGCATAGCAAATGGCAAAGTGGACTGTCCAGAACTGCTGGAACTGCTAGGGTTACGCACTAGCAGGGCTGCATTGAGGAACCCCAACACGTTACACGTACCGCGAGTTACCACAAACTATAGGCAAAATGCATTCATTATCAGAGCATGTAATTCTTTCAATAATCTAACAAAGGCAAACATAGACCTCGACATTTTTAATTTGTCAATATTAAAATTAAAGCGAATTCTTAAGAGCGTTTACGCCTTCCATGCGCAGTTTGGCTCAAAAACAGTACTTTTCAAACCCGTTAATATCATGAACCACTTATTTTACACCATATGTTAATTAATAATAATTTTAGGAAATTTAGTTGTCCAAATAGTTAGTAAAGAAAATATTTCGATTAATATAGTATGTACGCGTTCTATCAAGATAACTTGTTAGAGGTTTTCTTAATTTCCCATTTAGCATCAGTTTCGAAGCTCAATATATTATGAAAATACTGATATATCTAATTAACAAAAAATAATGACCAATCAATAAGATCCTTAGGAAAATAGTTAGTTAGTTAGATGTTTGATTTTCTTATCTTACTATGAGAAATCAAAATTCAAAAAATGTGAAATATTACGAAATTAAAATGGTTTTTTCACCGATATACCTTATCTAATTTAATAAAATAATCGCTTACCAATAAAGTAGAGCATCTTCTTTAAAATCGTACATTTAATTTTTTTATTATTTTGTTGTTATTATTTTTCTGTAAATATTTTAAAACTACGATAAAACGCTGCGCGCAAATCATTTCAAGTCAGTCCGCCGCAAGGCTTCCTAGAGTGTGGATATGTCGCTTGGCGCTCTGACTGACCTGTGTTGACCTTTGTCGTGCGTATAGGGCGAGCGGACAATTATAGCGTCATCGAATAATTTTGGTACTTTGGTGAGTAAAATATTTTTGAGATTATTTTTGATGGCAAACATAATTTTAGAAATTTATATTGTAACAAATCATATTTCAGACATAATGGGAAATAAAACAAAGTTATTTTTAGCGAAGAAACGAAAGCGCAAAAATGTAGAAAACATGGAAAATGCAAGAGCTAAAAGGTTGGTATATAAACAAGTTACTATGTTATACTAGCTTCAACCCACGGCTTCGCCAATGTTAGATACACATTACAGATTTTCCTATCCTTATACATGTACTATACTGATATGTTTATTCATATTATATAATAATATATTTTTGTATATTGTAGGTCTATGTGGGCTTCTAAGCAAATGTGGCAAGTTTCATAATATTTATTTATGTATGTTTGTCCGCGCATTTCTCTGAAACTATAAGGTAGATTTTTAATAATTTTGGGCTGGCTCCGACTTTAAAAAGAATCCAAGAATTTTTGCTTCTGAGCGTTTGAGCTTGAATTTTTGCTTGAGCTTCTACGTCTTGAGGTCTGTTTAAATTTTTTTAGTTACTTTTTATAAACCTACGTATGTTTCATCAACATTATTTTCTTTTATTTATTTACTGCATTTTGCCGTGGGTGCCGGCAGTAGAATGATACCCCTTCTCTCATGCCCATGGATGCAGTACGAGCCTGCTAAGAGATACCTCCGGAAGATGGGCAGCAGCGTCTATCCGTGTATCAACATCCCATACTGCGCTAACCAACCCGCCTGGCAAGCGTGGTGAGTATGGCAACTACCCCTCATGGAGATCCATGAGGGAGGCCTATGTTCATCAGTGGACGTTTTAGGGCTGAAATGATTTACTGCATAATGCTTGCTTTCAAATAACAAGGTGTGTGCTTATTGGTTGATGGTTTCACTTCAGCCAATATAAAAAAAACTCAAGTGAAGAAAATTAGAAAGTAGTTTAGTGTGAAAACCAAAATATGGAGGTACATAGTATTAACGTTATTTTAAACTATTAAAATGTAAATTACTTTTTTCTCCTTTCACGTCATAATACGCCATCACCGATGATTTAATAATAAATACTGTTTTTTTTTCTACAATTCTAAAGTCTACAAACGCACATGGTGTTACCAGTGATGACATATGGAATCAAAACGTGGTCATTCACGATTGGCCTCATGAATTAGCTCAGAGTCGCTCAACGAGCTATGGAGAGGGCTATGCTCGGGGTTTCTTTACGCGATCGAATCAGAAATGAGGAGATACGTAGCACGTTGAAGTGGCAATGGGCAGGCCATGTAGCTCGCAGAATAGATGGCCGATGGGGCTGAAAAGTTCTCGAGTGGAGGCAACGGCAACTGCGGCAAGCGCAGCGTAGGACGTCCACCAACAAGATGGGATGATGACCTGGTGTAGACCGCAGGTGGATGCAGATCGCTTCCAACCACAATAACTGGAAATCCATGAGGGAGGCCTATGTCCAGCAGTGGACGTCCTACGGCTGAAATGATGATGATGACTGTATTTTTTTCAGGATTCTGTATTAGTCAAAAAGAAAGGAAGGGTATCCATCCTCGTGCGTGCTCCATTCTACCCTAAGTATTTTAAAACATTGTTGTTATCATGTAAAATATTTTTATGGCGTAACGTTCTTTTGGCAAATATTTTGCAAAAGGAACGGAACGTACCATTTCTATCTTCTTCTTCTTATCGTATGGCTTTTGTGTTTGGTTTTCCATAATTCTGCCAGTGTCAAGTTCGTAATCTTTAGAAAGTTCAAATTATTGGATAAAAGTTAACAAAAAAGGAAACAGTTCTTTTAACAATTTTGAGAGGAAATCTATTCTAAGGTCACAGATAATTTTAGTTCACTAGTTGGTATATTTTTCTACGTTCCGCTTTACATTTCACGTTCCGTTGCTTTTGCATGCTTTATTCCTATTCATTTTATTTTTGTTTTAATAAGTATTTGTTATTGTTTAATTATTTATGTTTTGTTTTTCAATTAGTTACAAAACCGCTGGCCACTGCTCGTGGTATCACTTACCTTTTAGGAGGGGTCTGAAAACTAGCGTTCCTTCGTGTTATGGTGCGAAGGAACACAAGCTGACATCCGTCCCTTCTGGTTTTACTGCAGCACATCTTTCACTACCTACTCTTAGGGTCAATGACTGGATTACCGGTAGGATAGTACCTAGAGAAGTATATTTCTTGTTGTGGTTGGGGCATACGGCAGCTTACTGCCTACTATGTATTTTTGTTTTAACTTTGTTTAAAGGTTCGATTTATTGTTATTATTATTATTTTTTCATTGTTATCCTTTGCCTTATGTACCTAGAATTACTCAACCTGTTTAATTTTAATTTGGTACTTGCAATGTTATTGCTATTGGTGCTAGGTACTATGTTATATATTATTTTTCTTTGTGTCTTTTGTTCTATGCTTGTGCTGTAATGTAAACCAAATAAATATATTTCTATTCTATTCTAATAGTCTCACCATCTGAAAACATAGAACTGTCAAATTTGGTAAGCTATCTTAAGTAGTTAAAAAAATCAGACCACTAGATTCTACACTACTTTATATTATAATCTTTTTACTATTTTATGCTTATGTTAACCTAAACTTAAAAAAAATGTTGTTTAAATTCTTATGTTTTAATTTGCAGGCAAAATTCCAATTCAAATAAGTACGGTGTTTGAGGGCCGCAGAATAATTGAAAAAAAAATCTAAGTCGATGCCGCTAAGAACCACGACATATTAATTTTATTTATTATTAATGTAAAACATTTAATAATAATGTAAAATAAACTCGACTTTATCCGTACCAAAGAGTTTTATTTGTACCTACTCGTAACTTAGTAATATGTTTAAGTTCAAATTTAAATTAAATAATTGCTATAACAATTTCACTAGAATGGATCAAAGTGGTTAAGTATGACTATAACATAATAGAACGCGCCAGCGCTACTCACACTGTTACGCTCGCTTCTGTGTGGGTCTGAATTACCTAAACTTGACATCGCGCGCTAGGCGTAAACGCTCTTAATGACAGATTTTTCAACTTAAACAGCGATGAACCTGTATAATGTATGTAGTGTAAGCCATCATTTAAAATAAATTCAGTAATCCATGTATTCACTATGTCTGAAAGCAAGCTTTGCACCTTTTTGTAATCTAGTATTCACTATTCTTGTTATTTACTGTCATTAATAGTGACTTTTACAATATTTTAACCGCAATCTCATGCATTATAATTTATAATTGATATTTTCAAATGTAAACAGTTCAAGTACTAATTGGCGAGAATCTTGTAAACATGTATTGACAGTAAAGTGACTTTTGACAGCTGGTCTTGACGTTGACATTTCGTTTTAAAACATTCCATGGTATTTGTCACAGTATGGCCACAATTAAAATAATTTATAAGAAACGTTACGAATCGGATACGTTAAGACTAGTGCTGCCATCTGTCGCGAGAGGGCCGGCATGACGAATGTCGGTAGGCCCGACCAAGTTAAGGGGGTATTAGAACAAGCCTATAAAATAAGAAATAAAGATTGTACAGCTCATTTTCCTTTTCGTCCGCTGATGAATAAACTGGTATCGCTGCTACACTTCTGTCTTTTATTCAACAAATCAGAAGTGGTCGTCGAGTCCACGCTGCGTGCTCTATCCTGAACCATGAGCCAACGTCGAAGGCTTCCTGTTATAAGCAATGACGAGGAACCGGATCTGCAAGAAACGCCACCACCACCATCGCCACGGGAGCCACCTTCCAAGAAGAAAAGAAAAATCCACCTCGTCCAACCAACAACGATCGGCTTGAAAATATGCTGGAGCAGTTCATGAGCAATCAAGCAGCCAGGTGATCCGAATCAACGGTACAACCGGATAGAACAATAACCTCATCGAAGCCTCAACAGAAAATACAAGGTACACAAAAAAAATAATTCTTTGAAAATGTAGCAGGCGATTGATTAGAAACAATAGCACATTCCAGTTCATAAATTTTGCTATCTACCCTCAATAATTTTCAATTCCAAGCATGTCATCATTAGGTAACATTAGATCCAACACATCCAATCGACATAAACCCAAATAAGAATATCCATTACCTGACATTTTATGTAAAACTTGAAAACGTGCTGAAATTTGATGGTGACATTAATGCTACTTCTATTTTCACATGTGTACACCGTCTGGAGTCCTTGGCGAAAATCTACGGCTGGGATTAATGAACACTGGTCTACCACATGACAGCCTGCCGAGGATTAGCAGCAAAGCTTTACTACTTCGTCACCATGAACATGCAACAAGAAGAAAAGGTACTCAACTTCTACTCTAAAAAAATAGCTATGGGTAAATCTTGTAAACTTTCTGATGACTTAATATGCGATGTAATTATTTTTAAATTAAATGACCCTTTATTGAACGTAAGAGCTCGTGGTATTGGTACGCGTTCTTTACTTAGTTAATTAACAATGCTTCATTAGATACGTCATCTCATCTCAAGTTAAATCAAAATCAAGTTAAAACTGAGAATTGTAGGCTTAAAATGTGTTCTCATTACAACAAACTACGTCACATGCGTAAAGAGCATAAAGTTTCCTAGAATAATTTTGTTTTGTTATACGAGTATTCAAAATGATGGGATAGAAGTGGGTAGACAGAAGAAAAAAAATAACATAAACACGGGAATTTATCGTGTTGAACAAGCATTGGTACGGGGGAAGCTTAGCTTAGCTTGCTATAGCTTGAAAAACTAAATCGACAACTACTAACGTAAACTAGGAAGAATCTTACCGATAATCAACACTTTATTTTTTATTGTTCTATAATGTAGGTACCTACAGTGGTGTTGGCAATGGTGATAGGTAGCATTAGTAGGGCACAATAATAACTATAGAAGAGAGGAATAATTCCCGGCATGTCGTTTTCTTGTTGGCTCGAAACCCCTTAAAATGAATCACGTTACGTCAAAGTCTTCTTTTGCCGAGATCCCTTTTATAGTGCCGCCGTAGCGCTTGGTCGATGACGCGTTTAGTCGATTCTCTGTTTAAAAAGCCGTCTAGGCAGCTACGTAGCCATGTTTACACGTTAAGTACAGTCAGACGGGAAGACGTCATTGTTAATGTTCATACTAGATAATAAGGTTATAATATCCCACTAATATTATAAAGCCGAAAGTTTATTTGGATGGAGGTTTGTTACCTCTTCACGCCAAAACTAGGCTACGGATTGAGCTGAAAAATTATTATTTTTTTGCACACGCATTTATGTTAACCAGGATTAACACACAGGCTACATTTTTATTCGGGTACAACACATGCGAAGCGGTGGGCAGAAGCTAGTATACTGTAAAGCAAGCAAAAAAAAATGATTTTGTAATCGTGAGAGTTAAACTTGTGTCATTTAAAAGTTAAATATCTAGGTCAGGTTTATGTAGGTCAAAATGAAATAAAAAATTGTTAATATAATACAAATTAGAGCGTTAATGAAGATTATTACTAAAGTATTCATCGATCGTATAACAACATTTCATTTATTAGGATTTTTTTTAGTTTTTATGAATAGATGTTCTTTAATCTCATTTTTTTTATTATATATTTTTATCGACATAGCATATGGACTAGATGAATGCAGTTTCATTTAAAAAAAAGTTAACGTTAATTTATTATTATAACGTAATGAGTAAGCTGTGTAGGTTCCCGCACGAGTTTTATAGAATTGTTTATTATTTCTAACAGATTTGCATATTTCTTTTGTTGCGTAAAGACCACCTATGCATGGGTGCTATTCCTTAATAAGATAAAGGATTAAGATATGTAGCTATTTGAGTAGGCGTAATAAATTGCAAGGAAACGTTTAAATCAGTTTTTTTTTTTGGAGTGCGTATGTCAAGCTTGATAATTTGGATTTAATCTTTTGTGTGTGTGGTGTCCAATTTGAGTGAGTGTCTATGATTACACCTAGTAAAATGATTTCAAGTACTATAGATAGTGATCCGTTATTAAAAGTGTAGGTACTACACCAACAGACTTACATGAACCACGTGGCACTTTATAATGTAGAAAGTTATTTTCGATAGTTTTATTTTCTAAAGGTAAAGAATAATCAACATAATCAAATTATTGGTAACAACAATCGTTATAGGTTAAACATTTCTAATTCAAATAATAATATTACTTATGACAATGCAATTATAAAAATAATGAGGTCAACCATTCAGCAAAAATTAAATTAGACAAAATATTATATGTAAAATTAAGCAATATATTTTGAGCACAAGTCAAATCAAATAGATAGGTACAAGTAAAACAATATAATAGTTGATAAAATAATAAATTCGTCAATGTCAGTTAATAAATTAAATCATGTCAACAAATTATAGCCACAAAATCATCATCATTGTAGAACGCCTTCTCGACCAGCCATGATTTTAATTTAGTTTTCTATTTTTTTTAAAGAATAGGCTAGGGGGGTCAAGTATGTGATCCGGCAGTTATATAGCACAGATAAAGATTTAACCAGTAATAATTTTGAATCGATTTATAACAGCAAACAAATTAGGCATATTTTGAATTCTGTGACATGCTCTCGCATAAATAGGCAAATTGAATAGTCAAACTGTTCTAGGTATTTGGTATCTCTTAGTGCGATGTTAAAAAAATATATATACATATATATACTTTGATGAGAATTTGTGGGTACACAAGGGTATCAACACCCCATACACTAGCACTACTAACAAATATCCATACTTTCGAAGTTAGATCCTACTTTAAAATCAATTTACTAGATAAATGATTATTAATAAACATACCACAACTCCGAGCTCTTGCACAAAATGTTACTACAAAAAAAAAATATAAATTTTATTTAAGAATATAATTATTATAATGATGAACATAGAATAATAATTAAAAACAAGTTTAGAAAAGTATGCTGATATCTGTAAAGAAATAAATGTTTATGATAATGTTATAACAATTAGTTGGTTGTAGACAAGTGTGCAACTGCGACACAGTTTTTATAAATCATCGTTTATGTTATTGAACTATGAGTACTTTATTTTGTTGGTGAATAAATATATTTGATTTGATATTTGAGTAAAATATATAAAAATAAGAGTATAAATTAGAGCAACTGTTTTTTTTATTATTATTCAAACTAAAGATATTTACAATACTATCTGTAGTAATAAAGATAAGAGTAATACCAAATTATGTTGTCTTACTATGAATATTGTACAGGTATTAATGCAATGTAAATGAAGTTAAACCTTTAAATAATTCATTACTTTGATCTAGAAAACTATAAATATATTATTTTGATATTAATAATTTTATAGGAGGTTGCTATGTTAAATTTTCGTATATTCGTAATTATAATTGAATTATTATTAACAAGTAATCTAAAGCAATTATATTATATGCACAAAAAGGGTTTGTCCCATGGGTTTGTCCCGCAGATACAAAAAGGGTTTGTCCCATGGGTTTGTCCCACAGATACAAAAAGGGTTTGTCCCACTGTTATAAAACGGGTTTGTCCCACTTTTGTAAAACGGGTGTGTCCCACTGTTATAAAACGGGTGTGTCCCACTGTTATAAAACGGGTGTGTCCCACTGTTATAAAACGGGTGTGTCCCACTGTTATAAAACGGGTGTGTCCCACTGTTATAAAACGGGTGTGTCCCACTGTTATAAAACGGGTGTGTCCCACTGTTATAAAACGGGTTTGTCCCACTTTTGTAAAACGGGTGTGTCCCACTGTTATAAAACGGGTGTGTCCCACTGTTATAAAACGGGTGTGTCCCACTGTTATAAAACGAGTTTGTACCACTTTTATTAAACGGGTGTGTCCCACTGTTATAAAATGGGTGTGTCCCACTGTTATAAAACGGGTGTGTCCCACTGTTATAAAACGGGTGTGTCCCACTGTTATAAAACGGGTTTGTCCCACTGTTATAAAACGGGTTTGTCCCACTGTTATAAACTGATTTGAATCTGTAAGCAAATAAAACGTAAGTTTATTTTAGCCAACTATAATTGTCATTTATTGTTTTAGAATAATAATTTATATGGTAGTACAGTAGTACTCTATAAATACCACAAAATGGAAATCAAGACCTGTGTAAACATAGCATAAGAAATTAAGTTAAATCACAATAACCACTTATATGGTTGTAACATAGTAATTTTTTTTTATTTAGGTACTTTTTAATACATTTTGTACACATGATTTATAATTACGAGGCCGTAATCTTTTATATCATAGCATATGAAATTTAATTAGATCACAATAAGCACTGGTTCATTTGCAAAAGAGTAATATTGTATAAATGTATTTAGTATTCATTAAATTTGTGTACTACATGCATTACGAGGACGTAATATTGTCAGGAAAGGCCGACTGCGGATGTGAAATCGAATGTGATGTGATGGTTAATTTTTAAGTTTCTGGTTTTAAATTGTAAATTTGGTCAAAATGTTTTGCTGATTATGATAAACTTTTATTTTAATTTGTTTCAAAATGTTACTTTGAAAAGCCCTTTGTATTATCTTTTCTATT
Organism: Pasiphila rectangulata; assembly: GCA_963082625.1. Taxonomy (NCBI): domain Eukaryota; kingdom Metazoa; phylum Arthropoda; class Insecta; order Lepidoptera; family Geometridae; genus Pasiphila; species Pasiphila rectangulata. Next base: position 15,293,368 of record OY720242.1, on the reverse strand, counting down.
AGAACACTGTTCCGAGGGCGTAACCATTTGTCAGGAAAGGCCGAGTGTAAGCCATCATTTAAAATAAATTCAGTAATCCATGTATTCACTATGTCTGAAAGCAAGCTTTGCACCTTTTTGTAATCTAGTATTCACTATTCTTGTTATTTACTGTCATTAATAGTGACTTTTACAATATTTTAACCGCAATCTCATGCATTATAATTTATAATTGATATTTTCAAATGTAAACAGTTCAAGTACTAATTGGCGAGAATCTTGTAAACATGTATTGACAGTAAAGTGACTTTTGACAGCTGGTCTTGACGTTGACATTTCGTTTTAAAACATTCCATGGTATTTGTCACAGTATGGCCACAATTAAAATAATTTATAAGAAACGTTACGAATCGGATACGTTAAGACTAGTGCTGCCATCTGTCGCGAGAGGGCCGGCATGACGAATGTCGGTAGGCCCGACCAAGTTAAGGGGGTATTAGAACAAGCCTATAAAATAAGAAATAAAGATTGTACAGCTCATTTTCCTTTTCGTCCGCTGATGAATAAACTGGTATCGCTGCTACACTTCTGTCTTTTATTCAACAGTAGGTAAAACATAATTTTAATTGTTACTTTTATTTTTCTTTTTTACTTTATGTTATTATTTTCTCTTGGTGGTGGTGTTTGTCATCTATTGACCTTTTCTTTACTTTTTAATTTTTCACACGCCTATCTGCGGAAACTTTTAATTAGCCATCAGAATGTTAACGTGACAAATTCACGTTATATTGTCAACCTGTATTAGTTCTTAAGAATAGCTGTAAGTTTTCCCAAAATTGTTAAAATAAAATAAATAAAATAAATAAAATAACTCCTCCTCCACTCAAACTCGACGGAGAGTGCCTCGAGCATTCCTCCAAAACATACTCGAGTTCGGTATGGTTAGTCGTTATTTTTGTTAAATCTCAACTCCACTCCGTGAAGGGTAATTGTAAGGCTTCATCGTCGTAAATGTCATAAATGTAATTGAGAAAATCTCCAAAATCCATTTTAAATAACAACAAACACTTTCGAGGAGCTTTCGAGGAGCATTCAAGGTAGGTCGCGAGGTACCTTAAGATGACAGTTCATTTCTCCACTCGTATGAGAAAAATATCTCAGGTTGGTCGAGTGGAGGAATTTTTTACGATCAAGCATACCAAAACGCATTTGGAGGTTGAGTAGAGGTTAAGTCGAGGTCGAGGTAACGACTAAAGATATGGGGGTAAGCCTCGTAAGTCTTTTAAAGTCCAAGACGTCAAAGAGGCCCAAGAGGCCTTCTGGCTTCTGGCCTCACGAGGGGTCTAAGAGGTCCATAAAATCTGTAAGTTCTACTACATCCATAAGTTATATCTATCACATGTCAAACTTATAACAGGATAATTTTATGTGAGATAGACTTGAGAAAGATACTCATTCCAAAACAATGTTGGGATTTGAAAATTAGAAAACGTTAGCTTTAGTGTAGCTTAACGTTAGTTAAAGATAATTAGCGGAGATTTAATTTCAACAAAATAGATGCGGGTAGAATATAAAATACCTATTGTGGAAGCGCGCAGCAAACAACAGGAATGGTCGTGGACTAGCCAAGGACACACACACAAGCGCACACGGCCTACGCCCGACAGGGACGCATAGCGGGCGCCTACCTTCGCCGTTCATATCGCCTGATAATCCGGGCGAGTGTGGCGCGCGCTAGTTGACAGCAGCAGTGTATGACGTAGCCTATTCATTGCACTCTAGGAAGTAGTGATGTGGTAACTTGTATCGATTATATGTATCGATAAATGGGATATTTTTCTTTCGTGATATACAAATATTTTGAATTAATTTATTATTGTTTTGTGGATTTTTGTTAATGTAAAACTTTTCTGATAATTTATAAATATAGACATCAATTCTTGGTAACCCTATTTTTAAATGAAGCTTATAAAGATTGGTGTGGAAGGGCGTGTAATATGACAATTTTAGTGCTTTATTTTGTACAACTTGTAATTTATTTATATTAGTACGGCAAGTGCTGCTCCAGACGGGACACGCATAAGTGATGCACGATCTGACCAGGGTGCAGTATATGTGTAATTTTGTACGGCTACTCAGACTAGAACGTCTATTTAAAATGAGATTAAGGGCGTTAATGGCCTTTGGTCCTTTCATATGCAACTTGGACGTATTTACAGACCAATTTAGTTTAGTATCAAGAAATGTGCCTAGATATTTAACCGAACGACTCCATGGAATAGTGTGGTTACTGATTTTTAGTGTTCTTGTTGGCAAGGAACGCATTCTAGTAAATAATATCGCTTCTGTTTTGGTACCATTGATCTTAAGCTTCCATTTGGTAAAATAGGATAATAACTCATCGATTGCTAACTGAAGGCGACTTATTATCAAATCAATGTCGACCGATGACGTATAACATGCGGTGTCATCTGCGAAGCATGCTAGATTTGTGCGAACCTGAATGGGTATTTCGTTCAGGTATAATAGGAATAGATAGGGAGCCCTGTGGTACTTCTGCAGGAACAGATGTTAAAGGCGATAAGTCATCTTTAATATGCACTCGGAAACTACGATTTGCTAAATAGGATTTTATTAATTTAACCAAAGATATAGGAATTTTAAGGGAAACGAGTTTGTGAATTAAGGCTTTATGCCAGACGGTGTCAAATGCTTTTTCTATATCTAGCAAAAACATTCCAGTAGACTGTCTTAAGTTGAGATTCAACGATACCGTTTCTGCTACTCTTGCTAGTTGCTGAACAGTCGAGTGACCTTCACGGAAGCCAAACTGTTCATTTATAATTCGGTGGCCAGAAGCTCTTAACAGCCGCTTATAAATGATTTTTTCGAAAAGCTTTCCTAGGCACGGTAAGAGGCTAATCGGGCGATAAGACGTTGGGTCAGCAGGGTCCTTGCCAGGCTTGTGAATTGCTATGACTTTAGCTAGTTTCCACAAAGATGGAAAATAATTTAGCAGAAGACAAGCGTTAAATATTTTGGTAAGCTGTACAATGCACTTTTGTGGCATATTCCTTATGAGGGTATTGGAAATTTGTTCCGGGCCTGGAGCTTTACGGGGTTTTAGGCTCAGCATAAGCCTTTTTACTTCGGCAGGGCGTACTAAGATGCAGTGGTCATGGTCAGTAAAGGTGGGTCAAAATTCCAAAATTCAAAAATTCCAAAATTCAAAAATTCAAAAATTCAAAAATTCAAAAATTCCAAAATTCCAAAATTCCAAAATTCCAAAGTTCCACAATTCCACAATTCCACAATTCCACAATTCCACAATTCCACAATTCCAAAATTCCAAAATTCCAAAATTCCAAAATTCCAAAATTCCGAAATTCCGAAATTCCGAAATTCCGAAATTCCGAAATTCCGAAATTCCAAAATTCCAAAATTCCAAAATTCCAAAATTCCAAAATTCCAAAATTCCAAAATTCCAAAATTCCAAAATTCCAAAATTCCAAAATTCCAAATTCCAAATTCCAAATTCCAAAATTCCAAATTCCAAATTCCAAATTCCAAAATTCCAAATTCCAAAATTCCAAATTCCAAAATTCCTAATTCCAAAATTCCAAATTCAAAAATTCCAAATTCAAAAATTCCAAATTCAAAAATTCCAAATTCAAAAATTCCAAATTCAAAAATTCCAAATTCGTGCGGCCGCATGGACCTTATTGACGCGTCACAACTTACAAAATAAAACAACACAATTAAATAGAATAAAGCACATAATTGAATCTGTTCACTTCAGATGACACGCGAGTTAGGAAAAGAAGCGAACAGAAGAACCTAACTCGGTCGTTATAGTCATCATTTAACAATTTGATTTTGTCTTATGTTACGTTTGACGGAGTTGGAGCAGATTCCGTCCCAAGTGGTTTTGTCCTCTAGGTAATCTGATATTTTATAATAAGCTTTATTGCATAGATTGCGTTTAATAATGTTTTTGAATTTATTCAATGATAACTTCTGCAACTCACTTGGGAGTTTGTTGTAGAAGCGTATACATTGCCCTATATAAGATATTTTCACCTTATGGAGCCTAGTAGTGGGCACAGCGAGTTTATTCTTATTTCTTGTATTTACATTGTGATTGTCGCTGTTTTTCTTAAACGAAGCAATATTTTTATGGTTGTACAACAGGTTCTCATAAATATATTGACAAGCTACTGTCATTATATTTATTTCTTTAAATTTAGTGCGAAGTGATTCTCTGGGACCCATATTGTAGATAGAACGAATAGCCCTCTTCTGCAGCACAAATACGGTGTCTATATCTGCAGCACATCCCCACAGTAGTAAGCCATAAGACATAATGCTGTGGAAATAGCTGAAGTAAACAAGTCTAGCGGTATCAACGTCTGTAAGAAGGCGGATTTTTTTGACTGCATATGCTGCAGAACTAAGCCTACCCGATAGTTGTTCTATGTGTGGGCCCCATTGAAGCTTATTGTATAACGTTATGCCTAAAAATATAGTTTTTTCTACAAGGTTTAAACTTTCACCTTTTAATTTAATCTTGGCATCAGCCTGTTTACATTCGGGAGAGTAAATCTAATGCATTTCGTTTTATTTCCATTAAGTAATAGGTTATTGACATTAAACCAATTAACAACTTTTGAGATTGCATTATTCACCTCGTCATAATCGGTGGTACGTCGTTTCATTTTGAATAAAAGTGAAGTGTCATTTGCAAACAATACAATCTCATGATTGTTTTTGACAAGATGAGGTAGATCATTAATGCAAATTAAAAATAGAAAAGGCCCAAGAATCGATCCCTGCGGTACACCCATTGTAACTACAGATCCTGAAGAACGTTTTCCATTAACATCAACACTTTGTATCCTGTTACTGAGATATGAATTAAGTAGATCCAAAGAGATACCTCTAACACCAAAGTGGCGCAATTTCCCGATCAATGTTTCATGGTGGACACTGTCAAATGCTTTTGAAAGGTCGCAAAAAACACCTATCTGCAGCATATGCAGTCAAAAAAATCCGCCTTCTTACAGACGCTGATACCGCTAGACTTGTTTACTTCAGCTATTTCCACAGCATTATGTCTTATGGCTTACTACTGTGGGGATGTGCTGCAGATATAGACACCGTATTTGTGCTGCAGAAGAGGGCTATTCGTTCTATCTACAATATGGGTCCCAGAGAATCACTTCGCACTAAATTTAAAGAAATAAATATAATGACAGTAGCTTGTCAATATATTTATGAGAACCTGTTGTACACCCATAAAAATATTGCTTCGTTTAAGAAAAACAGCGACAATCACAATGTAAATACAAGAAATAAGAATAAACTCGCTGTGCCCACTACTAGGCTCCATAAGGTGAAAATATCTTTTAAAGGGCAATGTATACGCTTCTACAACAAACTCCCAAGTGAGTTGCAGAAGTTATCATTGAATAAATTCAAAAACATTATTAAACGCAATCTGTGCAATAAAGCTTATTATAAAATATCAGATTACCTAGAGGACAAAACCACTTGGGACGGAATCTGCTCCAACTCCGTCAAACGTAACATAAGACAAAATAAAGTTGTTAAATGATGACTATAACGACCGAGTTAGGTTCTTCTGTTCACTTCTTTTCCTAACTCGCGTGTCATCTGAAGTGAACAGATTCAATTATGTGCTTTATTCTATTTATTTGTGTTGTTTTATTTTGTAATTTGTGACGCGTCAATAAGGTCCATGCGGCCGCACTGAATAAAGTATTTTTTGATTCTTGATTCTTGATTCTTGCGACTTCTCCCAAGCATTATAGATATGCGAGACTAACTCTATACCAGCATCAGTAGTGGAACGGCCGCGAGTAAAGCCAAATTGCTTGCAGTGAAGCAATTTGTTGTCTGTAAAGTGCTTAGATAGCTGATTTAAAATAAGCTTTTCAAAAATTTTACTAAATGTCGGCAGTACTGATATCGGCCTAAAGTTAGTGGGATCCGACCTAGAACCTGATTTGAATAAAGGTATTATTTTACTGTGTTTCATTAGATCAGGAAATACGCCACAGTCAATGCATTCATTAAATATAAAAGCCAGTTCAGATGCTATTGTGTCTACCAGTGGTTTTACAATGTTTACAGAAATACCCCAGAGATCTGCAGTTTTCTTGACATTTAACATTTTAAAGGCTTTAACTATATCGCCGCTGTCCACATATTGGAATTAAAAATTACTATCACATTTAGGTACATTTTTGGTAAGTAAGGACTCGGCGATCAGGTGAGAAGAGTTTAAAGACTTTGTGGTAGAAACTGGAATGTCAGTAAAAAATGTTTCAAATGCTTGGGCTACATCTTCATCACTTTTGTAGGTGGTATTATTATAATTTAATTTGAATTGGTTGTTAAAGTTACTCACATTTCCAGTTTCTTTGTTTATTATTTTCCAAGTAGCTTTAATTTTATTATCACTATTTTTAATTTTGGAACTTAAATAATTAGACTTAGCTGCATAGCAGACTTTTCTAAAAATTTTAGAGTAATTTTTAACCTTTTCTTTGAACTTTTCACTGAAATTATAATGTTTTTCACTATAAAGATCATATAATTTTTGTCTACTTCTATGTATACCCACTGTTGCCCACTCATTAAAGTTAGGTTTATCTGTGACCATTATCGACTTTGATGTAAATTTTGAATTAAACATATTGATAAATGCATTGAAAAAATTGCAATATGACTCATTAGGGTTGTTATTTGGGTAGTGAGGTGGAAGTTTTGTATTCAATTTACATCTCAGTTGTTCAGATCGATGCATGGTCACAGGTATAAAAGTAATTTTTCTTTTTACATTTTGTTTTTGTTGCTGTTTAATTTGAATGTGCTGGCCTAAATGGTCTGACTTTATATTACTAATCAAGCCCTTATGGAGAATTTTTGTATTAGAATTTGCAAAGATATTGTCAATACATTTAGCGGATGTTTCAGTTATTCTAGTAGGCTCCATAAACAATGGTTTTAGGTTATATGAATTAAAAAGGCATGTTAATCTAGTACTAAAAGAGTAATTTTCTAAGAGATTAACATTGAAATCTCCACATGTAATTATGTTTTTATTTGACTTTGATGCTTTGAATAAGATTTCATCCATGACTTTTTCAAATGTCTCAAACGAAGCTGATGGTGGGCTGTATACACTTATGATAATAACTTGCTCCAACTCCACACATGCTATTTCAATTTGGCTCTCAACAGACAGACAGACAATGTCTATAAACTTCTTTTTTTATTTTCCTATCGTGTTGGGTACTAGGGTATCGTTCAATAGGTATTTTAAAAACAATTTAGTTGCAAACACAACTTTTTGATGTAGGGTTCCGTTTGCGAAATATCAAAGTTTTAAACAGCTTTTCGAGCGTTTACCGAGCATACCGGAATACCTTAAACCGAAAACTCGATTGGATTCAATTAAGTTTTCGTAGTTAAATATTTTAGTAAACGTAAAAAACCTACACCAACTCCTAACAACATGTCTACGGTTAACTACGAAATCCTATACAGCGCGTGTCCCACACGCACCTGGCTTAACTTATTTTCATTAGATATGAGTGAACTGTAAATAAAATAGACCTCCTGCTACACCCTGTACACAAGTATATTTCTATGAAACTCAGCGTCTTCTTAGTTTAGATTTGTTTGAATAATATAAAACGCTTTGCTATTTGTTGGTGTGTTAGTTTTAACTTGAACGGAGTGCGTCGAATTGGTGTTATTGTAATGTGCCCCTTACAATTGTTCGGTGATCACTGCCGGTTTTCACCCTGTGAATCACAGAGACATCATTGAATATTCGTTTCTTGTTGGTCAGGATGAAATCAATCTCATTTCTCGTAGAACCATTGGGACTCATCCAGGTCCATTTCCTGTGAGGCGGCTTCTGGAAGAAAGAATTCATCATAAAGAGTCCTTCTTTCTCCAGAAAATCGGCCAGCCTCTGTCCCCTGGGGTTCCGTTGCCCATACCCAAATTGCCCCACTCTCAACTCATCATCGCTTCTCATGCCTAGCTTTGCATTGAAGTCCCCCATTACAACAGTGAAGTGAGTGTTGTTCGTATGTATGGCTCTACTGATGTCCTCATACATACATAGACTCTACTTCTTCATCTGGGTGTGACGAGGTCGGCGCATATACATACCTGAACGACCTTCAGCGAATATCGCTTAGATATTCTGAGTGTTAGGTACGCGACCCTGCTCGACACACTGTCGATGGTGACAATGTTGTTAATGAGTGACTTGTGAACGAGAAACCCGACACCACCTTGGGACTGGTTGGTCGCCCTCCCGGTAGTATAGCAGGTTACCGGACTTAAGGGATATCGTGTCCTCGCCCTCTCTACGGACTTCTGATAGCCCCAAAATGTCCCAGTGTAATCTACTAATTTCTTCTTCCAGCTCAACAATCTTATCGTCTGTCCTCAAAGTGCGGATGTTGTGTGTTACCAGGGCCAGTGGTCGTCGTAGGGGTTGGTAGCCGATCGTCTCCCGGGGATTCTTAGCACCTCTAGCCCCGCCGTTACCATGACTGCTACCGATATGATATCATATCATATCATAATTCCAAAATTCCAAAATTCCAAAATTCCAAAATTCCAAAATACCAAAATCAAAAATTCCAAAATTCCTAAATTTCTAAATTCCAAAATTCCAAAATTCCAAAATTCCAAAATTCCAAAATTCCAAAATTCCAAAATTCCAAAATTCCAAAATTCCTAAATTCCTAAATTCCTAAATTCCTAAATTCCTAAATTCCAAAATTCCAAAATTCCAAAATTCCAAAATTCCAAAATTCCAAAATTCCAAAATTCCAAAATTCCAAAATTCCAAAATTCCAAAATTCCAAAATTCCAAAATTCCAAAATTCCAAAATTCCAAAATTCCAAAATTCCAAAATTCCAAAATTCTAAAATTCTAAAATTCCAAAATTCCAAAATTCCAAAATTCCAAAATTCCGAAATTCCAAAATTCTAAAATTCTAAAATTCTTAAATTCTTAAATTCTAAAATTCCAAAATTCTAAAATTCCAAAATTCCAAAATTCCAAAATTCCAAAATTCTAAAATTCCAAAATTCCAAAATTCCAAAATTCTAAAATTCTAAAATTCTAAAATTCTAAAATTCTAAAATTCTAAAATTCTAAAATTCTAAAATTCTAAAATTCTAAAATTCTAAAATTCTAAAATTCTAAAATTCTAAAATTCTAAAATTCTAAAATTCTAAAATTCCAAAATTCCAAAATTCCAAAATTCCAAAATTCTAAAATTCCAAAATTCCAAAATTCCAAAATTCCAAAATTCCAAAATTCCAAAATTCCAAAATTCTAAAATTCTAAAATTCCTAATTCGTGCGGCCGCATGGACCTTATTGACGCGTCACAACTTACGAAATAAAACAACACAATTAAATAGAACAAAGCACATTTGAATCTGTTCACTTCAGATGACACGCGAGTTAGGAAAAGAAGCGAACAGAAGAACCTAACTCGGTCGACTATAAAGTCATCATTTAACAATTTGATTTTGTCTTATGTTACGTTTGACGGAGTTGGAGCAGATTCCGTTTCAAGTGGTTTTGTCCTCTAGGTAATCTGATATTTTATGCATAAAATATATTTTAGAAAAGGCTAAGTAGATCCAAAGAGATACCTCTAACACCAAAGTGGCGCAATTTCCCGATCAATGTTTCATGGTGGACACTGTCAAATGCTTTTGAAAGGTCGCAAAAAACACCTATCTGCAGCATATGCAGTCAAAAAAATCCGCCTTCTTACAGACGCTGATACCGCTAGACTTGTTTACTTCAGCTATTTCCACAGCATTATGTCTTATGGCTTACTACTGTGGGGATGTGCTGCAGATATAGACACCGTATTTGTGCTGCAGAAGAGGGCTATTCGTTCTATCTACAATATGGGTCCCAGAGAATCACTTCGCACTAAATTTAAAGAAATAAATATAATGACAGTAGCTTGTCAATATATTTATGAGAACCTGTTGTACACCCATAAAAATATTGCTTCGTTTAAGAAAAACAGCGACAATCACAATGTAAATACAAGAAATAAGAATAAACTCGCTGTGCCCACTACTAGGCTCCATAAGGTGAAAATATCTTTTAAAGGGCAATGTATACGCTTCTACAACAAACTCCCAAGTGAGTTGCAGAAGTTATCATTGAATAAATTCAAAAACATTATTAAACGCAATCTGTGCAATAAAGCTTATTATAAAATATCAGATTACCTAGAGGACAAAACCACTTGGGACGGAATCTGCTCCAACTCCGTCAAACGTAACATAAGACAAAATAAAGTTGTTAAATGATGACTATAACGACCGAGTTAGGTTCTTCTGTTCGCTTCTTTTCCTAACTCGCGTGTCATCTGAAGTGAACAGATTCAATTATGTACTTTATTCTATTTATTTGTGTTGTTTTATTTTGTAATTTGTGACGCGTCAATAAGGTCCATGCGGCCGCACTGAATAAAATATTTTTTGATTCTTGATTCTTGATTCTTGCGACTTCTCCCAAGCATCATAGATATGCGAGACTAACTCTATACCAGCATCAGTAGTGGAACGGCCGCGAGTAAAGCCAAATTGCTTGCAGTGAAGCAATTTGTTGTCTGTAAAGTGCTTAGATAGCTGATTTAAAATAAGCTTTTCAAAAATTTTACTAAATGTCGGCAGTACTGATATCGGCCTAAAGTTAGTGGGATCCGACCTAGAACCTGATTTGAATAAAGGTATTATTTTACTGTGTTTCATTAGATCAGGAAATACGCCACAGTCAATGCATTCATTAAATATAAAAGCCAGTTCAGATGCTATTGTGTCTACCAGTGGTTTTACAATGTTTACAGAAATACCCCAGAGATCTGCAGTTTTCTTGACATTTAACATTTTAAAGGCTTTAACTATATCGCCGCTGTCCACATATTGGAATTAAAAATTACTATCACATTTAGGTACATTTTTGGTAAGTAAGGACTCGGCGATCAGGTGAGAAGAGTTTAAAGACTTTGTGGTAGAAACTGGAATGTCAGTAAAAAATGTTTCAAATGCTTGGGCTACATCTTCATCACTTTTGTAGGTGGTATTATTATAATTTAATTTGAATTGGTTGTTAAAGTTACTCACATTTCCAGTTTCTTTGTTTATTATTTTCCAAGTAGCTTTAATTTTATTATCACTATTTTTAATTTTGGAACTTAAATAATTAGACTTAGCTACATGGCAGACTTTTCTAAAAATTTTAGAGTAATTTTTAACCTTTTCTTTGAACTTTTCACTGAAATTATAATGTTTTTCACTATAAAGATCATATAATTTTTGTCTACTTCTATGTATACCCACTGTTGCCCACTCATTAAAGTTAGGTTTATCTGTGACCATTATCGACTTTGATGTAAATTTTGAATTAAACATATTGATAAATGCATTGAAAAAATTGCAATATGACTCATTAGGGTTGTTATTTGGGTAGTGAGGTGGAAGTTTTGTATTCAATTTACATCTCAGTTGTTCAGATCGATGCATGGTCACAGGTATAAAAGTAATTTTTCTTTTTACATTTTGTTTTTGTTGCTGTTTAATTTGAATGTGCTGGCCTAAATGGTCTGACTTTATATTACTAATCAAGCCCTTATGGAGAATTTTTGTATTAGAATTTGCAAAGATATTGTCAATACATTTAGCGGATGTTTCAGTTATTCTAGTAGGCTCCATAAACAATGGTTTTAGGTTATATGAATTAAAAAGGCATGTTAATCTAGTACTAAAAGAGTAATTTTCTAAGAGATTAACATTGAAATCTCCACATGTAATTATGTTTTTATTTGACTTTGATGCTTTGAATAAGATTTCATCCATGACTTTTTCAAATGTCTCAAACGAAGCTGATGGTGGGCTGTATACACTTATGATAATAACTTGCTCCAACTCCACACATGCTATTTCAATTTGGCTCTCAACAGACAGACAGACAATGTCTATAAACTTCTTTTTTTATTTTCCTATCGTGTTGGGTACTAGGGTATCGTTCAATAGGTATTTTAAAAACAATTTAGTTGCAAACACAACTTTTTGATGTAGGGTTCCGTTTGCGAAATATCAAAGTTTTAAACAGCTTTTCGAGCGTTTACCGAGCATACCGGAATACCTTAAACCGAAAACTCGATTGGATTCAATTAAGTTTTCGTAGTTAAATATTTTAGTAAACGTAAAAAACCTACACCAACTCCTAACAACATGTCTACGGTTAACTACGAAATCCTATACAGCGCGTGTCCCACACGCACCTGGCTTAACTTATTTTCATTAGATATGAGTGAACTGTAAATAAAATAGACCTCCTGCTACACCCTGTACACAAGTATATTTCTATGAAACTCAGCGTCTTCTTAGTTTAGATTTGTTTGAATAATATAAAACGCTTTGCTATTTGTTGGTGTGTTAGTTTTAACTTGAACGGAGTGCGTCGAATTGGTGTTATTGTAATGTGCCCCTTACAATTGTTCGGTGATCACTGCCGGTTTTCACCCTGTGAATCACAGAGACATCATTGAATATTCGTTTCTTGTTGGTCAGGATGAAATCAATCTCATTTCTCGTAGAACCATTGGGACTCATCCAGGTCCATTTCCTGTGAGGCGGCTTCTGGAAGAAAGAATTCATCATAAAGAGTCCTTCTTTCTCCAGAAAATCGGCCAGCCTCTGTCCCCTGGGGTTCCGTTGCCCATACCCAAATTGCCCCACTCTCAACTCATCATCGCTTCTCATGCCTAGCTTTGCATTGAAGTCCCCCATTACAACAGTGAAGTGAGTGTTGTTCGTATGTATGGCTCTACTGATGTCCTCATACATACATAGACTCTACTTCTTCATCTGGGTGTGACGAGGTCGGCGCATATACATACCTGAACGACCTTCAGCGAATATCGCTTAGATATTCTGAGTGTTAGGTACGCGACCCTGCTCGACACACTGTCGATGGTGACAATGTTGTTAATGAGTGACTTGTGAACGAGAAACCCGACACCACCTTGGGACTGGTTGGTCGCCCTCCCGGTAGTATAGCAGGTTACCGGACTTAAGGGATATCGTGTCCTCGCCCTCTCTACGGACTTCTGATAGCCCCAAAATGTCCCAGTGTAATCTACTAATTTCTTCTTCCAGCTCAACAATCTTATCGTCTGTCCTCAAAGTGCGGATGTTGTGTGTTACCAGGGCCAGTGGTCGTCGTAGGGGTTGGTAGCCGATCGTCTCCCGGGGATTCTTAGCACCTCTAGCCCCGCCGTTACCATGACTGCTACCGATATGATATCATATCATATCATAATTCCAAAATTCCAAAATTCCAAAATTCCAAAATTCCAAAATTCTACAATTCTACAATTCTACAATTCCAAAATTCCAAAATTCCAAAATTCCAAAATTCCAAAATTCCAATATTCAAAAATTCCAATATTCAAAAATTCCAATATTCCAAAATTCCAAAATTCTAAAATTCTAAAATTCTAAAATTCTAAAATTCTAAAATTCTAAAATTCTAAAATTCTAAAATTCTAAAATTCTAAAATTCTAAAATTCTAAAGTTCTAAAATTCTAAAATTCTAAAATTCCAAAATTCCAAAATTCCAAAATTCCAAAATTCCAAAATTCCAAAATTCCTAAATTCCTAAATTCCTAAATTCCTAAATTCCTAAATTCCAAAATTCCAAAATTCCAAAATTCCAAAATTCCAAAATTCTAAAATTCTAAAATTCTAAAATTCCAAAATTCCTAAATTCCAAAATTCCAAAATTCCAAAATTCCAAAATTCCAAAATTCCAAAATTCCAAAATTCCAAAATTCCAAAATTCTAAAATTCTAAAATTCTAAAATTCCAAAATTCCTAAATTCCAAAATTCCAAAATTCCAAAATTCCAAAATTCCAAAATTCCAAAATTCCAAAATTCCAAAATTCCTAAATTCCAAAATTCCAAAATTCCAAAATTCCAAAATTCTAAAATTCTAAAATTCTAAAATTCTTAAATTCTAAAATTTTAAAATTCTAAAATTCTAAAATTCTAAAATTCTAAAATTATAAAATTCCAAAATTCCAAAATTCTACAATTCTACAATTCCAAAATTCCAAAATTCCAAAATTCCAAAATTCCAAAATTCCAAAATTCCAAAATTCCAAAATTCCAAAATTCCAAAATTCTAAAATTCTAAAATTCTAAAATTTGTAAAATTCTAAAATTCCAAATTTCCAAAATTCCAAAATTCTAAAATTCTAAAATTCTAAAATTCTAAAATTCTAAAATTCTAAAATTCTAAAATTCCAAAATTCCAAAATTCCAAAATTCCAAAATTCCAAAATTCCAAAATTCCAAAATTCCAAAATTCCAAAATTCCTAAATTCCAAAATTCCAAAATTCCAAAATTCTAAAATTCTAAAATTTTTAAATTCTAAAATTTTAAAATTCTAAAATTCTAAAATTCTAAAATTATAAAATTCCAAAATTCTACAATTCTACAATTCCAAAATTCCAAAATTCCAAAATTCCAAAATTCCAAAATTCCAAAATTCCAAAATTTCAAAATTCCAAAATTCTAAAATTCTAAAATTCTAAAGTTCTAAAATTCTAAAATTCTAAAATTCTAAAATTCTAAAATTACAAAATTCCAAAATTCCAAAATTCTAAAATTCTAAAATTCCAAAATTCCTTAATTCCAAAATTCCAAAATTCCAAAATTCCTTTATTCCTAAATTCCAAAATTCCAAAATTCCTAAATTCCAAAATTCCAAAATTCCAAAATTCCTTTATTCCTAAATTCCAAAATTCCAAAATTCCAAAATTCCAAAATCCCTAAATTCTAAAATTCTAAAATTACAAAATTCCAAAATTCCAAAATTCCAAAATTCCAAAATTCCAAAATTCCAAAATTCCAAAATTCCAAAATTCCAAAATTCCAAAATTCCAAAATTCCAAAATTCCAAAATTCCAAAATTCCAAAATTCCAAAATTCTAAAATTCTAAAATTCTAAAATTCTAAAGTTCTAAAATTCTAAAATTCTAAAATTCTAAAATTCTAAAATTACAAAATTCCAAAATTCCAAAATTCCAAAATTCCAAAATTCCTAAATTCCAAAATTCCAAAATTCCAAAATTCCTTTATTCCTAAATTCCAAAATTCCAAAATTCCAAAATTCCAAAATCCCTAAATTCTAAAATTCTAAAATTCTAAAATTACAAAATTCCAAAATTCCAAAATTCCAAAATTCCAAAATTCCAAAATTCCAAAATTCCAAAATTCCAAAATTCCAAAATTCCAAAATTCCAAAATTCCAAAATTCCAAAATTCCAAAATTCCAAAATTCCAAAATTCCAAAATTCTAAAATTCTAAAATTCCAAAATTCTACAATTCCAAAATTCCAAAATTCCAAAATTCCAAAATTCCAAAATTCCAAAATTCCAAAATTCCAAAATTCCAAAATTCCAAAATACCAAAATCAAAAATTCAAAAATTCCAAAATTCCAAAATTCCAAAATTCCAAAATTCTAAAATTCCAAAATTCTAAAATTCTAAAATTCTAAAATTCTAAAATTCTAAAATTCCAAAATTCCAAAATTCCAAAATTCCAAAATTCCAAAATACCAAAATCAAAAATTCAAAAATTCCAAAATTCCAAAATTTCAAAATTCCAAAATTCCAAAATTCCAAAATTCCAAAATTCCAAAATTCCAAAATTCTAAAATTCTAAAATTCCAAAATTCCAAAATTCCAAAATTCCAAAATTCCAAAATTACAAAATTCCAAAATTCCAAAATTCCATTCCAAAATTCTAAAATTCTAAAATTCTAAAATTCTAAAATTCTAAAATTCTAAAATTCTAAAATTTTAAAATTCTAAAATTCTAAAATTCTAAAATTCCAAAATTCCAAAATTCCAAAATTCCAAAATTACAAAATTTCAAAATTCCAAAATTCCAAAATTCCAAATTTCCAAAATTCCAAAATTCCAAAATTCCAAAATTCCAAAATTCCAAAATTCTAAAATTCCAAAATTCCAAAATTCCAAAATTCCATTCCAAAATTCTAAAATTCTAAAATTCTAAAATTCTAAAATTCTAAAATTCTAAAATTTTAAAATTCTAAAATTCCAAAATTCTAAAATTCGAAAATTCTAAAATTCTAAAATTCTAAAATTCTAAAATTCCAAAGCAACAGGCTTTGGCAACAGGCCCAAGAATCGATCCCTGCGGTACACCCATTGTAACTACAGATCCTGAAGAACGTTTTCCATTAATGTATGTAATTGTATGATATGATATGATATCATATAATTATATCATATCATATCATATCATATCATATCATATCATATCATATCATATCATATCATATCATATCATATCATATCATATCCATTCCAAAATTCCAAAATTCCAAAATTCCAAATTCCAAATATCCAAATTCAAAAATTCAAAAATTCCAAACTCAGAAATTCCAAATTCAAAAATTCCAAATTCAAAAATTCCAAATTCAAAAATGCCAAATTAAAAAATTCAAAATTCAAAAAATTCAAAAATTCAAAAATTCAAAAATTCAAAATTCAAAAATTCAAAATTCAAAAAATTTAATAAAGCAATATTTTTATGGTTGTACAACAGGTTCTCATAAATATATTGACAAGCTACTGTCATCATATTTATTTCTTTAAATTTAGTGCGAAGTGATTCTCTGGGACCCATATTGTAGATAGAACGAATAGCCCTCTTCTGCAGCACAAATACGGTGTCTATATCTGCAGCACATCCCCACAGTAGTAAGCCATAAGACATAATGCTGTGGAAATAGCTGAAGTAAACAAGTCTAGCGGTATCAACGTCTGTAAGAAGGCGGATTTTTTTGACTGCATATGCTGCAGAACTAAGCCTACCCGATAGTTGTTCTAAGTGTGGGCCCCATTGAAGCTTATTGTCTAACGTTATGCCTAAAAATACAGTTTTTTCTACAAGGTTTAAACTTTCACCTTTTAATTTAATCTTGGCATCAGCCTGTTTTACATTCGGGAGAGTAAATCTAATGCATTTCGTTTTATTTCCATTAAGTAATAGGTTATTGACATTAAACCAATTAACAACTTTTGAGATTGCATTATTCACCTCGTCATAATCGGTGGTACGTCGTTTCATTTTGAATAAAAGTGAAGTGTCATCAGCAAACAATACAATCTCATGATTGTTTTTGACAAGATGAGGTAGATCATTAATGTAAATTAAAAATAGAAAAGGCCCAAGAATCGATCCCTACGGTACACCCATTGTAACTACAGATCCTGAAGAACGTTTTCCATTAATGTATGTAATTGTATGATATGATATGATATCATATACATATGTATATCATATCATATCATATATACATATGCGTTGTTTGGTTTGTTTGCTGTGTGTAGTTTTTCAGTTTTGTGTTATTAAGGTTTTCGAACCGACCCTGCTGGACATTGTTATTCCCTCAACTACCACGACTACTATAGCTTGAAATAACGGACTAGATTCTTTCCAACACGATACTCCGGCTTTGCTCAACGGACTTGATATTTCCACGTGTGATTTTATTTTGCTAGCTATGTCCAAAAGGAAAAGAGATCCGACTTTTGCTGCCAGTGAAAAAATGGCATTGATTGATTTGTTGGAAAAGCATTTCCATATTTTGGAGTCTAAAAAAAACAGATGCTGTCAGAATAAAAATCAAATCCGAGGAGTGGCGTTTATTAGCGGACGAATTTAACGCCATGTCTGTAGGAAACTCTATTTTATCTTCAATAGACTCTTATACCGACAGAACTGTTAGTTTCGTAGGACGAAATCTTGTAAAAAAATCTCTGTCATCAAGGGTCTCAAAGTGCTCTTCTCTCTCGCGGATCCATCTTGGGCGACGAGCAATAACGTCTTCCTCATCATATCTCTTATCAAAGGCAAGCGCCAGGGCTCTTTTCATGAATTATTAAGTAATGACCAAATCAAATAAAACCGGGCAAGAGCGAGTCGGACTCGCGCACCGAGGGTTCCGTGCCATCAAACAATATAATATATGATAAAGGCCATTTGTAATTGTTGGAGAACCTTGACAGCGCCATCTCTTGTCCGATAGTGGAACTTTTCTAGATTTTTCACACTTTCGATGATATCTAAAAAATTATGCAAATAAGTGGGTTCGTTATAATTTTTCCGTAATCTTTACATACACTCCTATTAGCAATAAAAGTTTCAGGGGTTTATATTTGCAAACTTCAGAGATAAGGGTGGGAACACTATTTTTTTCAACGTTTTTGTAAATAACTCAAAAACCATACGGCTTAAAGGAAAAATAAAAGCTGTTTATTAATGTGCAAACAAATACCATACATATGTTACCCCATATCACCTAGTAACTTCACAATTATTTTTAAAACCCCCTTCCAGTTTGTCTAAAAGACTATGCAAATTAGAGATTTTAATTTAATTTAATTTTCAAATACGCTATATTAGTAAAAAAGTGTTATCTTTAACCATTTCAAATTTCAAGTCGTTAGCATCATTAGTTCTCGAGATATCCACTTGTGAGAGACAGACAGACAGAGTTTATTCTATAAGGGTTCCTTTTTACCATTTTGGTCCGGAACCCTAACAATGTTCCACCCACGAATTGAATGATTGTTGAATGACGTAAAAGTGACAGCCCTTGAACGCGTTTATTGTGCTAAACGTCCAAAATCGGGCGTTCAGAAATTAAACTCGGTTCAGCTTAAAATCGGTTCAATTTATGCTCGTGAAATGCAAACTGTAGCGCTGAACGCAGTCAAACGCTTAAACTCAGTTTAGCTTGAATTGATCGCGTTCAGTTGTACCGGTGAAATCAGCCCTAAGCTACGGAATCCGGATCTGGTTACGTCGAAATTTTTGACAAGGGCATATCGGTTGAGCACCGATAGAACGCCATCTACAAGTAGGTAGAATTCTCCTGTTCATTGTCTGAATTTGCATTCAGCATGCAATGTATGTATAAAAATGTAAGGCCTTTGCATCTATTATAGATGACATATACAGCGTCAGCAACTGGTAATCATGCTGTACGGGATGCTGCAGTGCCTGGGACATTGTTAGATAGATTAGGCTTGCCCAGCACCAATACTATCCTGTCAGCTTTGTCAGCTATTATTCAGCGGAAAGAACAGGTCAATTTGTCTGAAGCTAACTAAGCCGCGGGTTTCCTCACGATGTTTCCTTCGCCGTTAAAGCACGTGTTAAGTGTGCACATACATTTTTCAATAAAGAAAAATACATTAATGCACGTGCCATATAAAACCATAGATTTCGTTGTAGTTTATTCTTTAGTTTGTTATTTTTAGTGTAAAACCACACTTATGTAAGGCCATTCCCATATCTAAAGTTTCGACATAACCCGACACGGGTTCCGTAGCTTAGTGGTTAAAGCACTTCCGGCTTAAGTAATCGTCAAGGATCCACTTGACGGACGTACATAGGTACGAACCCCATTGGAATCGTAATTTTTTTAAAAAGTTTTTTCATTTCTACAAAATGAAGTCTTGGAAAAAATGCTTTCAAAAACAAATTTAATCCTTCAATAATCAAAAAAATATTAATTCGGAAATTTTAGTTTCTTATTGTGACCTCAAGGCTGGCCGAACATCAACCGACAAGCAGGTCTACCATGAGTTTTCACAATCTATACTCGCTAGCGACTGTAGTTAAAAATGTATAAAGACTTGTACAGCGCCTCTAGCGGATAGTTTGGTACTAAACTACGCAGTAAACTATATAATACAGCTAGGTCTGTTGTTAGGCTTCATTGGCTTAGCATTTAATACCAGGAGTTACAAATCTGACGGATGTCATAGTAACGTACTATTACTGCTGTAGTTATGGCAGGCGATCTAACAGTGACAACTAACGGTAGACACAAAGTATATATTATGTATTACTAGATTTTGCCCGCGACTTCGCGTGGAAATCCCCTTTTTCACGCAGAGCCACTTTGATTCGAAAATATAAATCCCATTTAACCCCCCCCCTATCCCGTGGGAATTTCTAAAAATCCCTTCTTAGTGCACCTCTAGGATACTCAAGATATATGTGTGCCAAATTTCAAGTCTTTAGGTCCAGTGGTTTAGGCTATGCGATGATATATCAGTCAGTCTGTCGGTCAGTCAGTCAGTGAGTCAGTCAGGACTTTGAATTTTATATATATAGATTATTTTAAGTTGGGGGGCAGGTTGGCGAGCGTAGAACAGGGTGTAGATACATAACCATAGTATTATTTATTTATTTACTCGGTTCGAGTTTAATTTCTGAACGCCCGATTTTGGACGTTTAGCACAATAAACGCGTTCAAGGGCTGTCACTTTTACGTCATTCAACAATCATTCAATTCGTGGGTGGAACATTGTTAGGGTTCCGGACCAAAATGGTAAAAAGGAACCCTTATAGAATAACTCTGTCTGTCTGTCTCTCACAAGTGGATATCTCGAGAACTAATGATGCTAACGACTTGAAATTTGAAATGGTTAAAGATAACACTTTTTTACTAATATAGCGTATTTGAAAATTAAATTAAATTAAAATCTCTAATTTTTGCATAGTCTTTTAGACAAACTGGAAGGGGGTTTTAAAAAAAATTGTGAAGTTACTAGGTGATATGGGGTAACATATGTATGGTATTTGTTTGCACATTAATAAACAGTTTTTATTTTTCCTTTAAGCCGTATGGTTTTTGAGTTATTTACAAAAACGTTGAAAAAAATAGTGTTCCCACCCTTATCTCTGAAGTTTGCAAATATAAACCCCTGAAACTTTTATTGCTAATAGGAGTGTATGTAAAGATTACGGAAAAATTATAACGAACCCACTTATTTGCATAATTTTTTAGATATCATCGAAAGTGTAAAAAATCTAGAAAAGTTCCACTATCGGACAAGAGATGGCGCTGTCAAGGTTCTCCAACAATTACAAATGGCCTTTATCATATATTATATTGTATGATGGCACGGAACCCTCGGTGCGCGAGTCCGACTCGCTCTTGCCCGGTTTTATTTGATTTGGTCATTACTTAATAATTCATGAAAAGAGCCCTGGCGCTTGCCTTTGATAAGAGATATGTATGATGAGGAAGACGTTATTGCTCGTCGCCCAAGATGGATCCGCGAGAGAGAAGAGCACTTTGAGACCCTTGATGACAGAGATTTTTTTACAAGATTTCGTCCTACGAAACTAACAGTTCTGTCGGTATTAGAGTCTATTGAAGATAAAATAGAATTTCCTACAGACATGGCGTTAAATTCGTCCGCTAATAAACGCCACTCCTCGGATTTGATTTTTATTCTGACAGCATCTGTTTTTTTTAGACTCCAAAATATGGAAATGCTTTTCCAACAAATCAATCAATGCCATTTTTTCACTGGCAGCAAAAGTCGGATCTCTTTTTCTTTTGGACATAGCTAGCAAAATAAAATCACACGTGGAAATATCAAGTCCGTTGAGCAAAGCCGGAGTATCGTGTTGGAAAGAATCCAGTCCGTTATTTCAAGCTATAGTAGTCGTGGTAGTTGAGGGAATAACAATGTCCAGCAGGGTCGGTTCGAAAACCTTAATAACACAAAACTGAAAAACTACACACAGCAAACAAACCAAACAACGCATATAATCTATATAGTATATCTATGCAAAATGATATTTAAGATATAATCTATGCAAAACCTATGTTTAAGTGACGACATTTACGTTCTAGGGCATTGGAACTTGGTTTACGTGAACGCGATCAAAATACTGTTGGTGAAATCGGTTCGACGTTAAATGAGATCAAAACTGACACTTGAACTCGTTTAGGCTAAACTTAGTTTAATTAAACTCGTTTTGATATGCAAACGGTGAAATCCGCTCTAAGTCTCTAACCTGCCCCACAAATAATGTTAAGTTTTACTTCAAAGTCGCTTTGTAAAACAATCTTGGCATGAAACTATTTGGTCCACGGGCTACTTGTGCACTCGCCAAAAACTTAAAAGCTGACAAAGTACCAATATCTAACTCGAAACAAATACGCAAGCGTAACACAATATTTAAATCTCTTCTGAAATAAATTTGATCCGAGAGTGCTGTGCAATTTCATTGAACAAAGTTCAAGGGGCAGACTTCAAAACAAGCATGCGGAGAAAGTTTTATACAGGGTGTTTGCTTACAGCCAACATGTATAAGGAATCATGATGTGTTGTATGACGATGAAAATTAAAACATTCGGCTGAGGAGTACTGCGCCATCCAGCAATACCGAGTTGGAGAAGCCACTCAGCTGGTTCTTCTACCCCTGACCATAGGAGCGCCAGGTAAATGTCGCCATACGTGGCATACCAGCCGACACACCACCACCGGAGATAGCGCTGGACTTCTTTTCTAAAGGCTTCGAGGCGGAGCTCGTAAAACCAATCAGGGCAAGCAAGGGTCGCCCCAGGTGCATGTTCCTAGGCATCTTCAAGCCGGCCCCCAACCTCCTGCCTGCAATCTGCGAGGTAACGGAGGTGCTGTTAATGCCAGGAATGAAGATTGAGAGCTGGAGTGGCAAGCGTGGCCCCACCCAGTGTCATCGCTGCCAGGAGTTCAGACACTCGAGCCACCACTGTCATCACCCTCTCGCCTGCGTCCAGTGCCCTCCGCACTACGCACGCGAATTTCTAAGAAGTTAGGATAGTCCACTGACGTGCGTCAACTGCCATGGCCGTCACACGGCCAACAAGACAAGCTGCCTTACATTCACGCGGGAGGCCCGCAATAGTAAGGGAACGACCGCCTACACCACAACCCAGGAAAGCCGTGAAAACCGCCAGCCAGACCGCAACAACCACAGCTCAACACTTTGGCTCAACCCTCCCAGACCACATGGCCCCAGCAAACGACCCCACAGCGCGGTCGAAACGCTTACCAAACCAGAAGAAGTAGGTAAGATTGGCAACCTTACCTTCAGAAACCGACGCAGACACCCCCCGCACCAAGCACTCCGCAACAAGTGACCAGCAACGGACCAGCCAATACCCGCAACAACCATGATGACCCAGCCACCCACACCAGACCTACCGCGCCCCACTTGCACCACCACCACAACGACGACCTTCTAGCACGACCAGGCCCACCTGGAGGAGTTGGATGCAGCACTCTTATCCTGCACGATGTCCTGCTAGCGGTTCGGCAGGGTACGAGCCCACGTGGGCTTCGCCCACTTGAGAAGACAACCGCCGGTGGTGGTAACCAGATTCATGCTGTACAGGACCGCTGCAGTGCCTTGGACATTGTTTGACGGATTAGGCTTGCCCAGCACCTATACTATCCTCCTAGTTTAGTTAGCTATTAGTCAGAGTAAAGGATAGGTCAATACGTCTGAAGCCTATTTCTTTTACTGTTAAATCACGTCATAATGTCAAGATACCTATTTTTCAACATGAAAAATCCATATTACAAAAATTATCATCATCATCATCTCAGCCGCTGGACGCCACTGATGGACAAATGCCTACCTCATGGCCGAGTACTGATCATGAGGGGTTATTGCCATACCTACTCACCACGCTTGGCAGGCGGGCTGGCGAGTACAGTACGGGATGTTGATACACAGATATGCTGCTGCCCATCTTCCGTAGGTAACCCTTAGTAGGCTCTTACTGCTCACTGCGCACTTCAGGGCACTGCATTAGCATGGTCTTAAAAAATAATCACGCCGAGATAACGCCACAAAAAATTCTTATTAAAAATTTGGGGTACCTCCCGTTAACGTTATATGTGGATAAACTTCTTTTTTTATTTTCCTATCGTGTTGGGTACTAGGGTATCGTTCAATAGGTATTTTAAAAACAATTTAGTTGCAAACACAACTTTTTGATGTAGGGTTCCGTTTGCGAAATATCAAAGTTTTAAACAGCTTTTCGAGCGTTTACCGAGCACACCGGAATACCTTAAACCGAAAACTCGATTGGATTTAATTGAGTTTTCGTACTTAAATATTTTAGTAAACGTAAAAAACCTACACCAACTCCTAACAACATGTCTACGGTTAACTACGAAATCCCACACGCACCTGGCTTAACTTATTTTCATTACAAATGAGTGAACTGTAAATATAATGGACCACCTGTACACAAGTATATTTCTGTGAACCTCAGCGTCTTCTTAGTTTAGATTTGTTTGTATAATATAAAACGCTTTGCTATTTGTTGGTGTGTTAGTTTTAACTTGAACGGAGTGCGTCGAATCGGTGTTATTGTTAGAAACTTACAAGATAGAAGTATAATCATTATTGTTTTCTAAGCAGCGTTTAACTTTACCAAAGAACGTTATTATCGTTGTTTTAATTTCTTTTTCGTTTCGTTTTCGTTGCCGTGGGGTGCCGGCAGTACAATGTTACCCGTGCCATCATGCCCGTGGATGCAGTAAGAGCCTGCTAAGGGATACCTCCGGAAGATGGGCAGCGGCGTCTTATCGAGTATCGACATCCCGTACTGCGCTCGCCAACCCGCCTGCCAAGCGTGGTGAGTATGGCAACTGCCCCAGGAGATCCATGAGGGAGGCCTGCGTTCAGAAGTGGACGTTTTTGCGGCTGAAATGATGAAGATGAATATTTTTTTCAAACCTCTAAGTCATGTATATTATGTAACTAATGTTTCTATTTAGCCACATTGAGTTATTCAAGGGCTTCATAAATCTCTCTAAAACATATTTTGTTATGTTTATGTGTACGTTATATGTAAACTAGCGCGTATTGTAGCTAAGCTTAGTACGAGTATGTTAAGTCTCGTACTTAGCTCTCTAACGTCTCTCAGGGAAATAATGTAAGGCTGTTAAAAATAAAACGAATAAATGAGAGGAAGTATGTGAGACTGTAAAAAATGTGGCTGGCCGATTTATAAAGCCGTAAGTGTCTAAACTGGTTTTATATTTTTTTGCTAAAGCTTATTTAGCAAAAAAAATATAGAACCAAACTGAACAAAGACTACGTTCAAGTTACTCTTATTCGAGTGCAGCTCGAAAAAATGCGGTAGAAATCTAGTATATTTTATTAACTGTTACAATACTGTTAGCCCTAATAACCCCATTGTTGGGCAAAGGCCTCAAACATAATAAGTAGAAATAGAACTTTTTGTGAGCCAGTGAAGATATACATTACTGCTTGCATACTGCTGCTTGGTGGCAAAATAATTTATGTAGAAAACATACATTAATATTTCTGCTGCCATGCAGTAATGTCTGCATTGTTGTGTTTCAGTTTAAAAGAGTAAGAAGACCGGTGATACTATTATTACGGGCACATGATAACTAATAACTTTATGTCTCAGGGTGACGGGCACATGCAGGGCAGCATTGGTCACGTGCTTAGTAAACCTGATGATATAGTTAAGAAATAAATTTTAATGTTGTTGACCGCATATAGCCATGACAACATTACCGGACTATGGCAACCGCAGAGGGCGCCCAGCCACGAAAGTTATGATGGGGCAATAAGCAAAATGGCACCATATAGGTACGAACCACGGCTTGGACTGTTGCCAGATTTTTATATGTAATGATGGTTAACGTCTAGGTGCAAAATGAAGAATGATCACCGCGGTATTTCAGTAGTAATAGGTAGATGTTACAATCCTCACGGAAAAAAAAATGATAGACGTATGTTACGTGCTATCAGCTTATTGAAAGTTCAATTCAAATAAATATCGTAATTCTAAATTCGATCTTTCCAATCAAGCTCAGTGCGAATTGGATTCCACAATCCTCAAAAATGAATTTGGATTTCACCTCTTCACATATCTGCGCCCCGGGCGGTACGATGATATCGGCTGTCCTGGGGGTGGGAGGACATTTTAACAGCAACCTGCGCACTTGAAATAAATTGCGCGTTTTTCCCCATCTGACTTTAACTTTATTCCCGCAATTTAAAGTTAGTTTTATGATGGAGCGTTTCGGTCACAACGGAAGACAAGCGCTGTGGTACGACCCGTTCTGCCACAGCGTATGCTGAGTATACCATTACCATTTTTGTCACATTTGTTTTTAAACCTTATTAGTTTATATTGATTCTTGATCTTGATGATTGATTGAAATTATCGTGGCTAGACATCATTTAATAAATATAATACGGCTTACACCACGTACCTAACTTATTATCATCTTGCTGACGTTTCGTAGACCATTTAGAGGCCCTTCTTCATGAGCACGTCAGCAAGATGATAATAAGTTAGGTACGTGGTGTAAGCCGTATTATATTTATTAAATTGATGATTGATCTTTATCTTTTAATGAGGTCGAATTTGAACATTTTGAGTGTAAATTACATTATTTATGGGTTCAATCCCTGTAGGAGGACTAAGTTTTGCTCCAATCATCTCAGCCGTAGAATATCTACTCTGCTGGACAGACGCCTTCCTCGAGGGGTGTTGATGGGCCCTAGCGTCTTCGCTATGGTCTATCTTCCGGAGGTATCACTTAACAGGTTCTTTTTTATCCACGGGTAAGAGAGGAGGGGCAGCATTCTAATGCCGGCACCAAAAACAATATGCCGAAGCATATTGTTTTTTACTTCACGGCATATAACATTGTTATCAGGGCATGTGTGCTTTATCTGGAGACTTTTGTCTTAGGTCCAGGTTGTTCTATATGGGATATTTTTTTTTTATTAAAAAGCATTTCCGTATTCTGGGAAACCTGATATCACCTGGGTTCCATAGTAAAATCTTTGCATATTGTTTGCTGTGCAAGTTTCTAGCATTTTTTATTCATTAAATGTATTTTTTTTTCGTTGTGGTGTGCCGGCTGTAGTATGTTATCCCTCTTCTCATGCCCGTGGATGCAGTAAGAGCCTGCGAAGGGATACCTCCGAAAGATGGATAGCAGCGTTTTTCCGTGTATCAACACCCCGTACTGTACTACGCAACTACTCCCCTCATGGAGATCCATGAGGGAGGCCTATATTCAGTAGTGGATGTTTTACGGCTGAAATAAAAATGTATTTTGAGTTTGGAATATAGAGAAAATATTGTGTAGATGTCCGTTCTGTACCTCGTAATATATTCATTCTATGATCCAAAGCGCCCGAAGCGCATTATATCTTTCGAGACTTTACTTTCAGAAGCCGTTAAATATGACCTTGACTTTAGATGACCTTTTAGATGGTTTTACACGTTCCGGCCCTTTCATGTTACGAGTGTGTGAAAAAAGTACCTAGCTAGGAAACAGATGAGTTAGCAGATGATCTTTCTGATTTAGATCTTTTAGATGCTAGAGTGCCTTGGGATGCCGTCAGTAGAATGTTGCCTCTCTTCTCCTGTCCGTGGATGCAGGAAGAATCTATCAAAGGGATACCTCTGTAAAATAGAATAAGAATAATATTTATTTTGCAATTATTAAAATGTTACAAACAAATATAATAAACGTTGTAGCGAAAAAGGATAACCAACTTAGCATAATGCTGGTTGAGGCAACCAGCGCGGGTCTTCCGTTGGATCCTTTTTCAGTGAACGAACATAATACACTGCACATGACAAAATAGGCAGTGTCTCTTCGTGTATCAACATCCAGTACCGCACTCGCCTGCCAAGCGTGGTCATATCAACTACCCCTCATGGAGATCTATGAGAGAGGCCTGTGTTCAGTAGTGGATGTTTTATGGCTGAAATGATGATGTTGATGTTGATGATGAACGTCAAAAACAGTCCCCTAGCCTCTAATTAATAGCGCTAGTGTTCTTATTCTGTCAGTAAATAAAACCGGGCAAGAGCGAGTTCGACTCGCGCACCGAGGGTTCCGTGCCATCATACAATATAATATATGACAAAGGCGGTTTTATATTTGTTGGAGAACCTTGACAGCGCCATCTCTTGTCTGATAGCGGCACTTATGTAGATTTTATACACTTTCGATGATTTCTAAAAAAGTATGCTATGTAGAGAGACTGTAATAAATTTCCTCTAATCTTTACATACACTTCTAATAGCAATAAAAGTTTCAGAGGTTTATCTCCGCAAACTTCGGAGATAAGGGGGGGGGGGGAACGCTATTTTTTTCAACATTTTTGTAAATAACTCAAAAACGATATAACTTAAAGGAAAACTAAAAACTGTTTATTAATGTGAAAATGAATACCTTTCATATAATACCCCACATCACCTATTTACTTTACAAAATTTTTGAAAACCCCCCTTCTACCCCCCTTGTCTAAAAAACTATGCAAATTAGAGAGATCACTATAATTTTCCTATAAAGTTTACATACACTTCTATTAGCTATAAAAGTATCACGGGTTTATCTCTGCAAACTTCGGAGATAAGGGGGGGGGAACGGTCGTTTTTTCAACATTTTTGTAAATAACTCAAAAACGATACGTTTTAAAGGAAAACTAAAAACTGTTTATTAATGTGTAAATGAATACCTTTCATTTGATACCCCACACGGCCTAGTAACTTGACTTAAAATTTTTGAGATCCCCTATCCGCCCCCCTGCAATCAAAATAAGAGTGTTTTTCAACATTTTCATATATGTTATATTAGTAAAAAAGTGTTGTCTTCAACCATTTCAAATTTCAAGTTGATAGCATCAGTAGTTCTCGAGATATCCATCTGTGACAGACAGACAGACAGACAGAGTGATTCTATAAGGGTTCCTTTTTACGATTTTGGTCCGGAACCCTAAAAAGGGTATTTGACTCCATATGAGAAAAAATCTTAAAAACATATTTTTGAGATAAGGTATCCCTTGGCATCCCTTGAATCCACTGGCAAGAGAGAATAAGCGACATTCTACGCCTGGCATCCCACAGCAGAAAGGCTAATCAAACAAAAACATAGAGCACCTCACCTTTCTGTTTGAACCCGTCTTAATTTCAGAAATAATTTAATCATATGAATTTAAGGAGGATACATATGAACCCTTCCGAAGGGATGGTAAAAGGGAAAGATTACTTTGCGTTCAAGGGCCACTGGGTTGGAAACTAAAACTTCTAAACTTTAGGTTAAACATGGGAGTTACAAAAGTTTTAATCGTTGGGAACCAAGGGGGGTTAAAACAGAATATAACAAAAGCTGATAAAAATTACAGCCTTTAGGAATTGAAACTACTTAAGTTACAAATTACTCATTTGGATAATTTGTTAAACCTAAGTAAGTAGTCACGCCGCCGTGGGGTGCCGGCAGTAGAATGATACCCCTCCTTTCATGCCTATGGATGCAGTAAGAGCCTGCTAAGGGATACCTCCAGAAGATGGGCAGCAGCGTCTAT
The DNA here is from genome assembly GCA_963082625.1 of Pasiphila rectangulata. Classification (NCBI taxonomy): domain Eukaryota; kingdom Metazoa; phylum Arthropoda; class Insecta; order Lepidoptera; family Geometridae; genus Pasiphila; species Pasiphila rectangulata. The sequence continues at coordinate 15,264,021 of OY720242.1, read as the reverse complement.
CTTTGTATCAACATCCCATACTGCGCTCACCAACCCGCCTGCCAAGCGTGGTGAGTATGGCAACTACCCCTCATAGAGATCCATGAGGGAGGCCTGTGTTCATCAGTGGATGTTTTATGGCTGAAATGATGTTGATGATGATGAAGTAGTCATGAACTCGATTAAGGATAACCTCAATCGAGTTCATGATATTTCAGTTTACCAAGGAGGGGCAACATTCTACTGCCTGCACCTAACAAATATTCACATGTATGTTATGCTTTTAATAAGTGGAGTAAATACGACCAACTAAGAGTAAACCTGCGAGTCAGGGAAGCGGGATGTGGGACGCGCAGCTAGATTGACAGCGCGGACATGTTATGACATGTGTGTCTATCATGAGTTGTCACTGTTATCGCCTGCCGTTACTACAGTATGATACCACGGCGGAATTATCTATACAGTGGTCCAACTTCATACAAACGGACGAAGCGCGAGCTATACCTACGCGCCTCGATCTCGCCACTCGCTCGGCATTTAAACAGTCGCGACTGTGCCGCAGTGACGAACGGAGGTGTGTTGTTTTTTTAACAATAACCGCGCGATTTTTATATATTGTGCTGTTTTTGGTTGCATGAAATCTTCAAGAACGCATCCAGAGATAACTTTTTTTAGGTTACCTGGAAACTCTGAGAGGTAAGACTATAAAATAATTTTACTTACTACCTAGTAGGTAGGTACATAATGTGTGTATTTTTAATAGACAAGTATTTCCTTTTATCTCCCGAAAAAAAAGATGTCTGGATTCTTAAATAAAGTGAATAGAGTAAAGGAAAGTGATTGACTTGAGTGAAATAGGTAGATAAAGGCGGTTCATGAATCATGATACGGTGGGTACGCTTGTGTAAAAACCTCGGGGCATGTGTGTTTCGTTTTGTTAGTTTGTATAATTCAAAGTAAAGACATGGTATTTTATTTATTATTAACTAGCTTCTGCCCGCGACTTCGACCGCGTGGAATAGTTTCTTTGGGCTAACGCTAACTTTTACCCACGACTTCGCTTACGTAAAAGGTGAAAATATTTTTAAATAATACCTACTTTAAGCGTAATTTTAGGTAGGTACCTACATCACGCTTTCATCAGTAAGAGTGGAACTTTAAAACGTTAGGTAAAAGTACTAGGTCTTATTATCTTATATCATTTAGATTGTAGGTTATTCTAATAATTCATAACTACGTTATTTTATAGTACTTCTGCGTACACTATGTTTTCAATTTATCTATTCAATTCACAAAGTATTATATTTGTTTATATAAAAAAAGTATATTCACAATCACAAAACTAAATGGAAACACAAAGTAGGCAAATTTAAATTTAATTAAAATGCTGGAGGCGGGCAGCCCTATCGCATGTTTACGTACCGCGCGGCTGTAGGTATTTATTTCAAAAATACAGCCAAGATAAAATACTGTATAGATACTTATTCTGTGATGATACTTACTTATGACATCTGTCAGAGTCGTAGCTCATGGTACCAAATTCTAAGCAAATAAAGCCATAACTACAGTCGCTGTAGTATTTTAGTTTACTGCATATTTTAGTTGCAAACTATCTGCTATGGGCGCTGAACATACAAGTTTTGATACATTTTTTAAAGATACACCTTTAACAATATTGGGGAATTAAAAATGGATAGAGGCGGATCCTTTTCACAGTCGCTAGCTGGTATATATTGTGAAAACTCATGGTTGACCTACTGATATCTTATGGCGCCATGCACGCACACCTACGCGACCACAACGAGAAACAATCGCGTCAGCAGAGCGCGATGATATTCGCGATTCGCGCTGTACTCGTTCAGATGTGAACGTTTAATTCGCGTAGTAGACGCTTTCGCTTCGCGTCCTGTACCCCGCGTTGCTGCCGCGCATGTTTGGCCGCAGCTTAATGTCTTAATACAGCACAGTCATACATCCAATACCAGTTATGGTTGAGAATTCGGCTCTCTGAGTTGTCGACGCGTATGTATACCTAGAACAAACAGCCCAATTAGGTAGGTCCAACTTCGAGAAAGAGGTCAATCGACGAATCCAACTCGGACGGGCAGCGTTTGGGAAACGACGCAACGTCTTTTCGTCCAAAATTCCTCAGTGCCTTAAGACGAAAGTCTACAATCAGTGATGACATATGGAACCGAGACGTGGTCATTCACGATTGGCCTCATGAATAAGCTCAGAGTCGCTCAACGAGCTATGGAGAGGGCTATGCTCAGGGTTTCTTTACGCGATCGAATCAGAAATGAGGAGATACGTAGAAGAACTCGGGTCACCGACATAGCCAAACGGATTAGCACGTTGAAGTGGCAATGGACAGGCCATGTATCTCGCAGAACAGATAGCCGATGGGGCCGAAAAGTTCTCGAGTGGAGGCCACGGACCGGCAAGCGCAGCGTAGGACGTCCACCAACAAGATGGGATGATGACCTGGTGAAGACCGCAGGTCGACGGTGGATGCAGATTGCTTTCAACCGCTATAACTGGATATCCATGAGGGAGGCCTATGTCCAGCAGGGGACGTCCTACGGATGAAATGATGATGATGATACATCCAATACGCTTCGACTCAAAATCCTTGTAAATATAAACAACAACACGCTTTCCATTCCGATGTTTTCGACCACAACGAGGGACGACCGCGTCGGTAGAGCAGAACGATATTTACAATTCGTGCCGCAGTCGTGCAGGTGCGCACGATTAATTTCGCATAGTAGACGCTCCCGCTCCTGCGTCCTGCATCCCGCGTTGCTCATGCCCAGGATTGGCCGCAGCTTCATGTCTTAATGCAGCACAGTCATACATCCAATACGCTTCGACTCAAAGTCCCTGTGAATATAAATAACAACTCACTTTCCATTTCAACGCTTTTAGTAGTCAAACTCTCTTAAACCTAACGTGTGCGGTTTGTATAATAAATAAATAATGCCATGAGCTAGCGGCATTAGAATAATAATATTTTACTTCTCTTTTGCTAGTGGATGCAGTAAGAATCAAGAACTTTTTTAATCTTTGTACCCTCAGAACTCAGTCGTTTATGAACAGATTTGGCAAAATAATTTGTGTGTTCATATGGAATATGTTTTGAAAAAATGGACCTAATTAGAGATTATGGAAGAATTAGGTCCATTTTTTCAACACTCAGTTCTGATGATGGGATCCATGAGGAATCCATCCATAGTCCATAAGGAATCGAGGGAACTCTTCAAATCTAGTAGGTAAACCTAAAGCGATTTTGGCATATTTATGTCAAGGTCAAGCATTTGGATTCAGAAAGTATGATTTAATGAAGTGGAACTGATAAAGAAGACCAATAGATGGTTATCATAACTCTTCAATATTACAAACTTCACGGGTCATCGATCATTCGATATCATCATCGGATGACATCGAAATATGGTTAAGATAATAATATCCTATCCAAAAATAATTATACTTACCTACACATCATCATCAGCATCAGGATCATTTGATTGACTTATAATGGAATGAAAACAGTGAGTTCCTCAAGGTATAGTGAAAAAATAAAAAAAAAAATAATAAAGAAAAAAAAAATTAAAAATTAAATTAATAATTAATTTTGCAAATTTAAACTTGCGGTTAGATTTTGTGTTTCACTTAATAATGTTTGCTTGCTTTTAAACTAAGTTCTGATTATAAATCAAGGGAAATATTCAAATGATTGTTAGCCTTTTAGTTATTTTCAGCAACATTATATAATATATTGCTTAGGTTCGAACCACGGCTTGGACTGTTGCCAGACTTTTATAAATCATGATGGTTAACGTCCAGGTGCAAAACTGCACCTTAAGACGGAGGAGTGTAAGCTTCGGCCCCGCCGGCGGGACCGTTTATTGTAGGTGTGCCTCGTTATAGGGCCACGGGCATGCGCAGCTCATGGCCCTGCGCAAGAAGTTATTTTGGACTACCTAAAGGCATCTAACATGACGGGACTGGCCAAAGACGACAAAGGAATATGTTATTATTGGCCGTACAACTGTTTTGTAAATTGTCACTTTATTTCTAAAGGACATTTTACTCTTTGAGTTGTGGAGGCTGTTTTACCGGTTAAGCACGAACTTGGCGCGATATGTGACAGTCCTTATGTGGGGATAGAAGATGAGACGTATATCTAGGATTACTCCTAGGTAGCGAGCTGACCTAACCCATGGAATAGGTTAATAGAAGAGGAGGCGAGACTGGGGCAAGAGAGGACTCCGAGTAAAGTACACTGCTGCCCTTTTTGTCGGGTTCACCTCTATGCGCCACTTTCTGAACAAGAAACCTAGGGTGTCTAGTGCAGCCTGCAGCTTTATGCGTACGCGATTCTTGTTCTTATCGGACGCGTATAAGGCCGTGTCATCGGCGAAGAGGGCTAGTTCAACTTGCGGGTGTCGGGGGACGTCGCTGGTGTACAGTGTGAACAGAAGGGGAGCAAGGACTGAGCCTTGAGGAACTCGGACGGGTCAAAACCTCTCGGCTAAAAGAGCACGTTATGCGTGGGAGGATTGAACCTGTTATATGAGGGTGTTGCTGAAGGCGTTACAGCAGGTGTATGCTGAGGCTTGAGCATTTTATTTCTAAGTGTATACTGCTCATAGAAGTTCACTTCCTACAACACATATTCTAATGTTTTATCTAGAGTATGCGGATTTTTCATTCGAACGGGTCTTAAGATATTTTCAGACAGGTTGTACAGGAAAACGTTAAGCGTTGTGTTATAATAGATTTCGGTTGTACTTGCCATGGTAATATTATTTGTCTCATTTACCTTAGAGATAAGTAACGACCTAACAGTCCGAATGCGATTGCATAACTCTTAATAGCTTTCCCCATGTTTCATTTTTAATGTCTCTAACTCTATCGCTAAGCATTCTTTAATTCTAGGATAACCAAAATGTTGCACCAATAGAGTTTTCAGTTTTTCATAAGTGTCAACATAATTTCGTTCGCTAGCTAAGGCAGCGGCTTCATCAGTTAACCTACTCGTTATCGTGTGCAAAATGTAAGTATTTTGCTCTTTTCACCACGAAATTTATCGACCACATAATCACATTTTCTCAAAAATAGATTTCAGTGCCGCTTATTACCATTAAATAATGGGATTATACACAATAGTTCCTCAGGAATCGTCTTTATCGTAGTCATTTTTATTTTACTTTACCCCATTATACTAAATTATCAATTTTTATACTAAAATGATTCGTCGAAATATTTATAGAGCTGTTAACTTAATTCTACTTACTCTAAAATCCCTACATTGAGTACCAAAAACGTTAAAATGTAAAAAGTTCGACTCTAAGAATAGCAAAACACAAAGCACATAAGGTAACAAAGGATGGCGAAAATTCTAATCACCAGCCAGTCACCGACATGCTCGTTCGCCTCCTTCATGGCCTCCTTCAGGACCTTCACAAATTTATTTGGTTTCAAGAGATTCGATCTGTCGAAAAATTCACGGAAACTCGCGGAAAATCTCGTGGAAAACTCGGAAAATCTGCCCCGGCTGCGCCAGTAAATGTATCGGCAACGTTGTAAATGTTTTTGAGAACGCAGGGGAGGGGTAGCAACAGTTATTGCTGAATGGGCGCGGCTGGTGTAACCCAGGGGGTTCGCCCATGCTGACACAGCAGGAAGGGACATCTTCGGAAATGTCCACGCGTGTTGACCCCCAACCCCACCCCAACGGGTGGGGCGGGGTGGAAGCGCTCCGAAGCCTAACATGCGCTTTCTGCTAGCACTTGCCTTTGGGGCTTTGGGGTAGCCGCGATAGTTCGCGGTGTGCCCCTCGGCCCTGCAGAGCACGCAACTGGGCGGCATGGAGTCGTTTGGGACGCGCTTACAGTCAGCGGTGCCGTGGTCGCCCAGGCACTTGACACATAGGGGGCGGGCAAAACACTTTCGGCGACTTCACTTTCAACTCTTTTTGCGGCACGCGCAAAGTGGCCATATAGCTGGCACCTGTGGCACTATCCCGAGGGGGCCTTCCTGAAGGGTGCCTCTACAAGAGGCTGGGTATAACTGTCGTTAGAAGACTACTCCGACTCGGAAGGGTCGTCGGGGGACGTGGGGGAATCAAACAACATCAGCGCAGACGCGTCGGGGTCTGAGATGATGAGGACGGGGCGGGGGAGACCAAATTCTCCGGGTTGGCCGGAAGGGCTGGCGCGGGGGTAAGAGGGGCTGCGGTGCCCACCTCCATCGGAGTGGACTTCTTGTCCAACTTGTTCGCCTCTTGATATGAGGCGAGCAACTTGGACAACAAGTCACCGTGCTGCTGGGCTATCCCCAGAAGGGACTCAGAATCAAGCCCACCCAGCAAGTCCGGCCTTGACATCGCGCGGGGGGTGAGTGGATGTCCCTATTCCCGGGGGAAGACACCCGGGAAATAACTGAGTTTTCCTCCTTGTCGGGTATAGACAAGGAGGGGTGTGTACCTAGTGTCCTACCTAATGTGTGTGTCCCTTAGGCCTCTCTTTTGGAGCAAAAGAGGTGTGTGCCTCACGCTATCTGGTGTCGGCGAGGGTTTTACCCCAAGGCCGGTGGTTCCAGACCCAGCCGGCTTCTGTTTTACCCTGAGGAGGCAAAACAGGCGCTCCGGGTCCACGCCCAGCTAAGTTAGTTGTTATCGTAGGATATCCCTTAGCTGACCACTAAACCGTGGCTTTGGACAGTAAAAAGCCAAAGAAACTAGATCGAGAAAAACGTTCTGAAAAGAAAGAGATGTCTTGCACCGGAACAGGTCGAATTAATCGCTCTGAAAAGAGCAAATAACTCGTGAGAAACAGGATAGAAACACAATAGCGCACTAAAAAGTGTGAACTACTGGTATTCGCTCGCGCTGGCTCGCGCAAATGTTATTCAAACTAGCAAGCTAGAAAAAATAACACCGCAACGAAACGAAAATAGCAGTAGACGCTAGCGGGCGATCGGAGGGCCTCAGTTTGGGGACCAAGGCGGCAGCGAGCAACGGGCTTCTGGCAGGTTGTCCGAGCGGCGAGTGAGCGATTGGTGGGGCCTGGTTCGGGAACCAGGCGGGAGCGGGCGGCGTGCGTCTAGCACGACGTCCGAGCGGCGAGTCGAATGTGGTTACATACATTATAGATTTTCTCACTGAAGTCGGTTTTATATGTTTAAGAACCATCATAATCCGTCTGAACACGCTATGAGCTACGGTGCCACAGACACACAGACAGAAAGACAGACACACACATAGAAATTAATGTTATAACCCCCCTCTTTTTGTTGGGGATTACATATGACTATATTTTTTCGATTTTATTTTACCATTGATACATAAAAAACACACAGACCTATAACATTTGTCCCCCGGCAGGGATCGAACCGCAGATCGAGCCTCGCAGCCGCCTGTTAGGCGAAATAAGCCACAGACGTACATGAATAGTGTATGAACTTGCGAGGCGATGCTGCGAGCGCACGTGAGCTCATGAAAGTTATATCCTCGTGTCTATGTTGGGTCACTCATAACGGATTAAGGGTGATTATGAGGGGTAAAATCCCGCGATATAGGGATATGAAACGAAATGAAGAACGTTTGTATGGGCGATCTCTTTATAGTATTGTTAGGGAGATACTGGTGTCAATTCTATTTTACAAATTATATACCTCTAAAATTGAAAATGCTAATTATGACGTTTCTAAATTTAGAGCTCTCAGCGTAAAGGTGGATGTAATTGCTCCGTTTTTATTTTAGAAAGGCACTAACTGAATAGCTGTCCCTATGTCAGTTTGGTCCGTTTTACGTCAAATTAATTAGCTTAAGCTAGTTAGTGCAACAACAGAATCGCCAACACTGACCGGTTGATTATGACATTTACGGTGACGGAATACATTGTCAGGTTAGCCGCAGCTCCAGGCGGCGGCCGAACTAGCGACACGCGGGGTTGTGACAGTCGTAGAGAGGATCCAGCAGTTGGGACTCGAGGTGGCACTGCACAAGTCTGAGGCCATATGCTTTTATGGCCCTTGAAACGCGCTCTGCGCGCGGGATCTAGAGGCAACAGTCCTTGCACGCATGCACGATTTGCGCGTGGAGATGTAACGCCGGGGCGAAACTCCGCTGCCACGACAAGTCGCGGCATGGCAGACAGAGTTTCGGCGGGATCTCATGGTAGAATGGCGACTGCGACTGTCGCAACCCAGTGCTGGGCACGCCATAATCACAGCGGTAAGTCCCCTCTTTGAGGAGTGGTTGAAGCGGCAACACGGCCAACGCCAAACAATAGGTAGCTCACCGTCCGGCTATCTGGTAATCGACCAGACCAAGCCCAGTCATCGACAGCGCGTAGTCATCCACGTGCTCCTCAATGAGATGTAACAAACCGTAGGACCGCGGGAAATTTCTAAAAAGGAAACCCGTAGTCCTAGAACGCAAGGGGCAACTGAAAGACACAGGTGTGGTTTTAGTCAGTAAAAGTCAGGCACGCCCTCCCGCTCCACCCAGAGCGGGAGAAGTCATTAGATGATTACCACACCTAAAAAAAAGGCAGCCGCGGCTCAGTCAACTAATAGACGTATTGACAAGTTCTTTTCAGTAAATATAGCAGACGAAGTTGAGAGGGTGGTATCGTTGCTGTGCAAGCCTAATCCATCTAAAATTGTCCCAGGTATTGCATTTCTACACGTATATAAATCTCTGCTAATTTTATAATGCTGAAGAGTTTGTTTGGTTGAACGCGCTAATCTCAGGAACTACTACTGGTCTGAATTAAAAATGTTTTATTGTTGAAAAGTTCAACTATCGAAGAAGGCTATTATATTAGGTCTTTACCTATGAAATTGCCGTTTTGTATGGAATAAATGAAAGTACTTTTTTTCCAAACTTTTTTATTTCTATTACTCAAAGTAACACCCCATGCAATCGCCGCATCTTTGTTAACGCATTGGCAGTTTATTGATGCCCTTCTTGTAAAAATCAGCTGCACGGGAGGCAACAAACTCTTCAAAGGCATTTTGTACTGCCCCTCGGGAATTGAATTTTTTACCCACTAAAAAGTTGTCTAAATTTTGAAAAAAGTAATAGTCGGTAGGTGCATGGTCTGGTGAGTATGGCGGATGAGGGAGAGCTTCCAACCCCAGCTCTTGCAGCTTGAAAACTGGTCTGTTGTGCAGTATGGGGTCGCGCGTTGTCGTGAAGGAGCAGTGGGGACGACCGATTGACCAAAGCTGGTTGCAGATGTGCAAGCTTCTCTATCATTGTCTCCAGTTCTTTAAAGTACACATCTGCAGTAATGCTCATGCCGTTTTATAAAAAAAACTGTGGTGAATCACACCCGCACTAGACCACCAAACAGTGACCATCACCTTTTTAGGGGTCATTTTTGGTTTAGGGCATTGCTTTGGTGCTGAACCAGGATCTAACCAACTTGTTGAGCGCTTTCGATTGTCCGACAGAGTCCATTTTTTAACGCACGTAACAATTCGGTTCAAAATTCCTTCATTTCTTTGTCTGTTGAGCAGCGCGAGACAGGTCTCAACGCGTACGTTGCGCTCGCCAGCGCTAAGTTCGTGGGGTACCCATCTATCAAGCTTTTTTACCTTGCCAATTTGTCGCAAATGGATCAATATTGTTTTGATGCTAACATCAAAAGCTGCTGCTAGCTCAGCTGTAGATTGAGTTTCGTCAGCTTCCACAATCGCCTTTAATTCATCATTGTTGACAATAGTCTTCGGACGGCCACGAACTTCATTTTTCAAGTCAACATTTCCAGAACGGAACCGGGAAAACCAATAACGGGTTGTGCGTTCGTTTGTACAGTTCTCTCCGTAAACGTTTTTGATGTTACGTGCCGTTTGTGTCGCGTTGGTGCCACGACAGAACTCATATTCCATAATTACACGATTTTTTAAGGTACCTATTATGACGAAAAATGTTCAAATGTAATGAAAATACAACGCTAATCAATAAACAAAAGACTGAGTTTGTAAAAAGAATGTCATGTTTTTAAAACAAAATTAATTTGAATTTGAAATACCAAGCCATGTCAAATTTTTTTTTATTTGAAATTACGAGTACTGAAGAACGGCAATTTCATAGGTAAAGACCTATTATAACATTACGCATTATATAACCAATAGGGGCGGAGCATCAGTTGCGTGCGTAAATGGTTAAAGTAACGTAGCCATCATGTATGGTCCGCCACAGATAATGGATGCGTAACTTGTTCCACTTAAAAAGTTCTAGAAAAGTCGACGATCGCATATGTCTATTTTTTAAGGTTGACCCACTATAGCGTAATGTTCTTAAATAATGCATTTATATTTAAGAACATTACGCTATTGTGGGTCAACCTTAAAAAATTGGACATAATGCGATCGTCGACTTTTTTAGAACTTTTTAAGAAGAACAAGTTACGCAGCGCAAAAACGAGCGTACGTATGGAGCTGAAATTTTGCAAACGTATAGATGTTGACCAGGATAACAACATAGGCTACTTTTTCTGGGTACAACCCGCCCGAAGCGGTGGGCACAAGCTAGTATTAAAATATAGAAGTTAGGTTCAAGTGCATTTTATTCTTATTCTTTATTCTTTATTGTACACTTAGAAAATATATACAAAATAAACTTAACTAAATGGCATGTACAAAGGCGAGCTTAACCCTAAGAAGAGTTTTCTTCCAGCAAACCTTTGAGGATAGGGAAAGCTGATAAGTGTAGTTAGTACGTGTACACAAAACTACATACATAAAAACAACTATACTGAATAAATATTTATAAATAAATATATATATATAAACAGAGATATAATATATATATACATATATATGTATACTATATATAAATACATACATACAAACCAAGTAAGATCAAAAAGAGAGATAATGCTCTTTTACTTTTATTTTAAAAGTGCTTAATGACTGACTGTCGCGAATGGAGTGGGGAAGATTATTCCATAACCGGACCGCACCAACTGTAAAGGAGTCCCCGTATCTACTAGAGCAGTGAGAGGGAATTTTAAGGAGGAGGGACTTAGTCGTCCTGCAGGGCACACCACGCGGGACAAGGAATTCAAAACGCTCACGAAGGTAAGAAGGTGAAAGAGGATTGTGAAGAATGTTGTACAGAAAAGACAGAACATGAAGATCACGTCGACGACGAATGGGAAGCCATTTTAATTGAGATCTGAAACTGGAGACGTAATCAAACTTGCGCAAACCAAAGATGAATCGGATGCACAAGTTTTGAAGACGCTCCAGTTTGTTTAAGAGTTCTTCCGTGGCGTCAAGGAAACAGACATCAGCATAGTCAAGAATAGGTAACAGAAGAGTTTGGGCAAGAGTGATTTTGGTTTCAAAAGGCAGAAACTTCTGGAGACGCTTGAGTGATTTAAAAAGTCTTTATTCTTTGATATATGAATACATTTCATTGAGAGCATTGCAGGGTTTTATTTAAGACATAAAAGTTAGAAAAGTTTACGGTTCATGTCCGTTTGAAGAACAAAAAGCCCATTTTATTATAAATAAATGGATATAGCTATTAGCTACCATTCCCCTTGTTTCATATTCCCTGATGAAATTTATGTGTTTGTAATAAATATTTATTACGTTATTTTTACAGTGTGTTATCTGTGTTCTGAAAAAACTTTCTCAAAAAATTGAGTTCATCATCATTATCATTTCAGCCGTAAAACGTCCACTACTGAATACATGCCTCGTGGATCTCTATGAGGGGTAGTTGCCATACTCACCACGCTTGGCAGGCTAGTTGGCGAGCGCAGTACGGGATGTTGATACACGGAAAGACGAAAAGGTTGCCTATCTTCCGGAGATATCGATAAGCAGGCTTTTACTGTATTCTTAGGTATAAAATGAGGGATAACATTATTCTGCCGGTACCTTAAGGCTTTGCAAATTGAGTTAGGACAGTCTTATATCACAATTTTTGACTAAAAACAAGCAGAAGCCGTGAAAAGGCCTTTCAGATTGCACGTTGAATGGGCTACATTTCATTTTCTTTTCATACAACAACGTGGCTTACATTTTAAAGCTGGAGGACGGTACTTTCAAATAAGTCTGAAGCTTGGAGGAGGCCACTTTTGGACTTAAGCTTTTACTTAGAATATTTTAATAGAATTTCGAAAGCTGATTGAATTAATTAGGGGAGTATTTTCAATGTGTTCCTGTCAAAACCAAAGATTTAAATCGTTAGAGAGTTAAAGTAAGGAGTACTTACGTGGACGTCCTCAGTAGTGGACGTTTAACGACTGAAATGATGATGATGATTGAATTCAACATTAATTTAATTTTCTTGAAAAAAATCTTTTCACGCGCTCTCCAAACATACTACTTTACTAACAAACACTACAATTATTAAACATATTTCTCTTAACTGCTGAGAAATAAGTTATAAGAAAAAAATCACGGGATAAGAAAAGCAACGTGCAAACAGAACCCGCCTGGGGTGTAGTGAAATTATGTAAAAGACATTTATGAAATAATGTAGCAACTGGTATTCATGCTGTATAGTATTAGGGACGTCGTATGGCTTGCTCAGCCGCTTAACCATCCTCCCAGCTTAATCTGCTATTAGGCAGAAGATAAAATTCAGAAGGTCAAATTCTTTTGTGTTTGTTCACTGCAGTATCCCTTATACATCATGAATTTAATTTTCTGAGTTAATAAACTATAAGATGTGAGAGGATAATTTACTTCACTCTTTCACTATTTTAGACTTGTGAGTGTGCGAATTATTCCAGTGATGTATTACCACCAACCATAAATCACAAATTCCCATTGGGCTAAATCGTTGGCAATTTGCCTTACCTAATATTTATGCAGGTAGGTACGTACAATTTGATTGATCACACTCCTTCGTTTGTTCTTCAGAGCTTTGAGAAGGTCGTTATGGTCCCTTTAAGTTTGGTATAAATAAAATTGTGCGTGACGAACATGAAAATCCGGAGGACTTAAGGATATGACGAACCTTTGGCCAAATCGTGGGATAATTGGAAGAAATATCTTTACTCGCACACGTTTTTATATCGGTATGGTATCTTTTTTGGTTCTTAAAAGTTCTGTAAAATAAATTAATTCAATTATGTGCTTTGTATAATTTAATGTTTTGCTTCTCTTATTTTTAGGGTTTCGTACCTCAAAAGGAAAAAAACGAAACCTTATGGGATCACTTTGTTGTCCGTCCGTCTGTCTGTCTGTCTGTCTGTCTGTCCGTCTGTCAAGACCCTTAACCTCAAGAACGTGTAAAGGTATCGAGTTGAAATTAAAACCATATACTCAAATCTACTGCCTCTATAAGCTCTGAAAAAATAAATATTCTAATTTAGGTTACTAAAAAAAAGATACGGCCGTTTATGCCGCAAAAAATGAATGTTTCGACATTCTCAAAGTTTCAGAACAATCTTTGCTTAGTGTGGGACTTGGGACGAGATGCGATTGTGCGTAAATAGATAGATAAACTCTTAATGTGTAAAACCATATGACCTATACAGAACAATACAAAAATTACTAAAATTAACTTAGTGTCAAGCATTACCATTTTCTTGTTTGTATTGACGCTTGTCGCGGAATACCGGCAGTAAAATGTTGCCTCTCCTCTCTTAGATGCCCGTGGATGCAGTAATAATCTGCCAAGGGATACCTCCGAAAGATCAGCAGCAGCGTCTTATATTTAACAAAAATCCCATACTGGGCTTGCTAACACGCCTGCCAAGTGTGGTGTGTATAGCAACAACTGCCTTTTGATCGCGGACATCTATGAGGGAGGCCTATATCTAGCTGTAGACGAGGATAGCAGACCTATTGGCTGATATTAGATAACACTTTATAAATAACAAATAAATTCAGCTATCTATAACGTATGCCTGGACTAGACTCTGATACGAGTAAGGCTCAAAACCTACCTTAAAAACATTACTTTAGCGTGTGCTAAAAACTACTGTAATATTTCATATTTGTGGTTCTATAATAACAGTACCACATTCATCTGTTATTTCTAAATAAGTACGGTTTCTAGCTGAAATATTTATTCTTTATTCTTTATTCTTTATTGTACACTTAGAAAATATACACAAAATAAACTGCGTTTTTAGTGGACGCAATCCTTTTGAAATCACTCCTGTGCATTGGTTTGCGAGACTAAATAACGCTTTTTTGTGTAATTTTCTTTTCCTCCAAATGCTGGCAGTTTTTACTTTCTGACATTGAATGATTTGTAGCTTTTTGCGTGGGTGCGTCGGTGGATGTTGAGCAATAAAAGGTTTATTTTAAGAACTTTCATGGTAAGATTCTAAAACCAAACGAGAATATTTTTCTCTCTTTTTTTCTCCTCTCTGTGTTATGTTGTTCCGGGAAAAGAAATTTGATATACCACTCAAACAAAAAGTTGCTGTTAATAGTGAAATTTTTGCCCGTATTCCTCAACCTACTTTAGTATAACAGTTGATGCAACCTAATACAGTGCATCATATGTATATACATGTGTGGTTTAAATCTAGCTGATATTTTTTTTCGGAATCTCACCTCACATATCTCTATCTCACTTTTAAAGTCTCCGAAACCTAAAGAGGCAAAGCTGAAACTCTCATAGGATCACTCGTTGGTATGTTTGTCAAGAGCCCTTTTCTCTGAAACAGCTGAAGGTATCATCTTAAACTTTATACCAAAATCTCAATTCAAATATCAAGGTCTGTAGGCAGATGATGCTCTTTAAAAATCATGGAAGAGCATTCAGCAGTTATAGCAACAAACATTAAATTTTTTAATGAAAATGGTCTCTGAAATTTGGAATACTATGAGCTTTTGTGGTGCTAATACGAGGTGAATAGAAATTTAAAGATTTACAAAAAATATTTAAAATATTAAAAAAATTTGATAAAACATTTCAGATAATAACATATTATCTGTTAATTGATGTAGGTGCAATTAAGTGCATTTAATATATTTTTTTTTATAATTCCTACAACCATAGGACGTCTACTACTAACCAAATAATAGGCCTCCTTCGTGGATCTAGAGATCATGATAGGTAGCCATAATCACCACGCTAACAGCGGGTTGGCAAGCGCAGTAAAGGTTGTTGATACACGGAAAGATGCTGCTACTCATCTTCCGGAGGTCCCTTAGCAGAAACATACTGCATACTGTTAGAGAGGAGGGGCAAAATTCTACTGCCGGAACCCCACGGCACAATAAATATTTCAATTTTACGTTTTGTTTAGAGACAACAATGTGTAAGGCCACGGGTAGCCATACTCACCACGCTAACAGCGGGTTGGCAAGCGCAGTAAAGGTTGTTGATACACGGAAAGATGCTGCTACTCATCTTCCGGAGGTCCCTTAGCAGAAACATACTGCATACTGTTAGAGAGGGGGGGGCAAAATTCTACTGCCGGAACCCCACGGCACAATAAATATTTCAATTTTACGTTTTGTTTAGAGACAACAATGTGTAAGGCCACGGGTGGCACGTGCTGTTTTTTTATAGTTTTTCTAATTTTATTTCTGTTAGCTATCGTTCGCTTGTTGACTATTTCTCAGTCTGAAATCCAATGTATTTTCTGTTGTTACAAATATACTTGTACCTATTTCGCCGGTTATGCTTAACGTACCGACAGAAAAATGTTGTTGACTTGCCTTATACATAACCAGCTTTGTCTGCGTCACGCGAGAGAAAGGGTTAGAGCAAATTTAACCGTTTACGTCGAGCACGCAACGTCAGAAATAATTTTCCCTGTTTTTGCAACATTTTTCATTGATGCTCCGCTACTATTGGTCGTAGTCTGATGTTTATAGACTTGCTAGGTGAATACATAAGCTTTCAAACAATAAAATAATAATACAATTAAAATAATAATATAATACAATTCGAAACTTTTCGTTTCTGAGGCTCTGAGTTCCAGAGATTAGCGCGTTCGAACAATCTTCTTAGCTTTATAATATTACAATAATATAAAAGAATAAAAATAAGGTAAAGTTTATTTAATAGTTAATTAAATTTAAATAGTTTGTTGAGATCTCCATTTAAGTATAAAACTTGTAATAGAAGGTCTCATATATATTTTATACTAGAAGTCCCGGCGAACTTCGTAACGCACCTACTACAACCACTACTTACAACTACCCTACAACTACCTTACAACTACCCTACAACTTCCCTACAACTAAACTACAACTACCCTACAACTACCCAACAACTACCCTTCAACTACCCTTCAACTACCCTTCAACTACTAATTTACGCAACGAAAAGTAGCCTATGTCCGACTCCATGGTCTAATCTACTCCTATACTAAAATTCATCCAAATCGTTCAGCGGTTTTGTCGTGAAAAGGGAACATACATACAATAAATTCTTACATTTACTTTTATATATTAGTAGGATTATACCTAGATTATAGATATAAATGATACACCAAATAAATTTGAAAATGTGATATTACACTATCAGACTAATATTAAATAGCCGAAAGTTTTTTTGTATAAGATGTATGAATGTCTGTTACCTCTTCACGCACAAACTACCAAATGGATTCAAGTAATGCTTTGTACATATAGATAACGACCAGGATTAACACATAGGCTACTTTTTATTCCAGTGCGTGCGAAGCTGCGGCCGGAAGGAGTAACCACTGAACCTCATCTCATGACGCCTTGTAAAGCATGGTTAATGCACAGCTGAACCACGAACTGAATTAGTGTAATAAGCTGCTGCAGCAATTACAGCTGATTAGAGGTGTCAGCGTTGCCGTGGGGTGCCGGCAGAAGAATGTTAACCCTCCTCTCATGCCCGTGGATGCAGTAAGAGCCTGCAAAGGGATACCTCCGGAAGATGGGCAGCAGCGTCTTTCCGTGTAACAACATCTGTTACATTTCCGCCAATTAATAAGAGCTAAATATCTCCAAGATCATTGACGACGACCTCTGTGGCGTAGCGGGCGATGGTCCGCCTGCGACGCAAGAGGTTGCGGGTTGGATGTCCGCCTCGGGAGAAATGTCTATACGATCTGCCGATATTTGTTCGGGGTGTTCTAGATGTTTCTTTATATTTAATAAAAAATATCTATCTATGTACTATAATGTGTTAAGTATATCAGTCATCTAGTACCCATAACATAAACTCCGCTTAGCTTGGGGCTAGACGATGCAGTGTGAATTGCCCAGTATCATTTATTAATATTTTTATTTATTTATCATGCCTCGAGGCAGACCACCTGCCAGATGGGCGGACGATCTGGCCAGGGTTGCCGGACGACAGTGGATGAGACTTGCACAGGACCGTTTACGTTGGCGTGCTGAAGAGGAGGCCTATACCCAGCAGTAGGTGTCAACGGGCTGATATGATGATGATATGATGATTTATCATGAGGGGGTTGGTGCTATACTCTGTGAATCAACATTCCGTACTCGCGTAGTACGGGATACACAAAAAGACTACTGCCCATCTTCTTGAGGTATCTTTTGGCAAACTTACTGCAAAACTTCAACTTTTTACGGACAAGAGAGGATAGCCAACATTCTACTGCCGGGATCCCATGGCACCTCTTGCATATCTGCTGGCTATTAGACCAACTAAGCCACGGAGGTTGTCGTGAAATCTCGGACATTCTATTTAGTCCCAACTTGTCTTGTCTAGGTGCCACAACTACACTAAGCTACTCTGAAAACATTTTCTGAAATTTATTTTATTTCAATCAGCAGATTAAATTACCTAAATCAAGCTAAATTACTAACAAAATCAGACTAATAAGACTAAAAACATGGGATAGAAAATAATTCGTTTCGCAAGTACGTCCTTGGAACGGAATTCTGTCCTCAGATTACCCATTTATTTTGTCCTCAAGTCGAAAGCAAAGACAAAAGGAATCACTTTGGACAGGGCAACTTTTAAGCATTTTGTTGCCCACTGTAGACGATCGAGGTCTTTAGGATACGAATTTAGCGACTAAAATAAAGTTACACGAAGTAAACTTTTTGCGATCAATTAGTAATTATAAACTATTTAACCCTGTCGCGTAGTTTACTTGTTTTATTATGGCCGTGGAGAGCCGGCAGTAGAATATGACCCCTCCTCTCATGCCTATGGATGCGGTTAAAGCCTGCTAAGTAATACCTGTGGAAGATGAGCAGCAGCGTCTTTCCTTGTATCAACCTAATGCGCTCGCAAGCCCGCCTGCCAGTCGTGGTGAGTATGAAAACTACCCTTCATGTAGATCCATGAGGGAGGCCTGTGTTCAGTAGTGGACGTCTTACAGCTGCGATGATGATGAAGATTATTTCCCGACGTTCCGCCTATCAGCCCTCGGCGTCACGGGTAGACTGGTGTGCTGGAGCTACCTTCGCGAGTCGAGAATTCTCGACTACCCTCAATTCGCCATCAGAACCAGGAATGGACAGTCGACACAACACTGTCAGTATCTTCGTGCGGCAATAACGGAAACTCAATCCAGTGATTCACTTCTGAGTCCAGTAGATCAGACTTAATAAGACACAAAACATGGGACAGAAAGTAATTACTTTCGCAAGTACGTCCTTGGAACGAGATTCTGTCCTCAGATAACACATTTATTTTGTCCTCAAGTCGAAAGCACAGACAAAAGGAATCACTTTGGAAAAGGAACAACTTTTTGCATTCAGTTGCTCGCTATAGACGAACGAGATCTTTTAGACACGAATTTTAAAATTAAAATCATTATCTCAGCCGTAGGACGATGATATACACTGACATAGCTTCTCTCATCGATCTCCAAGTACTAATCATGAGTATTTACGTAAATAACTGCATTCTATGGGTTGAAGCATTAGTTTTTACGTCAAACGCAATTAAATTTCGAAATTATTGAATTAAATAGTACATTTTCATTAAAAGCTTAAGGAAGATAGCGCTGTGAGCCCCAGCTCTGTGAGACATTCTCACTCAACTTCGACGAAATCCAGCATATTCTGTCATCTTCTACTGAAAATTTCCTTAAAAATGTCATCATCATCATTTCAGCCGTAAATCGTCCACAACTGAACATAGGCCTCCTTATGGACCTCCATGAGGGGTAGTTGCCATACTCACCACGCTTGGCAGGCGGGTTGGCGAGCGCAGTACGGAATCTTGATACACGGAAAGACGCTGCTACCCATCTTCCGGAGGTATCTCTTAGCAGACTGCATCCACGAGCATGAGAGGAGGGGTAACATTCTACTGCCGGCACCCCACGCCAGCCTTAAAAATGTAACAGCTTACAGTTACTGATTTTTCAAATACTTACAAAACGGTCGCTCGTTTATGAAACTCTTATAAGGCGTTTAATTAAAAACGTGTCAAATACTTCGGCGCTGATGTTCTACCCTCAACAGTTCTTGGAACAAAGCTCAGAAGTAGCATCAATAAGCCCTCGTACTCTACCTATCCTAATTATTGAACATTGAATTTAAATTCTAAGAACGATTTTACGAGTAGTTCGATGAACTGAGATTGTATCACGGATTTTGTGCGGTGAAATTACGGGCATATTATTTATTTATTTCACATTAAATATAATATTATATATTCGTGCGGCGTGACAAAGAGGAGGCCTATACCCGCAGTGCGTGAATGTAGGCTGATAGATAGATATATAGCGTTACAGGATATAACATTCTGAGACGCTATATTAATAAATAATACATTAGACCTTACAATACATTATTATTTAGTAGGTGTTGTTTCATCATTTCAGCCGTAAAACGTCCACTACTGAACACAGGCCTCCCTCATGAAATCCATGAGGGGTAGTTGCCATACTCACCACGCTTGGCCGGCAGGATGGCGAGCGCAGTATGGGATGTTGATACATGGAAAGACGCTGCTGCCCATCTTCCGGAGGTAGCCCTTAGCAGGCTCTTACTGCATCCACGGGCATGAGCGGGGGGATAACATTCTACTGCCGGCACCCCCCGGCAATGTAGGTTGTTTAAAATATTTTTTTTGTGTCGTCCTAGAATATAGGTAGGTATTAAAATACATCGACGTACCGTCCCTGGGCTTGTTGAATGTTGAACATTTATCATATTTTATAAGTCCATTGTATAAAATGAACGGAATAAAACTTTTGAACTTTGTACCGTAGAGTTGTACTCTATGTCTCAGGCTGACTGGCGCAATGCAATGCTGCGTTGGTCACGTGCGTAATGAACGTGATCACCGCGGTATTATTGCACGTGTAATAGGTAGAGCCGCTTAACGTCCTTCGGCTTGTATCGTCATTTGTTTGAAAGAGTTTTATTTTTTTAACTCTCATTAAGGATTTACGCTTCCTCTCAATTTGAATGACGCAACCAAATTGATCCGTATAAACTTAGATGTTCCTGCTCTATTCAATCAAAGTGAGTAAATTTGGTTAAATCCTTAGTTATATTTATTAATCATTAGTTTATTAATTACTGGGGTCAGATAAACTTTTAAATTAGCTAAATAGGGGTTTCTCTTCTCTATTTAAGGAAATGGAATTTAAAAAGGAAAAGCATGTTATCTGATATTTTATGATATTTCATAAAATATCAGATAACATGCTTTTAGAGACAAACAAGACTTGAAATTTAACATTATATGCAAAGGGTTTATAAAAAGGTAAGAAACCTTAGCGTGCAACCGACAGTTGTAAGAATTCTAGTAACTCACTAGCCGTACCCCGCAGTTTCACCCACGTAGTTTCATTCCTAACTGGCGGAGTAATCACGTAACAGAGATACAAATACAACATACTAGTACAGTCAATTTCATAACCTCCTTCTTTTTAAACTCAGCTAAAAATTAATAAAAGATCCCGCCTTAATAAAGCTGATTTAATGTTTTTTGTGTCTGTCTAATCAATATTTTTCTCGTTTTCTCTTCTATATAGAGGGTTGTTGAATGTGTTTTGAGAAGCAGTTAAAGATAATTTATATTTGTGAAGGGTTAAGATAATCCCTCTGACTCTTAATCAAGGGTCCACTATCTCGAAGGTATAACAGTTTATGTTATCAGACTGACAAGGGAACGTAGTTTGTTAAAATATCCTTTTGCTATTTTGAAGTCAACTAATTGTTCGCAGAACGACTATTATTCGTGGAGGCTTTCAGTAATTTGGGTTCCTTTATCATTTTCATATGTGGGAGTTCATGGACGCTAAAGATTAGAAATGACGTAGAAAGGGAGTTTTGTGTTTGAACAGGTAACAAGCGTTTGGGAACGTGGGGAATTTATAATGAAGACTTTTTTAATTCTTTGTAGTCGAGAGGGACGCGATGAGGTAACCGTGCCATAAATATATGGCAACTGTTGGAGAAAATCATTTGGTTTGATAAATTATTAAATTTTAATCCTTACCAACCTGAAGCAAAAAAATGTTTTTAAAATCGAACCTTTCAAATTTAAATTTATTTATTTACATACCTACCTGTAATACACATGTGCCGTGGGTGGCAGAAGAATGTTGCATCTCCTCTTTTTCCCATGGATGCATTAAGATAATTAAACAATTAAGATAATTATAAAGAAAACATTATTACTACTTTTGTATATAACTACATATTATTTGTAGTTCTATTAGTTTTTGTTTGAGATAATTGTGTAATTATTTGGTTGTTACCTGTTGTTACCCAATATAACTTCAACTACTACTACTACCTTTAGTACCTATTTTTGTTGAGTTGCGCTCAATTGTGTGCATGCTGTGGCCGCCTTTAATTGGGGGAGCACAAGGCCCTTAGTCCCTAAGATTTAAATTGTGTTGAATCTGTGTATCTCTTGTTGGTGGTCCTAATAAATAAATAAATAAGATACTCATGGAAGATGAGCAGCAGCGACTATTCAAGTATCAACATCAGAGCATGGCAGAGCATGCAGAGTATGGCACAAGCTCTGCTTAGCTTGGGGCTAGATGATGCTGTGTGATTTGTCCAGCATTATTTATTTATTTATTTATTTATGGCACCAACCCCCACATGATCTTGAAGATCCATAATATGTAGCCAGTGAAATACACAGATAATTCCAAGAAATACTTAACACAAAACATGCACTTACCAACGATATGTTACGCTATTTCTACCTAAACTAACTTTTAAACAAACGTTTAAGCAATGTAGCAATGAATTTACCGGTCCTCTAAATACAGCTGTCATCACAAACTTAAACAGATCGGCCGTAATATGACCCGACGGGTCACTTTGGGAAGTAAGGCCCACTATTGTCCCAATGACATGATTTATAGGCGTGTCAGAGTACCCGAAATTAGTTTGAATATTATGTGGGACAGAAGAAGCTGTATAATCTTCGGCAAATGTGCCTCGAGAAGTTCTTGTTTAAGTGTTATGGATCTAGGTACTCTGCAATAAATTGGCTAGTGGATAGTTTGCGTTCAATGTTGTAGGGTTGGTTTACACGGTTAGTTTGCCTGCAGTACATAGAATTTTGTTGGCTTGTCTGACGAAACTTTTTTAACATAAGTTTAAGTAGTCAACATAAGGGCATTCATATTGGGGGATTTCATATCTGCCATTTTGTGGTGACAGCTATTTTATTTTTCATTATGGAAAGAAAAGACGAATCTTTCGGATTGTCTCTTGGCATATTCTTACTGCATCTACGGGCGAAAGAGAAAAGGCAAAATTCTACATCTGTTTTTCTCTATTGAATAAACACTTATTGTCTTTGACTTTGACTGCCGGCACTTCACGACAAAGGAGGCCCTTACACACTGTCATTTTACCTTATAATACCCAGTTATTATTTCAATATAATTTAATATTTATTGAGTATGAAATGTTGTATTATTATTTATTTTTCTGTCAAGTCTACCAGTTTAACTTGTTCATATATTTGTGTATGTCAACAGAATTTGTCAATGTTTTTGCTCCTTTTTGTACATGTTTTTTTCCTCCATTTCATGACCTTTTTGTAATTGTGTAGCTTTTCATGATTTCACCAAACAGCTCCATCGGAAGAGCAGCGCTGATAATAGCCAACACTATGCCGAGAAAGAGACCTTTTTGTGACTCAAGCATGGCTCTTTTATTTTTATATCTTTTTTATGTTATATAAGTTATATCTTATCTTACAAAACCTAGAGCATTACCATTAAAAAATCAGGCTTTTATTCGCCCGTTAGACTTCATCCAATAAACGTAATGATTCCCATAGTACCTACTGTTACTGCTCGAGTTTGCTTTTAGTAAACACTAGTCGTGTTTTTATTTCAGATGACGAAGTTGGCTTCACATTATCTATTTAACATAAACTTTTCGTTTAACCGAATTGTAGAGACAAAGTTTTGGAAACATTATTAAAGAGCACACAACTTTTCTGTTCGGGCTGACAACATTCAAACTATGTACTTTGAACTCCACAATGTTATGCCTTGATCAATAAGTCAGCTCGCCAAGTCTATAAACGGCACAGCTAAGTTGTTGGCACACGGAGAAGAGAAAATGAAAATAAATTTATCGTGGTAAATATGACCAAAATTAAATATTGTTTTCCTTACCCATTAGATTTACATACAAGTTGAACGGATTGTTAAGGATATGATTTACTCCGCGCTTGTTAACCATGAAATAATCACCTATGCATAGAAATACCGAAACAAAATAAAAAAATACCTTTAACAACCCCCATTTTTTTGGGGTTGTTGTCGATGCTACTCTTAACTTCACTCATTGACATGTTTACGTAAAAAAT
The DNA here is from genome assembly GCA_963082625.1 of Pasiphila rectangulata. Classification (NCBI taxonomy): domain Eukaryota; kingdom Metazoa; phylum Arthropoda; class Insecta; order Lepidoptera; family Geometridae; genus Pasiphila; species Pasiphila rectangulata. The sequence goes on along the minus strand of OY720242.1, from coordinate 15,240,326 downwards.
GTTTGTGCATGTCAATAAATCGAAAACACACTTAACTAGATTGCAGAACCACTTGCAGTTTAGAGGCAGCAAAAATAACTCTACTGGAATCGGTAAGCGTTCATGGCTCTGTAATAGCCTCTGGGGTACTGCGATCAATTCTCTGTTCCACAAGCATTATCTATGAAGACGATGTCTTTTGTTACGCTTTTAGAATTCAATCTAAGGCTGAGTTCTCGTAGTTAATAATCTTTTTTTTCTTTGCGTTATTAAATGATCCTATAAAAAAAATTAAATAATTACTCTTGTCACAATCACCTACGCATAGTTCACAAATACGAAATAAAAATAAATAAATGAACCGATTAAAACTCTAAGCAAATACCAAAATTACGAAAAAATGAATAATCTTATCAAAAATTTTACGGTGAGATTCGAACCCACGTCCGTCAAATCGATACTTGACGCATCCTTAAGCCGGAAGTGCTTTTGGCCGCTAAGCTACAGAACCCGTGTCTGAACCCGCTGAAGTTTTTGATAAGGTGCTATCGGTTTGAGCAACCGATTAGAGCGCCATCTACAGGTAACTACTAAAGTTCTCCTGTTCATTGTCTGAAGTTGCATTCAGTAGCAATGACTAGAGATGTCGCTACAGCTTATTATATAGCTTATTCTATATTAACCACACTTAGGTAGAACATTTCTTTGAAAATGTTCTACCTAAATATGGTTAAACACTATAAAAATAACAAAAAACTACCAAAATTATGATGCTGATTTTAACTGTTTTACACAAACACTTCAATGAATCGAAAAGACACTTAACTGGATTGCAGAACCACTTGCAGTATATTAAGTTTGCACTGAAAAGGCAGCCACAATAACTCTTCTGGCATCGATAAACCGTCATGACTGTGTAATGGCCTCTGGGGTACTGCAATCAATTCTCCGTTCCACAAGCATCCTCTATGAAGACAATGTCTATTGTAAAGCTTTTATAATTCAATCAGGGGCTGATGGCTCTTGGCAACGATAGAGGAAATAAGTGAAGTGCCCAATTTGAAAGTTGACCTTATTACAGTTGAAACTAGCTTCGTTACCCGACAGGATAATGTCCCAAACACTGAAGCATCCCGTATAGCATCAAGTATAATTTTATTTTACAAGAAACACTCGAAACAAAAACAATATGAACGTTGACGGCTGCGAAAGTCAGGTAACTGTGTAGCAACGTACGCCCAATCTGCTTTACAAAAAAATCGTTAATTTTTTTTAAAACAAATAACATTACAAAAATTAACAAGATTTTTCAAATATTGTGAAGATGAACAAAACAAAATAAATTAAAAGCATGCCTTAGTTGCTGACGATAATCTTGACGATAAATCTCATGTCTTAGATGTAAGCCGTGTTGGCCGAATGGTATGTATCCCCGACTTTCAATCCGAAAGTCATGAGTTCGATACCGGCCGTGAAACAATGGATTTTTCTTTCTTGAAATGTTTTTTGGTTGAAATTTAAGTTCACATTTAGCACGTGCTTAACGGTGAAGGAAACATCGTGAGAAAACCCGCGGCTTAGTTAGCTTCAGACGTATTGGCCTGTTCTTTCCTCTGACTAACAGCTGACTAAGCTGAGAGGATGGTATAGGTGCTGGGCAAGCCTAATCCATCAAACAATGTTCCAGGCACTGCAGCGTCCTGTACAGCAGATTACCAGTTGCTGACGCTGCATAAATCATCTATAATAGATGCAAAGGCCTTACTTTATAGATGTTCAAAGTATATTTACTTTTATTTAACAGACAATAGCTATGTATCAAACTATAAATCTAATAAATAACGCTGTTTATTTTATACAGCGCTATAAACTTGTAGCTACGTGTAACTAAGCGAAAGTAATACCAACCATAATATTGTACCTATAGGTAGGCAACTGATATAATACTGGAACAAAACAACCATTGGAGAAATTTAAAAAATCTATGGCTATAGTCGCATTTTTCCTCTGAGCCAAGGACTTCCTCAAAATACTATCATTAATTTGTGATTTTTTCCTGAAATGTTATTTAGTTTTAGAAAGTAAAATAAGCTTTGAAAACCATAACTATTATATACTAATCTGTTATAACAAGCCACTATAGACTAAATATGTCAATTGAAAACCAATCGTTATGCATCGACTGGTAAAGAGATGATAGTAGACTTTTAAAAAAAAGTGTTAGGTTCGGAGTAGATATGAGATGAGACGAAGTATCACGCAAAATTCCGATTCACGAGAATTGGCCCAGTGAACTATTGCATTTTATCTTATCAGTTATTTTTAGGGTTCCGCACTCAAAGGGTAAAAACTGGACCCTATTACTAAGTTACTAATCCGCTGTCTATCTGTCTGTCTGTCACCAGGCTGTATCTCATGAACCGTTATAGCTAGACAGTTGAAATTTACACAGATTATGTTATTTCTGTTGCCGCTATAACAACATAATACAAAAAACTGAATAAAATAAATATTTCAAGAGGGCTCCCATACAACAAACGTGATTTTGATTAAATAAATGAACGAAACCCTTCCTGCGCAAGTCCGACTTGCTCTTGGCCGATTTTTTTTATTTTAAGCTTCTTTTATTCCACTGCTGGGCTGTGCCTCCTTTCATACCCTCCAGACACCTTGCTGATTTATCTCTTAGCTCTCTCAAAAATAGAATAGAACTTTCGTAAAATGTGCTTCAAAAGTGGCATCACCTGTAGTAGATTTTTTACTCTTACCTTTACTGATTACGCTTTCGGAAAGCAGCCGTAAGCGCTGTGAATTTTAAAGGCTAGTTAATTTACCTACCGGCTAATCGCAACTTAGTGGCTAAATGGATATTTTGCGAGGCTTTGTTTGAATAATTACGAGGGCTTTGTGACTTTTTAGCAGAATGGACCTATTAGAGAGGCTTAGAGGACATCGCCTACTTACATAGTTCGAAAATGAAAAAATGTATTTATTCAGGAAAGGTCTTAAAACTAGCAATACAAATACGAATGTTAAATTACTATATAGGTTAGTGAAATTATCTAGTAGGAAATTTGCAGACCTGCTTTAATAAGTTAGGTCTCCTCGCTCTTACTAAGTTTTCATCATCATCATTTCAGCCGAAGGACGTCCACTGCTGGACATAAGCCTCCCGCATAGAATTCCAGTTATTGCGGTCGGAAGCGATCTGCATTGTCATTGAGCAGTATAAACCAAATAGTCAAAAACAAAACCGTCCATTGGCTATTTCTAATAAACCATTGTTCTAAATAATAGCATTCTTTGAGTACACATACACTTGCAATCGAGTGACTCTATTAAATTTAACAACACATCACCGTAGGCATCGACTTTTGGAACATAAATTGTTCCGCATTTCTTCCGTTATTCTGTTCAATTAACGCAAGAAATGTACATACAATATCAACTGGTATTTTACAACAAAACAAACTGAAGAGAAGTTTTAAACAGAGCGTTAGCAACTGCTAACGCTCTGTGTAAATAATCTACAATAGATGTAAATGCCTTACTTTTAATATAAGACTGATAATTCGAATAGTTATATCAATTTAGAAACATACCGACTGCCTTTTTAACATTCATCATCACTTCAGCCGTAAAATGTCCACTACTGAACACAGGCCTCCCTCATGATCTCCATGAGGGGTAGTTGCCATACTTGGCACGCTTAGCAGGCGGGTATGTTGATACACGGAAAGACGCTGCCGCCCATCTTCCGGAAGTATTCCTTAGCAGGCTCTTACTGCTCCACGGGCATGATAGTATGGATAACATTCTACTGCCGGCACCCCACATAAAATGTATAAAACTCAAAAATACACTCCATCCGCTTAAAATCTGCGAAACAAGGGCGGTTAATGAGCTTTTAACAAATGCCATTGTTGACTTCATCATGAACTACCATAGAGTATCTATACGCCTTAAGACAAACATTTATGAAGATATTTCAAAAATTCCGTTGAAAAGGGTCTTGTAAATGAAGTAACTGAATGCAGGGATAATAAATCCCGGGACCGCGGAGCCATTTGCAAATTGCCAAAACGTGGACCGCTTTATCGGAATATCGGTGAATAACGATTTTATTGCGATGTACTTTGTTGTACTTTGTTATACATGTCATTACTTGTAAGTAATGACATCCTGTAGGATGGCCTTTGATAATGTATGTAAAATATTTTTTTTTGAATTTTAATATCCGGGACCGTATATTTCGTGTAATGGAAGTACAACGCCCGGTTATTAATATTTAATTACAATGGTAAGGACGGGTATCGGTATATACCGATAATTATACCGTATATTTATACCGTATTATATGTATACCATTGAGCCGTGGGGTGCCGGCAGTAGAATGCTACCCCTCCTCTCTTACCCGTGGATGCAGTAAGAGCCTGCTAAGGGACACCTCCGGAAGATGGGCAGCAGCGTCTTTCCGTATATCAACATCCCGTACTGCGCTCACCAACCCGCCTGCCAAGCGTGGTGAGTATGGCAACTACCCCTCATGAAGATCCATGAGGGAGGCCTCAGTTCAGTAGTGGACGTTTTACGGCTGAAATGATGATGAAAAATGATGATATGTGTACCGACAGAATAAGGTACCTTATTCTGTCAGGAGCCGTGGGGTGACGGCAGTAGAATGCTACCCCTCCTCTCATGCCCGTGGATGTAGTAAGAGCCTGCTAAGGGATACCTCCAGAAGATGAGCAGCAGCGTCTTTCCGTATATCAACATCCCGTACTGCGCTCACCAACCCGCCTGCCAAGCGTGGTGAGTATGGCAATTACCCCTCATGGAGATCCATGAGGGAGGCCTTAGTTCAGTAGTGGACGTTTTACGGCTGAAATGACGATGAAAAATGATGATATGTGTACCGACAGAATAAGGTACCTTATTCTGTCAGGAGCCGTGGGGTGCCGGCAGTAGAATGCTACCCCTCCTCTCATGCCCGTGGATGTAGTAAGAGCCTGCTAAGGGATACCTCCAGAAGATGAGCAGCAGCGTCGTTCCATGTATCAACATTCCGTACTAGGCTCGCCAACCCGCCCGCCAAGCGTGGTGAGTATGGCAACTACGCCTCATGGAGATCCATGAGGTAGGCCTGTGTTCAGTAGTGACGTTTTACGGCGGAAATGAGTAAAAAAAAATGTCATTCTAGCATTTACCTACGCCAGTAATCACACTAATATTATAAAGCAGAAAATTAGTTTGTTACCTATTCACACAAAAGTACCCTACGGTCACAACACATTATTAAAATACCCGATAATCCCATATTTTAATAAAGTACCCTACGGGTTGAGATAAAATATTGCACAAACATATAGAAGTTGACTAGGTTTAACACATACGCTACTTTGTATTCGGGTACAACGCATGCGAAGCAGCGGGCATTAGGTAGTGTATAATAAAATATAAAAATAATGATGGACAATTCACACAGCTTCATCTTGCCCCAAGCTAAGCAGAGCTTGTGTACTGTGGTACTATGTAGATGGCCGATAATAATATACATAATACATACTACATAGATAGATTTTTTTTATTACTGAACAAATGTCTGTAAATCATACAGACAGTTGTCTCAGTCGGGAATCGAACCGAAATTCTCTTGCGTCGCAGGCGGATCTTCGACTTCTACGCCACATAAATAATACCGTCAATGTATGTAGCTGTAGCAGTAATGTAAAATCAATGAGTAAGCAGTTCGCGTTTAGCTACCATTCCAAGCGCTCGATGCTACAAAACCGATAAAGGCAGTCAAGATTTGCGACCCGACGGCACAGATTACAGAATGCCGACGGTTAGTTTCTCTGTAGCCGAATTGGTAAAGGCAGCCTGTGTTAAAGGTGTTTGTCTGAACGTTACGGGTTCAAGTCACGTGGGAGACAAAATTTAGATTGCATTTTTTATTTTTATAATCCAAACGCGTCTTATTCTGTGCTAAGTATTGTATTTGTAAATGTTGTATTGTATTTATTGCGTCCATAGAATACAATACAATACACAACAAAGATTTAAATCGTTAAATACGCCCTTACCTTCATGAGACCGCGCCGCTGTGTTTTCACACGAAATGAGTAAGCGCGCTCATTTGGAATCAGTGTAGCTGTGTACTGTGTCTAGACACAGTGTTAGCCGGCCGTTGTGTGTGTTACGTTTTCACGAAAGATCGTGCAACATACGTAATTGCGCAATAAATGGTAACAATAACAGTTTGGTTTATTGGCATAACCAGTGTGCGTGCGTCGTTATTATTGTTAACACACATACTAAAGACAATGCCACAGTATTCGGTATCAGGACACATCTCACATAGTACGCATTTTGTATCTAAAGATTTAAATCATTGATACAAAATGCGTTATAGCACAACATAATTAAATGTGTGCAATTGAAAAAAATTCATTAAATTACAATCATCATCAACAAAAGATCATACCGAGTTCCACGCTTGTGACGATTATGGAACATACCTCTCAGCCGCAGGACTGCTTTCTACGACCACTGCTGGACATAAGCCTCCTCTTGGCCTCTTGGCGGGCGGGTGGGCGAGCGCAGTACGGGTTGCTGATATACGGAAGGGTGCTGCTGCCCATCTTTATGAGGTGTCCCTTAGGACATTCATACTGCATACACGTACATGATAGGAGGGACAACATTCTTATAGCGAAGAAGAACATACCTTTAATTTAATTGTAGAACAAAAAGATTTAAAACGAACTAACTAGATGATCACGGAACATTAACTATTGTCCTAATATATAAATTGTTTCTTTAGACATCCGTTTTCTGCATTATCATTGTATAAAAAAACACACAAAGTCATATCAACAATAGCTAAGTGATTTTCAGTATAATTTTCTATACAATTTATGATTAATTTTGTATAAACGGGAAATACTCACGTAGTATTGTAACGTCGAAGATTATTCCGACACGTTTCGACGTTACAATACTACGTGAGTAATTCCCGTTTATACAAAATGAATTGTATCTCTCACGTTAATTTTGAAAGTGAAATTTATGATTCGTAATCCAAAATGTCATCTTAATATGCTTGTCAGGATCAACCCACTCAATTAAGATTCTGTATTAAGCACAATAGCGTAGATGGAAATGTTAATATTATTACGAGAGACATGCCAATATTCTCCGAAGCGCCAAGTTTAACACATGCATACGCGTATTAATATAATCAATTAAACATTGTGCCATATGTGATCCCATTAGCACATATTAGCAAGGATGCTAGGAGTCTGTAGTTTGAACGTGAACATTGTCATTAACCACGTCTCATGTAATGTAATCTTTATCATACGTTCAGAGGTGTTTTTCTGGTATCATCGTCTCAGCCGTGGGACTACTGTCTACGTCCACTGTTGGACATAGGCCTTCCCACACGGATCTCCAAGACGTGGTTGTTGCCATACTCGGCATTACGCTTGGCAGGCGGGTTGGCGAGCGCGGTACGGGATGTTGTTACTCGGAAAAACGCTACTGCCCATCTTCCGGAGGTGTCAGCAGATTCTTACTGCATCCACGGGCAAGAGAGAAGACGCAACATTCTACTGCCGCCACCCTATGGCAATAGAATGTACGTCCATAACATACGTCTCAAAAATAAATCGTATTTGATCGTAATGGATCCACTTCGTACACATCAGCGGAGGTAATCTCATCCCTCGAAATATCAATTTCGAGAGGCTGGTTGCAGTCAGGCATGAGGCTGGGTCGTGGGTTTGAGAGGGAGGCATGTCAAAATACACAAGAGACATGAGATGGATACCTTTGAATATATGAAGTATGTTTCAGGGATTCGAGGATTTTTAAGAAGTGTTTAGTATGAAGAATGATTTTGGTAATCATTATTATAAAAATGTAGGGAAATACTTAAGGTAATTTACGCGATAAATACCCGGATAAATGTGTTTTAATAATGTGTCGTAATCGCGCAAGTTTAAAAAAGACAATCCTACTAATATTATAAAGCCGAAAGTTTGTTTGGATGGAAGTTTGTTACCTCTTCACGCAAAAACTAGAATACGGATTGAGCTGAAGCTTTGCACGCGTATTGATGTTGACCAGGATTAAGACATAGGCTACTTTTAATTCGGGTACTTACAACGCATGCGAAGCGGCGAGCAGAAGCTAGTTTGTAATAATATGTAAACAAACAAAACAAACGCTATTAAAGGTTCATCGGTCCTTGATGGGTACAAAGTTGCAATTTAGAGTTTTTGAAGTAGATCAAAAACGCATTAAAAATATCATGTAGAGTATGTATTCGGGTCCCGCGAAAGAAAAACGCGGACAAAGCCGCGGCTGCAACAAGCATCAAATGAAAATACGTCAAGTAAAGTCGCGTGTATGTATGTGTATGTGTGTGACTCCCTTTTCCCTTTTCCTGCTGGGCAACTATCACTGCATCTTACGACTTGCTGCAATTCGTGTTGTTCGTTGGTTATAATGGGATCTAACCCTTCATGACCATACTTCCAATATATCTACGTTAATGGTACCGCCTTGGGGTGCCGGCAGTAGAAAGCTACGGCTCCTCTCATGCCCGTGGATGCAGTAAGAGTTTCAGGGATACCTCCGGAACATGGGCAGCAGTGTCTTTCCGTGTATCAACGTCCCGTACTGCGCTCGCCAACCCACCTGCCAGGCGTGGTATGGCAACTAGGGGTAGTTAGTAGTGAGTAGGCATGAATATCCATAAGTGAGGTCTGTGTTCAGTAGTGGACGTTTCACGGCTGAAATGTTGAATGGTACCCTAACTTTCGCTGCTTGCTGTCGTACGTTTTACGCAAATATCGGGTGCTTAAGTCATATAGGAGCTAAACACCCAAGTTTTCTTTATATTAAACAAAAATAAAGCCAAGTCACTGCAGCTGAAAACGGTATATTACATCATACACTTCGAGGTCTATGAGAGAGGTCTATGTCTAGCAGTAGCTATCTTACGGCTGAGATGACGATATTGCCAATCCATCAGTCGTTCTACATGTACGCAAACGACCATGATTTGGACCAACTGCGAATGAGACTCGTGCAGGTTCGCAGAAACAATGATTACATTTCTAGTAATTTCGCACGAACCTTGTATTTGGTAAAGTGCTCAGATAAGAACAATATACAAATGGGAACAAAGCATTACCCACGGGCAGGGTTCAATGAATCGCGTACTGTGGTGCTTGTTGTTATTATCGGAGCTATATGCACTTGCTTCACGCCAGTTCAAACCATTCAAAGACGATGGTGACCACATTGATGAAATTAAATGGTTTTTTTTAGGAAAACAAGAATTACTGGTATCGGAGACAAGACTGCTAGGCTCTAATGGGATTGCGCGGGGCATGTGAGTCACATGCTTCCGGATAGGTGAATCCGGATCTTCACAATGTGGGATGGTGAGCAAACATGCTGAGATAGGCCTAGAAGAATTTGATGTCACGATCTGGATACATTCAGGATTTACTGGTGGGACTTGGCAAGCAAGCAAGATTCCCTGGAAGACTTGGGGGAGATCTTTGCCCAACAGGTTTGCGAAAAAGGTAGCTTTTTTATAAGAACAGATATTTTATGAAAGTTTAACGTTTTTATTCATTGAACTACTTATTTATTTATTAAGACACTCCTACGACATCTTCACATTACATTCACAAAGTAAATTAACATAATACTTAATAATTAACTAACTAACTTGTGGCAGTACCAGCATTGTAACCGAAAGAATAATCTTCTATTTTAATACAGAAATAGGTTTATGACAAAATATATTTCAAATCATCATCATTCATCATTTCAGCAGTAAAACGTCCACTACTGATCAAAGGCCTCTGTCATGGATCTCCATGAAGGGTAGTTTCCATACCACGCTTGGCAGGCGGGTTGGCGAGCGCAGTACGGGATGTTGATACACGGAAAGACAGATCCCTTAACAGGCTCTTACTGCATTCACGGGCATGAGAGGAGGGGTATCATTCTGCAGGTTAAATACGTCTAATAAACAACCAAGATCTTTTACTCAAACCTTAGCTGAACTATGCAACAACGAAAATAATGATCATCACTGAACCTTAGAGACTAGAAGGTGCTGATTGAATCGCCTATCTATTGTTATTATCACAATAAAATTTCAACCCAAAAGGTAGTCTGGTCTGTTTTATATTCTTCCTCCTCTTCGCCTGACTTTTAACTTGACCCTGTGCTCTTAAAAAATAAAGTTGTTAAGTAGTTGTGCCTCTATTTATTCAAGTCTTAAATAAATGCTAACTAGAGCAATCTTGAGTTTTCCAAAAGAAAAAGCCGCGTGGTCACCCCTCAAAGAGAATCTTGAAGTAGTTTAACAAGTTCTTTGGCTTTATTAAGGTCTTGTAAGAACTCTTATTATGATATTGGAGTGTTCTGTGGGGAGATTCTGGAGAGAAATAAACTATACGTGAATTTAGTTCTGCATTCATTCTTTTTGTTCAAGACTTGGTAATGTTTTGTTTATATTATATATGTAAGCGCTTATAACCCGCGGCTCTGTCAGCTACAGACGAGAATCGACATGTTATTTTATGTTAGTAAATCCAGCCTCATCTATCTAACAACTGTCCGAGGCACTGCAGCGTTCCATACAACAGGAATATAAATTGCTGACGCTAATAGGTTAGCTGTGGAAGACCAATTATAACGCAAAAACAACCTTGCGAGTATGGAGTAGAGTCTACCTTTAATCTCACAGAAGAAGTGAGAAAAACGTTCGTCTTGGTTCATCAGTTTTTGGGACAATTCTGTCAAAATACTAAAATAATTATAGGATTTTATAGCATTATACCTTTTATTATTCTCGACGTTACGACGTTGTGAGTCTACTCTACCCAGGACCACGACTGTTGTTACATGGTCGAAAGGGGTTTTTGATATTTAAAATGTATTGTTATCGCGATAGTTTCGGATATAAGAAATTTGTCACAATTACCTCGTACTCAATAATTAGGACCTTAATAGCACACAAGGGACCTGGTTTCTGGCGTGTTATCGCGTTACGTGACATGGATGCACAGCACAATTAAACCTAATAATCAGGTTAAATACACAAAGTGCAATGCGCCGGAGAACGCAGCTATTCCCGATCTGCAATGTTAAATTATCTATAGTAATATTGTAAAGATTTGTATTTATCTTTTTTTTATGTTAGATAGGTTAGCTCTTGATTTAATCGTTGCTATCGCAAGAATGAGATCGACGATGGAGCGAGCTTCCCTAGAAAATGCCTATTAACTCTTTTATTAAACGAAATCGGGACATAAGAGGTTGGAAACACAGACGATGGTGGTTTGTTTTAGTCGAGAGCAGTGCGCATTATAAAAGACGATTGGAAGCGTTTAGTTAACAGCTTTGGGATTTCAACCAAATGAGGATGATAGTGTGCAGTGTGTCTGTAGTTTCTATGAAAAAAGTGATGGTGGAATTAAGTCATGTAGTTCCTGCGAGCACTCTCCGTAGTACAATCTATTGTATTTTTGGACGTTTGTAATGAATAAACTTACTGATAACTTACTAGACGACACAGGCTATGACTGGTGTGAAGGCCGTTGATTAATCGGAACCGGATTGTTTTGCTTGCTAAATAAATATATATATTTTTTTTCATTTATCAGATTAAAAAAAATATATTAAATCAGGACGCTTATAAAATGGTATCGGGGGTAGCGCTGCAAAAGGGGCACGAAATTCCGTGAGTCGGCTAGTCTATATTTATATACCTACACTAATAATAATAATAATTTCTCAATATTATAAAGAGGAAAGATTTGAATGTTGTATTTTGTAATTTATATGTTTGTAACTCAAAAACTACTGGACCTATTTTCAAAATTCTTTCACCATAAGAATGCTACATTATTCATAGGCTATATTTTATCCCCATGTTCCGGGAACGAAAACTACGCGGATGAAAGTAAGTTATTCGTGCAGATAGTAAGATATAAAACCGGGCTCGACAAACGTTGCCCTGAAAAAACCTAGAACTCAAATATAGCACCAGCTATCAGGTCTAAATGTGAATCTAAAAAAGCATTCAGAAACCGACTTAATCAAACAAAAATACCTAATCATCAAAAAGCTGCAAGAAGATTTCATTCAAGCACACGTAAAGAAATTAACAATATATGTACATATCACCTACAAGATAAATACTCGTTTGCCGTGGGGAGCCGGCAGTAGAATGTTACCCCTCCTCTCATGCCCGTGGATGCAGTAAGAGCCTGCTAAGGGATACAAAAGATCAGCGATCAAGAACGGGCAGCAGCGTCTTCCCATATATCAACATCCAGAACTGCGCTCGCCAACCCGCCTGCCAAGCGTGGTGAGTATGGCAACTACCCCTCATGAAGATCCATGAGGGCCTGTGTTCAGTAGTGGACGTTTAAAGGCTGAAATGATGATGAAATACTCGTACCGTAGAGAAATCCTATTACTGGTGGGGCCCCTCTAGACAAGTGGAGGAATAGTTTTTTAAACTTTCGCGATCATGATACATTATTAACATATATTTAACCGGATATTTAATGCGTTCTTTACCCATATTATTTCCCGATATTTCGACAATACGAGAAGACTGACACGTTAGAGGTAACCGCAGCAAAGCGAAGGCGTCTTTTCAGGCTACCCTCACTTGGTCTTCATAATTACAGGAACTTGAGATTAAGGCTGTTTCACACTGGGTCAGCACACTACACTACACATCTGTATCAGCACTCGTTGATTCACACGTCGAGTACACTTGGCTACCACTGGTTCCATGAGGCAGAGAGTCTGAAACTGTCTTCACGATTGAAATTAGGATACTTCTTAATTGCATAATTAATTGGAAGCAATTGAATTGCCAGGACCTTGCAAGGATACTACATCAGACCAAGTGAAGGTAGTCTGAAAAGAAGGCTTCGCTTTGCTGCGGTTACCTTTAACATGTCAGTCTTGCCGTCCTGTCGAAACGTCGGACAAAAATAAAGGTAAAGAACGCGATAAATACCCGGTTAAATATAATATGTTAATAAAGTGGAGGTTTTTTCAGCAAGCAGCCATTTGACCAGGTTGTAGGATGCCACCATGTGGGATGTTGACTCAGCGACTATTGTTCCGATAGTCTTTTCCGTAGACGTACTCATAGCGAAGAGCCTCGATCAACAACTCGAGAGACTCGCTAGGCAGTTGGATCAAGAGCCATTATACAAAAAGCAGCACTCCTGAACTCGGCACGTTTTAGTGAGGAGATTCCTCTCTCTACATTTCTAGTAACCGACCCCTTGAGCCTTGCTTCGCGGACGGTGATTTACCGTTTTGATAATTTTTAGGGTTCCGCACCAAAATGGTAAAAAGGAAACCTTACAGAATCACTCTGTCTGTCTGTCCGTCACAAGTAGATATCTCGACAACTACTGATGCTAACGACTTGAAATTTGAAATGGTTAAAGATAACACTTTTTTACCAATATAGCTTAAGGTGACGCATTGATAAACTATTGTTTCAAAAATCGAGTACCGCGCCCCTTCACTCGGACAAATACGATGCTAACGGCGCGGCGGTGGCACGCGTCAACTCGATTTGCCTAGAGCATTGATAATCATGGAGTCGCCTTGTTCTTATTCAACCATTTAAAAAAAGGCAAAAATTCTATTGAACTATTTAATGATTGTTTTTTTTTTTCATACAATACAGGCTTATTTCTAATCAATTAGCATCCTTTTAGGGGCTTATTCTGTGCATCAAAACTAAAAACTTTTGTTCTGCGACTTTTGTCAAAACTCAAAAAAATTTTTGTTGTTCCATAGAAAATATCGTTCACCCGCGACAAAATGTATGGAACAGCTGATTTTTAGGGTTCCGGACCAAAATGGTAAAAAGGAACCCTTATAGAATCACTCTGTCTGTCTGTCTGTCTGTCACAAATGGATATCTCGAGAACTACTGATGCTATCAACTTGAAATTTGAAATGGTAAAAGACAACACTTTTTTTACTTATATAGCATATATTATGAAAATGTTGAAAAACATTCTTATTTTGATTGCAGGGGGGCGGATAGGGGATTTCAAAAATTTTAAGTAAAGTTATTAGGCCGTGTGGGGTATCATATCAAAGGTATTTATTTGCACATTAATAAACAGTTTTTAGTTTTCCTTTAAGTCGTATAGTTTTTGAGTCATTTACAAAAATGTTAATAAAAATAGCGTTCCCTCCCCCTTATCTCCGAAGTTTGCGGAGATAAACCTCTGAAACTTTTATTGCTATTAGAAGTGTATGTAAAGATTAGAGGAAATTTATTACAATCTCTCTACATAGCATACTTTTTTAGAAATCATCGAAAGTGTAAAAAATCTACATAAGTTCCACTATCAGACAAGAGATGGCGCTGTCAAGGTTCTCCAACAAATATAAAACCGCCTTTGTCATATATTATATTGTATGATGGCACGGAACCCTCGGTCCGACTCGCTCTTGCCCGGTTTTATTTTATTACTTTTGACAAAAGTCGCAGAACAAATGTTGTTAGTTTTGATGTACAAAATAAACCCCTAAAAGTATACAAACTTTTACTTTTTCTCCGGCTATTTTAATTTCCTCCCAGGCAGTTTCTTCCCAATCGACACAAACATCGTCCTGCATTTTATTGTAAGTGTGTTCAGATATAATGGGTAATCCTACTGCTGCGGAAAAATGCTTCAGTTGCGCGTGACCACAACCTGCTGCCATTATTTCTGCAACAGCATCTTTGTTTACATCAGCCAAAGATTTTATTTTGTTTTTATAATTACACATAGAGCAGACAAATGTAAATTCCGATTGTAATCCTATTCGATGTTCAGAAACTAATTTAATTGAGGCTGATCCGCAGTCAAACAGAGATTCATGTTAAGAGAGTTGTATTAGTTGTGATGTAAAATGATTAACATCTATTACTCGATGCCCCAAGTCGGGTGTTTCTGTTTGAATCTGACATTTAAGCACATATTTTAGTATTTATTCAGTCAACGACATTTAAAAAATATAACCAAATCGACCACTTCTTCTTTTTTGAAGTCGGTAAAAAGACAAGACAATAATCGCTATAGTTTAAAAAGGTACTTAAGTTTACCGTTTCCCGAATCCTCAGATGTAGGCAACACATTTTGTAACTCTTCATTTTCAGGATTTGGTTTTTTTAACTGAAACAAAATTACTTACAGTACTATTAAAGGAAGTAGACATCTACCATATGACTAGAGTACAGTGGCGGAGGGATGGGTACTAAATACTTACTAAATACCTGAAAAATCTTTGTGATAAATCAGTGAGAGTAATTTTACTTTCGTTTATTTAAAAGAGGAAAAAATAATAACCCAATCGACAACTTCCTCTTTTTTGAAGTCGGTAAAAAGACAATAAAATAACCGTGATTATTTAAAAAAAGTGTTAAGTTTACCGTTTTTCTGAATCCTCAAATGTCGGCAACACATTGTGTAACTCTGCGTAAGTTGGTGATATTTCTGGGTGGCTACAAAATAAAATGATGTAATTATATCGCACCTTCACAAATATAGTGACCTAATCCAAAAATTCGGGATTTCGGGTTTTTTTCCATAAATAGACCTTATATTGATAAATAAGGTCATAATTATATTATAATTATTAAAAAGTTAAAGCTAACACAATAACCGTCGGATTCGAATAATATTTATTAGGTGATAGAACATCACCTAAGTAATAAATATTATTATTTTAGATAGGTTTCTAAAATATCAAGAGACGACTCCATAGCTTTTTGTTCTGATATTTGTTTCCTACAGTATGGTTACTTTGTATTTGTACAGACAAGTCTTAGTACCTACACACTTGAAAATAAAAAATAGACGGAGTATTATTATTAGATAGGTACTTTAAATTGATTGCTGAAATGATAAATAGGTATTAGGTACCTACTCAGTACTCACTCTCTATCTACTGGCTCTGTTGAGGATGTGGGTTGACCATCGTCAATAAAAATATTACCTAACTTACTACCAATAATGTTCTGAAGCTACAATATAATATAGTAGGTAAACTAAAGTCTATGTTATAATTTTGAAAATAATTCTGAAGTAAATCACTCGTTTGTCGTCGCACAGAGTACAAGACAATAACCAAAACAAACAGCACGCGTCTCGCGCCGTGCGGCGTTGCCAGCCCGACGGTGAGCGAACAGGCAATCGTGCGTTCGTCGGAGTCGCAACGTCGCCGTCGCACCGGTGCGCGCCGGCGCGCGGCGGCCCAGATAGCGCCTGATCAAATTTTCTGAGCAAACACTGTTGGGTAGAGTAAACAAGAGTAGGCGCAAATGGATTTGATTGAGTTTTTAATTAATTAATCATAATATACACATTAAAAAAAAAAATTCTCGAACTATGAAATAGAAAAGTAATCTGGCTATTTTATTCGTAAAAAATAATGGGGTGTTGTCGCGGATAATTCTGAGCATTCGAATTATTAAACTTTTTTTTGGTGAGAAATTTGTATTTTTTTTTTTTTGATAAAGCCGGTTACTTTTCAAAATTTTGTCCGATTCATTAAATTTTTCAAGATTTTCCCTTATCTATCACTTTTTTTAAATTTGAATCAATATCATCCATCCTCTCACATCGCGCATTCAAAAGTACTTGTTTTCGCCGTTTTCGTGTTTCTCGGCCCGATGCGTCATCTTAAATGAAAATGCTAAACAATTATTCAAGTGCGGATAGCGAGTGCGGATTTTTAAGTTATGTTACTAGGTCGTGTGGGGTATCATATGAAAGGTATTTGCATATTAATAAAAAGTTTTTAATTTTCCTCTAAGCTGTACCATTTTTGAGTTATTAACAAAAATGTTGAAAAAACGACCGAGATAAACTCGTGAAACTTTTAAAGCTAATAGAAGTGTATGTAAAGTTTATGGTAAAATTATAGTGAATTCTCTTATTTGCATAGTTTTTTATACAAGGAGGGTGGAAGGGGGTTTTCAATTTTTTTTTTAAGTAACTAGGTCGTGTGGGGTATCATATAAAAGGTATTTATTAGCGCATTATTAAACAGTTTGCAGACGGGTTTGCGAGCACAATACGGAATGTTGATACCGGAAAGACGCTACTGCCCAGGCAAGAAAGGAGGGTCAAAATTCTACTGCCGACACCCCGCGGCATTCCATGCATATACTCGTATATCGAGTTAATTAGTGAGTTAGATTGCAATGCTATGTGGCTGCATTAAACCGCGGTTCGTGGTTACGGCATTTTGAATGTTGGCGGCGCGACGGAAATGTAAATAAGGTAAATAAACATTTATTGTACCTACTTACATGTTTTTGTACTTACGCAGTACCTGATATGTAATTACGTTTTATTGTCATCATCATCATATCATTTCAGCCGTAACTTCCACTACTGAACGCAAGATCATTATTGGTATGTATTTTGTATGTAATATGTATATGATTATTAATTTATGTATTATTTTGATGTTAAGCGGTAGCCTCTAGCTTTAACAATTTCATTGCCGCGGTGATCACGTTCACTAAGCACGTTACAAACGCTGCATTGCGCCCGTCACCCTGACACAGAGTTGTAAGGTCTCATGTGCCCGTAATTTCAAGTAAAGAAAGAATACTGTTACGAGCTGGGGGTTGGGAATTAAATAATGTAGTCCAATTAAACTAAAATTATTACTTTAATCACACTTATAAGAATCTTCACTAAACACTGCTTTACTAAACACTGTTCAACACTATAGCACTTTTTTTAACTAATCACTGTACACTTTAATATTATACTTGTACACAAATCATTTGTATTCACTTTAAAGTCATTCGGAAATACCGCACTGTTCACTTTCGTAGCCAAAGAAAGACTGTCCGCTCGGCAAACATGTCCACGTATTTATATTGCACATAAAGAATATTCAAGACGTGGAAGTATCTAGATTCACAAACAATATATTAAAAGGTAAACAACCTTGTTTATAATACCACGCTATTGTATTAAGAACCGGTTTTTCTGGAAACTTCAACTGTTTATGTTTACAAAATAGAAGTCACCTAGGAAGTCTGTCCTTTATTTACGTAAACACCGGTCCTTTCTGGATCTTTCGCTAACTTACTAGTTTGCGTTTGCGCACGGCGCAACAATACTATGTGTGCGGGACCCAAGTCAACCTTACCGTCTTAATTATGATTATTCCTGCTTACTAGAGGTTCAACTTATATTAACCATGCTTGATTTTTAAAGCCTTTATTTAGTTTCACCTGTCCCAATGTTTGTCAATAATATTTTTTTTAACTTTTTAATTTTTTTTCTAGCTCTCTAAAATCTAAACTTCTAGCTTTACAAATATATATAAAAGTATAGCCAAAACCCCCTCATGATCTTAGAGATCCATGACTTATGTCCAACAGTGGACGTGGCCAGCAGTCCACGGCTAAAATGATGATGACTTAGAGAACAATTGACTGTTCAGAAATAAATCCGCGAAAGACAGAAGTGAAATATAGTTTCATGATAATCAATTCATGCATGACCTTCCCTTCATCAACCTATCTATTTTTCTCTTAACACATTTCGTGCTCACCACGTATAGTAGCGGCGCCTCCCACTCGGATCCGAGCGAACTAAACCGCCGGCGCTTGAGGCGAGTCAACGTTGCTTTGCGCGGCCACTCTGGCAATACAATCAACTTACGACAATGAGTAGGTATTGGTTTCATTCTTTCATTGACGTGCTCTGTGGCGCAGCGGGCGAAGATCCGCCTGCGACGCAAGGGGTTGCGGGTTCGATTCCCGCCTCGGGACAAATGTCTGTACGATCTGCAGATATTTGTTCAGGGCGTTCTGGGTGTTTTTCTATATATAATAAAAATATCTATCTATGTAGTATAATGTATTAAGTATATCAGTCATCTAGTACCCATAATACAAGCTCTGCTTAGCTTGGGGCTAGATGGTGCTGTGTGATTTGTCCAGCATTATTTATTATTTATTTTATTTATTATTCTGTGGTAGTGATTTGTACACACAATCGTACGGAAGGTATTTTGGCGCCGAGCGTCCCGTTCATTTTGTAGTAGTCAGTATACCGCCGGCGTTTGAGGCGAGTCAACGTTGCTTTGCGCGGCCACTCTGGCAATATATTCAACTTACTAAAACTTGACTAAATAAATAATTCTCCAAGTGCATATATTTTATTTAGTATTTTTTAAAGAAAACAAGACACGTCTCACACTATGATGGTACGTCTGAACTGTATGTTATGTATGTATAAATGTGCGTATGTCCTGTGTGTGTGTGTGTATGTACATATGTGTGTGTGTGTGTGTCATATGTTACAAGATTTTGCTCAAGAACCGAAGTAAAATAAAGTAAAAATTGGTTAGTTTCCTTATATGATTTTGATCAAGATTCTGGAATGGAATTTGATCAAAAACACGGATTTGTCAAAATATTGTGACATATTATTACGCAAGAATGCAATCGTGGAACAAATATCTATAATATTAGTAAACTAAACCACTCGGATCCGAGTCTACGGCACCCAGCGTGATGTGTGCCGACCACTCGGATCCGAAAAATGAGTTTTTTTTTTAAATAATAAAAATAACAATATACTTTTATCCATATTTACAAACATTCATATATACTTAATCAAAGTTCGCCTTATTTTTAATTTTTGGACGGAATGTGTTAACTTTGTGAACATTTTCGACAATCATGATAATTTAAATGAAGTCGAACCCAACACCGCAATAAACATTCCGAATAAACGATTATTTAAATCAGGCATTCAGTGCGATTGTGTTTGAGGGAGCGAATAATGTGTGCTGTGTAGATACTTTTAAGAAGGGTATGGTATAAGTGTACAGGGTTTGTTATTTTTTATAGTGTTTAACCACACTTAGGTACAAAATTTTCAAAGAAATGAATAACCTTATCAAAATTTTTACGGTTCCCGACATGGGTTCTGTAGCTTAGCGGTCAAAGCACTTCCGGCTAAGGAAGCGTCAAGTATCGATTTGACGGACGTGGGTTCGAATCCCACCGGAACCGTAAAATTTTGATATGGTTATTGATTTCTTTGAAAGTGTAAGTGTATTGCAAAACATTAATGTGACTTGCCGTGGGGTGCTGGCAGCAGAATGTTACTCCTCGTCTCATACCCGTAGATACGGTAAGAGACTGCTAAAGAATACCTCGGGAAAGATGGGCAGCAGCGTCTTTCCGTGTATCAACATTCCGTTGACCCGATCTTCTTTACAGAATCGAATCAGAAATGTGGGGATACATAGAAGAACTCGGGTCATTGACTTAGCCTAGCAGATTAGCACGTTGAAGTGACAATGGGCAGGCCATGTAGCTCGCAGAACAGAAAGCCGATGGGGCAAAAAGTTCTCGAGGCCACGGACCGGCAAGCGTAGCGTAGGATGTCCACCAACAAGATAAGCTGACGTCTTGATGAAGATCGCATGTCGACGGTGGATGCAGGTCGCTTCTAAACGCAATAACTGGAAATCCATAAGAGAGGCCTATATCCAGCAGAGGATGTCCTACGTCTGAAATGCTGATGACGATGACGTGTCCCACAATCATTTCTATTAGGTCGCGGATAGAATCCTTCTGGAAAGGGCTCAGGTATTCGAATAAAAAATCCTTCGGTGCTTATCTGAAAACTTGTGCAGACCAATTTACAAGTTCTGGCGTTCTATGCCTCAGAACAGGAACTGGAAATAGGTGTTGAATTTTGTTCAATCTATTATTATTTTTATCATTTCTTGTATTTGTTTTACAAATTTGTAATATGGTTAAGCAGTAATTACCAAAAAATGGCTTGTAATCACTCGGTACCTAAAATAAAGATATTTTGTATAATTTTTTTTTTATCTCTTCAGCCCTTGACTTGCATCGCAGTCACCGCGTCGCAAGCAGCAGTGATTTGTGTGGTTTTCGCAAAACGAATGGAATAGAAAATAAGATCATTCCATCTTCCGCGGCGCCACAATAACTCTTTTAGTCAACCCGTGCAGCACGAACTGCCATACCATGACCTAGTATGACAGAAACACTGCAGTTTCATAGAGTATATAATGGTTGAATATTATGTGACTTGAATGCATCAAGACGTTGGCTCAATAACATAGTATATAAAGCAGGCAACGTCGCACTCGCTAGAGTTCGAAGACAAGACAACCTGAGTGCTTTTTATTTCACATAGCTAGAAATAGCATTTTTTTCTTTATTTATAAGCTTAAAAACATCCAAAAAGCGTGTGTCGGTTTGTCCGCATGCTTGGGAGTCTCTTATGTGATGAGCGTACATAGTTATATAAGTATTTTAAACAAAACAAAAATAATCTCTTTAAACAATAATACACTCCGAATACAATTGTTACAATAGCTAAAAATGAAATGGTTCAATTTGCATCGCGCGGCTCACTTGACGTGATATATGGAGGAAAATGGCAGATACTTTTACCCAAAAGCACAGGACAGTTATTATTAATAAATTAGCCGTTACGTCTCACTGTAGGGCCAAAGCCCATAACACTCCGTTTCCCGCGATTCTGAAATTAAATTAAAATTGTTTCTCGAGTTTACAAAGTACAGCCACAGTACAGCGCACAAATAAAAAAACAGAAACAGGAAGAAATAAAAACAAAACTATTGTACTGTAGGTAATATGTATACATATGTATATGTATACAAAAAAATGGGCGCTGTCGCAATATGCGTCAATAGGTCCCGTCTCAGCTTTATTTGAAGAAATATAATGCCTACAAAATGATGGTACCGCACTCTAAACTTGCCCTATTTCTAGAAAACAGCTTATGGCCTGTAGGTGTAACGTTTAGGCGTTTTATTGATTTTAAAAACCCTATACTTAATGGATCTCATAACAGAAAATAATAGAAATAGCTCAACTTTTATGTGCTATAATTGTAAAAATGTTAAAACTAACATAGATTTTGTAAGGTCGCTTTGTCGAACAGCTGATATAGTGGCCTTACAGGAAACCTGGTTACTGCCCCACGACCTCGCTTTCCTGGGGACAATAATAATTGATCCTGACTTCGGCTACACCGGGAACTCTGCAGTGGACACCTCGGCGGGCATGCTGCGGGGCAGGCCCTACGGCGGCCTTGCTATACTGTGGCGCAAGAATGTGTTTCGCTCCGTTTCTACTGTGCAGTGTGTGAGTGTGCGTATCACAGCTATTCAGGTGGTACTCGAAAACCGCCAGTTTCTAGTGTTTTCAGTTTATATGCCTACTGACAGTACAGATAAGCCTGAGAACATAGCGGAATTTATAGGCTGTTTGAGTGAAATTGGTGCCATTGTGGAAAACAGTAACGTGGACTCCGTGTACATATTAGGCGACTTTAATGCGGATCCGAAGGCACCTTTTGGTAAGGAACTTAAACATTTTTGTCGTGAAATGAACTGGACATGTGCGGACATTGACCTCCTAGGGTTGTCTTCGGGTACGTACACTTTTATTAGTGATGCGCACGGTACCTCTTCCTGGTTAGACCATGTTGTAACTACCGAGGCTGCCAGGAAGTCAATTATAGACATTAAAATAAATTATAGCTTCTCATGGTCGGATCACTTTGCCTTAGAAATAATCTGTGACCTAAGTGTTATAAGGTTAAAAGTTGATGAGGTTAAATCGGTACCGAATTTTGTTAAATGGGGTGAAAGGGACTACTTACAAAAAAATAAATATAGGGAATTATGTACATCTAAGCTTCGAAATGTGAGCTTTCCCCCTACATTTAGAAGTTGTGCAGACTCTCACTGTGATAAATTGGAACACAAACTTATCATAGACAACCTGTATAGTGAAATTGTCACTATTCTTTGTGAGTCGGCCTGTAAGAGCTGTGGGTTAGTTGATAGTAATAGGAATAGTAAAAGAAAGTCTCATGTTACAAGCTGGAATAAATATGTAGCTGACGCTCATAGAGAGGCTCGGTTTTGGTTTCAGGAATGGAGATCTGTTGGAAAACCTCTGTGTGGGTCAACGTACAAAAAAATGCGAGAGACACGGAGTAACTTTAAAGCTAAACTAAAATGGTGTCAAAATAATGAGACCCAAATAAAAATGGATATTATTGCGACACAACAAGAGGCCAAAAATTTTGCACTAACAAACTGAACCCAAAACCGAGTGTTCCGGTGAGCGTGGAGGGCATTAGTGATCCCGTCCAGATTGCCAATATGTTTAAGAAGCACTTTAGGGTACAATCCCCACTGGGGCCCGCACATACGGGGCTGAGTGGGGAGGGGGTGCGCGGGGGGGAAAGGACCTTACCTATTGCAGCGAAAGAGGTGGCGCGGGTGGTGAAGAACATAAAGCGAGGAAAATCCCCAGGCCACGACTCACTGAGCATTGAACACCTGCAAAATGCAGGTGTACATCTGCCAGGGGTGCTCGCCATGTTCTTCACCCTCTGCGTCAGCCATTCCCATTTACCAGGGGATATGCTAAGGACTGTAGTTGTACCTGTTATTAAAAACAAGACTGGAGACGCGTCCAGCATAGGCAACTACAGACCTATATCCCTGGCTACTGTGATAGCAAAGGTACTGGACGGTGTGATTGATATGCATCTTACTAAACATGTGAACCTGCATGACGCCCAGTTCGGATTTAGAGCTGGGCTGTCCACTGAAACTGCAGTACTATGCCTCAAACATACCGTCCAGTACTATACCAGCAGAAGCACACCTATCTACGCCTGTTTTCTCGACTTATCGAAAGCTTTCGATCTAGTGGCGTATGATAGGTTGTGGGAGAAGCTGACAAAGGATACCGACCTTCCCCGTGAGCTCATATCACTCCTCAAACACTGGTATGGCAACCAGAGCAACTATGTAAAGTGGTCGGGTTCACTATCGGACGAGTACAGGTTGGAATGTGGGGTGCGGCAGGGCGGGGTGAGCTCGCCCCGACTTTTCAACCTGTATATAGACCGTCTGATTCGTGAGTTCAGCGGCACTGAGATCAGCTGCTCTATTGATGGTGTTTTGGTCAATAACATTAGCTATGCCGATGATATGGTGCTGCTGAGACCATCTATCAGTGCTCTTAGAAAACTGCTAGGGATCTGTGAGAGATATGCGGAGGCCCACGGGCTCAGATACAATGCAAGCAAAAGCGAATTCATAGTCTTTAAATCGGGCAATAAGACTCACAATACCATTCCGCCGGTTTTTCTAAACGGCAGCGAGCTGAAGCGAGTAGCTTGCTTTAAGTATCTGGCCCATTGGGTCACCGAGTCTCTTACGGATGACCAGGACATGGAAAGGGAACGCAGGGCATTATCCATCAGAGCAAACATGCTGGCTCGTAGGTTTGCGCGTTGCACTAAGAACGTTAAAACGACGCTTTTTAGTGCTTATTGCCAGTCGTTTTATACGTGCAGCCTCTGGGTCAAGCACAACAAAAAGTCTTGGAATGCCCTGCGGATCCAGTACAACAACTCGTTCAGAGTGTTGTTGGGGCTACCGCGCTTCTGCAGCGCATCAGGAATGTTTGCTGACGCAAGAGTAGACGGGTTCGCGGCGATAATGCGCAAAAGATCTGCGTCCCTGATGCGCCGGGTGCGTGACAGCTCCAACAGCTACCTACAGCTCATTGCTGAGAGACTAGATACTGACTGTATCTTTATGGAACACTGGACAAGAGCGTATATTGTGCTCTCTTGACCAGTGTTCCATAGGTACTTTGAATAATTTTGAATTTGATAATTTTAATTGTAATTTTGATTTTAATTTTAGTTTTGAATTTTATTTCGTATTTCGTATTTAATTTTTAATTTGTATAACTCGAATATGGACACTCTAAATTATTTTTTCTCTTGTGTTATAATATTTATTGATGTCTGAAATAAACGAATTGAATTGAATTGAATTGTGTATTCGCACCACTCAGGAGCGAGCAGAGTCACGCTCTGGCATTCTGACGGATTTCTGGGGTTCTATTTTTGAATCACTCGCAAAATCGATCATAGATATTGCATGACTAATTGACTGGAAATTAATGGTCTTTACCAATATTATCGCTTTGCGAGCGATGAGTCTAGCATTTTATGCGTCTCTCGAATAGCAAGATATTCTATTCTATTCGCCCCTGTGTTATGTAGGGCCAATTTTGTCTTTCAAACAGCCCGTAATATGGCTCGCCCTCTGCACGTACCAAATCTGCACGTAGAAATGAAACGCTAAGGCAATAAAAGTAATAAACTGTCTTTGTATTATTCAGGATTTTGTTTTTGTTCTGACATAAAACCTTGCTTCGCGAAGAGCAGCGAAAAGCGAATGGGAGTTAAAAAGTTTAATATCTGCTCACATACTGGCAGACAAAAGCACCACTACTAGCACTCTGGCACGTTTCGTAACTCAATGCCTTCAAATCACCCCCTACCAATGAACAAACTTAATAAAATATCATGACGACTCACACGCAGACATGATTTAATTATGTTATAATATCCTTGAATACCTATTTTATAAGGTAAACAAGCCTAAACAACTTGATCTAGATTTATTCTAAAATTAACTGTTAATGTCTTCGGCGATCTGTGACCGACTCACTGATCCCATCTTCAGAAGTTGTTCATATTTGTAAACGACTTCAATATAGATTAGGCCAGGTGCGTTTCAGGCCACTCGCTATTTAGGGTTCCGTAGTTCCTGTTTTTTCGTAGTACCATTTTTTTTAC
This sequence comes from Pasiphila rectangulata, assembly GCA_963082625.1. Taxonomy (NCBI): domain Eukaryota; kingdom Metazoa; phylum Arthropoda; class Insecta; order Lepidoptera; family Geometridae; genus Pasiphila; species Pasiphila rectangulata. The sequence continues at coordinate 15,214,554 of OY720242.1, read as the reverse complement.
GTTTATCAAAACACACGAATTAATTGAAAGTATGATTTGGTGAAGTGGAACTGATGAAAAAGACCACAGATGGTTATCAATACTCTTCAATATTACAAAATTCACGGGTGACGACATCGAAAGATGGCTAATATAATGCGTCTTTCCGTGTATCAACATCCCGTACTGCGCTCGCCAACACGCCTGCCAATCAAATGTTTTTTTGCATCCGCGGGTGACCAGTTCATCAGATCAGTCTCTCATACATAACCAGGGTCTCATATTCAGAGTCTATCATATAACACTATTGATGACCTCTGTGGCGCAGCGGGCGAAGGTCCGCCTGCGACGCAAGAGGTTGAGGGTTCGATTCCCGCCTCGGGACAAAATTGTCTGTACGATCTGCAGATATTTGTTCAGGGCTAAATGTTTTTCTATATATAATAAAAATATCTAGTTTTGTAGTATTGTGTATTAAGTATATCAGTACCCATAACACAAGCTCTGCTCAGCTTGGGGCTAGATGATATTGTGTGAATTGTCCATCATTATTTATTTATTTACAATGTACTTTTGTCTCATTTCGTAACCTTTATGAGCTAATCTCATATAGGTTACTAAATAAGACATATACATATATTTTTTTACTAATTTTCCTCCTGCTGCCAATGCGTTTAAAACTGTACAAACAATGTAATGAAATGGTCGTGGATTATCTATCACATAACAGCGTTGAAATAAAAAATAAAGAAATAACGTTTATTGTTATAAGGTATATATTGTGATAAGGCGGTAAAAGGATTCTTACTCTATAAATTAATTGTATGTACCAAAAATACCTCTGTTCCCTATACTAGGACTGAATAGCCTGTATAGCAGGGTCACAGCAATGTATTGAGATAACCTACTCTCAAAGGTTTACAAGTTTCTTTGTTTATTGCCTAGAACTTAAGATTTTGTTAAGTAATTTAAATAAATATCCTTAAATCAGAGTAACAAAGCACACGTCCGTTCTAGTCAACGGTCGCTGATCCAAAAAACAAAAGATTAAAAAAACATGGTTATTTCAAATAGCCATGGACAGACAGACTGAATTAAACATATCAAAATGCCCTTTTAAGTATGCGAATACTAAAAATAAATAATGTTATTCAGGGATTCCAAATATAGGCGGAAAATTCTTCGTCAATATCATCTCAGTCCAGGACGTCCACTGATGACATAGGTTTCCTTAATGATGAGTCTTCAAGTACTACGCATAAGTAAGGCGGCAGTACAGGATGTTGATTCACGGAAAGACTGCTGCCCATGTTCCGGAGGTATCTCTTGGCAGATTCTTACTGTATACATGGGCAAGAGAGGAGTGACCCCACCAGTCTGTCAAGTGTGGTGACTATGGCAACAACCCCTTATGATCTTGGAGCTCCATGATGAAGGCCTATGTCCAGCAGTGGACGTAGACAGCCACTCCTACGGCTGAGTAAAAGAAGAAGTTACTAAGGATTCTTAAACATAATAATCGAGTTGCATTCGAAAACCACCAGTTACACCGTCATAAAGAGCTTCAAATTACGTGCATTGTCGGAGTCACGTCGCGTCGGCCATTACACCTCCTTCTTTGTCCGAGTCGGTCTAATGCAATAAACCTGCCGATAGTACGTGGCCGACCCGGATTTTATATTATCTACGTTAAATGATTTTATCTTCATGAGATTGCAGGATTTCGTGAAATACATTATACAGGGCGTCCCACGGATATGCCACATGGAGGGAATTCAAGGTACTTTCCCTCCATGTGGCATATCCGTGGGTCGCCTTGTATATTTTTTCTGTAACAGGAATTACCTAGTTAAGGAAGGTCAATAAATAAATATTTATAAACTTTACTGACTACTAAGACATATCACAATAATTATTTTAGCGGTATCTAATGTTATAAACCTGCCGATAGCATGTGTCCGACCCGGACTTTATACACAACACTATTTTGTCCCGATCATCATCGTTCGTGTCGGCCCCACGCGCGGACGGGCATTCAATCCCATGATGATGATTTTCTTGAAAAATCGAAACGTGTCGGAATAGTCTTCGACGTTACAATCATCATCATCATCATTTCAGCCGTAAAACGTCCACTACTGAACTAAAGCCTCACTCATGGATCTGAAATTCAAATTTCATTTATTTTGCGAACATGAGTTACAAGAGTGTGAATGTGTGAGTTAGAGCTATTTATAGTACAGCCATGATCAGCTTTTCAGCATGCAAATACAGTTAAATTAAAATATTATCAAAATAATTCATAGTAGTTAATTTACAAACACAAAGTAACAAAAAGAAAAATTTAATTATATAAAATTGTCAGTCAAATTGTCCTCCATGAGGGGTAGTTGCCATACTCACCACGCTTGGCAGGCGGGTTGGTGAGCGCAGTATGGGATGTTGATATACGGAAAGACGCTGCTGCCCATCTTCCGAAGGTGTCCCTTAGCAGGCTCTTACTGCATCCACGGGTAGGAGAGGATGGGTAACATTCTACTGCCGGCACCCCACGGCTAGACGTACAATACTACGTGAGTAATTCCCGATTTTTACAAAAACGAATTTGTAAGGCAATTACAAACATTTGTCTGTCTCGTGACGGGAATCGAACCTCCTGCGTATCAGACGGTTATTAGATCAAGTGAGCCACGGAGGCAGGCACTTCTAAAATACAAAAGCTTCTCTACATACATTTTCAGCTTAAGGCCTAGCCGTTTATCTTAGATAGCTTCCAGAAGATACTGTCTGCTCGGCTAAGACATTGAACGAAAAATACACTCTAAACTTTTATAATTGCCGAAGTTTCCAAATGCCCGCAGGGGAGACAGAAAGGCCTTATATAATTTAGTCCTTCGGAACACTTCGGGTGAAAACAGAACAAATAATTATATCAATGGAGAATTCTGGTGTTTATTTGATAATGATAATGGCAGAGATAAAAAAGAAATAACTTCAAAATTGCTTGGTAAGTACCAACGGCGTTTTGTTAAATCGGGTCGCCCTCATACGAAACAATCTCACATCGTCACCTGATATTCTGTTGTCCACGCCCACTGCTGGACATAGGCCTCCCTCGTGGATCGCTAAGATCATGAAAGGGTTGTTGTCATACTCGCCACGCTTGTATTACAGTCCTACGCATTAATCTCACAGATATGAGAAACACAATTTAAAATAAGAACTTTATCAAACTTTCTGTATTTCACATTTAAACTTGCTCTCTGCCTTTAATTATTATTCTTAAACTTTGGTACGTTACTGCTCACTACCTGTCGTGCCGATTTAAATGGAATATTCCCAAAAACGTTCAGCCACCATCCCTCCTAATAATACCCGCGTCTTATTGGCGGAGAATGCGAGCCTCTCATTTGTCGGATATTTCTTAGCCAATCGGGACCCATCGGAAGTAACAATTATTTATTAGAACTTATTTTATACCAACGTAGATATAAATCATTGTACCGTTATTAATAGTAATAATTCATTATTCGATTATTAGAACAGTTAAACACATTGTTTGAAAATTCCCTGTCAATGTATGTTAAACGTAAATTCAGTGTATTTACCTAAAACGTGTCTTTAACATAAGTTGCTAAACTTTACCTAATAACTCTAATATTTAAATAGTGATTATAGAAATGGCTATATAAACTGTACACTTGGCAGGCGGGTTAGCGAGCGTAGTACGGAAAGTTGATACTCGGAAAGACGCTGCTGTCCATCTTCTGGGTGTATCCTTTGGCAGATTTTTACTACATACACGTACAAGAAAGGTTATTGTTTTTATATATTTGCGCGGAACCTCAATTATTTTTCCTAAATGTTAATAGCTGGTACAAATAAATGAAATGCAAAGCAAGCACCATGTTCTGTTTGTAAACTTCGAAAAGGCGTTTGACAAGGTGTGGACAAGCATTATGGCGAATACTTAAGCACAGAGAAATACCAGGCAAGGTCAAAGACATTATAAAGTGTCTCTATGAAGGATCCATCTGCCGCGTACACTAGCGATAAATGGAAGGTAAAAAAACTTTTTACTTTTTACTTTAAGCTTGTTTCTTTTTTTTAAAAAAACTTCGTTGTATACTGGCTCAAAACTCTTCGCTGATGGTCAAGCATACGTGGCCTTAAATAAGGTAACATCATTAGAAGGTCGACAAGCTTTTAAATCACATAAATGTTGTAAAGACGATTTAAGTTGACATTAGACTTTTTTTAAAATGTTTATTTTATTCATTTTTTACTTTTCATTTATTTTCACTTCAATCTTTTTAGTTATCACTGGACAGATTTCTCAGTCTGTTCATCCCATTCAATGCATCATCATTTCAAGGTCGTTTGCCAGTTAATTTGGAACAGTCTAGCTCTTCTATAAGAAGTAGACCTTCTTATGATGTTACCCTATTTAAGGCCACATATGCTTGACCATCAGCGAAGAGCTTTGAGCCCAAGTATACAACGGCATGGTCGACAGTACTCTTCGTAACTAGTCCGCCACCTTGGTTATTCTGCCATATTGGATTTAGAGTGACGTTATTTCCTTTTTCGAATTATTCTCAGCAAGCCCTGTCATTTGATACCTATATTGCAGGAGTGCATTAAAAATATAGTCCGCCATCTTGGGTGTTCCGCCATGTTCGATTCAGAGTAACGTCCGCTTTTAACGTTCCGCTTTACTTTAAATATAATGATCAAATGGAATCCGTCCAGCGCAAATTCTTGCGCTCAATGCACTATCGTTGTTACCGTTCGAAGTCCTCCTACGAAGTACTGCTGAACAAGTACCACCTACCTACGTTAGCAATGAGAAGAATCTTTCTCGATCAACTACTTCTATTCAAGATATGCCATAATTATTTCGATTTCAACAAAATATTAAACCAGATAAGCATTCGTATACCATATCGTTCTTACGCTTTAAGAGAGACTCGCAAACTTCACCTATTTGTGCCGACTCCTTGCAAAACAAATGCAGGTAAGCGCGCACCGCTACATAGATTACCTAAGTTATTTAATGAATATTTCTCGCACTTTTTGCAATCTCCTTCACATGCTTTAAGAAAGCTATCATTCAGACTTTAATGTCTAACTCCATTCTAGGCACATAGTGACGCAATCTTTAATACCTATTTACTGAATTGTAAAAGAACTATGTATAACGTATATATAAACTTAAATAAAACACACTATGTATAGATTCTATTTTGCCTTTACACAACAATTAAATTTTATTCATTTGTATAAATGCACGCAATGTACGTATTTGTTATTTGGTAACTACTTAACTTACCTTTTATAATATTGCCCCAGTGTTTTTTTGTTTATATCCAACTCGCGGACAACGGGGTTGATTACACTTAAGTTACATAGTTTTTAGGCTAAGATTGTTTTAGATTTATGTGAGTGTGATTGTTTGTTGTCCCAAATAAATAAATAAAAAAAAAATAAATAAATAAATAAACGTCATTTCATTTGTCGAGTTATTCTCAGCAAGCTCTTTCATTTGATATCCATATTATAGGTTCCTTTTAACTATTTTGGTCCGGGACCCTAAAAATGCTGAACTAATACGACAGTTGAACATGTCTCGTATTCCTTCCATTTATCCGACTACTGTTTTATCGTTCGTAAAAGCGACTTCTTACCAAAAAACATATGTTGACTTGTCAACTAATTTATATTTCTCAGGGTTGTGATATCAAATAAATGGTTTGGCAACATTTCGCTGGCTTTGTCGTGGAGTTTATTGAAGTGGAAATGATATTCGTGCAGGGAAAAACGACATACTTCAATTGCGAACACAGAACTTTAGGGAAATTATGATAGAAGCAAGGGTCGTACATGTTTGATCAATATACTCGTAGCAACTGCGAAAGGTAAGGCTCTATTTCGAGCACTTATTTACCTTATTTCCTTTTTTGGTCTTCATTATACTACATAATCCACAGACCCTTAATATCCCTGACAGCTAGGTGATGTTATACCTACCTGTAGGGGATGTATGTAGGTCACTAGGCGTACGAAGGGGGGCAATTTTTTTTTTTATTTTATTTTAACAATTTTAGGAAAACTTACAGCTATTCTTAGGAACTAACAACCTGTATAGGTTGACAATATAACGTGAATTTATCACGTTAACATTTTGATTACTAATTAAAAGTTTCCGTAGATTAAAAACGTTTTAATGGGAATCGCGAAAAATATCTGGGGCGCGCGCGCCGGTGTCCATTTAATCGATGCGACTGTTCTCAAACAAAAAACCTTCCGCGGACGGCGGGGGGTCCCAGGGTGACTCGGGCGCGGGGGGGCAACAGATAAATGTGCATGTTTTATTTAAATACTATCAAAACAACAGTTTTTTAAATACCTTATGCTAAATTAATCTTAGTGAGATTTAAATTTTCAGATCATCGGAGCAGCAGCGTTTGTGTCGTCAATACCTTTCCCCCTAGTGTCGTCATTACGACGCTCTACGTCGAGTTGGAGCAAGGCTACGCGCGCTGCCGGGCGCTTCATTGCTGTCGTCCTAGCACAGATTACAGAAACTAACAGATACATCACTCCAATACAAAAGCGAAAATACCTACGCTATAATAGCCTACAAAATCGTTGAGATTGCTTTGCTCACCCGCCTCACCTACTTGCAAGTAATCTGTGACGCGGCATCGCTAGGGCTAGGGTTGCGCTTCTACGATGAGATTTTTATAATAAAACGAATAAGGTGAAATAAAACAGCTATTTTTATTGGTTTCTCAAATATGATTTAGTTTTTTAAAATGATGGATACCTTTCGATGTTCGAAACGTCAGGATAATAATAAAGGTAATTACGCGATAAATACCCGTTAATCCAATATAGTAATAATCAGTTCATAAACGATAGAGTTCTCAAACAAATAAAAAGACGGTTGTCATATGTACGTTAATAATAATAAAAAAGAAAAACTATTTTTTCATTATTCCTAAAAAAATACTAAAACCTATCGTTATAACTAGGTATCGATACTTTATGGTTACTTATATGAGTAGTATCGTAAAACGATATGAGTACTACTGATATGAGTAGGTATCGATACTTTGATGGTATCGGAACATCCCTACTTGCAACTCCTGCGATGTACAGAGCGGTAGGCATTTAACGCGTGGCCTTGAGCGAGTGACGGACGCCTGGTCCTAGTCCGTATGTCTACAACTCTCACCCTTCCGTCTCGTCCTGGATATACCCTTTCCACAATGCCTTTAGGCTAAAAGTTACGTTGCGAAGAAGGATCAACCACGATCACCAGATCGCTCACCTGGAGCTGCTGTCCTTCGTTCCACTTTGCCCTAGGAATGAGAACAGGTAAAATTTCCTTTACCCACCGGTTTCAAAACAAATCAGATGGCGCTGAGCGGTGCGCCACTGCCGCCGCAGGTACAGGTCATCATCGTTGAATACTCCAGGGATGGGTAAGTTGGAAGAACTTTCTATTGAAAAGTGATTTGGGGCCAACGTTTCCTAACTCCTAGGGTCCACTAACAAATGAGTGAGTGGTCGACTATTTACAATATTTTCTACCTCAGCGAGACAAGTAGTCAAAATCGCTTCCCGTGGCGCCATTTCTTTTAGAGTTACCTTAGGAGCCGTTTTGACTGTTCGTATCAAGCGTTCCCAGGCACTTCTCATGTGAGGACTCACTGGCGATATAAATTTCCACGTCCAGGTCACGCTTTTGCTTAACGCTTCCGATACGATATATGATTGATCGAAATCTTGAATGAATTTTCGCAGGTCAACATCAGCTCTTTGGAGGTTAGTTCCATTATCAGACTATATAGTATGTGGCCATCCGTGGCGAGCGGCCATTCTCCTAAGCGACATAATTAACGAGTCAGCTGTAAGAGAAGGTACGATTTCTATATGCACCGCGCGGACCGTCAAACAAGTAAAGAAAACTCCGTATTGCTTCGGTCTTTGTCGTCCTACTGTGACTTTGATGGGTCCGAATAAATCTACACCGCACATCGTTAAGGGACGCTGATGACGAGCTAAGTGTTCAACAGGTAAGTCACGTAGTCGTGGAGGCCTAAGGTTCCCTTTACTAATTCGACAGACCAAGCATTGTGAAGCTACTGTGCGGACAGTGGGTCGCAAATTAACAATCTAGTATTATTGTCTAAGTTCCGATTTGTTTCGCGGCATCAATGCGTTCGCCGACACATAAAAGTTCCTCGCTATCCACAAACGGTGTCAAATAAAACCGGGCCAGAGCGAGTCGGACTCGCGCACCGAGGGTTCCGTGCCATCATACAATATAATATATAACAAAGGCGATTTTATATTTGTATGAGAACCTTGACAGCGCCATCTCTTGTCTGATAGCGGAACTTATGTAGATTTTTTACACTTTCGATGATTTCTAAAAAAGTATGCTATGTAGAGAGATTGTAATAAATTTCCTCTTATCTTTACATACACTTCTAATAGCAATAAAAGTTTCAGAGGTTTATCTCCGCAAACTTCGGAGATAAGGGGGGGAACGCTATTTTTTTCAACATTTTTGTAAATAACTCAAAAACTATACAACTTAAAGGAAAACAAAAAACTGTTTATTAATGTGCAAAAAAATATCTTTCATATGATATCCCACATCACCTAGTAACTTTCCAAAAATTTTGAAAACGCCCCTTCCACCCCCATTGTCTAAAAAACTATGCAAATTAGGGAGTTCGCTATAATTTTCCTATAAAGTTTAAATTCACTTCTATTAGCTATAAAAGTATCAAGGGTTTATCTCTGCAAACTTCGGAGATAAGGGGGGGAGGAACGGTCAATTTTTCAACATTTTTGTAAATAACTCAAAAACAATACGGTTTAAAGGAAAACTAAAAACTGTTTATTAATGTGCAAATGAACAACTTTCATATGATATCCCACATTACCTATTTACTTTACAAAAATTTTGAAAACCCCCCTTCCACCCCCCTTGCCTAAAAAACTATGCAAATTAGAGAGTTCGCTACAATTTTCCTATAAAGTTTACATACACTTCTATTAGCTATAAAAGTATCACGGGTTTATCTCTGCAAACTTCGGAGATAAGGGGGGGAACGGTCGTTTTTTCATTATTTTTGTAAATAACTCAAAAACGATACGGTTTAAAGGAAAACTAAAACTGTTTATTGATGTGCAAATTAATACTTTTCATATGATACCCCACACGGTCTAGTAACTTCACTTAAAATTTTTGAGATCCCCTATCCTGCAATCAAAATACGAATATATTTTAACCTTTTTTATGTATGCTATATTAGTAAAAAAGTGTAGTCTTTTACCATTTTAAATTTCAAGTCGATAGCATCAGTAGTTCTCGAGATGTCCACTTGTGACAGACAGACAGACAGAGTGATTCTATAAGGGTTCCTTTTTACCATTTTGGTCCGGAACCCTCAAAACGTTAACAGCTATCAAAATTGATTTCACAATTTTTAGTCTTTTTTAAACTTTCGCGATCACGACACATTATTAACACATATTTAAACGGGTATTTATCGCGCTCCCAGTCTTCCCGGTCATATCAGTCTTCCCGGGACCACGATGGGTGCAATCCTGTCGAAACGTCGGGCAATAATAAAGGTAAATAGCGCGATAAATACCCGTTTAAATATGTGTTAATAAAATTCACAATTTTTCTTCAGCAAATCTATCTCGCGGTGAAATTATTGTAGGTAATTGTGAATTTCGTAACAGTAAAACTTCCGCCCTATTAATAATTAACTTACTGATAACAGAACGAGTTTTTATTTGTCTTCATTTAGAAATAAACAGCAAGACAACAGCAGCACAACGAAGCAGTCTCATCCACGACGAAAACCTATTTGAGTCCGGGACGAGCAACACATAAGTATCGCTGTGATTATGACATACAGTGTGCATTTCTTCTAAAGTACTTAGGTATGTTTACAAACTATTATAGCAAATAAATTCTGTAAAGACATTTTAAGTTGACATTAAACTTTTATGGAAAATGTTTATTTTATTATTTTTAGTACGTTTAAATAAAATCTTGTTTGTTAATAAGTCAACTACTATATAACTCAAAAACTATGCGGTTCAAAGGAAAATTAAAAATTGTTTATTAATGTGCCAAATGAATACCTTTCGTATGATACCCTACATAAACTAGTAACTTCATTTAAAAATGTTGAGATACCCTATTCTTACTATGAATAATTTCATTTTTATTTTAATAAGAATAATTTCATATTTTATATGATATTTTAGTAGAAATGTTATCTTTAACCATTATGTGTTATCTTTAACCATTTTAAATTTCAAGTCGATAGCGTAAGTAGTTCTCGAGATATCCATTTGTGACAGACAGACAGACAAAGTGATACCATAAGGGTTTCTTTTTCCCATTATAGTCCGAAATCCTAAAAAGTACTTATATGAAATACATAAAATAAAATAAATAAATGAAGAGAGCACGATTATGCCCAAAAGTTCATAAAGTAACAGAGACCATTATGCTCCAGCCCAGTAGACACCGATCCAAAAGGCACATTCCGAAGTCCTACCAAATGAGTTGACACAAAACATAAATAATAGGGCAGGTGCTCCAATTGCTGACCCTCGAGGTGCAGTTTATTTCCTGGCGGAGCCCTAACGTGCCGTAAGTAATAGCTTGTGGTGATCTTTGGCGTTTGGTCGAAGTTGGCAAAAGGTTGATGCTTATTGTGTTGGATGCAAACGTTTCTTGATTTTTGTTTATTTTTAATAAAAATATATTCTTATAGATTTTTAAAAACTTAAATACAGTTTTAAAATCAGTGCCATAAAAACCGTTTGAGGTTTGTCTTGGGGCACATACATTCGTCTTAATTTTACTTAATAACTACACATATTTCAGTAAATAATGTTTAAATAATGGAAAACACTTGGGCAGCACATAATTAATTTCCAAATAAAATTAATTACCTCTGGTACATCATACGAGTACACCATGAAGTTGTATGAAGAAAATAGTAAATAATTGTGCAGTAATAACCTATTGCTACGAGTATTTCTAAGGTATAATGTTGCTTAGACCTCCATGGCGCAGTTGATTTAATAGCAGGCTGAGATGCTGGTATGCGGGTTCGATCTTCGCTTCGGGACAAAGGTTTGTCAGTTTTCTTTCTTATTATAGAACAACACACTTTATCTATAGTTTGTAATTTTTATAGTGTTTAACCACACAAAACGATATGACCTAGGGTTCTGTAGCTTAGTGGTTAAAGCACTTCCGTCTTTAGGAAGCGTCAAGGATCGATTTGACGGACGTGGGTTCGAATCCCATCGGAATCGTAAATTTTTGATAAGGTTATTCACAGATTATCTAATCTCTGATTCTTTTACCTTACGCTTTAGGTATAAACTGGAAGCCGTTAGCTAGTGTATTACGCACTTTGACATCAGATTTCAATAACCTCAAAATAATATAATACAATGTCTACTGTACCGTGGGGTGACGGCGGTAGAATGTTGCCTATGCTCTCTTGCCCGTGGATGCAGTAAGAATCTGCTACGGGATACCTCCGGTCTTTCCATGTATCAACATCCTGTACTGCGCTCACCAACCCACCTGCTAAGCATGGTGAGGTATGGCAACAACCTCTCATGATCAGTACTTTTTGAGCAATGAGGGAGGCCTATGTCCAGCAGTGAACTACTGAACACAGGCCTCCCTCGTGGATCTCCATGGGGTAGTAGCCATACTCAACATTATTGTTGATAAACGAAAAGACGCTGCTGCTCATCTTCCGGAGGTATACTGTAGCAGATTCTTACTGCATCCACGGGCAAGAGAGGAGGGGCAATGTTTTCATGCCGGCACCATACAATACAATACAGTATTTTTAATAAAATAACTTATACATCTTAGGAACAAAATGTAGCATACAGAGTTAATGAAAACAAATTTAAATCCACTGAGATTTAAAAATCGCGACGTCTTCCACCGTGTACCACAGCTGGTGAAATAAGAATTTATTATTGGATTGGAACCCTTTGTTCGGCAGGGCCGGACGGCGGATGTCGTTTAAAAGATATTTTGTCTTGATGGGTTCTACTTTCTTTGAGGTATTATTTACAATCTATAATTATCTCTTAAGCTCTCCTGCACATACACATATTAACTCCGCGGGCCAACTCTTACGCCAAGAGTTTAAGACTAAGTTTGGTCTGGCAGCCATAACAGGTACCACCTAAAAATAAAAACATATAATTCTTTATTATAACAGGGTCAGTCAGTACTTTGTTTCGCGATAAATAGACATTATTTTAAGCTGTTTAAGAGGGGCCAATCCAACTTACTTTTCATACATGTACTGGGTACGTGTGTGTGGCGTCGTAATATGTAGATCTTTCTATGAAAATTTTGATCTAATAGGTATCTTGTGCACTGTATCTAGGTTTCTATCAAAACAAAAAATCAAAATTTGGAGAAACAAATTTTATACTGAATTACTGAACGAGCGGTTGTATGAAAAGTAAGTTGGATTGGCCCCTCTTAATGGGACTTTACGCGTAATAACCTTGTTTTATTATTTCGTAACGTTAGGTCACGGGTGGGCACCTTCCGCGTGATGATGTCCCGTTAAACAGTTTAAAATTATATCAGGGTTGCCGTCATCAAAATCAAAGGAAAGTACTACATTATTAGAAGCGCCTCGCGGTTTCATCCGCGTAGTTCATGTTCTCATAGAAATACAAAGATAAAATATAGCCCATGTTTCTCGCAGATAATGTAGCTTTCCATTGGTGCAAGAATTTATGAAATCGGTTAAGGCTTGAAAGCCTAACAAACAAACATCACACAAACCAACATTGGCATTTATAATATTAGTTAAAAAGGTATATAATATAAATAATAAATAAATAATGCTGGACAAATCACACAGCATCATCTAGCCCCAAGCTAAGCAGAGCTTGTGTTATGGGTACTAGATGACTTACATACTTAAAACATTATATTACATAGATAGATATTTTTATTAATATGGAAAAACACCCAGAACACCCTGAACAAATATCTGCAGATGGTACAGACATTTGTACCGAGGCGGGAATCGAACCCGCAACCCCTTGCGTCGCAGGCGGACCTTCGCCCGCTGCGCCACAGAGCTCGTCAAATATATGTATAAAATATATACAACTTGACCTTAAAGTACCTTTTTTATTAAAAACAGATGTAAAACATAACACATTTAATATTAAGAAATCGTAGGTTGAATTTGCTCTCTAAAATTAAATAAATAAATAAAATAGCTTTTTATGGCAGCAGAAACTACTGAATAAAAAACATTACTTGTCCACTTAACTGCTGATGATTTTTTATGAGTAAAACTTTTGTTTTGTATGCCGTGGAGTGCCGGCAGTAGAATGTTACCCCTCCTCTCATGCCCGTGGATGCAGTAACAGCCTGTTAAGGAACACATCCGGAAGATGGGCAGCAGCGTCTTTCCGTGTATCAACATCCCGTACTGCGCTCGCCAACCCGCCTGCCAAGCGTGGTGAGTATGGCAACTACCCCACATAAGATCCATGAGGGAGGCCTGTTCAGTAGTGGACTTTTTACGGCTGTTTAATGGTGATGATGATGATGAAAACTTTTGTATTCTATTGCTTTTAGTCGCCTCAGTGGATTTGCTATCTACTGTAATATTATTCGATAACTCAGGGTAGAATTTTTGTTTACCTGAAACTGAAATATTGTTACTCAAACTTAACAACATTTTTAGCAGTAGAACGTTGCCCTTTCTCTCTTACGTGTAGATGCAGTAAGAATCTGCCAAAGGATGCTTCCGGTAGATGGGCAGCAGCGTCTTTCACATCCGCAACATCCCGTACTGCGCTTGCCAACTCGCCTGCCAAGCTTGGTGAGTATGGCAACAACGGGGTTTCTTGCAATACTCAGCAAAATCATATGGTAATTCACGAGCCAGACCTATGCCAAACAGCAAAAGTGGACAGCAGTATTGAAAATGACAAAAAACTAACCCAAGCGTAACACTAGGCTATTTTTAAAAACTAACTCAAGCGTTAACACTAGGCTGTTTTTAAAAACTAACTCAAGCGTAAACACTAGGCTATTTTTAAAAACTAACTCAAGCGTTAACACTAGGCTGTTTTTAAAAACTAACCCAAGCGTAAACACTAGGCTATTTTTAAAAACTAACTCAAGCGTTAACACTAGGCTGTTTTTAAAAACTAACCCAAGCGTAAACACTAGGCTATTTTTAAAAACTAACTCAAGCGTTAACACTAGGCTGTTTTTAAAAACTAACTCAAGCGTAAACACTAGGCTATTTTTAAAAACTAACTCAAGCGTTAACACTAGGCTGTTTTTAAAAACTAACCCAAGCGTAAACACTAGGCTATTTTTAAAAACTAACTCAAGCGTTAACACTAGGCTGTTTTTAAAAACTAACCCAAGCGTAAACACTAGGCTATTTTTAAAAACTAACTCAAGCGTTAACACAAGGCTGTTTTTAAAAACTAACTCAAGCGTAAACACTAGGCTATTTTTAAAAACTAACTCAAGCGTTAACACTAGGCTATTTTTAAAAACTAACTCAAGCGTTAACACTAGGCTGTTTTTAAAAACTAACCCAAGCGTAAACACTAGGCTATTTTCATAATAATGAAATGGAATGAGTCTGAAATAGTATTAGTACTTTTTTCTATCTCAAAAGCGTTTCACAAGTCGGTAATGGAGATTGTCTGGAACACTGTAATTGTCCAATCATTTTATCTCTCCGCCCGTATCTTAACAAAGTGGAGCCCACTTCAGCACGCTTTGATTTTATTCGACGACTGGGTCAAAGGGAAGCGCACACAGTCGGCGAGTAAACGAGGTTTTCTTCAACTTTAACAGGACACATACGCAAAAATCGAAACTCCATAGAGTTATGGACTCTATCTTTTATATGCAAAAAGCCTATGTTGCTTATGCAAGTCCAGCCACGTCCAACCAGCACGCAAGGTTGAATTTAAAAGTGATCTACTCTCCATCAAAGATAAAAGCAATTTCGAAGGAAGTCCAAAACGAAATTTTGGCCGGCGTCCAAGTTCTTTTGTCGTCGTCAGTAATAATAATGTAATCGTTCGATGCGGAGACCGATCTAAAGTTTGATAACTCAATGTTTTTGATTATTTCTCGTCCACTTCTGCCAGCTTAGCTGGGTAAAGAAACTTTAGTCGTAAATAACAAGGAGAGCGGCGCGGTGGATGACATTGTTACTGAGGCGGGAAACTAAGGGTAACTTACATTCGAGAGGCGTTTGTGTTTGAATAGAAACCAATACTACACAGATCAGCAACAATTCCCCAACGAATTCACTGTGGTCAAGGTCTGATAAATTCAATTCTGTAAATATCTTCTGCGATAATATTGGCAGTCGATTTTATATGCAGCAAATCAATTATCGAAGTGTTATTTATTCTTTAACATCACTAGTAGTAATCGTAGTAGTAGAATTTTTTGTGAAGAGTTCATCCGGGGAAGTACTACCACCAAATTTATTTCTGCCGGCAAGCAGTAAGGTCTGTATTGCTGTGTTTCGGTTTAAAGGGTAGGGGGGCCGGTTAAATTATCACGGACAGTGCTCATGAAGAAGGGACCTTAAACAAACCGTAAACGAAACGTCAGCATGATGATAAGATTACATTACGGGCACATGAGACCTCACAAGAGTTACTGAGATATAGCCGTTTCATATTTGACAGCTGTTATCCTCAAATGAGGTGTTTTCAATAAAAAGTAAAAACTTCAAAAATAGTGCCCTCGAACCATATAGATGGCGTTAGTTTTATTTTACTGGTAGGAAACACAATTTGACAATGACAGCAATTGTGATTAAATCACATACTTGCTTTCTCCGCTTGCCAGCTCCATCTGTTAAGTTTAGTAGGAAACACTTTTTTGTTTTTTACTGAAAACGGCTCATTAGATCTCGTCAATGCCTTTCGTTTGAACCTACTGATAGTCCCCGATGAGCAGTTCCCGACATATGGCCGTTTCCAATTTCACATGTCTTCGAAAAGTATTTCTGGGCTATGAATACGAAGCTTCCAAATTACTGTGGTCATGATATTTGTAACTTCTGTCGTTTGCTGTAATTTTCTGTCACATTTGATAGATGTAAAAAATATGTTATGGAACTTTTGTCCAAAAATCCCCTCTGCAGGGAATTATCGCACGGGAGTTTTGATGTCTATCTAAAGACAGTAGTGGCAGGTAGGTATAATCCTTGTTCTGCTCTGAATGTACGATTTACTTTACAATACAGCCAACATTTCAACAACAATATCAACCTAGTTGCTCTTTTGTGGATTTTAAACCAATCGTACATACCTACGACCTACATACTATCTACTACTACTAATTCTGGATAAATCCTTAAATGCATGAAATGCAAGGAAAATTAAAGCTTTCATAAAATGTTTAGCATACGTATAAAGTCCAACCGGACAGATCGAGTTCGTTGCATACATTCTGCTTATAGGGTAACTAATCAGCGTTATAAAAGCCGGAAAACTCTGCATTTAAAACCTGCCTGCCATCTTACAATGTTGTAGACATCGTAGCGTTCCTTACAGCATAACACTGTAACGCTGGATAAATAATTACACTAATATTATAAAGCTGAAAGTTTGTTTAAATGGAGGTTTGTTACCTTTTCACGCACAAACTACCTCTAGGCTACGGATTGAACTGAAACTTTGCACACGTATGGATGTTGACCAGGATTAACACATAGGCTACTTTTTATTCGGGTACAACGTATGCGAAGCGACGAGCAGAAGCTAGTATCACTAGCATTCAATAGAGCTACAATTTATAAAAGAAAACTAGATACATTTAAATTGAATAAAGCACAAGTCTGAGTACTTATCTAGTTGATGAACATATTATATATTTTTATGCAAATCCTATCAACATGCCGGTTATTTATTTTTAGCTGTTACTTACAAACCAGTTTCTAAAAACTTTTCTCATGATTCATCTAGCGATTTTGTGGCCAATTATCAAGCCGTGCTGGCCGAGTGGTATATACCCCCGATTTTCAATCCGAAGGACGCTGATTCGATATTAGATGTGCACCAATTTTTTATTTATTTTCATCCGCTATCAGTCGGTCTTCTATAGGCGGGTGAATTGATGGATTTTCTCGCGTTTGGGATTCAGTCTCATCAGATTGTTATCCCTTATCCTAGCAGGGTGTCCAGCACGTGGCGTCTCTTCAACCGCTTTGTGTCAAGTGGATTAGCATGACTTTAAAGGCGGTCCAGGTATCGGCTTCCTCAAGTTTTATTACCCCTTCAACTGTCGGAACTTTTACATACTCATGGATCTCTTTGTTAGTTGTGAACCATGGTGCGTTTACAAGAGTGTCTAAGATTTTATTTTGGGCCCGTTGTATGGTTGTGTGATTGGATTTGCTGGTGGTGCTCCAGATTTGTATTCCATATGTCCAGACTGGTTTCAGAATACTGTTGTAAACCAGCCGCTTGTTGAGCAGTGACAGTCGGGATTGTGGCCCAAGTATATAAAAGGTGTCTTAGGTGCATTTTTAACACTTATTTCTAAGGTGAAGGGCAACATCGTGAAGAAACCCGCAGCTTAATAATATGGGAGGATGGGCTAGGTGTTGGGCAAGCATCCATTGATCAGTGTACCAGGCGCTGCAGCGTCCGGACAGAATATGATGATACAGACAGAATATACTTGATGACGCTACATTCATCATCTATAATAGATATATTAGCGTTTACATATATTTTCATGTGAGTCGACACATGCTGAGGCAGGACCTTTGGTTCGCACTAGGCATAAAATATTTCTGCTGTTGTATGTGTACCCGAGTATTCTGTATGTGGACCATTAAATTCATTTTTATTTTAATTTTATTTTTTTAATGTAAAGGTCTCACTATCCTCTAGTAATGTAACAAGAGGGAACAATGTGAGTATCAAGACGGAAATGTTCCGGCTCGCGTAAACACCACATCACTACCTCTATATAAGCCTTTGAACAGAGCATAGTTTCATTCCATTTCCAACATAACTATCATTCTTATTATGCCGCATGTTATAAAATGGAATGTTTTAAAGATATGAACCTATGCTAATATTCCGTGGTTGTTGAGGCAATAAATTAACATAATAATTTTCCACAGATAATGTGGCAGTGATAAAGATGTTGCGGTAACGTAACATCGCTTTTTAAGGTTCCGTATCCAAAGGGTAAAAACGGGACCCTATTAGTTAGGCTCCGCTGTCCGTCTGTCTGTCTGTCTATTCGTTTGTAACCAGGCTGTATCTCATGAACTATACATAGCTAGACAGTTGAAATTTTCACAGGTAATGTATTTCTGTTGCCGCTATAAGAACAAATACTAGAAACAGAATAAAACACATATTTAAGGGGGGCTCCCATACAGCAAACGTGATTTTTTGCAGTATTTTTTAAAAAAATATAAAGTTATATATTCATTTATAAATAAATAATTATATAATATTATATAATATAATAAAGATTTCGGGGGGTCCCATACAACAAACGTGATTTTAACGCCGTTGTTTGCTCGATATTAATAACGGCAACAGACGCTTGAAATATTCTTAGAATTATTACGATGTATATTCATTACAAAATCCCTTAAGTAAATAATGGTAAGGAACCCATCGTGCGCTTTTGTTAATAGTTGAATCTTTTTAGTTTATCGTGGGACTTTGGTGGGATTTCAACCAATTTGGATAAATCAGGCTTAATTCCATCAGTTCAGAAAATGTTGCCCTCAGTGCACTGCACTGGTTGTACCGGCAAGAACTTTATTTAATTATTTATTCAATTAAAAATAAACTTAAAATCAAGGGATACTTTATTCAGCGCGGCCGCATGTACCTTTTTAATGCGTCATTTAAAAAATAACAAAGATTATAGAATAAAGCACATAATTGAATCAGTTCAATTCAGATAACACGCTAGATAAGAAAAGAAGCGATAAGCTAACTCGGTCGTTATAGATATCATTTACAGTTATCTATATTATATAAAATTCAAAGTCCTGACTGGCTCACTGAAACTTTACTGACTGACTGAGTGACTGATATATCAACGCACAGCCTAAACCACTGGACCTAAAGACTTGAAATTTGACACACATACATATACCTTGAGTATCCTAGAGGTGCAATAAGACGGGATTTTTCGAAATTCCTACGGGTTAGGGAATAAATGGGATTTATATTTTTGAATCAAAGTGGCTCTGCGTGAAAAAGGGGATTTTACGTTTTATGACTTCCACGCAGACGAAGTCGCGGGCAAAAGCTAGTCAAAAAATAATCAAATCTGGAGCTTTAGCAGCAGTTAGGGTCCTCAGTTTTCCCATAAATGCATCAATACATTTCAGGGTAGCGATAAAACTTTCTTATAAAAGCTAAAACTTTGCTTTTAAATTTTATTTGATAATAAGAATAAGAAACGTTTATTTTGTGTCACAAAATATAAAACAATAACACACACGATAACAAAATTAGGAATACTGACAACAAAAATGGTCGCCACTTATCTATTGTTACGGTAATGCTGTGAGCCGTTACTGTAACGCTGGTCTTCTATGACGCCAGCGTGCGCAAAGCAACATCTGAGACATACTAAGTACCTATTATAAAAAAAACAACGACAATAGAACTAAAAATAATACATAAATGCAATGGCAAGATAAACAAACAAAAAACAGAATTATAAACAAAATGGATACAAGTCTAAAAAAATCTATTAAAATCATTAAATTTCATTAAAATAATCATTTCCACAACAATTGCGCGAGCAACCCTTTTAAGGGATTGATTTTTTATGAAACAATTCAGATAGAAAGAAACTTACGCTGTTTTTGTTACTTTTGCTTTCAACATATTTGGATTATTCTCTGGTAAACCAAAATGGAAGCCGAGCGGTATTCAGCAAAATCTAGTCGGGGAGTTGGAGCCTGCTTTCCTTCAAACGAGTAGCTTTACTAAAATAGGAACGAAATTCCGAGTGCTGTTGTTCATATAACTAAGATTTAAAGCCAGAATGGGAACCACACCTTATGTTTATCCTCTTAATAGAGTACTTGAATAATTATATTTAATGACTTTATTCAGACACAATATTTCTACAATATTTTTTAACGCAATAGCAAGCCTGTGACTAATGAGTTTTTTTTTTCCAGAATTTTTTACAGCGTTATTTCGGCGTTGTGATTTTATGTCCATGTCAATTAACAGCTTCTAGGACTCTTCTATGTCTTAATAGTCTCTTCGCAAAGTCGGTGATGGACGGACAGACAGACATTCAAACAAAGCGAAATTTAAGTAGCGAAGGTTAAGTATTGTTCTAAGTAAGCGCAGAGCAGTATTACACATATTAACCATGGTCGTCGCTTTACTCTTTGCAACTTACACACTATGACAACAATAGATAGACAGACTGACGAACGGACGGACGGACGGACGGACGGAAAGACGGACGAACCGACCGACCGACCGAATGACGGACGGACGGACGGAAAGACGGACGGACCGACCGACCGACCGAACGACGGACGGACGGACAGTCAGACAGACAGACAGACGTGGCAAACACAGACCCACCATATTATTATATAAGAGGAAAAGAGTGGAGCTGATCACTATGGACTTGTATAAAAACTTTCGGAGAGTGGTTAGATCTAAAAAATCCGTTTATATATTAGGCCTTCTGTTGGACACAGATTGCCAGAGCCAATCCGCAAAGCCGCTTCGACTGCGATTTTAAAAATAAAATCCAAAAGTGGCTACTGGAGGGAGTGTTTTATAGTTTCGTTAGACGCATTCTTCTTACTACCTGAACTCTGAAGCGTTTCATCCACAGGCCAGTATTTAATTTATTTAATTAAAAAACATTTTAATATTTACAATTTTATTATTATGTAAAATAGAATTTTATTTATAATTGATATAATATTACGTGACTTGTAAAACTGGTTTTATTAATAAATGTTTATATTTGTTGTTAACGTCCCACAAGCCTTACTTTGATGATACTGATTGATATTTTTTGTATTTATAAATAAAAATAAAATGAATGCCAGCAATGGCACTCAATTTCGGCACATTTATCAAGTCGAAAGCTATAACTGCGGCAATTAAACTAAGGAACCTGGAATAAGGTTAAGCGATGCTTCACACCGGGACAGCATCCTGTCCTTTTCATCATCATCAACATCATCTCAGCCTTAGACTGCTGTCCACATCCACTGCTGGACATAGACCTCCCTCATTTCCATTTACAAGAATTTCCAAATACTGGACATGAAGGGTTGTTGCCATACTCACCACGCTTGGCAGGCGGGTTGCCGAGCACAATACGGGATGTTGATATAAGAAAAGACGCCGCTGCCTTCTTTCGCAGTTATCCCTTCGCAGATTCTTACTGTATCTGCGGGCGAGAGAGAAAGGGCAACATTCTACTGCCAGCACCCCAACGCAAGCACAAATCCTCGTCGTATTTCACTAACTCACTCACTCACTCCTCTCTTGCCCGTGGCGAGTATAGCGATAACCCCGTCATGATTTTGGAGATCCATGAGAGAGGCCTATGTCCAGCAGTGGGTTTTCTACGGCTGAGATGATGATGATGAACCATACAATTTGCGTCATTACTTCATTAGATCAAAATGTATTTAAGTAGTCGTCCCAAAAGCATTTGCAGTAAGATAAGATTTCCGGGATCGTTCTCAATGTCAAACTTGTAATTTAACCCCACTTGAGTAATTCTCAAGTATCCGACCGCCTAGACGGGTTGTTGTCTAAACTGTAAGTACGAGTATGTACATAGTTAGTTTGTTAGGAATATTTGCATCTAAACTTTGAACTAGACGATTATAAACTTGTTATGTTAATCATTATAGAGACCTAGCGACCCCGGCCCTGCTTCACACAGGTGTACGGATAAACTAATCATCGGTCTTCTTGTATGAAGAGTTTATAAAATATGGTTTTCCAAAGTCGTACAATAAAAGTTGTTCAGAGTAGTGTAACTACACAACAACGTTACTGCAACGCGAAAAGTTAATCGTGTGAACGAACACACACCGCCGTAAATACTTTGACGCGCGAGAGTTTTAATTTCGCTATAACTCGTAACATATCGATTCAAGTTATATCACAGATTACAGAAACTAACAGATACATCACTTCAATAAAAAAGCGAAAATACCTACGCTATAATAGCCTACAAAATTGTATTAATAATACCAGCAGTTCACAGAGCAAAAGAGTGTGCCCGTCTCACTTACTTGCAAGTAATCTGTGACGCGGCATCGAATTAGTGGCTAGGGTTGCTTCTACGATAATTTTTATAATAAAACGAATGTAGTGAAAAAAACAGTTATTTTTACAACCTCCTCTTTTTAAGTCGGTTAAGAAAAGCAGCGACCTTTGTATAGGGAGGTAAGGACCTACCTACTCTCCGTACGCAGTATAGTAATAGGTGTACTATGGTAGTAGTTATATTCTTTGACATAACGAACTAGGACATAACACCACACTTTATCTATAACTTGGGTATTCAAATACTTCGCCAGCAAAGATGATATCTATATCTTTGTTCTCCGGTGGGTACCTACTACTTTTTGGCTTGATTTTAGGACTGTTGTTTTTAAAGCCACAGTTTTACAGGCATATTTTGTGTGTGATAGGTAGCTATTTTTTTATATAAACAATACTGTTTTAATAGCTGAACTCCTTTATTTACGAATATTTACATAGTACCTTCCTACGTTCTGACCATTTTTAGAGGAAAGAGAAAAAATGATTCTAAAAACTTAAGATTTAAAATATCTTTGATAATAAAGAAAAAGATTACAATTTTTCATTCGTTTTCTTACTTTGGCATCCATCCACTGCACAATAGTTACGCGGTCTCGGCATCTAAAGAAACGTTTTAACATTTAACGTGCGTGCGCTCAAGCGGGCGTGTGGCAGCCTTAACTACTGGCGTATCGCGGACTGCTCGCAAAGCGGTAGGCATTTAACGCGTGCCCTTGAGCGAGTGACGGACGCCTGGTTATATAGTTATAAGGGCAAACAAGTTCTCTAAGGAGTGGCTATCGTTGACCGTACAGCACACACGCGCGCGCACGGATCTTTTCTATACCCCCCCCTCGATCTCGGCAGCGTATTTTCGAATACGCCTGTCGAGTTCGGCCCCTCGGCCGATCGCATTCGCGAATTTCGTCGCGGAAGTGTCGGAGAGGCGAGCAGACAGCCATGCAGCAGGAGGACGTTGGTGGACGACGGGATCCCCCGGACCGTCCACCAATAGATCGCGCGTCGGCATACGACCCCCGGCACCACGCCGAAGCACCGAAGGCCCAGCGGAGACACACAGCGTCTGACCGCAACAGTCGGTCGGGGTTGATCTCCCGTGAAGGTAGATCGTCCCGCATCGACTCCACCAGCTCGGACGGCGAACGGACGCTGTCCATCCCAAGGTCCAGGAGGACCACCCCGCGGGCGCAGACGCCTTCCGAGGCGATGCCCCCCCCCGCCGCATCCCCGCAACCCCCGCCCCCACGTTCGCTGTCTCCAATGTCTGCGCACAACGTCGATCTCGCCGTCTTTGCGCAGCTTATGGAACAGGGAATGATGAGCGAGGAAGTCGCCGAGCTCCTGAGAGGCTTCCTGCAGGAGAAGGAGAAACAACTGCGCGGCACACCCGTGCCCGCGCCCGAGCCCCTTCCCCCGCCACCCCCCCAGGAAACGGAGAGGGAACACCCGCCGTCGCCACCGCCATCAGGCCATCGTCGCAAACGCGAAGAGCCGTCCCCGGAAGAGCGTAAGAAGCGGGCAATCGACCGCCAAACGCCCGACCACGACCAGAGTCAAGACCGAGCCGAGGAAACGGCGAAGTCTACTCCACCACCACCGTCGCCTTCCTCGACGAGGTCTACGACGTACGCGTCCCTGGCGGCCACGCCGCCCGCTCGCCCGCCACAGCTGCCCCAACAGGGCAACACGGAACGCCCCTCCGAGTCAGCGCGCCCAGGACCATCCTGCACAGGTGCGCAACCCAAGACCCGCTACCCGCCGATTGTCGTCGAACGGATGCCTAACTGGTCACGGCAGTTCAAGGCCATCAAAGGCATTCTAGGCCACACCCCCAACGCCCGGCCTTATGGAAAGGGCGTTCGCTTCACCCCGGAGTCGGCTGGCGAATACCGCGCCATCCAGAAATACCTCACGGAGTTGGATGAGCCACTTAGCTGGTTCTCCTACTCCCACCCCGAGGAGCGCCAGGTAAAGGTTGCCATTCGTGGCATCCCAGCCGACACACCACCCGAAGAGATTGTGCAGGATCTCCAATCCAAGGGCTTCACGGCGGAGCTCATCAAGCCCATACGAGCTAGCAGAGGACGTCCTGGCTGCATTTTCCTCGGCATCTTCAAGCCGACCCCGAACCTCCTACCCGCGATCTACGCAGTCACGGAGGTACTCTTGATGCCGGGGATAACAGTGGAAAGCTGGAGAGGCAAGCGGGGCCCTGCGCAGTGCCACCGTTGCCAAGGGTTCCGCCACTCCAGTCACCAGTGTCATCGCCCCCTCGCCTGCGTCCGTTGTGGAGGGCCACACTACGCAGGCGACTGCCCCAAGAAGAAGGAGGACCCGCCTAACTGCGTCAACTGCAGTGGCCCCCACACGGCCAACAAGACCAGCTGTCCAATCTTCAAGCGGGAGGCCCGCAACAAGAAGGCGGGCACGACCGCCTACACCACATCCCGGGGCGGCCATGACAAGCCGCCAGCCAGACCACCACAGCCACAGCCCAGTACTGTGGCTCAACACTCACGGGCGGAGCACGGCGGCTCCCTCATGGCCCCAGCCAACGACCCCACTGCGCGGTCGAACCGCCTTCCAAGACGGAGGAGGAAGAAGAAGGTAAGCCTGGTCTTGCCTTCAGACACCGAAACCGGGACGACCTCCCGTTCCAAGCAGACGCCCCGGCCCCCGGCACCAGCAATGGCCCAGCCGGAACTTACCACAGCAGCAGCACCGCCAACAAACCCGATGCCCCAGAAGCCCACACCGGACCAACTGCGCCCCGCAGCCAACACCACAGCACCAATTTCATTCCAGCACGACCAGGCCCACCTGGAGGTGCTAGACGCAGCGCTACAGATCCTGAACGACGTGTTGCTAGCGATCCGGCAGGGGATAAGCCCGATCCCGCATATCGTCAGCGGTATAGCGACGCTCGTTCAGCTGCAGCCGCGCCAGGGGACCTGAAAAAATGGCCTCCAATCCAACCCACGCCCGTATAACGCGGGCCCAAGCAATAGGCTCAGTGAGCCGTCCCGAGGACCCCTTGGTTGTAACCAAGGGCGTAAAAGATCACCGCAGTCAGGGGCTCACGCCCGAAGCTGCTTCCCCACGCGGACTTCGTCCGCGTGAGAAGAAAACCCCGAAGTTCTCTAAGATCAATTCAAGATATTAAAAAAGCTTATTTAAGAATAATATATATATTTACTCCATGTTGTTAAAAAACAACTTCGCAAATAATGCATACTTTTTAATCTAAATTGATTTTATTAAAATGGTTATTATAATTTATCCATAAAAGATATACAAATGCTGTCGTGGACTTTTTGTAGATCTTCTAAAGACGAACACTTTTTAAATAACTTACGCATAATTTAAATCGTTTACACAGCGCACGCCAAAACAACCGCATAACATTTTCCGATTACTTAAACAATCTTCATTATAGCTCAGCGAACTTAAACCAAACCTCAATTAATTTTACTTCTAAACCTTCTTCTTGAAACACTCTATCCATAAATGAAAACCGCATCAAAATCCGATGCGTGTTTTAGGAGAAGAATAAAGCTAAATAGATCATTGCACCCAACATTTATGCTGAGCTGAACGCCTTTTTAGCAAAAAGCAAATTAAATTTGTATATTCTTATACATATTTAATTAGTTATTTTTGGTGTAACATCTAAATTGATATTTGTAATTATTTTGTCGTAAATAAGTGCATTCTTTATCTTTATCTTATCTGTAAAATACACGTGAGTACCTTTTGTAGGTTATAGAAGAGAAATCCTATAATTTAGTTTGAAATAACCTTTCAAAGTTCAGCGCACGTCCACATTTTAGTTGTTCACCGTATTTTCTCTGCATAATATTGAATAATCCACGTGGAGGTTTTCAAGTGAATCGTAAAAGCTTTCAGCGTATAACATCGTGATAAAATATCGTATGACATATCAGTAGGTTTCTTTATTAGAGTAATCGCAGTCAGACTCAAACGTGGATGAACCTTATCAAGAATTTCAGCGGGTCCCGACATGGGGGGTTCTGTAGCTTAACGATCAAAGAACTTCCGGTTTAAGGAAGCGTCAAGTATCGATTTGACGGACGTGGTTTCGAATCCCACCGAAACCGCAAAATTTTTGACAAGGTTAATAATTTCTTTGAAAATGTTCTACCTAAGTGTGGTTAAACACAATAAAGATAACAAACTATATAATAAGCTATAGCGACATCTTTAGTTATTGCTACTGAATGCAACTTCAGACAATGAACAGGAGAACTCTAGTAGTTACCTGTAGATGGCGCTCTTTGGATGCTCAAACCGACATCATCTTATCAAGAATTTCAGCGGGTCCCGACATGGGTTCTGTAGCTTAAAGCACATCGATTTGACGCACGTGGTTTTGAAACCCACCGAAACCGTAAAATTTTTGATAAGGTTATTCATTTCTTTGAAAATTTACTACCTAAGTGTGGTTAAACACTTTAAAAAAAACAAACTAAACAAGCTTTTATTTAAACGTAATAATAATTATAAAATAAACTCTTTTCACTTAAGTTTAATATCAACTTAAAACGTCTTTACACAATTTATGTGATAAAAAAGCTTTTTGTGTTTGGTTATGCACAGTTTTGCCAGTCTCAAGTCTAAGATGGGTTAATTTTATCGTTTTTCTCCAGCATCATGGGTTTACCGTTTTCCTTTTGGTCACTCGCTAAGTCATTTCGTTGAGGGGCGGCCTCACATAGCATAGATGGTCAGCACGGTCGTGGGGTTGGGCTTTGAGCCATTTATTTATTTATTTATTTATTTATTTATTTATTAAGGTTAACCAACAGTTGTTACATTATTTCATACTTAAAAACTAATTAAATCTAATAATACACAAAGTACATTATTACAGTTAAATGCACAACCACTTACAGGTTAACACCACATGCATATAAAAAGAGTAAGTTTACTATCTAAAGCTGTCTACAAGAGACATGAAGTTTGACAGCTGATAAATAAAGCTAATTTGACTTGCTCACAACAGAAATAAAGAAGAAGACTTGCTCACTACACTTAGAAAACCTCCGCACAAGCATGTTGCAGCGCACAGCCAAAGCACGCCGTTCCAGCATCATATCGTTATTTTCCCTTGCATCGTCATTCAGTACAATATGACCTAGGTATTTAAAACTTCTTACAACCTGCTCTGGTGAGCCGCTAAAAAGTACTTGGGGTACATTCCCCGGGCCACCCCTGAACCTGACAATCATAATTTCCGTCATTTTGGCATTATATTTTAGGCCACGTCTCTTCGCACACCTAACTCATATGTCAAGTAGCTTCCTGATGCCTCTAATCGATGGTCTAAGGAGGCCCATATCGACAGCATAGCTGAAGTTATTAAACCATACATTTCTGATACAACAGCTGACTCTGGTCCTTAGATCAGCGATCAAATTATGCCGCATATCAAACGTTATTTAGGTATATATGTACCAAATTCGTAAGGTACTTACAACACTGCCGTTCACATTCGTTCTTTCTTAGTAGTTTCATCGATAGTAAATTATAGTTTACTTGGTTAAAGTGGTTAAAGGCGCAACTTAGATCTAGAAAACATGCATAGAATAAAGTAACTTGATGTGATAATTAACTGTGATTTTATAATCATTTCAGCCGTAAAACGTCCACGACTGAACTTAGGCCTCCCTCACGGATTTCCATGAGGGGTAGTTTACATACTTACCACGTTTGGCAGGAGGGTTGGCGAGCGCAGTTTGGGGTGTTGATACACGGAAAGACGCTGCTGTTCATATTCCGGAGGTATCCCTTAGCAGGCTCTTACTGCATCCACAGGCATGAGAGGAGGGGTAACATTCTACTGCCGGTACCCCACGGAAATTATATTATTAACTGTACCTATGCTAAAGGCCTAATATTGCCGAGTCTGTCCCGAGTACGAAAGAAATTGAGATAAAAACAAATAGTAAACATATTTATCTTAAATCTTTTTGTTTTTCGCTCAATCAAAATTCTATGCTACGGATAAATATTGTTCCATATGTATATTATATGACCTATGTGTATACGTTTTAAGAAACATTAAATGTTTAAGTATAAGAAATATTCGTTCTCATCTAAAGAATTTACAATTCACTTACAATGAGAACTATCTTATAATCTAAGTAACTCATTATCATGCGCACTACTAGCCGCGCCAAAAAATAAATAAAGTTCGTAGTCGCCATTGTCCTAGATAGATGCACTGCAAGAAGAAACTCAGCGAACCCAAAGCAATATCGCTACTTATAAACTGTCTGACGTAAATAACAAAAGATAAAATACTTTTATAAAATGTAATGTCGTAGGATGATTAATAATTCGAATTCTCGCGAATATTCTAGAGATTTTGCGAAAACAGGGATAATTAGACAATTGTGATTACATTTAAACCTAATAACGTACTGTCTGTCCATCTCGGTTCTGTCACAGGCAGTGTCTTTGGATGGTTATAAACAAAAACCTAACAACCTATTGTCTGTCCATCTAGGTTTTGTTACAGGCAGTGTGTTCGGATGGTTACTGTATTCGGGTGGTTACGTAATCACAATTGTCAAACTCTCCGTGTTTTCGCAAAATCTCTAAAATTTATGCGATAATTCGTATTATCAAATCATCGTACGTCATATACAAAAATGTATGCTAAATTGATAATATAGATTGCAAGGCATAATACATAATTTTGTAAGGGATGATTTTCACAGCTAATAAGCATTAAGCGCGTAACTGTACCAAATTACAGCAAGACAATACTAATATCGAAGTCAAAGCTAACACTCGAAATTCTTGAAAACAACTTGTGAACGTCACAAAGTTCGCCAAGGAAAGCGAGAAAGTACGTCTGACAAACGAATCAACAATCAGCATTGGGCTAGGCATCTTTCTCGTCACGTCTCATAATTCGGTTGGGCTTTGTTGCTTGTGGTGACGAGGTTTATAACAAACTTAAGAAAATGAATAGCAGTATGGCCGCGGTGTTTAACGCGACTCTTCGATAGTCAAAGACGCGACTTTCGTTCATGCAGAACAAGAAAAAAGTTATTGTGCATATGAGATTTTTTTAGTTTTCATACTATGTTTAATTTTTGTTTTGGTATAAAATCAAGATAAATTAATTCATTTATTAGTTACTAAACCTGAGCTTCGGAGCTCATCTATAACTCGATTTTTTAAATAATCAATAAAGCAAGTGTTCAAATAATTAACAATCCGCCAAAATGGTTTTATTAATTTGTGCAAGGAATAAAAATATATTGTGAACGGAAGTCCCACAAGGAATGGTATACTGCAGACTCAACTTTCGAATAATAGGTACCTACGTGCGGAGACGAATAATAATCGAACCATCACTGTTGAGTTATCTAACCAATTGAGCCTCAGAGGTCATCAGTTACTCGATTTTCAAAATAATCGAATGCAATAGCGTTGAAATAATGCACAATCTGCCAAAATGGTAAATTATTAACTTACAAAGAAATGCTCAAGGAATAAAATATATTATGCACGAAAGTCGCTACTGAGGAACGGTACACTCAAGACTAAACTTTCGAATAATACGTGCGGAGACGATAACCCCGGTACTTGCAATTCCGCGCGCGACTTTACCGTATCCTTTTGTTCTTAGAGTTATTTAGTTGTTTTATTCCCGCGTTGTTTAGCTATGGTATAAAATGGTAGCTACAATGTAGGGTTTCTATAATTTGTTATTTTATCTCAATCGTTTCATGTTTTTGTTGTTTTTCTCTTTTAACAGTTTAAGTAGCTTGACCTAAGGTAAATGTGTATATTTGTGTATTACATATACATATGTAACTGTGCATTTTTGCAAACCAAACAAAAAAAATGTTTTTCTGATCATGGTAGCGATTCTGTCGTTGCTAAAGCTTAATAAATGACGTAAAGCGAACTAAAATTACATATAGCTATTCAGTTAATGCCGTTCTAAATTTAAAACGGAATAATTATACCAAATTGTACGCTGAAATAAATTAATTTTGAAATGTCATATCTGTAATTATACTTAAAAACTGATGAAAATTAGAGATATGAAATTAGAGAGAAATTTAGAGCTGTCAGCGTAAAATCGCATAATTGTTCCGTTTTAATTTTAAAACGTTACTAACCGAATAGCTAAACTAAGCAAAGCTTTTAATATGTAAATTATGGTACATAACTGCTTTTTCGCCGGGTATAGGTGACTCATCATCATCATCATCTCAGCCGCAGGACGTACACATAAACCTCGAGGGGCTTGTTGCCATCACCACGCGGGTTGGCAAGCGCAATACGGGATGTTGATACACTCAAAGACGCTGCTGTCCATTTTCCGGGGGTAACCCTTGCCGATTTTTACTGCATCCATAGGCAGAGATTAGGATATATATTGTACAGCACCCTACGTGTAAGCAACTAGTGTCTTTTAATTTTAAAAGCGTTCGGGGTAAAATATTAACTAAATACAAATTTCAAGTAGCTTAAAATTAAATAAATTATTAAAATATTTGAAATAATTTTCGGAGATTGACGATTTTCATTGAACTATTTTAATCTTCAACCTTTTCTGGAACCCGGAGACTCCGAATTCCCTAGAGACAATAGAGGTTAATATTAAGAACAGAAATAATGCTAAGAATCCTTTCTTCTTGGCAAAAATTTAAGGAATGGATGGCGGCAATAAAAAGGGTGCTGATTTGTCCACGCCAGTAGTCCAGCCATAAAACCGTATACAGCATGTCACACCCGCCACGAACATAATAATGTCCATAATTTATGGTTGCTGCGTATTAATGTTTGCGCGCTGGTTTATTAGGGACGAGAGGATTATCCCGACGAAGTTACACAGCCGTGAACAACAATTTTTATTGCTGTTACGTTACGCAAGAGGTTGAACGCTCGAAACAAGTCGCAAGGTCTGTTTTCTAAATCCTTTCATTTACTGAAGAGATAACAAAATGATGTATCATTGGCATTTGTGACAGCAAAAAAAAATGCAATGAAAATATTTAGTTTTAAGTCCGCTTATGCTGAGATGCATGAGTACCGCCCTCCCGCCTGCTAATTATGCACATGCAGGGAGAACTAGGTTGTTAGCGCAACATGCATACCTAATCCTATATGACGACACGTGTTTCGCCTCTCTGCGAGGCATCATCAGGTGAGACGCTGAGGTGTTGTAAGTCAACGTAACAACGTCTAAGGTCCCGTACAAAAGAGCTCCTTTATATTGTATGATGACACAGAACCCACGGTGCGCGATGTAAAAGTCAGCCACGGGCTTCCAAACCATGCTGCTTTCACTGTTTAAGCACTTGTTAATACACAATAATAAACTCTTTTAAGATGAATTCTTTGGGCTGTAGTAATACAAATAGCATACATATATCTAATCTAGGTCCTCCTGGGTATATTGTGGGAGACTGGCTTTGTTGTGTAGTTGAAGATCATGTTAATTCAGAGATGTGTGAGTTTGACCACGGGCCGGCACGTCCGCTGTGAATGCTCTCCTCGCAACCCTAATGGAATATCATCACCTCCGCGACTTATACCTGCCTACTGCCTTACTCGTACAGTCTTTGTGTGGAGTCAAGTTTTCAGTCTACGATCTGAATATTTAAGACACAGAATAATAAGAGACGCGCCGGTGAGGTGAAGCCTTGATAAATTTTCAACCTTTTAAACAACTAACTGTTCTTTGTTTCATGCAAAATTTTGGTGGATATTATACTATTGCAATGTTTAGTGGAGATAAATAATGAGAGTAAACGTAAACGTTCATACGATACCTTATATAAATCGGATAACTCTCTTCAAAATGTTAACCCCGTTCCTTGCAGGCGGACAACAATGTGATCCTAGAAGGAATCTTTTTTTATGCGGAACCCTACAAACAAAAAAAAAACAATTACATTTCGCAAACTTTTGAAGTCCAAGAAAGAATGAATGTTCTGAAATCTTTAATTTTCTTTGTATAACACAAAAACGACTACATCTAAATATTCCACCTGGCATATAGTTAGTGTAATGTCAATAAAAAATAATTAGTCACTAGACTGTAACATTTCTCAATTCAATTGTGAGTCGGCCTAATTATTTTCAAACTGTATGCCAAACCTCAATAAATGGAAGTAATTAGTGCCTAAAATTCAGCCAATATTAATTTTCAAATAATTACATTTAGTTCTCAATTCTCAAATAAAATTTTACGAAGCGTTATTCTGGTACAATATCAGCACTAAGTACTCGTAGAGATAATTTGTCCTGCCAATTGTGGTTTTTACCATCCGTAGCACCAATGTATAGTGGTGCTACGGGTCGTAGACCACTTACGACGTAGCGCCACAGCAAGCAGTCAAAACTTTTCTGGCATGTAAGTAATTTTTTAAGTCAAATCGTCGTTTCAGCCGTAAAACGTCCACTACTGAACACAGGCCTCTCTCACGGATCTCCATGAGAGTTAGTTGATGGCAACTCACCACGCTTGGCAGGCGGGTTGACGAGCGCAGCACAGGATGTTAATAAATGGAAAGACGCTGCTGCCAGAGGTATCCCTTGGCAGATTCTTACTGCATCCACGGTTAAGAGAGGAGGGCTAACATTCTTCTGCCGGCATCCTACGGCGATATGCTCGACGATGACAATGACGAGGCAAATATTTATAAACAATTCTCTATACAATTCACACCCATCTCGCCTCTAACTAAGCATTGTCTGCTTAGTTTGAGGCACGATGGTACTGTGTGAATTTTGAACTATTTGCAGAAAACATTTGTTCTCCGGTGGGAATCAAACCCGTAACCTTTTGCTACTTAACTATTTGCAGACGGCTAATTAGACGAACTGAGCTACGTAACGCTGACTGACGCCACCCCGCGGCAACCTGTTCATCATTTCAGCCGTAAAAAGTCCACTACTGAACAGGCCTCCCTCATGGAACTCCATGAGGGGTAGTTGCCATACTCACCACGCTTGGCAGGTGGGTTAGCTAGCGCAGTACGGGATGTTGATACACGGAAAGACGCTGCTGCCCATCTTTCGGAGGCATCCCTTAGCAGGCTCTTACTGTATCCACGGGCATGAGAGGAGGGGTAACATTCTACTGCCGGCACCCCACGGCTGTACCTGTTAGCTCAAGCTAAACGTACCCTACGGCATTTAAAATGGTTCAATATAATAGATATACTTGACTTGAACACGCAAATATATCCCACTAATATTATAAAGCCGAAAGTTTGTTTGGATGGAGGTTTTTACCTCTTCACGCAAAAACTAGGCTACGGATTGAGCTGAAACTTTGCACACGTATTGATGTTGACCAGGATTAACACACATTACTTTTTATTTGGGTACAACGCATGCGAATCGGCGGGCAGAAGCTAGTATTTAATATATTTCATGTTCAAGTCAAAAGTCATACTCGTATCAAATAGTATCATACAAAAAAAAATATGTTTTAAATGATTAAATGATGCCGTGGGGTGCCAGCAAAAAGTTTCCCCTCCTCTCTCGTCCGTGGATGCAGTAAGAATCTGCCAAGGGATACCTAAGAAAAAAGGGCAGCAGCAATTTTCCGTGTATCCCGCACTACGCTCACCAAACCGTCTGCCAAGCGTGGTAAGTACAACTCCCACTACTAATGAGTTCTTGAAGATCCATGAGGAAAGCCTATGTCCAGCATTCGTCCTACGGCTGAGATGATGATGATGATGAAACGATGTAGTACCCCTTTCAGAAAAACGTTGACTACTGAACACAGGCCTCCCTCATGCATCTCCATTATGGGTAGTTGCCATACTCACTACGCTTGGCGGGCGGGTTAGCGAGCGCAGTACGGCATGTTGATAAACGGAAAGACGATGTTGTCCATCCTCCGGGCATGAGAGGAGGGGATTCTACTGCCGGCACCCTACGGCACGTTATTATTATATCATGGCCATATAACGCCGGCGGTTGTATTATAACTGTGAACATGCCCTAATATGAATAGATCGGATATTCGCGTCAACTGACAATTCCAGAAGCCAAACTTTGCGTGAACTAAGTGACTTTCACACTGATCGTATGTTTTGACTAGGATATTTACAATTTTCCCAAAAGGTATATACGAAAAAGATATATTTTAAATGATTAAACGATGGAGTGGGTTGCCGTTAGTTATTACATGACTTTCACACTGATTGTATGTTTTGACTAGGATATTTAAAATTTTCCCAAAAGATATATACGAAAAAGATATATTTTAAATGATTAAACGATGCAGTGGGATGCCGGTAGTAGAATGTTACCTCTCCTCTCTTGCCCGTGGATACAGAAAAAGTCTGCCAAGGATACTTCCAAAAGATGGGCAGCAACGTCCTTCTGTATAGCAACATCTCGCCAATACGTCTGCCAAGTGTGGTGAGTATGGCAACCACCCCTCGTGATCAGTACTTGGATCTCAAAGTCCATGAGGGAGGCCTTTGTCCATCACTGGACGTCCTACGGTTGTGGCGATGGTGATGATTAATTATTTAAGTTAATAATTAAATTACCGTGAAGTACCGGCAGTAGAATTTTGCCTGTCTGTCGATGCTGTAAGAATCTATTAAAGGATATTATCGGAAGAGTGGCAGCGGCGTCTTTCCGTGTATTACCATCATTTACTGCACTCACAAACCAAGCGTGGTGAGTATGGCAACAACCCACTCATGATCAGTACTTAGAGATTTACGATAGACGCCTATGTCCAATAAGCGATAACGCCACCCATTGTACTCCTGTATCATTGTCATTTGGGTCAAAGTCATTAAAGTGATTGATTGGTTGGAACAACATATTTCTTTAAAGTCATTAGACTTTGTTCTTTTAATGCGGTGTGCTATAAAGACTTTTGAATCTTAATTTTTAACGAATCGCGTAAGTTAAACAAGAAATAATATCAAGTCAAGTCTGCGAGCTCCTTAACATTTCCTATCAGGGATGTGACGTCACAACACGCGAGCGCGCCGGATGTTTGATTAATGGCTCACGATGTCTGGAATAAACTAATAAATTACGCGCTTATTGATTACCCAAATAGCAGCCTCGTGTAAATAACATGGCTTCTAGTTATCG
Organism: Pasiphila rectangulata; assembly: GCA_963082625.1. NCBI lineage: Eukaryota > Metazoa > Arthropoda > Insecta > Lepidoptera > Geometridae > Pasiphila > Pasiphila rectangulata. The sequence goes on along the minus strand of OY720242.1, from coordinate 15,179,022 downwards.
TATCCGGGAAAAGCACCTTTGTAACACTAGCCGCACTAAGCTGTTTCACCCTCGTAGTTCCCGTTCTCGTGGGAATACGGGGAAAGAATAATAGCGCATGCTACTCAGGGATAATGTAGCATTCTAATGGTGAATAATTTTGAAGTCTCAGTGACTCAAGGATAATGCAGTGAAGAATTTTGAAAAATTCGGTCCATTAGTTTTTGAGTTTTTTCGATACAAACATACAAAAAACAAATGTTTTCTCTATATAACATTAATAGTTACTTTAGGTTCCGTAGCTTAGTGGTTAAAGCATTTCGTAATTTAGAAAGCGTTAACGATTTGACGGACGTGAGTTCGAATCCCAACGGAATCGTAATTTTTTGATAAGGTTTCTCGTTTCCTTGAAAAGTTCTACCTAAGTGTAAACACCATAAAAAAAATTACAAACTTAATTTTAATTTACAGATTAAACTCAGATTAAACAGTACTTCTATTCCCTATAAAGTTCCATTGCAAATTTTCCTTAACTAGTTGACTTATTATAACTATTAATTATTATAACGCTTAACATCAGGTTACTTCGGCTTGTTTCGTCATTTAGTCATAATAAAAAAGTTTTCCGCCGGACTTCCTTCCTTTTATAATCTGTCTCTACGACTCTCACTGATTGGACGCGAAACAGGAAGGTACGTAGTTCCCATCCAAGGTGCCACAACTGGGCTTACCTTACTTTATCTATTATCTTCGGCTTAGCCATCGTTTAAACTACGCTTAGTTACGGTCAGGGTGCGAGCGAGCGACTCAACGAGCCAAAATGTTTCTTAACGCGCTTCTGATAAGGTGGAATTTGCTGTTGCCATTAAATTCGATTTACTTCCGTGAAGCCAGATTAGTGAGACGAAATTAGTCTTAGGTTTAATGGAAGGAGAGTATTTCTGGCGTTGTATAGTTATTGCTGGGAGGCTTGATTGTGCCTGCCCCTTCACGGAGCACTGAGCGAGGGCATACATTGTGCCTGTTTAGCTTGGGCATCCCAGCTTGGTTTGGTAAGGTCGTGCGTCTTTTAATATGTGTTTTTTTTCTTATATGGACTACTAGCTAGACTACTAGCCCGCCACTTCGCAAGCGTTTTACCCGAAAAAAGTAGCTTATGTGTTAATGCTGGTCAACATCAATATGCAAAGTTTCAGCTCAATCAGTAGCTTTGTTTTTGCGTGAACAGGTAACGAACCTCCATCCAAACAAACTTTCGGCTTAATAATATTAGTAGGATGTATGTGTTCTTCGTTACCTGTACAATGTCTGAAATAAACTTTATTTTATTTTTATTTATTTAATTTAATAGTAACAGGTTGTGGTGACCTGATACCATAATGCAGGCTTTCTGCACAAACTAAGGTGCGGCGGATTTCAGTATTCATCATCATTAGCTCAGATAAAAGACGTGTACAGCTGGTCATGCATCTCCCTCATGGATCTGCGAGTACGGATCATGAAGGGTTTTTACCATACTCACCATGGCAGGGTTGGCGCAGTGTGGTTTATTGATACACGGAAAGACGCCGATATCTTCTAGAGATATCCTTTGGTAGATTCTTACTGCATCCACGGGCAAGAGAGGAGGAGCAATATTCTTCTGCCGACAGCCCACGGCTTGCGGGTTTCTCTATCTATTTAACGTTGACTGGCCTGAATTCTGAAGATTGCGCCAGTTATTGCTAAGGTAGGAGATTTTAGACCAAGTTCAGTTATTGCTTCGTTCACAGTTACGTCAATAAAACATAACTGCGAGTTTATACATACACTGTCTGCTGCCGGCGGCTTTGCCCGGGTTCCCTAGAGGTTTTAATTAATGCACGGACGGAACCCTTATTATTGTCCTAGAAAGTATAATATTAAGTTATATTCTATTAAGCAATTAGCCTTCGTCGTTTCAGCCGTACACGTCCACTACTAAACACGAGCCTCCCTCATGGAGATCCATGAGTGGTATTTGCCATACTCACCACGCTTGGCAGGCGTGTTGGCGAGCGCAGTACGGGATGTTGATACACGGAAAGACGCTGCTGCCCATCTTCCGGAGGCATCCCTTAGCAGGCTCTTACTGCATCCACGGGCATGAGAGAAGGGGTAACATTCTACTGCCGGCACCCCACGGCAATTAGCCTTACCTTACGGTTTAGGTCAGGTGATTGCGCAGGCCAGTTTAAGACCTACACGTCGTGCTCTTGCAGCCAGCTGATCAACACTTGCGCTTTGTGCATACACGGACAGGTGCTGTCGTGCATGATCATGAATTCTTGGCCCATTTTTTGTCAATGGGGGTAGACTATTGGTCCTAGCACCTGGTGATGATATTTTTCAGCGGTCATGATGTTTCTGATCCAAGCGAAGTATGTTCTTCCACTAATACTAATACCCTCCCAAAGCATAATTGTCCCACCGTGGTATGTATGGACTTCCTGAGGGTTTTGCAGACGGCTCTATGACCAGAAACACGCCATACACCTACTCCTTGTGTATCGGGATGGAAACCGAATCGAGACTCATCGTTAAACAGCACTACAGACCACTAGTTATCTTCCCAGAGTTCACGAGCTTACTGTAATCTTTGTCTACGATTTCCTCGGTGTAGTGTTGGAGTACGAAGCGGTCTAAGAAATTGATGTATAGTTTAATGCAGTATTCTTCTTAAATTTTCTCCCAAGTAGCTGGTGCTCTGACTAAAGCCTTTGCACCAACTGCATGGCCTTAACCTTCAGTTTTCTTCTTGCGGCAACTTGCAAAAATTGGTCTCTTTTAGTTTTAAAACTACAGGATTTTATCGCGTACCTTTTACGCGCGCTTTTGGTCGCGGCAAAGAACGCTGAAATGTGTTCGAAACGTCGGGAAAAAATAAGATAATATATAATGAAACAGGTACGAAATAAAACTAAAGAAAATATGTTAACAAATCACGAAAGTATAACAAGTTATAAAATTGGTCTTGTCGTTGAGTGGATAATCAATTTCCGCATGGGTGTATTTCAGCCACTTTACGAAGCACAGTAGCACGATAACGTGACCTAATATTGATATCCAGTTTTGTTTTGTTCCAATCTCCTGAGCAATACTCCGCTGAGTAGCCCCAGCTTGGAGCATGCCTACTCCCCTCAACATTTAATCTCTAGTTAAATGGCGCCGCTGCATAATGCATTTAGTAGCATTTGATCCAAATTAATTGATAATTATCTTTTAAACTCTAATTTGACACGGAAAAACTGTATTGTGTGTTTGTATTTGTATTTGTATTTGTAAAACACCAAACATTTATATAACATAACTAATTTTAAACATTCGACTATAACTGTAGTAATGCCGTGCATAAAGTTCCTTAAAATATTTTAAAACCAGCTAGTTTACTTAAAAGTGGATCTATTGAGAATGATCCTTATTTTAAAGCTTAGAACTTTGTACAAAATATCCCTAGATAGTGTTGAGGTGTGTAGTTTCGGAGAAAATGTCGCTCAATTAGGTGATACGGTTTTCGAAACACAGCGGAATGCGACTGTTAATATGTTTTGGTAAAGGTAAAAAAACATACACTAACTCTAACAACATTCGTTTACTGTTAACTTCAACGCATGGTACGACGCGCACTTGGCCTAATCTGTTATTAGTTGTCGTATGAATGTGTATACCTACATTTCCGTAAAAGTAAAAAAAAAAACAAAAAGTAAAAGTTATTTAGAGTACAAATTCAATAACTGGAATCTTACTCAAAGTTTAGCGTTTCCAAGAGCTACAAACCCAAGGAGTGCTTTATTTTTGGCAAATAATACCCTATAAATTCAGCTTGCTGTGCATTTTTCACTTTACAGACAAAGTCGCAGTCTCGCTGGTCAAAACTCCTACATTATGCTGATGTAATAGTTATTGAAGCAATGACCTACATCCCAGCTTGGCATGGCCACAGGATAGATAATAATGACGTAACTTCGTTTATGAATATGATGCTCTGTGCCAAAGACACCGTACTAAAATGCAAAATAGTAATATCGTGGACTTTAGCGTTATTGGCTGGTTGAAGCACGCTTATGTACCAGTACCTACCATCAACTTAGTTGTTAAGTTGATAGTATCGCTTGGGGAGACTTTAGCATAGATAGCGAAGTAACGGCTTGGTGTTATCTTCGACCACCTAAAAGATTATTTCGAGTGTCTAAGTTTTCTATCGAATATTTTTGATCTAAATCTTAGAAAGTGTTCTTTCAACGAAAAGGGATTTTTGGCGTGGGTTTTTTAAATTGTGATTTTAAAACACACCCAATATGTAACTCATTCAAAAGTTTTTGCTCTTTTCAAAAGTTTCTTGCAGCAGAACTCAAATAATTATGATCCTGGGACTTGAGTCTGAGTACCAAGTCCGAGTTGAATTGAAGTTGAAATTTAGTTTCTGTGAAATTACTCGTTCGTACAGCTTCCTGGCGGATACGAGATGGTTATTAGTACTCTGCTTATTAGTCCTGCTGAGACACTAGAACTGCCATGGCTACAAAGTTCTATAATGGAGTATTAAAGTATGCACATTTCAGGTTGCAGCAGTGTCAGCAGTGGGTGAAATCGGGCTGTGTATGATGATGATGATGACATATTATTCATATAAACGTAATCGACGAGATCTGTGGCGCAGCGGGCGAAGGACCGCCTACGATGTAAGAGGTTGCGGGTTCGATTCCCGCCTCGGAACAAATGTCTGTACGATCTGCAGATATTTGTTCAGAGTGTTCTGGATGTTTTTCTATATATTATAAAAGTATCTATCTATGTAGTATAACGTATTAAGTATATCAGTCATCTAGTACCCATAACACAAGCTCTGCTTAGCATGGGGTTAGATGATGCTGTGTGACTTGTCTAGCATTATTTATTTTTTTATTTAATCTTACAGAATCACATACACAGTTTTAGTTTTTTAGGTGTGCAATAAAGTATTTTCTATCTATCTATACACGATGAATTTTAATATGAAGAGAAATATGTAGCGTAAGGGCAGCTCCGGTTCGCCATTGCATCCACGTTTTAAATGATCGAACTGGATGAAATATTTACTTATTAGTGTAGGGTAGTCACTATTTGTCTCTCAGGGTTTGGGCCTTGAAGTAAAAGAGTTCATTACACGATAAAAGGTAAATGTAATTAATAAACACACGGGATGAAATATACAATAAATCAATATAAAACGGCGCGCTGGTGAGGCCGGTTCGCGGATTTCGGCGTAATGGCGGATTGGTGCGAAGCGTCCGCGCACGCCACCTAGCCAAGGTTGGCAGAGATGAGAGAACCAGTCATCTACCTGTAGCGCGCGCGTAAGGTGCGTTCTAATTCAAGAGATAGAGGAGCGTTTGTCGGCCTACAACCTCCCCCTCTGACCGAGATATAATGCCCTCGCGTCTAGGTCAGTCAAGAAAACGCCTCGACCTACCTCGTTTCCTCTTTTCGTTGACCGGCGGTTGTATTTCGCCTACGAATGGGGTCAGTTGAGAGACGTGGTATCTACCTATAGTTTCTCCGTCGCTAATCTTCTCCAAGATGTATGTAGTTTGGCTAACGGCTTCCCTAAAGCGGTACGGTCCGTCCCTGCGTGGTATGAACTTTGGTGTTTGGCTGCTGGCTGTGTCGTTGCTGCCCTGTCTTTAAGAAGACAAGATCGCCAGGGTTGTAATCCGGGGCAGGGCGACGATCTTCATCGGCGTAGCGCTTTTGGTTCGCTTGGGAGAATCCCAGTTCTTTTTCACTTTTTCGTTTATTTTTCTTGCTTTAAAAAGTACTTTCGAGATTTGCCGAAGGTGTAAGGCTTGTTATAACAACATCGCTCTCAAATATAGCACGCAAGTCTGCGATTACGTCAGCTGGGGCACGGATCTCCCGACCAAAAGTTAGGTACGCCGGATACTCCGGTACTGCTAGTAACGGCGGAGTTCATCGCGAAGCGTATCGCTAGTAAGTGGGTATCCCAGGTGCCATGGTCTTTGCCAACTAGTATAGCAAGCTGGGGTTTTAAGTCAAGGTTCTTCCTTTCAACGGGATTTACCTGCGGGTGAAACACAGGTGAAAGTGACTGGGTAATGCCGAACGAATGGTACAGCTGTTGCATGAATTGGAATCACTGATGAATTGGACCCCGTTGTCGCTCACGACTCGTCTGGGTACTCCATATCTCAAGAACACATCAGAGTTTTAGCACAGTCTGAGCTGGTAGAAGTTTGCAGAGCGAATAGTTCGACCCATCTGCAACAAGTGTCTTCTATGATAAAAATCCACTTGTTCTTATCGGCTGTCTCTGGAAGTGGGCCGAAGAGATCCATGACGGCGATGACTTTGAAGCTGCGGTTAGGCGCAGGCGTCAGCAGTAATCCAACTGGCTTCCGGTTGAGGGCTTCATACCTTTGACATACAACACACTTCTTCAGATACGCCATGGAATGAGGCAGAGTGTTGCCTCATTCCAGCTCCACTCCTAAGTGTCCGGCCGTCGGTGCGTCGTGGTATTCCGATAAAATACCGTCTCGTTTATACTCCGGCACGACCAGGTTTTCAGTTTCTTCCTCGCACTCTTCTGGTCCATATCAATATAATACGCCGTCTGAATACTCCTAAAATTTCAAGTCTCTATGATCAGTGGTTTAAGCTATACGTTGTCAGTCAGTGAATCTGATAGCACTACGCGGTTTCACATGTGTTTTTTCCATTACCTTGGGAATAAGGGGATAAAATATAGCTTCTGTTATTCAATGCATACAAACAAACAAACAAATCTTTTCTCTTTATTATTAGTGTAGATGTAGATGTAGAAATTGGATCACTCTTACTAGATTCAGTCTACAGATCCAGTCAGAATATAGGGAGAGTTTAAACTCTTAGCAGACCCTGCTTTTGAAGAGAAAAAAAAGAGAATGAAAGTGGGTTGAGAATGAATGAGTTACTCGTCAAATGTTTTCTCTATGCTGATGACCAAGTATTACTTGCGTCTTCGGCCGAGGAGTTGCAGGAGATGGTAACTGCTATGAGTGGATCTTTTGTTAGAAAGGGAATGAAGATGAATGTAAAGAAGACGAAAGTGATGGTGTTTGAAAGAGATGAGGCAGTGACAGACTGCAATATCGTGATTGGAGGTGAACAAATTGAACAGGTGAATGAGTTTGTGTATCTGGGTTCAAAGTTTACAAGAGATGGAAAGTGTGAGAGTGATATTGAAAGAAGAGTGAATGCAGGAAACATGGTTAATGGAGCTTTGCACTCCTTTATGAACAGTCGGAAGGTGTCTAACAAGGCTCGTTTGGCTGTGCATGAGGGAGTGTTGGTTCCGACACTCATGTACGGAAGTGAAAGTTGGGCATGGCAGAAGAAACATGAAAGCAGAATAAATGCAGTTGAGATGAGAGCGTTAAGAAGTATGATAGGAGTTAAACTGAGTGACAAGATAAGAAATAGTGAGATAAGGAAACGTTGTGGTCTGAAAGAAGATGTAGTGACGAAAATTGAGAAAGGTATGCTGAGATGGTTTGGCCATGTCGAGAGAATGAATGAAGAACGATTGACGAAAAAAGTGTATAAGGCGAGTGTGAATGAAAGTGTTGGAATGGGTAGACCTAGGCGGACGTTTCAAGACCAAATCAGGGACGTCTTGAAAAAAGGCCAGGTCAAGAGTACCCTAAACCGAAGAGCATGTATGAAGGGAATAATGAAAGTGGACGAAGCGAAACAAGTATGTAAGGATCGTAGCAAGTGGAACGAAGTGGTCTCTGCCTACCCCTACGGGAAAAAGGCGTGATTATATGTATGTATGTGTAATAAATGATGGGTCTATTGAGAGTTTTTACTCTCAGTAGATCCTGTTTCGAAATCAACAAAAAACGAAACTATATATAAGTAAATGCTATTATTGCTTGAATCTTCAGGTTGCAAATCTAATTTTGTGGACAGATGTCATAATCATGGATTTGAAAGTCGGAAACATGCCTGGTATCGATATAAACATTGCCTGTAGATCTACCATGAGTTTTCACATCTATACTTGCTAGCGACTGTAGTTAAAAATGTGTATCAAAACTTGTACAGCGCCTCTAGCGGATAATTTGGTACTAAAACACGCAGTACAGCGACTGTAGTTTGAGGTTCATTCGCTAAGAGTTTGGTACCATGAAGTAAAAATCAGACAGATGTCATAGTATCGTACTATTACCATCTATTACTATTGTAGTAACGGCAGGCGATCTAACAGTGAACTCATGGTAGACACACTGATACAGGCAGTTTTGTGTTTTACAGGGAAACAGTCTGGACGGAAAAATATTTGTGGATGTATGACGAGTTATTTAATACTGAAGAGTTAATAATATAGTAACTCAATAAAGTTTAATAATTGTTTTTTTTTAACTTACATTTTTCGTTTAATATTGTCGACGATGCTCTAAGCTAGGCTTACTCTTGCCCGATCGAGCTCCAACAAAGAGCTATCAAAATGTTTGATATCTAAATTACATAAAGATGAACACCAAATACAAGAAAAGAACTTAAGAAATAAAATGTTACTTCTTGTTTAAATTAATTTTCACTTAGATTTCCTTCGACTTTTTAGTCGAAGTATTTGATAATAATCGTGCATTGACCCCGGATTTGTACCGCTCGCGCCTGTTACTAATTTGGGCAATTATTGATTAGGTGAGTTAGCTTTACCCTCAAAAAGTGCGCGGATTCAATGCGTTTAACTGCCCTGCCAATGTCACCTTTGGAAAATTCCGAGTTCTCTGTCTTCAGTATGTTAGCGAAATGACCACATTACCAATATTTTAATCATTACACGTTGGCTCTTACAAAAAATTATCACAACAAATACATATATATAAAGTTCTTTTTTTGTTTTTAAGGCATTAAGACGGTAGGTAGATATCTCAAGGTGAATATTTGTTACAGCGCAGCGCTGTACCTATAGGAGTAGATTTTGTAAAAGCTTGCACAAGTTTTAGGTATGGACTAAGAAGCCTTATAAAACTATTTGTGAATTCAGTATAAGGCGCTTTAAGCATCAAAATTAAGGGTAGGCTTTAAACTCCAAGCAAAATCTAGTTTGTACCTGATTGAGTCCCAAACAACTTTGAACATTTAAACTTTTGCAAACGAAATAGTAGGATTCAATAGTGCCCACAGCCTGTGCCCACTTGCACAGCTACTGGGCTACCTAAGTACCTTTCAACAGCACCACAGGGTGGTCACCAATCAACTCTTCAAACTTTATAATTGGACCGCTAAATCATTCTAGGGCTGAACTGAGTTCAGAATAGTATAGTTTTCGGATGTTGAGATCTAGCGTGAGAAGCTTTATCCCAATAGATGGAAGGTTCGAATTAAATTGGGCGGAAATGTCAGCAACTAACAATGCTGATAGCTGTACTGGAACTGAAACTAGCAAACTTGTTAGTGGTTGGGGAGCATTGATAGTGAAATGTAGACAATAGCAGTCGTTGGCGTGTGAGTTTTATGACTTATATTGTGCTAGCTTATAATAAGCACAGGTAAAGTTTCAGTTTGATCTGTTTGGTAGATTTTTATTAAAGAGTAACGGAAATTCATACAAGTAAACATTGGAATGGATGCAGTTAAAGATTATATTTTGTCAACAATAGTAAATATTCAACAAAAAATATCAAAACTAAGTCAAAGTGAAAGAAAGGTGACCATTCAGCTTGTGCTGTGGCAGATTAAGTCTAACCACAGCGTTGGTCTTCCATGGTCATCTTGTTTGTGGTAAAAGGCATGGCCACTAACATTCAAAAATATTAGTGGGTTTTATACAGTGTGTTGTATACCTTATACCAATGTCTATTGTGTACGATAATAGACTTTTACAGTGATGGGACCAGTTCGGAGTAGATAGTGAGATGTGACGAAGTATCACGCAAAATCACTATTTACGAGAATCGGCCTCCTAATTATTATCGTAAGGACATCGTATACATATTAGGTATGTTTGCTCAGGTTTTATGTACAACTTAAAGAAACTAAGTATTACGATAAAAAATTATTTTCCGCAGACGAGGTCAATGACTTCAAAGTCAATTCATCTAATTTTGCCGTGCGCTACCATTCTGGCTGATGTATTTGACTGTTTTATGCGGTTGTCGTTTGCCCTTACCGTAGGTTTCCCCCACGTTACTTCTACTCTCTTGCCCACGGATGCAGTAAAAATCTGCTAAGGGATACCTCCTGAAGAGGTAGCAGCATTTATCCGTGTATCAACATCTTATACGGCTCGCTAACCCACCTGCTAAGCGTGGTGAGTATGGTAACTACGCCTTATGACCAGTACTCGAAGATCCATGAGGGAAGCCCACGTCTAACAATGGACGTCCTGTGGCTGAGGTGATTTATATTGGATTGCTAATGATGATGACGCATAGCGTCATATTGATCAATCGCTGTTCGGTTTTGTAGATTAGCTAAATCGTTGATTCTGCTATATAACCATAAGTAAAGTTAAGGCAGCCTCACACGCTCAGGTATAAAAGTTTAGACTTGCACAAGTTTACAGTTACGTGTTTTGGAAGATACTTGCGCAAATTTCAATCATCTCTTGAAGTGCAACGTTACTGTATACTTGTGCAAGTCTAAACTTGCGCAAGAATGCTTGGACATGTGTGGCTACCATTACAGTCAGTAGGTACCGAAAACCTTAAAACAAAATAAGCTTGATATCACATCAGTCAGTCTTGTGACCCCGCACTCCCTAGTGCATTACCAAATTACAGAATCCAAAGCCCTAAGGCTCTATTACACTCTAGTTTAATATGTAATGACCTCGGCCCGAGTTAAACACAGAGCTAAGTACTACAAGCAGTTTAATCTTCGCCGGAATTTAAAAGTGTAAAACGGCTGTAATATATTGCTCGCAGGGAGCGCAGAGTAAAAAATGCCCCGTGAATCATTTCGAGTAGTTTCCTGCTTTATTTTATTTTGTCTGGAAGCGAAGATTAATGATAAGACAACAGCTGTTATGCAAGACTTTTGATTTGTGATTTTTCGTTTATGCAGTTAAGAGAGTGCTTGGTGAATTATTTCCAAGGATCGACAACATTTCCAGTATCGTTGTAATCACGACTGTTGCAATGCAGTCAAAACTTCGGGATAAAAATAAAGTACCTATTATAGAAATGAATTTCGATATCGACAAAAAGTACCTACTTTACTAAAATATATGGAACAGCTGTTTCTTTACATTTTTTTACAGCAAAAGTTCCTTAGTAAAAGTTGTTCATATTGACGAGTACCTACATTGACCACCCGAAGTTTTCGGTAGTTGTCCTTTTACACCCTGTATATAAAATTGTTAAAATATATTCTTATTATGATTGCAGGGGATAGGGATATTATAGGGATATTTACGGATAGGGGATCTAAAAATTTTGAAGTGAAGTTCGTGTGGGGTACCATATGAGTATATTAGTCATTTGCACATTAACAAACAGTTTCTATTTTTCCTTTAAGCTGTATCGTTTCCGAGTTATTTACAAAACCGGCCAAATGCTAGTCTGACTCGCGCACCGAGGGTTCCGTACAAATCTGTACGTATATAAGACCTGAGTACTTGATATGAATTTCAATTTAATCTACGCGTTCATGAGGAAAGGGGTAGTAAGTTTAAAATTATTAAACATATTTTTATATTATATTATCTACTTAACTAAAAATTTACGGTTTTCACAATTTTTCCTATAACTGTGCATTAACAATAAATGATATTATTAATAATTTTATTTTATTTTAAAATCTTAAGAAAACTTACAGCTAATTAAGTCTATATATAAACAACTATAAATGCAAAAGACATGCATGCTGATGGCCAATTACAAGTTTCCATAAATAGTTATTATAAAAATAAGCTAAAACTAAACAGTACAAGATATGGACAACAGAAGAAAGGTTAATATAGTACAAGAAATCAAACAATACACAAGGAAAATAGTACGAACCTAAGATAAAATTATGTATCATTAAAATTAAAAAAAATATCACTAAGCAGGCGTTTTAACCTGCTTGTCGGGGTATTAAATACGTCAACATCTATATCTACACTTGCCAAAGAATTGAGTGAAGCGCTTGCTCTAACAATGAATGCGTTTTGCCTATAATTAGTTCTAACAAATGGAACACTTAATATGTTAGGTCTCCTTAATGTACTTGTATTAGTACGCAAACCCAGCCTACTAAGCAGATCAGGGCAGTCGACTGTGCCATTTGCAATGTTCAATAGATAAGTTAGGTCTGATATATGTCTACGTTCATAAAGAGGAAGGAAATGAAATAATATCATTTATTACATGTTGCTTCGTACTAAATTTCAAGATTCTCAGTTCACGGGAAGTACCCTGTAGGTTTTGATTCCCTTGCGAGCGTCGAAAATTTGCGGCATAAACGGCTGTTTCTTTTGATTGCGTTGGCTTAGAAGTTTGATTTTTTCACAGCTCTAAGGGACAGCGGACTTGAGTATTTGATATAAATTCTAGCTTGATACCTCCACGCGTTCCTGAGAAAAAGGGTCTTGACAGACAGACGGACGGACTACAAAGTGATCCTATAAGATTTCCATTTTTGCCTTTTGAGGTACGGAACCCTCAAAATGTTGTAAAAACGACCGTTCCCCCCTTATCTCCGAAATTTGCAGAGATAAATCCGTGAAACTTTTATAGCTAATATAAGAGTATGTACCTAATAATTATAGGAAAATTATAGCGAACTCTCTAATTTGAATAGTTTTTTAGACAAAAAAAAAAGAAAGGTGGAAGAGGGGTTTAAAAAAAAATGTGTTACTAGGTCATGTGTCACGGTCATATGCCGTGGGGCGCCGGCAGTAGAATGTTGCCTCTCCTCTCTTACCCATGGATGCAGTAAGAATCTGCTAAGGGATACCTCCGGAAGATGGGCAGCAGCATCTTTCCGTGTTTTTTTTTTTTTTTTTTTTTTTTTTTTCACTACCCTATACTGCGCTCGCCAACCCGCCTGCCAAGCGTGGCGAGTATGGCATCAACCCCCTCATGACAACACAATCAATGAGGGAGGCCTTTGTCCAGCAGTGGACGTCCTACGGCTGAAATGATGAGGTCATGTGGGGTAACATATGAAAGGTTAGCATGTTTGCACATGAATAAACAGTCTTTAGTTTTCCTATAAACCGTATTGTTTTTGACATATTTACAAAAAAAAATAAAAAAATAGCGTTCCTTCCCTCTTATCTCCGAAATTTGCAAAGATAAACCCCTAAAACTTTTATTGATAACAGGAGTGTATATAAAGATTACAGGAAAATTATATCATCATCATTTCAGCCATAAAACGTCCACTGATGAACACAGGCCTCTCTTATGGATCTCCATGAGGGGTAGTTGCCATTCTCACCACGCTTGGCAGGCGGGTTGGTGAGCGCAGTATGGGATGTTGATACACGGATAGACGCTGCTGCCCATCTTCCGGAGGTGTCCCTTAGCAGGCTCTTACTGCATCCACGGGTAGGAGAGGAGGGGTAACATTCTACTGCCGGCACCCCACGGAAAATTATATAGAACCCTCTAATTTGCATAGTTTTTAAGAAATCATCGAAAGTGTAAAAAATCTACATAAGTTCCGCTATCAGATAAGAGATGGCGCTGTCAACCTTGTCCTGCAAATATAAACCACCTTTATCATTATATTAAATTGTATAATGGCACGGAACCCTTGGAGCGCGAGTCCGACACGCTCTTGCCCGGTTTTATTTTTAATATTATTTATTTATTTATCTGGTAAACGAAAGTCAAATAATGCTGTCGGAAGATCCCGTATCCATCGTTTTCACAAGTTGACCTGGCCATAAAACGATTTCACTGCTGATTTATATGTTATGATATCAACTCCGCCGAGGGTACGGCGACCGTCAACCATCGCGCTGGTATAACGAAGACAAATTGAGTTTTCGTTTGTAAACAGTCCGCAATCTGTAGAGGGATAGGCAGTGTTGCATACACTCGTAACTACATCTAAAACGCCTTTTACAATGCTGATCAAACCAGAACACATACATAGGCCTATATACAGGTTCTGAATGTCAGTTAGCTTAATATTTTGGCCTAATTATATACTTAAGAGAAAATATGACTTATGTTATGATAATTAAATACCTACTTATGATAGTTAACACAACAAACATCGTCTACTTTCAGAATAGTTTCCATAGCCTGTGTCTTTTTGGGTTCGCAATATTTCAACTCAGTTTCTTGCATCATCAAACTGAGGAGATTATAAAAGCCCGCACAGCATTGATTTGAAAAATTGCAATCAACGTTAGTAACGTAACTAACGTTAGTCAATGTAAATAATGTTATGTAAGTGTGCGTCCGGTAGTAGTAGGGTTGCTGTAGGGTAGTTGTAAGGTCCGAGGGGAAGGGAACCACCCAGCTTGTCGGTTTGCGTAGGTGACGTTGACGTCCAGGTGGGGCCGTACCTTAAGTACTTGGGCCTCACCTTGGATAGTCGCTGGGGCTTCGAAGAGCACTTCAGCCGCTCCGTCCCCCGGATCCAGAGGGTAGTGGGTGCTTTTCACAGACTGCTACCCAATCTCGGGGAACCTAGGGAGGGCGTTCGCCACCTCTATGCGGGCGTCGTGCGGTCGATGGCACTCTACGGAGTGCCCGTCTAGTCCAAAAGACTGACGGGTGTTAGGCTCTGCAGGGCTATGTTTAGTAGCCTGCAGCCTTCTATTGCCATCATAATCGTTCGCAGTTACCGCACGATTTCGCATGAGGCGGCGACATTATTGGCGCGGCTCCCGCCGCTTGACCTCTTGGCGGAGATGGACGCACGAGTTTACGTTCGTCTCCGGCAGGAGGACGATGAAGGGGCTGCGCCAGCTGAAGTGCGGCAAGAGGAGCGTCGACGTGCGCTTGAGAAGTGGTGCGAGCGGCTCGAGGAGCCGAGGAGCTCGCGCCAACGCGCCGTCGGCGCTGTTCTGCCTGCATGGTTGCTTCGGTGAGTACCTGAGTAGGATCGAACGCGAACCGACACCGCAATGCCACCATTGAGGGTGGGGCCAGGATTCCGCCCAGCACACGGTCGAGGATTGCTCGGCGTGTTGCGTGGAAAGACGGAATCTGGCACTCAGGATCGGACAGGATCTCTCTCTCTGCCCAGCGTAGTTGCGGCTATGCTGGCAGATGAGACGACGGTGTGGAACGCGGTGGCCTCTTTCTGTTTGACCGTAATGGTTCGGAAAGAGGCCGCGGAGCGGGATCGCGAGAGGGCTGATCCCGCTCGTAGAAGGCGGCGGCGGGGTGCAGGCAACGGCCGCCCTGCACCGCCTGCCCCGTGAGGCTACTGCGTCATGGGGCTGCGGCATCCCCTATAGGGGACCATCTAGGTCCGTAGGGTAGTCAGAGTGAGGGCTTGGACTATCCCAGACGGACCGAGGGAGGGCGATGGTGCATGATATGGCTATGCACCATCGTAAGTTCCGCGAGACGTAGGGGGCGTTAGTTGTAGACGCCCCCGGGACGTGCTCAGGCAAGGTGCGATAGGGGATCCGGAGTGTTCTTTACGAGGAACCGGAGCCCCTAGTGCACCGAGGCCGGCCATCGGGGTGCTTTTAGTGAGTTGTCAGAAGACAACCTCACATAACCATGCTGTGCCCTTACGCAGCATGGTATCTGACCTTGCAGATTTCCAGCCCGTCACCAAAAAAAAGGGTAAGTTGTAAGTGGTGGTTGTAGATGTTGATATAGGAAGACGCTGCTGCCCATCTTTCGGAGGTATCCCTTAGCAGGTTCTTACTGCATCTACGGGCATGAGAGGAGGGGTAACATTCTACTGCCGGCACCCCACGGCAAAGTTTAGTTATATGTATGCATAATCTCCTCAACACCCTTGCTCCTATACTACTAAAATTAAATTATTTGGTTCAATTTACGTAAGTACCTACAAACTTAGTTAATTTGATAAAACATAAGTTCAACGTTATTGTCCTATGTCAATTTGAGTACAATCCCTATCCCTACTAATACATAGAAGTGAAAGTAAGAATGTACATATGTATGTTCCCTTTTCACGTCAAAACCGCTAAACCGATTTGGATTAATTTTTAGTATAGGATGGAGAGTATAGACCATGGAGGTGGACATAGGCTACTTTTCGTTGCGTAAATAAGTAGTTGAAGGGTAGTTGTAAGTAGTGGTTGCAGTAGGTGCGATACGCAGTTCGCCGGGACACCTAGTTATTTATATTATAACAATATACCTACAAACGAGCTCATTAATGTTAAGATCAAAGCACAATGCCAAATTACACCTGATTCCAAAAACAATTACGACAGGGCCGTCACTGTTTGATTATAACTGTCTTTGATAGGGAGTTGAATTAATTTTGTATGCCTTGTGAATATTGATTTCGCTGTGGCATTTGTGTTTCCTCGAGTATGTACGTTGTTAGTTTTAGTCGAAATACTAATTGGGTCTGCTGATAATTGAGTATTACTGCAAGAATCTGCCAAGGTATACCTCAGCCAAGCGTGATGAGTATGGCAAACCTTAGGATAAACACGTAAAGCTACTTTTCTATTCGGTTATAATGCGTGTGAAGCCGCAGCAGCGGCTTAGCTAGGCAAGCTTATAACAAATATAAATATAAAATATCTGTCTATGTAGTATAATGTATTAAGTATATCAGTCATCTAGTACCCATAACACAAGCTCTGCTTAGCTTGGGGCTAGATGATGCTGTGTGATTTGTCCAGCATTATTTATTTAAATGAAAGCTGAAATGAAAGCTTAGAAACAATGGACCGACTATAAGACCGAATGTACATATGTATAATCAATGATGCTGAACGAACTCATATAAGATTGCCGAGTTACTGCAGTGCGTCGAGCATGTTCTGTGTAGCAAGAGTTTCCGACTTCATCGCTATCATCCGTTCTCGTGTAGCTTCGTTCTGGAGTAGGCTGGCTCGCTCCAAAAATGGGACTAAACATAATTGTGAAGGCTGTTTCTAACCAGTTATTTATCAACCCAGTAGTACAATACTCTTCTAAAAGACTATGTGACTAGGTATAGTAAAATTGTCAAACGTGTGTATCTTAACGCAAAACAAATATAGGTACTATAGGAATAAAATTGAACTTTCACAAAACAAGGTACTGAGAAGATTAAGATTGCTGATCCTCACTTTCACCTCGCATATCTTGTAATCGTCTAAACTGTTTTTGATAACATGTAAAAAAACTCGGCTAGATAATTTGGCCGCCGTGGGGTGCTGGCAGTAGAATGATACCCCTCCTCTCATGCCCATGGATGCAGTAAGAGCCTGCTAAGGGATATCTCCGGAAGATGGGCAGCAGCGTCTATCCGTGTATCAACATCCCATACTGCGCTCACCAACCCGCCTGCCAAGCGTGGTGAGAATGGCAACTACCCCTCATGGAGATCCATGAGGGAGGCCTGTGTTCATCAGTGGACGTTTTATGGCTGAAATGATAAGATAATCTGCTTTTAAATAAATGAAAATGCAGTCAAATCGGTACACTCTTTTAAGAGTCGCGGTGCCACAGACAGAAATACATTTCGGGCAAACTAATAACACCCTACTTTCAAGGTCAGAGGTTAAAAAAGAAGACTATTAAAAAATAATCTCGGCCATTCCAACTCTTGGAAAAATTTGCATGTAACAAAATGCGTGAAAACGATTGAAAACTTTAATATATTTTCTGATGTATTCTAGCCTACAAAGCAAAGCATACAATTACCGAGCCTCTCCGACATTTCGTGACAAATTATGTAATTTTAATTCCGTCCAACTTCTTATCAAAAGTCCTAACAAAAAACTCATCATGTCATGTTTTCATGCGACACCGTTCGTTCACCCGGGCGGTACACGCGCCATCCTGGCTGCTTGCATATTCCATACAGATGGGCCTTTTACGCCCTTTCTAAAGGCTCTTTCATCTATTATGGTGAACAAAAGCCCGTATAATCCTGACTTTGCTTTGGAGCTTGCTGGAGGCACGATACTTTTGCTCTGAGAATGAAGGCTGACCGAGCGCCTGTGAAGAAATATTTGAGTTATGATTATTAAAAGCAACGACTTCAAAAAAGTTCGTGGTCTACAGTTTTTTAATTAACTTGCCCGTTTGTTAAAGTAAGTCGAATCTTAGAAGCTAAATTAGAACCACCTTATGAAGTTAGATTGGACTCTTTAGTATACTTGCGTATCTGTGCAGACAATACAATAACATGGTAAGATGGACCTCGTCTGATCAAAGAAACTGCAGAACTAAACAAGTAATCCATCTAGTTTGACTCATTTGTTTTATCTTGTCACCTACTTTAATGACTTTATACTGATTTTTTGAACTAAGATTGTTTTCTTTTTTTTATATAAATGGTTTATACTTCGACAAGCTAAGCCAATATAGTATATTTTTAAAAGAAAATGGTTACAGGTCCTTATATTACGCAATGAGAACTTCTTATGCCGTTCTCGTAAAGTCATAGTCAATAAATGTTTATTTAAACATAGAAATATCACATTAAAAATAATATTGTTATTATTTAGCTTCCACTGTCCCACTGCAGGGCAAAGGCTTTCTAGGGCAAGAAGTGAAAATTAAACCTCACTTACTTCTTATGCAATTATAACAATTTGTATCCCATTATTAAGCTTAATTTATTATCCGCAACGGTATTGGATACTTTGGTTATTGCAAGATGACATCATTTTCATATCTTGGTTGAACCGAGCAACACTCAGCAAGTCGTCGTTATCACCCTTACATACGCAAACAGAAGTAAGCCTATTAATTGACAAAACCAATAGAAGGTATAAAGAAAGGGTGGTTTGTGCATAACGTCTTCTTTCATCTTTTGATACTATTCATTAAAACCATATTCTGATTGCAGAAACTAACTCAACAACTCATAAAATAAATAAACATTGGTAAACTTAAGTTTATCCCATGCTGACAGTAGCATAACATAAACACAGAATAAACAATTGTATACCAAGTGTAATAATAGTTTATACCAAGATTATTCTAACATCAATTTAAGTCGTGTATTCAAAATCCTATTCATACCGGAAGTGATGACACAACAAACTTAGCTGACAATTGAAAATGTCGCTTACACGCGGCGTTTCCGTATCCGGCGCCTTACCCTTGCTAAAGTTGTGGATTTGAATCTCAAACGTATACAATAAATGCACATACAATAAAATATGTCTTTATACACATATTATTTAAATAGGGTATTTATTGCTTAAAGCGGTCGGAGCTTGGTATCGCACCTACTACAACCACTGCTTACAACTACCCTACAACTACTAATTTACGCAACGAAAAGTAGCCTATGTCCGTCTCCATGTTCTCATCTACTCCTATACTAAATTCATCCAAATCGGTTCTGCGGTTTTGACGTGAAAAGGGAACATACACACATACACACAAACATACATACATTCTTACTTTCACTTTTATATATTAGGAGGGATGTGTATTGTCGAACCTTGATCAAACGAAATGTGCGAATAAACGACATATTGTACGTATCGATAAAAATCGGATTTTTTTATGTTAGATATCTCAAAAACAAAGCCTTTATTTTAAATGAAAACTTCTTCATCTGGTTTTTTTCGTTTCTTTTTGAGTCACCGGTGTATTTTATTCGAAGTAGTCTCATTTGATATATAGCTAATCTAGCTAGATTAGCTAGATTTCAAATGAGACTACTTCTACAACTACGTGCTACGAAAATAAATAAAAAATACAATTTATGTACAAAAGGCCTAGTAAAAATAATATTTTTTTTAGAAAATTGACGAAAAAACTATTTTTATTTTATTTTAGATCTGTAACTTTTAAACAAAGAAAAAAAAAAAAAAACTTTTAAACTGGGTTATTGAGGTGTACTTTTCTGCATGTTGTATTAAATTTCATAATTTATTCTACAAATACTTGAAAAAACTATGGGTCTATCTCTTTTCGTTGTCATGTTATTATTTAGGTACTTTGTGTCATGTACAAAGATCACAGGAATCTCAACGGATTTAATCTACATTCTGCACGGTTTGAAAAAGGGAAGTTACAAACATTCCTTTTTCAAAAATTTTCACGACATACACATTCCAAATCGGTTATTGGTATCTCAGTTTACACAAGCTTTTATTTCTTGTATCGTTTCCTGAATACGCAAAATTATTTTTATTGTAATGACTTCTACGTAAGATGCGTTGTCTGCTCGCGAATTAGCGGATGCCCATTCATCATCATCATTTCAGCCATAAAACATCGACTGATGAGCACAGGCTTCCCTCATGGATCTCTATGAGGGGTAGTTGCCATTCTCACCACGCTTGGCAGGCGGGTTGGTGAGCGCAGTATGGGATGTTGATACACGGATAGACGCTGCTGCCCAACTTCCGGAGGTATCCCTCAGCAGGCTCTTACTGCATCCATGGGCATGAGAGGAGGGGTATCATTCTACTGCCGGCACCCCACGGCGGATGCCCATTATGTTTATGGATTTTGCAATGGCAATGCTCGTGCTGCCACTCGAGAATATCATCAGCGTTTCCCGACAAAACCTGCCATTGACTACAGAGTTTTCATAGCCGTGCATCGAGAGTTTAGTGAGAACAGTCTACGACGCCCACCTCGTGATCGTGCGTCCATTCTATCCGCAGAAATGGAAGAACTTGAAACCACGACTTCTATCAAGACTTGAATCTCGAAGAATAGCGTTTTAGATGGATACATCCCATACCAGTGTGTGGAAAATTTTGAAAAAAGAATGTTTATACCCCTTCCATTTTCTAAGAGTGCAGAATCTACACGAGCCAAATTACAACGGCCGAGCTGTCTTTTGTTCATGGTTACTGCGGCAAAGGCGTCTTGTCCTCAATTTCTGTGATCGTATTCTGTAGACCGACGAAACAAATTTTAACAGGACCGGAATCACAAATTTCCGTAACCTGCACATGTGGGCGCCAAAGGAAGAAAACCCGTTGGTCCGTTGGACCCGTTGGCCTACGTCGTTTCAAGTCGAATTTTCAATCAACGTTTGGGCTGGTATGATTGGAGATAATTTAATGTGACGACACAGCAGCTTAACGCTCTGTGTATTTTTAAATTACTGAATTTCATGTTTCATGTTTCTTAATATTTTTGTGTTGTTTTAGGTTAAAATTTGAATATTGTGTTTGCCTGAAATAAACGAATTTTATTATTTTATTTTTTATTTATTTTTATTTTTAATCAGACCGTTTGTTCTTCCATCAAGGTTGACAGGTCAAGGTTATTTATCATTTCTCCAAGAAGACTTTTCAGGCCTAATGGAAGACGATTTACAAACAAGAAGCAGGATGTGCGTTCCAGCATCATGGCATCATCTTAATGCAACTTACTCAGAGAGATGGATTGGACGAAGCGGACCAGTGGCGTGGCTGGCGCGAAGCCCAGATATGACGCCACTCGATTTTTATTTCTGGGGTCACATGAATTAGTTGGTTTACAGCACTCCTATTGAAAGCAGAGAAGAGCTATTGCAAAAAATAATTGCCGCAACGAATCAACAAAATAAGAAACGATTGCGATGTACTAAAAAGAACAACGCGCAGTGTGGCTTTACGTGCAACGATATGTATTGAGGAAAATGGTGGCCATTTGGAACAATTAATAAATTAATTTGTATCAATAACTAAAAATTTTGTTTTTCTTTATTTTATCTTAATCCGCCGTTACTATCCCACTGCTGGGCAAAGGTCTCGCTCCGTTTCATCTTATCTTGCCTTGTTTTATTTCACAATTTGTTGTCTGTTGGTACAAGACAGAAAATACCTAATTTAAATGGCGAATTACATGACAACGAATAGAGATAGACCCATAGTTTTTGGAGGATTTGCAGAATAAATTTTGAAGTTTAATACAACATGCAAAAAAAGTACACCTCAATAGCCCAGTTTTAAAGTTACAGATCAAAAATAAAATAAAAATCACTTTTTTTTCAAATTAAAAAAAATATATTATTTTTATTAATAATAAAAAAAAATTGAGGGGTTTTACAAAAAATAATATTAATAGTGATTCCTTACACTAGGCTGGGCACAGGCCCAGCCTAGTGTATAATTATTGTTATAACTATTATAATATACTATATTCTATTATAATAATTAATATTATTTTAGAAAAAACGTATTCTAGAATACGTTATTTCTAAAAAAAGCCTCCAATGACAAGCAAACATTTCAAATTAGGTAGTATAAAAAAAAAGTTAATAAAATTGCAACAACTTCGAAAAAGATAAGAAAATGAAAACAAAATACAAAGAACAATGATTTAACATATTTTTTCTAAAAGTCTCTTAGTCTCACCATACGATAATGTCAACAAACATTTCCTCACGATAAATTTAGCCTGAAAAATATTGGACGATTGGAGTTCTTTGCAACAGTGTTTGATAAGCCTTTTGCTTGATATATTTTAAAAAACCCCAAATTATTTCAGTAGGTACTAAGCCGAATTCCTTTTTCGAATTTGTTCTGAAATCTGAAGAGGATATACGAGTTTCTTCCGTGAAAATGTTGTTTATTTCAAAATTTTACACTACACGCTGTAAAGGTGTCAGCAAGGCTTAAAGCTGGCTGTTTTCTTACACCGTAATTGAATCACAGAATGTTCAGTCTTCCATATTTTGCGGTTGAATCTTATGGATGAATGGTAAATAACGTTATTGATACGCAACACTTTTATCCCTAGGCACTGGATATCGAATTTCGGATTTATGACGTAATATTTTCGAATTTTCATAGATAGATAGAGAACTCTTTAGTGTACTCTTCATTAAAAGAACAGGAGTACTCCTGGGTTGTTTTACCTTATTACTTTAATCTATAGATTATATTTCATATTTGATTATATCATTTCATTCCTATTTTGAGTTGAGTATGCAGAATGTTAGGATTATTTAGATCTTTCTAAATCATTATCAAATACCACAACATTGTTAATGTCTTATGACAAGAAACAACATGATTCAGTAAATGAATTTATTCCTTAGGAAAATATAATCTATAGATTTATTATTCAAAGATTTACCTTGTATATTAAAAACTTTTAACACAAGTTATCTCAACCCTCCTCGATGTTTTAAACAATGATAATGATTGTTTTGTCTTCCATAAAATACAGAAAATATAGGATGGAATAAAAATCTGCTATTGCTCTAGGCCCTGTAAATACAAAATAAAATTAATCAGTCTTCCTTATCATCATCATCATCATTTCAGCCGTAGGACGTCCACTGCTGGACATAGGCCTCCCTCATGGATTTCCAGTTGTTGCGGTTGGAAGCGATCTGCATCCACCGTCGACCTGCGGTCTTCACCAGGTCATCATCCCATCTTGTTGGTGGACGTCCTACGCTGCGCTTGCCGGTCCGTGGCCTCCACTCGAGAACTTTTCGGCCCCATCGACCATCTGTTCTGCGAGCTACATGGCCTGCCCATTGCCACTTCAACGTGCTAATCCATTTGGCTATGTCGGTGACCCGAGTTCTTCTACGTATCTCCTCATTTCTGATTCGATCGCGTAAAGAAACCCCGAGCATAGCCCTCTCCATAGCTCGTTGAGCGACTCTGAGCTTATTCATGAGGCCAATCGTGAATGACCACGTTTCGGTTCCATATGTCATCACTGGTAACACACATTGATCGTAGACTTTCGTCTTAAGGCACTGTGGAATTTTGGACGAAAAAACGTTGCGTAGTTTCCCAAACGCTGCCCATCCGAGTTGGATTCGTCGATTGACCTCTTTCTCAAAGTTGGACCTACCTAACTGGACAGTTTGTCCTAGGTATACATACGCGTCGACAACTTCGAGAGCCGAGTTCTCGACCATAACTGGGGCAGGCACCACATGGACATTCGACATAACCTTGGTCTTGTCCATGTTCATTTTAAGGCCTACCCGTTGGGAGACTCGATTGAGGCCTTCGAGCATCGTGCCGAGTTCCTCCATCGACTTTGCCATGACCACAATATCGTCGGCAAACCGAAGGTGAGTCATGTATTCGCCGTTAATGTTGATGCCTAGTCCTTTCCATTCCAAGAGCTTGAAGGCATCTTCCAAAGCGGTCGTAAACAGTTTCGGAGAAATAACGTCTCCCTGTCTTACGCCTCTTTTTAAGGGAATATCCTTCGAACTCTGTTCCTGTACTCGGACTGACATAGTGGCGTTTCTATACAAAGACTTCAACACTTCGATATACCGATAGTCAATTCGGCATCGTTGGAGAGACTCGAGCACCGCCCATGTTTCGATCGAATCGAAGGCTTTCTCATAGTCCACAAACGCGAGACATAGCGGCAAGTTATACTCTTCGGTCTTCTGTATCACTTGCCGCAGCGTATGAATGTGGTCTATGGTACTGTAGCCTTTTCGAAACCCGGCTTGTTCGGGACGCTGGAAGTCATCAAACCTGCGATCGAGACGATTTGCGATGATCCTTGAGAACAGCTTATAAACATGGCTCAAAAGCGAGATCGGTCTGTAGTTCTTAAGCAAGGTGTTGTCACCTTTCTTAAAGAACAATACCACGACGCTTTTGTTCCATGTTTTTGGCGTAATACCTTCGAGCAAGACGGAGTTGAAGAGCTTCTGAAGGACTTTAAGTATCGGTGATCCACCCGCTTTCAGAAGCTCTGACGTGATTCCGTCCTCCCCCGGCGCCTTGTCGTTCTTAAGCTGTTTTAGGGCCATCCTGATCTCGTACAGGCTGATGTCCGGGATATCTTCGGTATAATGTCGGGTCAGCTTGGCTCTAGGGTCTTCTGCCACACTGCAAACAGGTTTAGTGACCGAATCGTAGAGCTGTCCATAGAACCTTTCGACTTCCCTTAACACATCGGCTTTACTTGACGCTATGCTGCCATCTTCCCTCTTCAGCTTCGTCATCTGGCTTTGCCCAATAGACATATCTCTCGCAAACACTTTGGAGCCTTTGTTCTGCTCTATCGTATCTTTAATACGAGCTGTATTAAAGGTACGAATATCGTGCCGCAAGGATTTCCAAACTTGTCTATTGAGCTGCCTATGTGACTTAGCATCATCGGGAGACTGCAGTCGTAATGAGCGTCGTTCAGCCATGAGGTTAAGAGTGTCATCAGAGAGTTTCTGAGGTCTATTTGTACGGGGCGTCTTAAAGAACTGAGACCCCACCGTATGGACAGTTTCTACGAACCTGTTATTGATCTCGTCCACTGATGCATGTTCTTCGAGACCCAGACAATCAAAGCGATTTGAAAGTTCGAGTTGAAAGCTCTCGAGGTTTTGGATATGTGCGCGAGTGGGTCGGAGCGTAGATTTCATCAGACGGGACCTTTCAAGTCTAACGTTCATATTCAATGTGCCTCTAACGATTCGGTGATCACTTCCGGTTTTCACCCTGTGAATCACAGTGACATCATTGAATACCCGTTTCTTGTTGGTCAAGATGAAATCAATCTCATTTCTCGTGGAACCATCGGGGCTCATCCATGTCCATTTCCTGTGAGGCGGCTTCTGGAAGAAAGAATTCATCATAAAGAGTCCTTCTTTCTCCAGAAAATCGGCCAGCCTCTGTCCCCTGGGGTTCCGTTGCCCATACCCAAATTGCCCCACTCTCAACTCATCATCGCTTCTCTTGCCTAACTTTGCATTGAAGTCCCCCATAACAACAGTGAAGTGAGTTTTGTTTGTATGTATGGCCCTACTAATGTCCTCATACATAGACTCTACTTCTTCATCTGGGTGTGACGAGGTCGGCGCATATACCTGAACGACCTTAAGCGAATATCTTTTAGATATTCTGAGTGTTAGGTATGCGACCCTGCTCGACACACTGTCGATGGTGACAATGTTGTTAACGAGTGACTTGTGAACGAGAAACCCGACACCACCTTGGGACTGTTGGTCGCCCTCCCGGTAGTAGAGTAGATTACCGGACTTAAGGGATATCGTGTCCTCGCCCTCTCTACGGACTTCTGATAATCCTAAAATGTCCCAGTGTAGCCTACTCATTTCTTCTTCCAGCTCAACAATCTTTTCGTCTGTCCTCAAAGTGCGGATGTTGTGTGTTACCAGGGCCAGTGGTCGTCGTTGGGGTTGGTAGCCGTCCGTCTCCCGGGGATTCTTAGCACCCCTAGCCCCGCCGTTACCGTGGCCGCTACCGTAGCTACGACTAGCGGGGCTGCCGGGGACTCGGGGCCTGGTCCTTGTTTTTACAATCATAAGGGGTTGTTGCCATACTCGCCACGCTTGGCAGGCGGGTTGGCGAGCGCAAAATAGGGTGTTGAAGACGCGGAAGACGCTGCTGCCCGTCTTTCCAAGGCATCCCTTAGCAGATTCTTACTGCATCCACGGGCAAGAGAGGAGGGGCAACATTCTACAGCCGGCACCCCACGGCATCCTTATACTATATATTAATTAAAGAGTTTCAGTCTTGTTGTCCATGTGATTGATACCTACGGTAAAAAAATATGGACGGGAAAAAAATCATTTTTGCGTTAGTAACGAGGTCACGAATTCACGAATAATATTTATCTATACGTTGGAAAAAAGGGGCAATTCTTCTTTTTGCTCGGAACACCGCTTCGTTTATCGCAAAAAAAATAAGGACAGAAGAAAATCCGTTTTATAGAAATACCAATATTTTCAAAACCTCTTTTATGAGTAAAGGTTTATCGGGAACTTGTTCAGGATTTTTTAAATAATAAAATACCAGCTTCAAATTAAGAGTTATTTTATAAAGATTTCAACTGTAACACGTTAAAAATAATTAATATGATCTAACAAGGTACAGTGTAAATCTTTTGTAGTATAACACGCTGGGAACCGTTTCATTAAGCTCCTTTAGATAAACGTCTGATTTCATAAAATCGTTTTTTTTTGTTCCAATCATATATTCATTATTGCCGTGGGGTGCCGGCAGTAGAATGTTACCCCTCCTCTCCTAACCGTGAATGCAGTAAGAGCCTGCTAAGGGACACCTCTGGAAGATGGGCAGCAGCGTCTACCCGTGTATCAACATCCCATACTGCGCTCACCGACCCACCTGCCAAGCGTGGTGAGAATGGCAACTACCCCTCATGGACATCCATGAGGGAGGCCTGTGTTCATCAGTGGACGTTTTATGGCTGAAATGATGATATATTAATTATTACTCAATAACATCCACAGCCCCTCCATAGGTTACCCACTGCTGGGTTTAGCTATAGGCCTCCTCTTGCAAACGTCACAATCCGGTTATGTCCAGGAATTGCCGCAATATTAATAAATATTTAAATATTGCTAGACAATTCACACACTATCTAGCCCCAAGCTATACAGAGATTGTGTTATGGGTACTAGGTGACTGATATATTAAATCATTATACTACATAGGTAGATATAAATATATTTTTAATAGAAAAACATCCAAAACACCCTGAAAAAATATCTGCAGATCGTACAGACATTTGTCCCGAGGCGGGAATCGAACCCGCAACCTCTTGCATCACAAGCGGACCTTTGCCCGTTGCGCTTCATAATGTATTAGGTAGGTCTTTATTTCTTAATCATTTATGTTTCTACGCATGAAGCATGAAGCTGGCAGCACAGCTGCAGCAACCGACCAAGCGTGATGTGACGTGCCTGAAATAAACAAAACAAGATAAACTAATACCGAACTTAAGGCTGAGCGGATGTTCGTGCGATGGCACTATTTTGTCACAGTGCGTAGACTCAGTTAATGTAGTTGTGCAAGTTTTAGAACAAAAAACATTTATAATTGTGACCAAAAACTCGACTGCTGGTGAAATTAATAAAAAGAAAACTGAATTTAATGAACCTACTTAGCAACTACACGCAATATAGAGGTAAATACGTTTTTAACTGACTTCAAACAGAATTGAGAACTCTGTTTGAAGTCAGTTAAAAACGTCAACTTGACTGTTTTTTCATTTTGACAATTCTTTTTTAAAAAAGTTTTAAATTGAAACTGGATTAAGATGGTAGGATGAGGAATTCAATAACTGTAATAGTAGACACTGGGGTATAGTTTCAGTTTCAAGGTATACTTTCATTCCCTATTAAAATCCAAGCTATTTTAATATATTTACTTTTGTATGTTTTTGTGTATCGTCTATAGGTGGTGAAAATAAATAAATGAACCATTGAGGGAAATACTCATAATTATAATAGGCGTACAATATAGAGCGGATTGGGTGTTTTCAGCAGCAAGTCAAGGATTGTATTATTTAAAGTTGATTTTATTTGTTTAAAAAAATTATATTTATTTCCCTCGACAATGGGTTTGTATTGATGTTATATCCTTTACTACGAAACTTTACTACGGCTGACATGATGATGATGATGATGAATCCTTTAAATTTAAATATCACCAAGATCCGATCATCCGTTCAAGAGTTGTCCTCGGACAAAAATTGCGGACATACATACATACATACATACATACATACAAACATTCAGCCGAAACGCCTAGTTGCCACTAAGAACTTCGTCCGCTTTACTCATTTGTTCGATAACCCAACTAGCCGTTTTCGGCTGCAGTGACTCAGTTTTTTTTTTAAATCTTCTGTGTGCTGATAAGATTCTGACTAGAATAACAAGAAGATTTTATTTGAAACTAGTATTAACTTGCCGGTTCACCACCCGCGTAAAGCTGTTTTTTTTTAATTTCTGCCTCATCAGTTCAACGAATGATCGGATTTTGATGAATTTTAAAACGTAAGAAGGTTCATCATTCCAGCCGTAACAAGTCCACTACTGAACAGGCCTCCCTGATGAATCACCATGAGGGTACAAGTACATATAAAAATTCAAATTGAACACAGAGGTAAAACTCGAAAACTGTTGCCTTTCACTTTGAATCCTCGGGAGCGAAGCTCTGGTACTTGTGATTCAAACTGCTCAGCTAAATTTGAAAGTAAAATATTCTACGATTCAGGATTTATTAAAAAAACGTCGCTCTAGTTGGGGTCTCGTTTGAATCAAGGTGCATCTACCTTGATTCAAACGAGACACCGTTACATTTCAAGAGACAGCTTTGATCTGTAATTTGAGATGTTTAACACTCGGTTGAGCTTTCCATTTTAAGTTAAGCGAACTACTAAAGTTAGTAATGTCAAGTGTATTCGAGATTTTAAAAATCATCATCATCATTCCAGCCGTAAAAAGTCCACTACTGAACAGGCCTCCCTGATGAATCTCCATGAGGGGTAGTTGCCATACTCACCACGCTTGGCAGGCGGGTTGGCGAGCGCAGTACAAGATGTTGATACACGGAAAGCCACTGCTGCCCATCTTCCGGAGGTATTCCCTAGCAGGCTCTTACTGCATCACGGGCATGAGAGGAGGGGTAACATTATACTGCCGGCAGCCCACGGCTTCACTACTAAATCAAGTTCAAATGCAATGGGACTGCATTAAAAGAAGTCGCTCGCTCGTTCTAAATCCGTAGCGAACAACTAGTATATTATGTACAATCTTCTCATCGTTGATTATAAACTAGCAACACGAGTTGGTGAGTACTGCGTAAAGACCATCAGGTACATGCCCATGGTACACAATATAAAAGAGGTCTAAGAGGTCCTAGGTAAGGTACCTAGGTAAGGTGTTCTACAAAAGGTTTAAATCACCCTCTGTTTGAGCTCGATCTCGAATTCAATACGTAAGAAAATGTAAAGAGTGTATCTCAAAGAAAGCAACATAGACATGCCGCATGCCGTCTTCGTTGAAACTCGAATGACATTCCAATAAGCTTGCCAAACAAATCAAATTGTCGCTGATGCCAGGCGATATATTTTGCTCAATCGCGTAGGTCGCAATTGCGAATTGGTATCGATTTATTTATGTGACAAATGTTATTTGTTTATGGTTATGATAAACTTGGAGTCTGTAACACATGTGAGAAAAAAAAATCGACTCAGGACGCACGCTCGCGGTTAAAAGTCTATGGCAAAAAATCTGAAACTTTAATTCTATTTCTAATTTTGACATCTCAAAGCGATTAGTTTTAGCTTTAAAATGAGTGGTCTACGTTGGCTTAGAAAAAATATTAAATGAGAAGGAGGGCATATACAATTTGATAATTAACAGTACAGAAAATTCAAGCTTAAATTCGTCAAAATATTAATATAATTGAAATTAACTCATCAATATTTAGTGTTCCCACCCCCTTGCCCTAATAACAGCTTTCAATCGCTTCTTCATGGATCGAATAAGTTTATTTACCCGATCTTGTTCGATGCTATCCCATTCTTCAATGAGCGCCGCTTTGAGGTCCGATTTCGTGGCTGGTGCAGGATTTCTAGCCCGAAATTTTCTTTTAAGTTCATCCCACAAATGCTCGATTGTATTTAAGTCGAGGCAACGCGCTAGCCAGTCCATAGCAGCAATTTTGACCTCCTGGAAATACTCCATTACATATTATATGCATATTTGCATCGCAACCCCCATTTGTAGGTAAACGATGCGCCAGAACCCCCTATCCGCAACCCGAGGAGGCGCCACGTCGAAGTCTACCTCTCCAACCGCTGGGACACCCCAGCAGGTCTGTGGGATGATGATGAACTTACATCAACCT
The DNA here is from genome assembly GCA_963082625.1 of Pasiphila rectangulata. NCBI lineage: Eukaryota > Metazoa > Arthropoda > Insecta > Lepidoptera > Geometridae > Pasiphila > Pasiphila rectangulata. Next base: position 15,148,367 of record OY720242.1, on the reverse strand, counting down.
ACATCAATAATTGATGTACCTCTAGGTTGATGTAGGTTCATTTTAAAATTTTCACCTCAATCCTTGAGGTTGTTTTAGCGTGAAGAGTTATTTATTTACGAGTAAATATACATACATCCATAAAAACGAACTTTTAGATTTATAATATAATAGTAAGATAAGTTCTCTTCTCCAGTTCTCTTCTCGCGTCCTTCAGATGCAGTCACAAAAGATTTTCATGTAGAAAGGGAAGAGGATCCATAAACTGTCTACAAAACGTCAACAAGATGATTGTACGGTCTAACCGCACTATCCTCTCGCGTCAGCATTTTATGTTTATTGTCGTAATATCAACGGCCGCGCTCTCGTCAGTTCATGTCCGCCTCTCACACCGGGCGCGTGGCTCAATATCATTATGAATATCATTTAATTATCAAAGTTCATGTCCGCCTCTCACACCGGGCGCGTGGCTCATTATCATTATGATTATCATTTAATTATCAAAGTTCATGTCAGCCTCTCCTACCGGGCGCGTGTCTCAATATCATTATGAATATCATTTAGTTATCAGAGTTCATGTCAGCCTCTCCTATCGGGCGCGTGTCTCATTATCATAATCATTATCATCATTTAGCTCGTAGTGTTTTGGAATAAAATCCATTTATCAACTATCAACATCTTATCATTTTAAAAGGTGTAAGACCTTACATCTTTATGGTCCTTCGAGCACCGAAGGCGGGACCATTCGCGTGTGCGTTGGTGATATCACTGTGTTTTACCTAATTATTGGTTTACACCACTTCGACCGCAGCGTAAGGTAACCAGCCAGCATTCGGTGAGTTATCAAAGCTTATCACTATCAATCATCATCATGGCGAAGACGATGGAAGACGTCATCCAGACCCAGTATCAACTGATGGGGGCGATGGACACCCTCTTCACCAATTTTAAAAAAGATGGTCCAGATAGGAAAACGGTGCAGAATGTTAAAAAACGTCTGAGTACACTGGAATCCTATTGGCAGAACTTTCAGAGAAATCATATCAATATCAGCGGATTAGAGAATAAATCTCATGAATATTTCTCCTCAAACGCTTATCTAAGATCACAAGCTTTCTATGAAGAAGCACGAGCATATATCAGCAAGTATTTGTCCGATATTTCAGAAGAAAAATCTCTTCTGCGTCCACCAACGCCCTTAGGTACAGCAAGGGGGTCCGTGCCTTCGACTCCGGGCAACAATGCTCCTCAGCCAGGGTACGTACCTTCACCTACACCTTATCAAGACCAGGGGACGAGCAAGTCAGACGAAATGTTGCGCAAACAAACAACTAACTTTAAGGCATTTTCTCGAACCACAGGCAACATTAATATCGAAATCATGTCGGATAAATGGGAATTTGAGGATGCTTTAAGAGCAATCGAAACACGTTGGTCAGCGATTGATTCTCTTCATTGGGATATTGACCTTGCGTTGAGCGGCATAAATGAGGAGTATGAAGCGACCTTCAGTAAGTACGAGAAAAAGTATCATACTATCAAGAGAGATATCAATAGGAAGATGAGTTCAATGGTGCATCGCGATAAGTCTACACCAGTCATCGACCTACCTACCTTTGGAGGTAGCTATTATCAGTGGGTGAGTTTTAAAGATCTCTTTACGGAGAGCATTCATAAAAACCCAGCCTTATCAAATGCGCAGAAAATGCAATTCCTAAAAAGTAAGGTTAAAGGAGAAGCTGAAAAGATCATCCAGCATCTGCATATCACATCAGAAAATTATCAGGTTTGTTGGGATCTTTTGAACAACAGGTATAATCATAAGAAGATGATTTTTACTTCACATATCAATCTTATCATGAACCTGCCGTTGATGCAACAGCAGACCGTCGCACAGCTGAAGAAGATCCACGACACCACCAACAAATGCTTAAACGCTATAAAAAACCTAGGCGTTGATGTATCAACCTGGGACCCCTTTCTCGTGCATATCTTGTCACAGAAACTAGACCCTGACACATACAAGGATTACGTCTTATCTGTGAAGAACCCGAGAGAGCTACCCACCCTCCACGAATTTTTGACCTATCTTGAGACCAAGTTTACGTCATTGGAGACATCAAAGCGCAAAGTAGACAACACTAAATCACCCCAGCAACAGGGGAAAGATTCATCATCATCAGCAGCATACAACAAAAATCAGCAATATGGACAAAAATCTAATCCAAAAGCATATCATACAAACACAAGTTCTACTAAATGTCCTTTATGCAAATTTAATCACGCTTTATTCCAATGCAATAACTTTTTGGAATTATCGGCAGATGCAAAGCGCAATACGATAGCAAAACTCGAGCTTTGCGAGAATTGTCTATATCCACACCATGGGAAAGCCTGCTTTTCGGAGAAGCGTTGCCGCGAATGTAATGGTAATCATAATACAATTCTGCATAATGTATATTATAATAACAAATCAAAACCACAGGTGTCAACTTCTAAGAACAGTAACGCGACTCAGGCTCAAAGCGTTGCGCCTCAAAGCGCTCCGACACAAACAGTCACAGCGTCAAATTATCATGCGTCATCTGATAATGATAACAAAGAGGTCTTATTAGCAACGGCGAAAATCTATGTACAAAGAGCTGATGGAACTTTTGTTATGATGCGTTGCCTTATAGATCAAGGATCTCAAACATCTATTATTTCTGAAAACGCTGCGCAACGTCTAGGGCTACCGCGTTATCCTTGCAGGGGGGTAATAACCGGTGTGGGGTCCAAAATGAACAACTGCAAGGGTATCATGCATATCACATGTGGATCTATCCACAGCGACTACGAGCTTCAAACTGAAGTTTATATCATGAAATCACTTATCAATAATCTGCCAAACCAATCATTTCCTAAGCCTTACTGGACCTGCCTGAACAACATACCTCTCGCGGACGACACTTATCATATCAGTAGCCCAGTCGATATACTTTTTGGAGCTGAGGTTTACGCGGAGATTATACAGGGTGGTATTATCAAGATGGAAAATTGCCCAAACGCGCAGGAGACTCGATTTGGGTGGATTTTAAGCGGAAACGTACACAAGAGCTATCAGTGTAACGTTAGTATCAATGATACCGAGGATTTACGGAGATTCAGGACAATCGAAAGTATCCCGGAAGAGCAAAACATATCAGAAGAAAATCAAAAATGTTTGGAGTATTACGACCAAACCACAGAAAGGAAGGAAGATGGGCGTTTTACAAACGAAGAGTTAAAAGTACAAACAAACGTATCAACACAAAACAAACATACTAGCGATATCATTCAAGACTTATTGTACAAGTCAAGTACTTTTACGCGAGCTGTGCGCGTCGTGGCGTGGATACTTCGAGTGATTCGTCACAGTGACGTCACCTCAGCGTGCTTATCACTATCGGAGTTGAAAAAAGCTCATAACAAAATTATCAAACACATTCAAGAAGTTGAGTTTTCAGAAGAAATGACTGACTTACAAGCAAACAAACCGATATCAAATAAAAGTCGGTTACTGAATCTCTCGCCTTTTATAGATCCAGACGGATTGTTGAGGGTTGGAGGAAGGCTTCGGAACGCAAACATCAGCTACCACCGAAAACACCCTCTGATATTACCTAACAATGTCCGACTCACATCATTATTGATCGATCAAGCTCATCAGCAAACAGTTCACGGGGGGTCTCGCCTGACTTCATCACACCTCAGACAGAGGTACTGGATTTTAGGAGGACATCGTACTGTCAAAAAGACTCTCCGTACCTGCGTCAAATGCAAACGAAAAATGGCATTATCAAACGACCAATCATCAAATTATAAACAATCGTTCATGCACTGGAAGAAGATACGTAATCAGAAAAATCCATCAATAACAAGACGCCTAAATCATAATCAAACTAACGTGTTAACAGCTCAAACTGAAAAGCGAGTTTATCTTACCTATCAACTATCATTAAAAAGTTGTCCTAACTAAGCAGCGTACAAGAATCATTACCAACGTAAACAACGGTAAATTTAGCAATCAACATACCAGATACGTACACAGATATCAAATCATGCCTTAACACAAAAAGAGATACCTATTTTGTTTAACATTAAGGTCTCATAATAAGATTATATCCGACATGAGACTATGCGTCAAGGATCCCGGCTCAAGTACTTGCCTAACACTCGTTTGTTTACTACGAGTCGATCAAATATCAACTGAACAGATATAAGCCAGGGCGACAACACAAGTCTCGGTCAAGGTTGCATAATAAAGGGAGAGGTCCATCTATGCACCTCTGCGACCATCAACATCATCATTAAACAAAAAGATGCACTCTGAGATTTACGTCCCTGAGATAATTGCACCGACCAATCACATCTTAAACATAACCGTTCCTATCTCTGCCATCTGGACCTCTGAAGACGTAGAAGAGAAATCCTACTTGGCAAAAATAAAAGAACATATAGATCAAATGAAGAACGAGGACCGCAGTAGGAGCAGTCTGCGCGTGGAGGCGCGCGCGCTGCGGCCAGACACGCTAGCGCGCTGGCTGGCTCGCGCCTTCGCACGCTCCGGCGGCGGCCGGGCGATAGCGGCGCAGCCTCTGTCTCAGCCGGCCGCCGCGCGGCGTGTCAGCAGTGTTATAATATCAGTGATGCTTGTGTTAGTGGTAGTGCAAGTGTTGATCAAATGTACAGTATAGTGAAACAAGCAAGTTTAGTGATCGTTTAGATATGGCGTCGTCGCCTATTTTTCGCGCGATCGATATCAGTGAAACTTCAATGTGGGACTTGGTTACGTTACTTTTACTTAGCTATTAGTCTTACTAACATAAATATTGTTTTATCATCATGCTATTTCTAAAGGACCTAAGTATTGTTCTATCACCATGTTATCATTAGCATTTAGTATCATCAGCGTATCATTAATCATTACTCGTATAGGTCATTATTAAGTGTGTATCAATTTAACCAGCATCTACTCTTCTCGCTGTCGGGAATATGTACGGTCTAACCGCACTATCCTCTCGCGTCAGCATTTTATGTTTATTGTCGTAATATCAACGGCCGCGCTCTCGTCAGTTCATGTCCGCCTCTCACACCGGGCGCGTGGCTCAATATCATTATGAATATCATTTAATTATCAAAGTTCATGTCCGCCTCTCACACCGGGCGCGTGGCTCATTATCATTATGATTATCATTTAATTATCAAAGTTCATGTCAGCCTCTCCTACCGGGCGCGTGTCTCAATATCATTATGAATATCATTTAGTTATCAGAGTTCATGTCAGCCTCTCCTATCGGGCGCGTGTCTCATTATCATTATGATTATCATTTAATTATCAAAGTTCATGTCAGCCTCTCATACCGGGCGCGTGGCTCATTATCATAATCATTATCATCATTTAGCTCGTAGTGTTTTCTTTGTGTGTGATGATATATTTTAGTTACATGGTGGAAACCGTTACATACTGGTTTATTAATGATGTCAAACCACGATAATTAAATTCAGTATTAATTTGAATTATAATATAATTTATATTTTTAAACTACATCATATATAAAATAAAAAATACTAAAGACAATATATGTTAGATTTCGTGGAGATTATTATTGAGTAAGGACTTTGCATCTATTATAGATGATTAATACAGCGTCAGCAACTGGTAATCATGCTGTACGGGAGGCTGCAGTGCCTGGGACATTGTTAGATGCACACAGGTTAGCTGGAAGAGAATGCTACTTAGCATTAAGTTCGCCTATGTGCAGTACTTTTAAGTTTGCGCAATAAATAATTTTCTATCTATCTAAATTAAATATTCTGGAATCAAAGTGTTTTCAAATTAATACTTTATATTATTTTAAGCTCTACAGATGGCTTTACCGTTTGTGTCTAGACTGTGCAACTGCTGGTTGGGCTCTAAACACAGCAGAACGAGTGGGCAGAAGGCTGACATTTATGGCCCATCGCTCCCGGTAACGACCGCAGCACTATCGCCGACTCCAGCTACTTATATATTTACTACTGTTTTATTGTGACTGTGACGCAATCATACATTCAGAGGGAACTTTATGAAATCGCGACGATCCGTTTAGTTATCGACTCGTTAAGGATAGTTTTTTTTCTATAAGACAGAAAATCGGTTTGGGTCAGACTCACGAACAGAACGTCTACAAAAGTCGGAGGTTCATACCACTAACATGAGCCATGCTATCTTCTGTCATAAAGAATAAGAAAAAATAATGCTTTAAAAAATACGTCCTTCAACTGTACAGAAAAACATCGTGAGGAAACCCGTGGCTTTGTCAGCTTTAGACGTCATTTACTCTCACTCTGATAGCTGACTAGGCTGGGAGGACGGTGAAGGTGCTAAGCAAGCCTAATCCATCATAAGAATATCCAAGGCACTGAGTTGCGTAATAGCTGATAGAATACTTATAACATATCTTCTTATAACTGTATGTGTAAAAGTCCAAAAGTAATAATCAAAAAAAACCTGCAGATGCCAAACGTTTATCCCAAGGTGGAAATCGAACTCTCAAAATAGTTTATTTTATTGGTGACATTACGCGAACTAACAAATAATTTTGTAAACCTTTAAGACTGTTTGAGAAAATTAATTATGATACAGTTATCTATTTTAGATATATTATACGATAAAGAGAAAATAGGAATGAATAATCAAAGCTTAATGTCATAAAAATTTAAAATAAATAGAAAGAAGATTTTTTATACGACTAAATAACGAAACAAGCCGAAGGTCCCACATTAAAAAAAATGCATACTTAGGCAAAAAGAACCCACAACCGGTTAAGAAAACAATGTACGTACACGTAAATGTGGAAAGTAAGTACATGCAAACTGTATACCTTATATAGATCCTTCTATAGCATTAGGGTACCTATTGATTACTTATGTAAACATTCGCCTTGTGTAGGTTACATGGAAGTAAGTAAAAAAAGTGTGCCAAAAGCTTTACAACTGTAAGGACCTAATGAGTATCAATGTATACTATTCTATACACAACTAAACAGTGCTCGTTTGGACAATGTGTAGCGATGTATAAGTATTCTATATATTGTGTGTGTTCTTTGTGCATCAATAAAGTGTTAATTCATTCATTCATTCATTCATTCATTCATTCATTCATTCATTCATTCATTCATTCTATAGAATTGTCTTATTGTTTTTTATGAAAGTGTATACACTCACATAAAAAACAATAAGACATGAAGGTACGGACAACCCTCGAAATATTTTATTTGAGTAGAAGTATCCGATAAATATTTGTCATCTAATTTTATGTGCCAAATCAACATAATATTGAATAAAAATAATGATAGACAATAATTTACCTGAGAATTTACCTTGTACATCGTGAAGCTCCGACAATTTTGAAGTTTGTCACTGAACTGTCAATGTCAGAGTAATTTTGAATTTTTATAAGCTAGAAAAATGCGTTCAGAACTAAATTAAAAGCACTTGATTTTATCAGCAAACATATTTTGGACCTCAGATTTTTTTTAAAACAGTGTATAGTATACAATACTACTTTAAGGGAATCGACATGACGGACTTAAAATTAAAAGTACCCCATTGCACTGGTAAAAGCCGGTTTAATTTTTCTGTACTGAAGTACCACTCACGTAGAGCTTACAACATAGTTTATGAGCAAAAGCGTAATGGAAACCAAATAAAAATTCAAGGCTTCGTCTAGAATTTATTTTTTTAACTGACGGTCTCCGTGGCAGGTGGTTTGATAGCCGACTGAGACGCAGGAGCTTGCGGGGTCGGGTCCCGCATTGTAAAAGAAAGGCCTTTGCATCTATTATAGATGATTTATACAGCGTTAGCAACTGGTAATCATGCTGTACGGGACGCTGCAGTGCCTGGGACATTGTTAGATGGATTAGGCTTGCCCAGCACCTATACCATCCTCTCAGCTTAGTCAGCTATTATTCAGAGGAAAGAACAGGTCAACACGTCTGAAGCTAACTAAGCCGCGGGTTTCCTCACGATGTTTCCTTCACCGTTAAAGCACGTGTTAATTGTGCACATACATTTTTCAAGAAAGAAAAATCCATTGGTGCATGGCCGGTATCGAACCCACGACCTTCGAATTGAAAGTCGGGGGTACATACCATATGTCTCTATTAAAATGTATTTAAGTTTTTTTTTATTCGACAAAATGAGGAGGCAAGCCAAAAGCCCACCTGCAGGGCTAGCATGGGCTGGGGATAAAACTTTTGTCCACCGGTTATTTCCACTGACAAGGGATAAAATTATTTTATCCACCTGCCAAAGCACGGCAACAGGGGGAAAGAGAATTATATCACTTTTTGACATTAGACGTGGACAAGCGTTTCCCCTGGTTTGTTCACCGTGAATAGTTTATCCACCCATGTCGCCATGCTCGGAGAGTGGACAAAATTGACAGAGGGGAATAGTATTTTGTCCTCTCCCCGTGGATAAAATATCTCCGGCCATGCTAGCCCTGCTGATGTTAAGCGGTAACCACCACCTATTACAACCGCAATACCGCGGTGGACACGTTCACAAAGCACGTGACCAACATTGCATTGTGCCCGTCACTCTGAGGTATAGAGTTTAGAGGTCTCTTGTGCCCGCAATTTTACCGGCCCCCTTACCCTTTGAACCGGAACACAGCAATTTAGACATTACTGCTTGGTGGCAGAAATAGGTATGGTGGTAGTACCACTAGTACTTCCCTAGATGGACTCTTCACAAAAAGTTTACCACTACAACAAGTATACTACTAAGTATTCTATTAACTATTTTTTTACATTAGGAGACTAGCCTCCTAATGTAAAAAATAATTCGACACAATACATCTAGATGTGCAGTGTAAAGTGTACAGCATTATTTATATACTAGCCACTGCTAGCGTCTTTGGCCGCAGTTTTTTTAGTTATTTTTAATAATAAAAAAAAAGTTTGTGTTTTTTAAATATTATTAGCCTTAGTAACTCCTTGTAAAGACAGTGATGCCCTTTCAGACTGTAAAAAAAAATTAAAAATTGTATTTTAGTTACGTACGAAGCTATACTTTGGCATAACCAGTATAACTACCCTTTACTACTGGTATTTACTTTTCTAAGCATACAGTTGTAATATCCTGTTATTTTGACATTATAAACAGATTATTTAATCCCACTACCTCACTAATATTATAAAGCTTAAAGTTTCTTTGTATGAAGGTTTGTTACCTCTTCACGCAAAAACTAGGCTACGGATTGAGCTGAAACTTTGCACACGTATTGATGTTGACCAGGATTAACACAAATGCTACTTTTTATTCAGGCACAACGCATGCGAAGCAGCGGGCAGAAGCTAGTGTTGTATATATCACCTCAACATATATTAAACAGTTATTACCGCTGGCATTGTAAGTAGAGGTGGAATAGGTCTTAATCATAACCGTTCTGACATAGAAAACAGACATAAAATTTTACAGCTTGCATCTTGAATGCTGAATAATTTTCATGTTCTACATAAATTTGTTCGCGTGACCTATTCATATGCTCAGTTTTAGTGTTACAGTCGTAAAAACTAGTTACAATGCTCCAATGCACGCTCTATGGCTTTCATACGTGCCTTTTGGCTTTAACTTTAGTTAGTCATCATCACTCGCAGTCGGTAAAGTTTAGAGCTTGTTTATTAGTTAGGTTCTCAGGTATTTTGTGAAATTCTTTTTATGAATTTATTTATTTATTCGTAGGAAAACCAACAGCAATATTATCTAATTATACAATAGTCTAAATTACAGAAGGCCAATTAGAGGTTTTCACGTCTAGAAACATGCTAATGACAGATGTGAACCAGCTTTAACTAATATGATTATCTCTTTCTCGCAGCGCACGGTGAGACGGGCGTCGCATTTGTGTGGGTGAGACGGAGCAAACTTTTATTACAAACCATATGTAGGTACAATATTACACTGTAGAAATACTCGTAACTATTTGTTATATCTTACTGCGCAATTATTTACTTTCATCTTCATTCAACGTCATGGTGTACGTGTTTAATGTAATTTTAGTTTTGGCGCCACGTATCAAGCTTGCGATCTAAGGGCGGCTTTGAACCCAATGTGACGTTTAAGGGGGAAACGCATTCGGGAGTGGCAGCAGCAAATGCTTTTGCTGACTTCTTTGCAAGCGTCTTTTTGCCTGACATCATCATTCATCATTTCAGCCATAAAACGTCCACTGATGAACACAGGCCTCCCTCATGGATCTCCATGAGGGGTAGTTGCCATACTCACCACGCTTGGCAGGCGGGTTGGTGAGCGCAGTATGGGATGTTGATAAACGGATAGACGCTGCTGCCCATCTTCCGGAGGTATCCCTTAGCAGGCTCTTACTGCATCCATGGGCATGAGAGGAGGGGTATCATTCTACTGCCGGCACCCCACGGCGGACTGCCTGACATACCTGAGCTCAATGCCTCAGATATCAACAGAAATGACAAAACTTGTAACAGTAGCTATATTAACATATTTAAGTTTACCCCTTATGACGTTATCCAGGGAATTAAAAAACTAAAGTCCAGAAGTTCTATAGGACCAGACGGCATTCCTCCAACTGTCTTTAAACAGGCAAGGATACACTTCATCCAACCTTTGTGCCATATTTTCAACTTAGCCTTGGCTTCCGGTAAATACCCTACACAGTGGAAATTGTCTCGGGTTACTCCCATACCCAAAACCTCCAACAAAGTAATGGTGGAGGAATACCGTCCTATCGCCATTCTTTCGTCGCCAGCAAAGATCTTTGAGAATACATTGCATAAACTTATATACACACAGGTTGAAAAGTACCTATGTCCTGCACAGCACGGTTTCAGAGCCAAAAAGTCTGTAAACTCTAACTTGCTAACCCTAGTGGAGTTCATATCTGAGCAACTGGACAAATCTCGGCAAGTAGATGTTCTCTATTTTGACTTTCGTAAAGCGTTTGATAGGGTGAATAATGACATACTGTTGGCGAAATTAAGTGCCATAGGTTTTGCACCTGGGCTTTTACTTCTTATCGCTGACTATTTAAGAGACCGACAACAGTATGTTAGACACGGCATGTACGAATCTTCGCCCTATCACACGCGATCGGGAGTCAGCCAAGGCTCCGTACTAGGCCCGTTGCTGTTCCTCCTAATGGTTATTGACTTGCCATCAGTTTTACGACATGCAAAGTGTTTATTATATGCTGACGATTTGAAGCTGTATTCCGCCATAAAATCCGAATCTGACTGTCTGGAACTACAGCGGGATATTGACGCAGCTTTTCAGTGGAGTATGAACAACAAATTAGAGTTTAATCCCTCTAAATGCACCATTATGACTTTTGGTCGTATGTGGCATCCGATTTCCTACAACTATACGATCAACAACAATCTAATCACTAGAACTACTGTGATCAAGGATATCGGGGTCACGTTCGATCAGAAATTAACGTTTCATGACCACATCATAACAGTAGCTAAGGAGTCGTACAGAAGATTAGGATTCGTGCTCAGGAATGCTCGCGACCTCCAGAGCGAGCAGGTGGTCAGAATACTTTTCAGTGCTCTGGTCCGAAGTAAGCTGGAGACCAGCTCCTGTGTTTGGAACCCACACGAGAGCGCTTATTCTCTTCTTCTGGAAAAAGTGCAAAAAGCTTTTCTCAGATATTTGTATAAGCGCAAGGCGGGATACTATCCCTTTATGTATCCCACAAAATTCCTACAGGGACATCTGGGTTACAACTCTCTGCAAACCAGACGATCGTTGGACCAACTGACAACAGTATTGAAACTGTTCAGGAATGTCATAGACGCACCTGATTTACACAATGAGGTATTACGGTTTTATATCCCGGACAAATACCTTAGGGCCAGGAGGCACTGTCTGCTCGCAGCGCCAGCCTGTCGCACTGTGTCGCGTGCACAGTCGCCACTGCCGCGCACACTCACCGCCCTCAACAGACTGCTAGCTACAAACCCTGACTGCGATATTTTTGTGGATGAATGGAAGGTATTAATGTCGGTATGTTTGAGTTTTTGCGAGACTGATTTGTAATTATGTAGTAATTGTAATCGTTAACATAATGTAATTATATTGTTATTTATTATTTTAGGAATGCATTCATTTGATATTTGTTAACTTTAATTTATTAATTTGTAGACTGTGCTTTGACCTAATTATATTGTTATTTATTATTTTAGAATTGCATTTATTTGATATTTGATAACTTTAATTTATTAATTTGTAGAATGTACTCATTACTATGAATATTATGTGTTATTGTTTTGTGAATTAATATTAATTAGTGTAATTGGTTAATCCGTTCTAGTTAATTAAATAAATAAATAAAGTAATTACTTAATTTTATTTGGAAATTATTAATGTGCTACCCAAATGTTTGCCATTATTTAAACAATGTGTACTGCCTATCTACTATGTACCTCTATAGTAATTAAGTTAAATTAAGACGAATGTATGTGCCAAGACAAACCTCGTACGGTTTTTATGGCACTGATTTTAATAACCATGTATTTAAGTTTTTGAGTATAAATAAATAAAAAAAAAGATTCAATCTTACTCAAACATACTTACAATACAATTTTAAATCAATGTAATGTTTAAACATATTGGATACCTAATTTTGAGATTTTTTTCCAAATAATTCTCTGTTCAGCCGCTGCCTGGCCAAACCGACAGCTGTGCAGAATAGATCAAGGTCAAGTTGCTCGCTTAGCTTATTGAAATCGCAATTGCAATTGTTACTTGCTCGCTATAAAAAAGAATATCTTGCCGGTAGTTGGTACCAGCAGGAGAAACATGGATGCTGGGATGTCTTATTATGATGGTGGATATACTTACGTCCCGCGCTGGAGTTTATTATGCATTGTTCCCGTAATACTGATCATTCTTTGAGACGTTGTAAAGAACGGACGTGCGCTTAGATTAAAATGCACAAATAATATTTTTGCTGCATCGTGACCTCATTCCCGCGACTAACATAATCTGTGTCACAGTATTTACAGAAAGTTGTATATTTGCGATATAAAGTGAATCAAGAAATGGACTATTAGAAACTAGCTAATTCTACATGGACAGCAGCCCCTTTAGCCGGAGCGGGAGGACGGTGCGCAGTCCGCCGCCCACGCCCTCCGCGCCGGCGCCGCGCGCCCCGGACCCTCAACAAGGAGGCGAAACCATGGAATGTGTCTCTACATCGGAGTTACAAGGCTGGATGACGACCATAGATCAGTTTCTTAATGAAATGAGCACTATCGCAGCGGAGAGCAAGATGAATACGGAACAAAAACTTCGAATTAGTACTCTGTGCAGAAAAGTATCGAGTGGGACATCGCAGATGGCGATGCACTACCAAGGCCTCAAGGCGAAAGCTATTCGCTCCTATTCCGCTGTCCAAGCCCTCCGAGAGCAACTGGATATCTCGCAACAGCTACAAGACCTAAAGCAAAGCATTGCCTCCGCACCTCCCGCCGGGAATTCCTTTGCTGACATGGTGAAAAGAGGGAGCAGCTTCATCAAGCCCCAGAACACAAGCTCTTTGGCCATCTATCCTTTAGACAAGCTAAAAACGAGCGAAGAAACCAAAAACTTGGTTAAAAAAATTATTTGCCCAGAGGAAATGAAGCTACAAGTTAGAGGCCTTCGTAAAACAAGAAACGGAGGAGTTATCATTAGCACTGAAACGAGGGGTGACATAGAAAAGCTCAAGCAGTCTATGGAAATTTCCAACTCAGCCCTGATAATTGATGAGCAACTCAAACGGAAACCCAGAGTCGTTGTAGTAGGAGTGCCTTCGAATATGCAAGAGAAGGAAGTTTTCACCTGCATCTACCACCAAAACCTGGCTGAAACTCTTCAAGACCTTTCTCTGGAGAAATTCCTGGGCCTCATTAAATTAAGTCACAAATCAGGTAAAAAGGACGCTGAAACTTGTAACTTTATAATTGAAGTTTCTGCAATAATTCGCAAGGCCCTTATATCGAAAGAAAGAATATACGTGAACTGGTCATCCTGCCCTGTAAAAGACTTCACTTTTGTCACACGCTGCTTCAAGTGCCAGCAATACGGACACGCCGCCAAGACCTGTCGAGAGACCACCACCACCTGCAGCCACTGTGGACTTCAAGGACATTCGTTTAAGGACTGCACAAAAAAGGCTGAAGATCCTCAGTGTGCTACATGCCTTCACTACAAAAAGCCTTGCAAGCACATAACAGGTTCTGCTGAATGTCCGGCAAAGATGATTGCGGAAAAAAGATACATCAACTCGATAGATTATGGGGCCACTTAAGAGCGATATTATAAACTTTAAATCCTAATCATTTTATTGTACTGCCTAGTGACTAAAAACGACCTTGATGCACTTAATTTCAGTAAATGTTGAAAGTAACACCATCAGCAACTTTGCCACCGTCCTACTTTTTTCTGCAACTCATGAGTTCACACATTGCGGTTATAGCATTGAAAAAGATTTCGCTCCAAGATTACCTACCTATTCTATTATTAAATACACTGTTTGATTATATTAAATGTTATGTACGTATGTATGATCTAGATTAGTACCTTTGTTAAATAGTCAGTTTACATTAATTTATACTTAGCATTATTACAATAAGTTTACAGATTTTAGATTTACTAGGTACCTACTATCATTATAGATGTTCGTCTCTTTGTAGTTATTTCTTGACCTTGAAAAATGCAGCCGTAACAGTGCTTATATTTTATTATTACATAGTATATGTTAGTCTGTAAGGTATGTATTAAATCTTCGTAAGGTATTTTTATATGTGTGCGTGATTGGATAGACTTTACCTTGCCGTAACACAGTTTTTAACTAGCACGGGAGGTGAGGGCTTGAAAATTGCGCTTAATATGTAATACTTTGTAAAGATTTTAAATAAATAAATGATTGATTGATTGATTGATTGATTGAATACCACCCAGTCCCAAGCCAGCCCAACTCCTCAAAATAACAGACTTTGGGCGGTTGGCAGCGTTCCATGAGTATTCCCGAAAAGGATGCAGATGTTATTAATAATAATAATAAATTTGTTTATTCAGACAACAATTAGTACACAAAGGTTGGTAACACAAGGTATAGTACTTATAAATAATGTTAGTAAAATAGACAAAGTAAAAGTTAAAAAGTTAAAAATAAATAAAATTAAAATTAGAATTCCCTCACTCGGGTTCCCACCCAATAGACTCTTAATATGATATCATCATTTGATATTATTTATTGTAGGTAAAAAATGTTTATAAAATACAGATAGCAGTCAAACTTATAACACCCGTTTTTTGTCGGGGTTTAAAAATATATCAGTTCAAACTGTACACCTATCGCTTTGAATAAGAAACCCCGTTCGTATACAAAACGCTAAATTTTTATTTGTGTTGCTTTTACAAAAACATATACGCTTTCTGTAGAAGCATTTCAAAGGCAATTTGTTGGATTTATTGGGTCACATTTGTGGCGATTCGTCTTATTTTCGACCTCAGGGCAGGGCGTGTATTGTATAATGCCTATTTCTGCTAGTAAGATTGCGCCCGCTGTGGTTTCAGATAGTTACAAGAATTGTTTGGTGACTGAATTTCGGTAAAAAATAAAATTTGGGATCGCGATTGAATCATCATCATCATTTCAGCCATAGGACGTCCACTGCTGGACATAGGCCTCCTTCATGGATTTCCAGTTATTGCGGTTGGAAGCGATCTGCATCCACCGTCGACCTGCGGTCTTCATCAGGTCATCAGCCCATCTTGTTGGTGAACGTCCTACGCTGCGCTTGCCGGTCCGTGGCCTCCACTCGAGAACTTTTAGGCCCCATCGGCCATCTGTTCTGCGAGCTACATGGCCTGCTCATTGCCACTTCAACGTGCTAATCCGTTTGGCTATGTCGGTGACCCGAGTTCTTCTACGTATCTCCTCATTTCTGTTTCGATGCCGTAGAGAAACCCCGAGCATAGCCCTCTCCATAGCTCGTTGAGCGACTCTGAGCTTATTCATAAGGCCAATAGTGAAGAACCACGTCTCGGTTCCGTTTGTCATCACTGGTAGCACACACTGATTGTAGACTTTCGTCTTAAGGCACTGAGGAATTTTGGACGAAAAGACGTTGCGTAGTTTCCCAAACGCTGCACACCCGAGTTGGATTCGTCGATTGACCTCTTTCTCGAAGTTGGACCTACCTAATTGGACAGTTTGTCCTAGGTATACATACGCGTCGTCAACTTCGAGAGCCGAGTTCTGCATTAGAATAAAAGAAAATAAAATTTAAAACTAAATAATAATTTTCTGTGTGCGAGTAGGGTGTACCGGTCAACCGCGGTCACCGCACTGTGACCACCGCACCGCACCATTGTGCAGTAGGTGCTGGTGTGGTCCAAGTGTAAAAATTTTGCGTGTTGGCTTCGGAGTAGAGTTTAAGAGTTATATATTTGTTGAATTTGTGATTTAAGACTTATTTTAGATCACAGCCAAAATATAAGCAGTGGAAATAATATTCATACTTAAAATTTAATCTACAATAATGCATAATTATTTAATTTTTTAAACAAAAATCGAATTCATTCAAAAATCCTAGAGTTGTTGATGAGATTACCGCATGCAGAGTATTTCCGTCGATTTAGTCCCTGTTTCCGTAAGAATACGGGTATAAAATATAGCCTTTATTACTCAGAAATTATGTAGCATTCTAATGGTGAAAGAAATTTGAAAATCGGTTTAGAAACTTTTGAGTTTATGCGTTACAAACATACAAAATACCGCTACGTTTATAGTCTTCGTAGACCACACCAGCACCTTTATTTTCACGTTTTACAATAAGATGGATGGAATGGCCGTGGGGTGCCGCCAGTAGAATGTTACCCCTCCTCTCATGCCCATGGATGCAGTAAGAGCCTGCTAAGGCATACCTCCTGAAGATGGGCAGCAGCGTCTTTCCTTGTATCAACATTCCATACTGCGCTCATCAACCCGCCTGCCAAGCGTGGTGAGTATGGCAACTACCCCTTACGGAGATCCATGAGGGAGACCAGTGTTCATCAGTGGACGTTTTATGGCTGAAATCATGAATAAGATGGAAACTCTATTTATGCAATATTGCCAGCTCATAATTATTATAGCATAACTAGTTATTTTGGATCAATATTTACTTAATGGTTTGGGGCTGTTGAAGTTTGACGTGTCAAGCACAGCCTGGTTCGTTATAGAAGCACACACACGGCTTACAGCCTCGACTAGCAACCAATCTAAACATTTGTTACCACTGACACAGATATACGACAGATGCCCCACTCTATACAATAGAACTCTGGTTATTTAGTTTTATTTTTGACGAGTAGGTAGATTTAAAGAAGATATTTCTACAGATATCGAATTTAATGTTTGTGAAATTGGTTGGTTGCGTTTATGTTTTGTTATATTGAAATAGTTGTAAAAAGGGAGGTTTTTGAATTTTTGTGTAAATAAGAGTTTGTGAAATGAATAGCCAAAAGTTATAAAAGTGACCGTCGATCGGTATCATCACTTCATGTTTCTATTTCGATATCGCTATTAACCAAACTACCCTAAATTCACTATAAATAATATTCAAGCACGACTCCCGATAAAAACTAAAAGAGTGGGCCAATACCTCAATTACTTCAATCCGTCTAGATGCTTTAAAATCACCACGTCACGCGAACATAATTATAATAATGTTCAACCTTATTAATTGTTTTTATACTGATTTCAACAGTTTTATAAATCACAAAATCTTTGTTCTAAATCATGAATATATGCCGTGACTCACATAATTTACACACAACCGAGTTTCCGTGTTCTGGATCAATTCCCGTGCTTGCTCAAGTAATGATTTCTAAATAAAAAATGTAAGGTAGGTACTCAACTCACTCCGCTGAACTCGCTCAGCGGAGTTATTAGAAGCTTTTAGATTGCATTACTTGCATGTTACCGCCGTGGGGTGCCGGCAGTAGAATGATACCCCTCCTCTCATGCCCATGGATGCAATAAAAGCCTGCTAAGGGATACCTCTGGAAGATGGGCAGCAGCGTCTATCCGTGTATCAACATCCCATACTGCGCTCACCAACCCGCCTGCCAACCGTGGTGAGAATGGGAACTACCTCTCAAGGAGACCCTCTTATGTGACGCAAATGTGACAGGCGTAAGAGCCTGCTAAGGGACACCTCCGGAAGATGGACAGCAGCGTCTTTCCGTATATCAACATCCCGTACTGCGCTCACCAACCCGCCTGCCAAGCGTGGTGAGTATGGCAACTACCCCTCATTGAGATCCATGATGAGAGGCCTTAGTTCAGTAGTGGACGTTTTACGGCTGAAATGATGATAATGATGATTTATGTAGTACTAGATTTCCCGCGTAACTTCGCCTGCATCACGTAAGAGAGAGAGAGAGTGGGTCATAGGTACCTTTAACACAATTTCATTCTAAAGGAGCTTTACCTTTCTTAGTTTTATCCGCGTACCACTAGAGAACAATTGAATAAAATTTGTTAAAATTTAGTGCTATTAATAAGTAAAATGTAATATTTATTGGGTAATTTGAAGATTTATTACCGCCTGCTTGCGGTAAAACTGTAATATCTTTGAGATATTTCATGAATTTAAATGGCGTAAAAGCCGATTTCGTGTAAAATTACATTTCGTGATGAATAAAGTATTTATTGGGAAAAGGATTAATATTATGTTTGTAAACACACCTTTGCTATATATTAATTTGGAAAAAGATTCCTAACAATACTTTAAAGCAGGGGTAAATAATGTTAACAGTGATACCATTATATTGCCGCACACCAAAAAATCATTTTTTAGTCATTAATAAAATAGTTTTCCCGACAGTTGTACAAGACCAATTTTATTTGTTTACCCAAACAGTCGAATTTACACTTCAGTTAACATACAACCTACCTTACCTTAAATCTTGGCATTGTTAGATTGATGCTTACCTTAAATCTTGGCATTGTTGATTGATTGACGCCATAAACATGTATAAATCATGCAAAAGGCTTTTAAACTTGTTCAGCAAGTTCTGGATGTTTTTTTATTATTATTATGAGCCTATCTGATCCCACTGTTGGGCAAAGGCCTCCCCTCGTTCCCTCCATGCACCTCAATCTTGAGCCACCAGTTTTTATTTATATAAAAAAATATTTATGTAGTATTATATATACATAAGATCTGTCAATCAATAAACGAGCAGTTCTATGCATCTTCGTGAAATCTACTGTATTTGTACATTTATAAACTTACAAACATGTTGACGAGCTCTGTGGCGCAGCGGGCGAAGGTCCGCCTGCGCTGCAAGGGGTTGCGGGTTCTATTCCCGCCTCGGGACAAATGTCTGTATACGATCTGCAGATATTTGTTCAGGGTGTTGGGTGTTTTTCTATATATAATAAAAATATATATCTATGTAGTATAATGTATTATGTATATCAGTCATCTAGTACCCATAACACAAGCTCTGCTTAGCTTGGGGCTAGATGATGCTGTGTGATTTGTCCAGAATGAGCCGTTTTCAGTAAAAAACAAAAAAGTGTTTCCTGCTAAACTTAACAGATGGAGCTGGCAAGCGGAGAAAGCAAGTTTGTGATTAATCACAATTGCTGTCATTGTCAAATAGTGTTTCCTACCAGTAAAATAAAACTAACGCCATCTATATGGTTCGATGGAACTATTTTTGAAGTTTTTACTTTTTAATGAAAACACCTCATTATTTATTTATTTTATATTTATTATGTCAAATGCCACTGACATCTCTCATCACGATTCTACCAACTGTTGGATTTTCTCTCTTAAATCCATACTAATATAAAATCGTAGCTCTCCTTGTTCCGTGAGAAAGGAGCCATCAAACGCTGAGTCATTTAATCCGATTTAAGTGCCTCGCATTAAAAGGACCGTTATAAATATACTTTACACCACAATCTGTTACCCAGTGTCGTTTTGCACCCTCCGGGACGCGATTACCTCCTCTTTCGGGGGGTGGGTGTGATTATTCGCGGACTCCACGGCATTCGAACCGACCCAAGTAGAACAACCCGTCGATTGATCTTACTTGACCTACTCTATAATTAAATTAGTATTTATACTGTATTATAAGACATCGTGAGGAAACCCGTGGCTTTGTTAGCTTCAGACATATTGACCTGTTCTTTCCTCTGACTTAGCTAAGAGGTTGGTATAGGTGCTGGGCAAGCCTAAACCATGTCCAATCTAACAATGTCCCAGGCACTGCAGCATTCAAAGCATAAAAAGCAGTTGCTTACGATAAATTACCCTTAAAAGATGCAAAGGTCTTACTTTATAATTAGCAAATAATATGAGGGCGTTCATACGCCCTTGCGTTTACAAAGCGCAAGATAACTAGTAATGTGTAGATAACTTGTAGAGGTAAAATATAAACTTATCAATTTAAAAATAAATAAGGTCAGGCGCGTGTCGGGCCAGGAACTATGTAGGGTTTATTTATTTATTTAAACAAAATCCACAGTCCTTAATCTACATTATCCTAAATTACATATATATTACATTATATAGGGTTCCTTAGTTAACCGTAGGCCTGTTGTTAGAAATTAGTGTATGTATTTTTTACGTTTCATCATTCATCATTCCAGCCGTAAATCGTCCACTACTGAACACAAGCCACACTAATAGATCTCCATGAGGGGTAGCTGCCATATTCAACTCACCACGCTTGGCGAGCGGGTTGGTGAGTTTTACGTTTACCAAAACATAATTCACAGAAATTAATTGAGTTTTAGGTTTAAAGTATTTTAGTATGTTTGGTTGACTGCATCACTTATATAAGCGACAATTTCTCCGAATCTATAAAAGATAGCTTAGCTCTTAATAGTTTTCGTAAAAATTTTATGGTTTAAACCAGATTCATGATTTTTTTAAGATTTTTAAAGCTAGCAGTTTAGGTTTTAGGGGGAGGACACTAAAAAAGTTACGTTAAAGATATATTTTAAACTTTAACATTTCGCAAACTGAACCCTAAATGAACCTGAACCTGAAAAATTGCCTTCACAACCCCGAAATGTAAGCCCTATTTTATCAGCATTTTTTGTAGCGATATGTTGGCGTTTGTATTTTATAAGTCCATGCAAAATAACAGCTTTCTAGGACAAAAGGCTCTTCGCGTTCACATGCTTACGGCTTTTCGTCCATTGAACCCGACAAATTACATTAACTAGACGAGTTCTTGAGTGGAGACCGTGGTTCAACGAGTAGTGTGCCAACCCGTCCGCAATAATCTTATCCGCACCGGACGAGTTGGCACAAAAAATAAAAACCGTCCGTCTGTTCGTCAACTCGTCCTGTCAACTATGATATCAGGTTTTTTGCTAGAAATTACGATAAGTAATGTTACCAAGAAAAGTGTAAAATTATGTATGAATATATTTTTTATCGGTTTTTATAACTCTATAAAAACCACTCGGTAGTAATAAATAGAAGCTACACATTGCTTATTTTTTCAACATTTCATTGTTTTTAATGTCCACGTAAGATATTGCATTAAAAGTTTGCTTATGACTTTTAGGGAATCAGATTTAAATTTTAGCTACGATTTCGCTAATTCTGTTGACAAAATGATTATTTTATAAAGTGCCGTGGGGTGCTGGCAATAGAATGTTGATCTTCCTCTTTTACCCTTAGATGCAGTAAGAATATGCTAAAGGGATATCATGGAAGATGGGCAGCAGTGTTACTCGCAGCGCTTAGCACCTGTTAAGCGCTGCGAGTAACACTGCTGCCAAATATCAACCGTGTATCAACGTCTCGTATTGCGCTCGCCAATCCACCTGGATTGGCGGAAGCTGATAAGACGCTGCTAATGCAGAAGGCGTTATTGGTCGCGACACAGTTGTACATTATTTGCGATCAGCATCGTCTCATTAGTTACTATAAATAAATAAATAAATAATGCTGGACAAATCACACAGCATCATCTAGCCCCAAGTTAAGCAGAGCTTGTGTTATGGGTACTGGATGACTGATATACTTAATACATTATACTACATAGATACATAGATATTTTAATTATATATAGAAAAACACCCAGAACACCCTGAACAAATATCTGCAGATCGTACAGACATTTGTCCCGAGGCGGGAATCGAACCCGCAACCCCTTGCGTCGCAGGCGGACCTTGGCCCGCTGCGCCACAGAGCTCGACTAACTTCATAGTGTAACCTGGTTTTAAATAAATATTTATCTTATCTTATTTGTCTAATACAATTTATAATATGTAGGCCTTCCCAACGAGTAATTAAAGAAATTAAATGAGGTTTGATAAATAGATAACCCTAGACAATTCACACAGCATCAACTAGCCCTAAGCTAAGCAAAGCTTGTGTTATGATGGCTGATATTCTAAAAACATTATACTACATAGATAAATATTTTTCATTATATTATACCTACAGAAAAACACCCAGAACATTCTGAACAAATATCTGCTGATCGTACAGACATTTGTCCCGAGGCGGGAATCGAATACAGACGTACGAAGGTCGTCGCCGTCGGTCCGCCAGTCGTTTTTTACTTAACTTTTTGTGAAAACATGAATTTATACACTCATCATCATCACCATATCAGCCGTAGGACGTCCACTGCTGGACAAAGGCCTCCCTCATTGATCTCCAGGAACTGCGGTTAGAAGCGGCCTGCATCCAACGCCGACCTGCGGTTCTTACCAAGTCGTCTGTCCATCTTGTAGGTGGACGTCCTACGCTGCGCTTGCCGGTCCGTGGCCTCCATTCGAGAACTTTACGGCCCCATCGGCCATCTGTTCTGCGCGCTATATGGCCTGCCCATTGCCACTTCAACGTGCTAATCCGTCCGGCTATGTCGGTGACCCGAGTTCTCCTACGTATCTCCTCATTTCTGATTCGATCCCGTAGAGAAACCCCGAGCATAGCCTTTTCCATAGCTCGTTGAGCGACTCTGAGCTTATTCATAAAGCCAATAGTGAAGGACCACGTCTCAGTTCCATATGTCATCACTGGTAACACACACTGATTGAGGAATTTCGTCTTCAGGCACTGAGGTATGTTGGACGAAAAGACGTTGCGAAGTTTCCAAAACGCTGCCCATCCGAGTTGGATTCGACGATTGACGTTTATGTTATTCCTGACCTCTATATTATATGACCTCTACATATTTATACACTATTTTAAGCAATATTATTTTTCATACACTTTAAGCGATATAATTTTTATGAAAAGCGTGATTCAAACCTGTAGCCATTTTATGATCACCTTTTATCTGAAGAGCTTGAAACACGCGTAGTTGTGAGCGAAATTGCAGTTTTGTAAAGAGCCTTTTTTATTGCACGTATTTATTATTCTTTTTCTGTTTTAAAACATTATAAAGTTGATGCAGATAGGTCCTTTGTCAACAAAGCTCTGACAGCAAATATTCCATTTCCGAGTTTTTATTCGAGTAATCGTTTATGTATGTTATAAATGTTTTATCCATGTAACATGGCTTTTTAATACCCACACGTAGGAAGAGCAAAATTCAGTTCCATGACGTCATTACGCGTCGGTCTAATTATCTGAAGCGAACAAATTAAATTACTCGTATGTGCTCGGTTCAATTAATTTGTGATGTTTTGTTTTGTAAATTGACTTTTCTAATATTTACTTGATTCCGAGAACGGGCGACGACTTCTCTCTCGCGTGCATTGTAGCAGCGTCTAACTTTGTTGGGGTAGAGGTGCTCGACGGACAGTCGCTTTCCCGAAGGAATGTGAGCCCTGGGAACCATCTGTCGCTACTCTTGGTCTCCGTCTTTCCTGCACGCGTTGTGTCGGCAGCTACGTTTAGCATTGTTGGTATCCAGGGCGCGTGAGCTCTGCTATCCCAAAAATTATTGATTCAGTGGGACCGAATAAAGGATTTATAACCGACTTCAAAGGAGGAGATTCTATGTTCGACTTTATATATATATATTTTATGTATGTTCACCGATTTCTCCGTCAATTGTGGACCGATTTTCAAAATTATTTTTTATTCGAATGAGTGCACTTCCGATGTGAGATGGTCATGACAACGTTACCGGACTATCCCTATGACTATATGACTGTTTGTTTTTATACCTTGGTATATTTTATGTTACATGTTGTGATCAATAAAGTGTTATCTATCTATAAAATGTTTTTTTCTTTCTTTATTTCTCTACAAAATGTACAAAGATACCACAAGCACACAGGTTTTGTCTATCCTCCGTATTGGTATTGATATTTCATTCGTATTTAATCATCTTGTAGATTGGAAGCAGCTTTCCACAAAGCTCGCAGCGTGGGTTTCAATAATAGTCTCACGTTTTGAATGCAAACAGCGTAGAGTTAGAAACCAGGAGTTCTGGCGAGTTCTCGCCTCAGTTAATAGTTGGTTATAGTTGCATACTGCCGGACGTGGCTTGTAATAACACTCCCGATTGGTTGATTTTACAAGTTAACACGTCCATGTGGAAAAACAAGGTAGGTTTTGCTGTTTCCATTTCCACTTGTGATTTTATCTCCTTTGCTACCGCCTTCATCTAGCAGTTTCTCAGGCACTGTAGCGTCCCGTAGAGCGTGCATTCAAGGTTGTATAAATTGCCTCAATTAATAGTTGGTTACTGCATACTGCAGATTTGTAATAACCTTTCTGATTTGTTAACTTAACGTGTCCACTAGGGAAATAAGGTGAATTTTGCTCTTGTGATTTTCACACCTTTGCGACCGACGCTTTATTCATCTTCTAAACTTGATTTGAAAAGTAAATCTACTTGTGACGTATTATTAAAGAAAAATCAATAGAGCGCGGCGACATCCATTCTGTACGGGATGTACAGAACGGCTAAACGGTTTTTGCATTGTTGAGGCTTGATACCGCTGTACTAAAATGTATACAGAAATACCACCTACACACAAGTTTTAACTATCCTCCGTATTGGTGTTGATATTTCATACGTTATTCATCTTGCAGAATTGAAGCAGCTTTCCACAAGACTCGTAGCGTGGATCCCATAATAGTCTCACGTTACGTATGCAAATAGCATAGAATTAGAATCGAGGAGTTCTGGCGAGTTTTCGCCTCAATTAATAGATTGGTTATGTTCTCTATACTGCAGGTTGGGTTAACTGCAACTGAATGGTTAGCTTAACGTGTTCGTTTGGAAAAACCAGGTTAATATTCATGATTTCAGCCGTAAAACGTCCACTACTGAACTAAGGCCTCCCTCATGGATCTCCATGTTGGGTAGTTGTCATACTCACCACGCTTGACAGGCAAGTTGGTGAGCGCAGTACGGGATGTTGATATACGGAAAGACGCTGCTGCCCATCTTCCGGAGGTGTCCCTTAGCAGGCTCGTACTGCATCCACGGGTAGGAGAGGAGGGGTAACATTCTACTGCCGGCACCCCACGGCTAATATTACTGTAGCTGTTTCCACTTATGATTTTCTCACATTTTCTACCGACTTCATTCATTTGCATGTCTCAGACCTTCTTTGGAGCGTGCCTTAAAAGTTGTTAACGTTGTTTAGATAATTTTAACTCGAATTGAAAAATTCAATTTACTCGTACCCTGTAATTGAAAAAAAAAATAATGATGTTTGAATAACCTTTCAAAATATCTGCAGTACAATAATTTTTAAACGGAGCTTTAATCTCCGTTTAAAGGTTATTTTTATGTCTCCATGTTTTTGTGTATCTTCCACAATCCACGTGTTATTATAGATTATTTATACAAAGTAAATTACTGATATCTATGCTGTACGGAATGCCAATGTAAGAAGAACTATGAACTATAAGACGGATAAGGCTTGTCCAGCACCTTTATCATATAACAGTCGAAAACATTATCTACTGAAGGGAAAAGTAGATCTATAAATTATGTCCACTTTTTCTTATAAAAAATGGATAAATCGCAATCAAAAGCTTTCCCACCCAAGTACGATCGATGGCTCAAAACTTGGAGTGCCTCTAAGGCTCGCTTTGGAGTTCAATAAAATATCTTAAGGGTCATTTTGTTCCGTCGATAGGGCACAAAAAGCCTGTTTTTCAAACTGGGGGTTACTTAGCTTGTGAATGGTATCGCGGAGAAGGTTCGCAGTGCCCCAATGGAATGAGTGCTTTTTGGTTTGAGGTCAATGACTGGGGGCGGACGGGAGAGTGTTTAGGGCGAATCTGCTAGTACGCATGCTTTATGCAGGTGATGTTCGCGTGCGGAATTTAGCTCGCTGTAGCGATTAGTTTGCTATTTTCACGTACTCGTTTCACATCTACCCAGCGTTCAGTAACCGCAACGTTTTAACCAGCTTAATTCAAACTTTACATAATTTAGTATTTAAAAACCATACATCAGTCAGTATGTGTCAGCCTTTCGTAGGCCTTTCCCATACATTATATAGATATTTTTACAGTGTCAGCTACTAGTGTTCGAGTACTGTACGGGACTCTGCAGTGTCTGGGACATAATCTCAGCCGTAGGATGTCCACTGTTGAACATATTAAGCCTCCCTTTTGAATAACCAAGTACTGATCATGAGGGGATTTTGCCATTCTCACCACGTTTGGAAGGCGGGTTGGCGAGCGCAGCTCGGGATGTTGATACACGGATAGACACTGCTGTCCATCTTCCGGAGGTATTCCTTAGCAGATTCTTGCTGCATTCACAGGCAAGAGAGCAGGGACAACATTCTAATGCCGGAACCCCACGCAAGGTTATATACATAGATAAAGGTTGCCCAGCACCTAAACCGTCCTCTCAGCTTAGTCGACTTTTAGTCGGAGAAAAAAACAGGTCAATACGTCTGAAGCTAATTGAGCCACGGGTTTGCTCACGATATTTCCCTCACAAATGAAGCACGTGTTCATACATGTGTAAACAAAATAACCTTCAGATTGATAGTCGGGTAAATAGCACTCGGCCAACGCGGCTTAAACGTCCGTATAGACTAGATTTCATTTTTTTTTTACTTAGTGTGTCGTAATGTGAACTTGGACATTTCTGAATCTGAAGACGAATTGAGGGTAGTCGTGGATTCTGCCATCAATTCGCGGCGGTAGCTCCCAGCACATCAGTCCTCCCGCGACCAAGAACGCTGAAATGTGTTCGAAACGTCGGGAAAATAATAAAAAAGGTACGCGATAAAATCCTGTAATTTAAAACTAAAAAATATTACGAAAAATAAAACATATTAAAAATGTTAACAAATCGCGAAAGCTTAACAAGTTAGATTTCATTTTCCAACAGCGTAGTGCAAACGTTACCTACCTTAAGCATAAAATCCACATTTGGTAAAGACGAATTTCCGGGCCGTGGGTCGCCACTGTACGCCTGCCCGCACTTAGTCACGTGCCTTCGCGGAAAGTATAGAAAATCCTTTTTATCCGTGACGAGATATGGCCGCGTATAATATCGCCTTATTTCTACAGAAGCGTTCTTATTGCGAGTATCTGTTTCAGAGTAATTGCTTCGTAATTGGAAGGCATTGTATAGGTTCGTAGTGACGGTTAATATGAAGGTAATAGCAATAGGTGGGTTTTATAGGATCAGATGGGATTGACGTATAGAAACGAAGGTTTTTCCCTAAACATAAAGCGTTTTCAATCATAGAAATAACTAGTTTTTACAAGCACTGTTTGGCACTGGAACGGAAAAATTGAACTTTCTTATAAATTGAAGAAGATAGCGCTGGTGTGATAGCGATCAGCGGCTCTGGCTCTGGCGTTTGGCGCGAAATGAGAAAAAGGCGAGGAAGAAGAGATGAATGCCCCTAAGAAATGGAGAATTAAATTACTGACGTTCACGTTATTTTTCAAAGTAATAATTTATGTTTGGTTGATTGAAAAATTGTTATTAATAAACGCAATTAAGTTTAATTTGTTATATTTTGAATAATATATGTTTCCTTAATAAATTGTAGCTAATTAAATTATAATTATTATAACAATATGTGTAATTGCACCATCTAGCCCAATAGTAAGATTTTATTTGCTTAAAGAAAAATACGGAGAAAACCTTTACATACACGAGCGACATAAAAATACAATAAATATTGCTGATATATTAACACAGCACCATCTAGCCCAATAGTAAGATTTTATTTGCTTAAAGAAAAATACGGAGAAAGCCTGTACATACACGAGCGACTTAAAAATACAATAAATATTGCTGATATATTAACACAGCACCATCTAGCCCAATAGTAAGATTTTATTTGCTTAAAGAAAAATACGGAGAAAACCTGTACATACACGAGCGACTTAAAAATACAATAAATAATACTGGATGTTTCACAAAGCACCGTCTAGCCCAACATTTAAGAAGAGCTTGTGTTATAATAGAGTTAATAATATTCTTGCATAAAGAAAAATAACGAGACCTAGGCAAGACGAATATCTGGAGAGAGGCAAACTTTGAGCCCCAGCGGAAATCGGACACTAAGGTCGTGCAGAAATCAAGCAACGAAAACTAGGCAAAAAATAGCGGAACTTTAAAAAATTCAAACCAGTTTCAAACTAACGTTATAACTATATACGGTTTTCCACATTCTTAGTTCCTACCCCCCGAACAATATATTTGAAGCCCTATAATCATAATCACAATCATTTATTTATTTGACACATTTTTTTATATTACAATGTGTTGATTCCTTAGGATCTTGAACTAGCCTAGGCTGTGTTTCAAGTTCCAAGGCCTTCCTTTATAATAATTGCTTATTGTATTTATTATGTCAAACAACTATCTAGGTACCACTACTATTTATAATTTACAAAATTAAATAAAAAAAGGGGTTATTCGCAAAGTACTCCATTCTATTGTTCAAAAAAGATAAGAATCTCATACATTAGTTCTCGATCTACTCCAAAGAATTTTTAAAATAAACTTGTAAATAAAAAATACTGAAATTTTGTTGCATCCTACTCCACGAGGTACCTGGGCTTGTTCTCAAACTGCTCCATCAAAAACATCGAATTATTAATTATTAAAAATAAATTTCGTTCTACTCGACTAGATGTTGAAGAAGTACAGTCAGTCACAGTATTTCTATAACAAAATTTTGCTAACAAGAGTTTCCTGTTTAATATATCGTTCACGTCTGTGGTAAAAAAAGTAAATTGCATCACTTCAATATGACATATTTGTAACAAATTATTAAAAAATAAAACAGAAGTGTAAGAGACAATGTACTTGTAAGAAAGAGACAACGTACTTGTAAAAAAAGATGGCGCGATAGTGGTCTAACTGGTTAGAGTATTTGTTATCCATCTATTGTTTTAGTAAAGTGGAATTCATGTCCCTTTTTGCAATGAGCGGAATACGTCATCAGTTAGTCAGTTGACGCCACGGGACAAAAAACAAAGTGTGTGAGAGGTTAATAAAATAAAAATATGTCTAACGACCATTTTGACGATAGTGGGAATGCTGGACCTAGTACCGGAATCCCGGAATTTCATTTTGAAGCTGGACAAAGTGAGTACTTTTATTAGTTTTATCCATTAGCGTAGTTATTTATTTAGGTCTTATTTATTGTCTTGTGTTTTGTTTACATGATTATTTTAATTTTGCACAATCAATTACTTTTCATTCTAATTAATTTGAACTTTTACCTGTCATCTTCATTTTTTATTAGTTGTTTCGATCCATAATTGTCTTGACGACTAATGCATGTCTCTGTTTTTAAAAGCTAACATACACGTACTTTCCCTTAACTTGTTTAGATTGAACTTTTTTTGTATTTTCACTTTTTGTTAGTTTTTTTTATTTACCTATATATGTAGGTAGTTACCAAATTGAGATGATGACGTTGATATATTTATTTTCAGAAGGAAGAATTCTAGTTTGGGCCCGGTACCGCTTCTAATTACACCACACTTCTGGAGATGGATGAATCTCTATACTTCCAACTTTATCATTATACTCCTGCCGTAAACAGAAGTCGGCAGTCAATAAGCAGGGATCTGAAACTGGCTAAAACAGTAAAACAGTTCAGAGAAAAAAAAATAACGGTTTCGGAAGCAATACGCCAAATAAGTATATTTTTTAATTTTTAAATGTATTCTGTCTCAGGTGATTAAAATTAGAACATAATATTTTTATTTTAAGTAGCTTAAAAAAATGTGTTAGAAAAAGAGACTGTTTTTTTACAATTATTTATTGTTTAAGTTTATGATTGTTATTACTTTAGTTTAGTTCTTATATGGCTGCTGTGTCGAGAAGGCTTCGAAACAAGGGTCAATCAAATTAGATAGGCGCTGCCTAAATAATATTACTTTAAATCTGATTGCCGGGAATCTCGAACAATCGTCTACACGTTGAGAATAATGTGCACCATGGAAATGTGAGGAAATAAGAACGCGCAAGAATGACTAAGTCCACTACTAACCTTGCCATACAGGTCCTGGAGCCTCCGGGAAGTCTGCTGATAGTTCACCCTATCCACAATGTATATGCACAATATTATGAAGCACAACAGTTTTTAGAAGTTATTTCACGATAGTATGTTCGTTTACGGAAGAATTAATACGTAATTAAAGCCTTTTTTCTCAAAGGCGTGTCGCGCACCGTTCACCCACGAAAAAACCTCAGTCACTGTCCTCTCGACGGCGGCGGTAGGTTTCGATTGTCGCGCATCCATTTTATTTCTACCCGCACAGAAATTTCTTGACTTGTTTCTTGATTCTCAAATCGCTACCAGTAACGCCATCTAGCGAAAGCTTTCGTAGACCTTGAAATCTATTGCGAACAAAATAACCACGACATATTCCGATGCACATATTTCAAAGATAGTACGAAAACGAAACAGCTGCCATGTTGATTTTGTTGATTTAATGTTTTATCATTATTCGTTTTAGTTTGTAGACCTCTTTATGATTTATATTTTATTTTATGGTTGATTAAAAAGTGTGTTAATAAATAAATAACAAATCAGTCACTGTATTTTATTTAAATACTTCCTTATACTTGCAACATATTTTTATAATTCAAATTTTGCAAGTGACTGTACATAAGATACCTTGTGCGACATAAAGATTAATTTATTCTATTAAAAAATGTCTGTAGTACTTTGAGAACGAATGTATGGAAATGATAATATTGGCATGGAGTAGAATGAAACTTAATTTTAACCTTTTATTTTAGGTAAAAATTTCGTGTAGTAGTTTGAGAATAAAGTATGGAGTACTTTGCGAACAACCCAAAAAAAGTAGCTAATGATAAAGAAATCAGACGTGAACAGTAAAAACAAAGCAAGTTTAAAATAATCAAATTTAATATATGGATTTAATATCATCAGAAAATCTCATGCTATGATGTCTTCCTTAGATGTTTGCTATTTTAAATGCTAAAATTAGGCATATGTCCTGCCTTTAAGTACTGCTTTTGTTTGTATGTATAACAAATGCGTTTAGCGTCCTAAAACAATCATTTTTTTTATAAATAGCTTCTTATGCTTTGTATAGTCGGCTTGTACAGTTAGTCTGATGTTGGGTTCGAGAAATAAAAGATTTACAAAATGCCGTGGAGTGCCGGCAGTTGAATGTTGCCTCTCCTCTCGTACCTATGGATTCAGTAGGGAAGAATCTGAAGGAATACCTCCGGAAGATGGGCAGCAGCGTCTTTTCGTGTATTGATAACTCATACTGCGCTCGCCAAACTGCCTGCCAAGCGTAGCAACGACCCCGTCATAATCTTATATCTAGGATGACTGGCAGAAAATGATTTAGCATTAAGTCCTCCTTACACAATTGTTATGTGTTAAAGTGTTAAATAAATAAATAAATCTTCTGCTGTAGTTCATGCTGTAGAATGTTGGCCCTCCTCTCTTGCCCGTGGATGAAGTAATAGCCTGCTAAGAGATACTTCCGGAAGCTGCCCAGCAGCGTCTTTCCGTGTATCAACATCACGTACTGCGCTCGCCAACCCGCCTGTCAAGCGTGGTGAGTATGGCAACTACCGCTCATGAAGATCCATGAGGGAGGTCTGTGCTCAGCAGTGGACGTTTTACGGCTGAAATGATTATGATGATCGTTCCCCACTTCCCAACAAAAGAACAACGCAGAGCCAATACCTGCGATACAATAAAGTTGGTCGTGTAAGAAAATCACCTACATTCATAACTGCCAATGAGCCGTGCCACCGATCAAAGGCCGAAATTATTGGCTCTAATCATAATTAATGACCTATAAACAAGTCCATCTGTGCGCAAACAAATCTGACATGCCAACGTGATTGGAGGTTTGGTATTTCTAATGTTAATTGTTTTTCAGTTCGAATTATACGTTAGAACAGATAATCACTAGTTTTCTGTTTAATTTAATTTTAAACAGTAGTTCCGTGAGGTGCCTGCAATATAATGTTTCCTTTTTTCTCATTCCCGTAGATGCGGTAAGAGTCTTCCAAGGTATACCCCCGAAAGATGGGCAGCTGCATTATCCCTGTATCAACATCCCGTACTGAAATCGCCAACTAGCCTGTCAAGCGTTGTGAGTGTGTTAACAACCCCCTCAAGATCTTAGAGATCCATGAGGGAGGCCTATGTCCTGCAGTGGATATGGACAGCAGTCCTACGGCTGAGATGATGATGAAACAATAGCGCCTTCTTTTTGTAACCTGATTTTACTCTCATTATTTCCTATACTTTCGAAAACAGGAAGGATAAAGAGGTCGATCGCCGCATCGAAAATGCCTGGAAAAACTACCGGTCCTTGAAAGAGTTTATGAAGCACACTGAAGCGAAAACTCATCGACATGTGTATCCTGCCCGTCCTCATCTATGGAGCACAAACGTGGTCTTTAACCGAATCTCAAAAATCCAAACTCAAGGTTTGCCAAAGTGCAATGGAACGTAGCGTACTTGGAGTCAAGAGGATCGACCGCATGCGTAACACTACGCTACGTTCGCAAACTGGAATTGCCGATGTTAGAGACAATACTGCTAGGCTCAAGTGGGATTGAGCGGGGGGATGTGAGTCGCATGCATCCGGAAAGGTGGGCCCGGATCGTCACACAGTGGGTGCCTAAGGGCGGGCGAAGACGCCGAGGCAGGCCTAGGACTTGGGGGAGACTTTTTCCCAGCAGTGGGACAGTAAAGGTTAAAAAAATCCTTTACTGGATGATTTAAACGTGAATTCAGAATTTTACTAACCTTTCAAGAATATCACATACTGAGATTACTTACTACTATATTAACTAAGGCTATGCAATAAAACATTAAATTTTCTAATAATTGTGAAATAGGACAAATAAACAGCACAAACAAAGCAATAAGGATAAAACCGATACCGTTACTACTTTCGCGGTATAAATATTCTAAATAAAACAACTTACTTTTTGGTGCGAATAACTTTCATAGTTTCAAAAACCGCACGGAAAACTACTATTAAAAAATAATATGTCGTACCTTTGTTTGTAGATTACAAAACCTTTATTATTGTATGTCCTAATAAGGATACAAACTGTTGTTTCTTACCTACTTTTAATTTATAAGACCTGTACTTGTACAATGTACATGTATGCACACGATTTTACAATAAAAATATCTTTATCATTACATATCTTTACTACAGATACCATCTACCAACTTTCAGTGATGATGCTTCGCATCCAGCACACAAAGTTACGTCAGCGACACAGCTTATTGCATCGTTTCCCTGACTCCATGATGAGCTCTTATTGGCCCGGATAGGGGAGGCTACAGTATCAAACTACATTATGACAGGTAAAGCTGCTTCAAGTGTACGTCTGTGAGTTTAGGAAGGCAATAACCAGACTTTGAGGACTGGGTAATCGGCCTGTGAGTTTAGAGGGGTAATAAAGCGAGACTGTGGTTTCAAAATCGCGTGACGATTTGCAAACGATTCGCAGAGAACAGCCCATTATCACCTGAAATTAAATCATATATGAATTATGACCATGCCTACTTGAGTTTGGGTTGAGGGATATGTGTCACATGTATATGACATAGTTAATAAATTATGTCATATACATGTGACATATGTACATACCGCAACCCAAACTCAATCTTAATCAGCGCGACCGCAAGGGCCTTTTTACGCGTAGGTAATTATCAAGACCTTAGCTTCCGTGCTACTTAAAACTGTGTTATGGCAAGGTAAGGTCTCTCAAATTACGAAGACTTCAAGACTTGAAAAAACGTTACCAAAAGTCGCTACTGTACCTGTTTCTTAAATAAGTTTACCGTGGGATCTATTCATCATTCTGTATTTCTGAGCCTGCCGATCGTTCTTTCAGATACCGCCCCTTCACACCAGAGGAAGTGTATAAGACACTAACAGAAGGTGTGGCTCGAAAACGCACGAAAGACATTTATGATATTTCCATCTCGCTACTATATACAGTTGCGGCTCCGATATCATAAATCCTCTCAATACTTTTTAACACATGTCTGAATGACGGTGACTACCCTCAAGCCCTAAAAAATGTTAGGGTGTCACCCCTCTACAAGGGTAAAGGAAAAAGGGAGGATATAAACTGTTACCGTCCGGTATCCATTATTCCAGGAATTGCCAAGCTCTTTGAATACGGTCTAAGTATGCGGCTGATAGAACATCTATCCAGTACCAGTTCGCTGTCTGACAGGTAGTATGCCTATCGGGCGGGAAGGTCGACGACGGATGTTGCGAGAGAAGTGGTGCGTCGTGTTATTGATGCAAGGGAGCGCAGGATGCAAGTGGCGGTCATGTTCTGTGACTTATCGAAAGCTTTTGACGTCGCGGACCATGCCCTCCTTGCTGCTAAGCTCAGGCATTACGGCATATGTAACTCGCAGCTGAATTTGTTGGTCAAATTCATGACTTCCAGATCGCAAGTCGTTACGGGTAGGGGTGGTCAGATACGGTCGCAGTCCATGTGCACTAATATAGGCGTTGCTCAGGGATCCTCCCTGTCTAATATCATATTTACCTTGCTTCTCAACGATTTGCCTAACTGCGTCAAGGATGCTCACATACTCATGTATGCAGACGATGTCGCGGCAATCGTTGAGACTGCAACAGTGGATGCATTAGGGCGAAAGCTGACTGCCGTGGCAGGAGAAATGCAAAAATGGTTTAATAACAATGGTCTGATATTAAACGTAGCCAAGACAAACTACATGCATTTTCACCTGTCGGGGCGAGCTTGCAGGCCGTTGACGGTGAGTCTCGGGAGTGAAGATGTCAGCCAGGTTGACAAAACCTCATTCTTGGGATTCATTTTAGACAAAAGCTTAACATTGGAACACCACATTGACACACTGTGCACAAAAATAGGCAGAGCCTGTTTTGCTATTTGGCGTTTGTCGGGAACTTTGGACAAAAATGCCGTTAAAAACTTTTACTTCGCCGCAGTACTTTCCCATCTTCAAAATGGAGTAGAGCTTTGGGGGCGTGCAGCCGATTGGGAGCGCGCTTTCAGGCTGCAGAAGAGAGTGGTGCGCGCCATAGTGAGAATCTCACAAGACACCTCAGTTAAGCCACACTTCAAGTGCCTAAGAATCATGACTGTGCCTGCTCTTGTAGTGTATCAGGCTGCGTTGTACGCCAGAACCCACCTGGTAGACTATGCTAGGCGCGGGGATGGTCATGATTATCATCTTAGGCACTCTGATAGACTGAAGGCGCTACCGCGTCGACTCACCAAAAGCGCGAAGCTGGTACACGTCATGGCACCGGCGGTGTACAACCGCGTCCCAACCGACATCACCAACGCGCCATCCACGCAATCCTTCAAGTATAAAATAAAAAATTGGCTCATCGAGCTTACACCATACAACTTAGATGAGTTTTTTGTTTAATATAAAATGTAATTACAATAATTATTGGTAATTAAAATTTAATAATATTATATAATTTAAAAATGTGACATTTAAAATTTATTGAATTTCACATGTGTATTAATTTGTTCTATATGCCTACTTGCTTACAGCTTATGACATGAATACGGCAACATGATTGTATAATTAATATTATTTACTTTCCGTCTTTACATTTTTTATAATTGTGTTATAACTTATTAAAAATGTTATGTAGAATATGATACTCGTATACCTATGTGAAATTTGTGACATGTAACTGTGGTTATCAATAAATGAACTATGAACTATTTCTCCGA
Source organism: Pasiphila rectangulata (assembly GCA_963082625.1). NCBI lineage: Eukaryota > Metazoa > Arthropoda > Insecta > Lepidoptera > Geometridae > Pasiphila > Pasiphila rectangulata. The sequence goes on along the minus strand of OY720242.1, from coordinate 15,112,199 downwards.
TTGCCCAACGGTTGCCGAGATGGAACAGCGAAAATCGATCTAATTTTTGCGTCAATAACACCGACGATGCGATGGTGCGAAATGCCACATAAGCCATATCCCGACGAGCAAGGTTGTGTATTGAGCAAGGCGGAGCACACTTTGAGCCGTTTCTGTAAATTTGACGTTTATTATGAAAAAGTAAGTGTTTGTTTAAGTTGTTTCGCTAGGTTAGGTCTTTTAAAATTTTTGTCGTTCTGCGAATTAGGTAGAAATGTAGGTACATTCTGCGTAGTTTAATCTTTAATTTTACTGAAATAGGGTTTGCACATCAATGAAAATATTTTTTTTTTGAGGTATGTTATACAGCGTTACTACGGTTCTTAAATATTGTGAGTGGACTCGTTATAAGGCCCCATTTACCCTCCTTTCGGCTTTACGGGTAGTTTTGTAACATCATGTATTATCAATAATCATTTATTTCCAACATTGCTCTGGGAATGTTGCCCCTCTCCTCTCTTGTCCTTGGATGCAGTAAGAATCGGCCAAGATATCTAGGGCAGCAGCGTCTTTCCGTGCATCAACACCCCGTACTGCGCTCGCCATCCTGCCTGCGAAGCGTGGTGAGTATGGCAACGACCCCTTAATGAATCTGAAGATTAATTAGGGAGTTCTATATTCAGTAGCGGACTTCCTGCGGCTAATATGATGATGATGATGATACAAGAACTCGTTGGTAACTACACTGTTGACTCTTGGTGTTAAAGTTTACAAGAAATTCCAACTCGCTCTTGTTTGCTACTGGAAATTATTTAAGAACTGATAAAATATTGTACATTAGAATGTCACACACGAATAACAAGGATTTTACTACTTAATACCTTTCCCTGTTTTCGGATTGCCTAACTGGCTATACCCTTAAGAATAGTCCTGTTATCCGATTTTGGCTTCTTTTTTCTGCTTATGGGAGTATCCCTGCGACTCATTAACTAGAGACTTATCATGAAAAAATCTGAGAAGATTTCGGGAAACATACCAACAGAATATATTATTTTAATATTAGTTGAATGAATTAATTAATATATCTTTAATGACACCAAAACTAAAATTAAATACAATATGAAAACTTAAAATAAATACAAATGCATCTTATCGCTAAGAGTAAGAAATTAAACTGAATCCACCCAATCTCTCAACGATAATGGCTTCGTCCGCTACCTCTGCTGACAATTATGAAGATCTCATCACGGAATTCCAGGAACGAACAGAACGGAGTAAAAATATAATTATAACAAGGATTAGTGAACAACATCTAGAAGATATATCAAAAAGACGAGAAGTGGAAGCAGAAGCAGTGACCAAAATTATAAACTCAATCTATCCCTTATGCCCGAAACCACTGAAGATAATTCGGATCGGAAAATACGACCAAAAAAAGGCCCCCCCTTTGAAAGTTATCTTCACGGCGTCGGATATTGCCAAAATTTTATTAAAGACAAGAACCAAACTCATTGATACGAACATTAAAATCTACTCCGACCAAACCCCATATCAGCAAAAACATATGAACAACCTGAGGAAAGAACTCCAACAGCGTATTTCTAAGGGAGAAAATGGACTAGCAATAAAATACATTAAGGGAATCCCAAAAATTGTCACTCAAAAGCCAAAAAACTAAATAAACCCTACGCCGTACATTCAACCGATGATGCAAATTCACAAATCAAAGTAACTCATCATCTCATAAATAGGTATCAAGATCTGACAACAAATCCATCATTTTTGAACATTTTCTACACAAATATTCGAAGCATTAAAAGGTCAGGTAAATTTGAAGAATTACAGTGTATACTGAAGGCTCTTCCTTCAAAAGTACACATCATCATTCTAACTGAGACATGGCTAAGGTCAGATGAAGATGCAAGACTATATACCATTCCAGACTATGCTCACATATATAATTACAGACATGACTCTAAGGGTGGAGGTGTTTCTATATATATAAAGAATAACATCGACTATGAAATAAAAGAAAATATATACAAGGATGGTAATCACTACCTGTGGGTGTTCTTACCCAAACTAGCACTTAATGTGGGAGGCATTCACAAACCTGGCGATACAAATTTTAATAATTTCTTGGAAATATTCTCACAACAGCTAGAAAGAAAGAAAAGATCAATAGTTTTTGGAGATTTTAACTTGGATTTGATGTGTGATAATAACCACAATAAAATATATTTGGATGCATTAAAAGATGAAGCCTACATCGTCCTTAATAAAATAAATAAGAACTATTCAACACGCCAAACAGACACAACAAATACAATCTTGGATCACGTGTCAACTGACCTAAGAAATAATGAATTTCAATTTGCATTACTAGACTCATCGTTATCTGACCCTAAACAGATTTTTATAGAAATATCGAAATCAACAGCTGAAACCAAACAACGAACTCAATACAAGGCAATAAACTATATAAACCTTTACAATAGTGTTAAAGAGAGTACCTATGAAAATCCCAATGATAATTATGATACTTTACAAAACTTTATACAGACAAATTTAGAAAAAAATATGCTAAACAAAACTAAAATATTAAATTTACCAAAGGATGATTGGATTAATAAAGATGTGATACAGATGATAAACAAAAGAAATAGGCTGTGGCAAGAAATGAAACTGAAAAAAGAAAACAAAGACCTGAAGAAAAAGTTTGTAGAAGAAAGAAATAAGGTGGGAAGGAAGATTAAAGAAGACAAGCGAAGTTACTACTACAAAGAATTCAAAAAGTGCGATAAGAGTCCAAAAAAGATGTGGAATCTTATTAATACCTTGTCAGTAAATAAGACTAAAGAAATCAAAATACCATCAAAGATTATAGTAAATTCATTAAAAATTACAAATGGCACAGAAATTTGTAAAGCTTTTAATGAATTCTTTTCCAATATTGGTACTGATTTGGCAAATAAAATACCTAGTATATACCATCTTCAGTCAGGAAACACTGTAATGTATGACCTTGACTATAGACATGATGTAACGCTAACAGAAATGACGCCTTGCTCTCCTCAAGAAGTAATGAGAATCATTAAACATCTTAAAGATAATACTAGTACCGGGGTTGACGGGATTAACACTAAATCTATTAAATGCCTAAAAGAATTTATAGTGCAACCTCTAACAGACTGCATTAACAAATGTCTTAATCTTGGTATATTTCCCGATAGTCTAAAACAAGCAAAAGTGACCCCTATTCATAAATCTGGTGCTAGAACCGACCCCAGTAATTACAGACCGATATCTGTACTGCCAGTAATTTCTAAGATCCTCGAAAAAATTATATACATTCGACTAAATAGCTACTTAACAAATAAAAAGTTCTTAATCAAACAACAGTACGGTTTCCGTCAAAAATCTAATACTCTTTCGGCCACAATAGATCTTATAACAAATATAAAAACAAACATTGACAATAGAAACACCTGTCTTGGAATATTTGTCGACCTCAAAAAAGCATTTGATACCGTGAGCCACTTCAAGCTGCTTAACAAGCTGGAGAATATAGGTATTACTGGAAAAGCTTACGATATTTTATCATCTTATATTAATAACCGATCTCAAATAGTCAAAATAGGTGAATACACTAGTACTCCACTCAAAATTACATGCGGTATACCACAAGGCTCCATTTTGGGCCCTTTATTATTTCTTATTTACATAAACAGTATAGACAACCTGGGGCTAACAGGCAACGTAACACTTTACGCGGACGACACCTGTCTGTTTTACTTCGGTCGATCCCTGCAAGATATAATCTATGAAGCACAAAAAGACTTAGATACTCTAAATGAATGGTTTTTACACAATCTTCTAACGATTAACACCTCCAAAACATCGTACATGATTTTCGCTGCCAAAAACAAAATTTTGCCTAATTATAACCCCCTAACAGTTAACAATATTGAAATAAAACGATCAAACACAGAAAAGTACTTAGGATTACTGTTAGATGACAAACTTTCATGGAAACCTCATGTCGACTTTGTAAAATCCAAACTTACATCACTTACTGGTGCTCTACGTAACATAAGTGGCTGTGTACCACTAAAGATTAGAAAAACCATCTACAACTCTCTCATCAAACCCCACTTAGAATATTTAGTTGAGATATGGGGATCAGCCCCGAAAACAACTTTAAATTTATTACAAATAGCCCAAAATAAAGTTATAAAAAGGTTATATAATTATGACTATCTTACTCCAACTGAAAAACTTTACGAAAGAACTCAACTATTAAAATTAACAGAAATATTCCACATCAATACATGCATACTAATAAAAAAGATTTTATGTAATAAAATTCAGACTAATATTACACTAACAACCAAAAAATATAAATACAACTTAAGGAACAAAAATAAACTATACATCCGACCTCCTAGAACAGTAAATTACGGAAAAAAGAATTTATTATACGAAGGGGTTTTATTATACAACAAACTGACAGATGATGTAAAAAACTGTAAAGATATCCAAATTTTTAGAAACAAAGTTAAACAAATAGTATTAAATAACAGAAAAACATAATAAAAACAGCAAAACAATTTATTTGCACAATATATTTTGTTTTTATAAAATAATTTACCACATTATTTCTTTTCATTAAACAAATACCTAAGCATATAGATTTGCAAAGTATAAAAAAAAAAAAAAGTTAATATCATATAATGATATTTTACAATAGTTAATAGCATGTAAAAAAAAAAACTAAATAAATGTAAAACTTAAACCACTGACTCCCGGACTATCTCACGCACACTATGCCACTGCAATACAATAACGCTTGACTAAAACAATGCAGCGGCCGGTCGACTTGTACTTGTAGCAAACAACTATTCGCACTACTCACACACACGCGTAGACGTTGAGCTGTGAAATAGACAAACGTGTGGAGGAATGCAGGTAGATAAATAAATGACATGATTGCGAAGATCAGTACCTTTTGTTTTAGTTATCACTGAGTACTTTGTTCTGGTACTTTGATTTCTCGGTTTTGTTTTGTATGTACATACATTACATTAAAATTAAATTACTTAAGGTTAGCAGGTAGCGCACTAATGCGTAGACTTTTACATGTTAAAAAACTTTAAATGTTCTCAACCAAGTGAATATTATTGTTCTTATTGAGAAATAAAGATTCTTTAAACCGAAGAGCTTAGTTTTTCGTATAAAAACACTGATAAACAAGCTGTTGTAAAAAAAGCTGTTTTAGTTATAAAACTCTATGATTGTAGTTAGCTAATAGGCATTAAAAATGTATGTAATAAAACATGGTAATTTCTAGTGCAAGTCTAGTCAAGCGGTTTGAGTAATTAAGGTGTGATTTATAATGTAACTGTGGGGGGTAGCGCAGTGGACTGTATATTTTCTTCGATAGCTCGGTGAGTGTGAGTGGATCCTCTCCGGGGTAAGTGTAGGTGGAGAGTGAAATAACAATGCCAGAGTTTTTCTTGGGAATGCCTTTTGAACTGTGACTAGATGGTGGCGGTTCTTGATAGTAATGTTTGCAGGATGGACTTTTTCAGCTCGGACAAGCGCCCTTCTTATATACTATCTCAAACCAAGCCACCCTACCATCAAGTTACAGCCGCATGACAGATGTATTTGCGTTCAGCTAATCATAAAAATCGCGTACCGCGACATTTCTGTTTTTCAAAATCGTGTTACACTAACTTTCCTGCTCTGTTCTGCTTTGTGAGACATCGCGTACCGCGACATTTCCGTTCTTTTTATCCTTCATCCTAACGTCAACATGACACAAATCTACAAATCACAAACATGGTATAATTAAATATTGAAAAAACCTTAGTTGAAAATCCCGGTGCGTGGGACAGGCGTCACCAATGATGTAAGTCAAACTGACGTCACCAATGGCGGATTAATACTATTCAACTAGATGCATAAAATTTACAGTTATAATTTCAATTAATAATTTACTTTAAAACATACTTTATTCACCGTTTTATCAGCGAAACTCCTTACATTTAAAATTTTCAAATGGTAACGTAAAAGTGGATATCTTATTGCATTTCATTTGATGGATGATGCGTTTCCTGACGATGCCACTAACTAAAAGCTTTTTGAGTTTAAGTTGCAACATAGAAATTGATCCACAGAGACCATTAACTGAATCTATTAATTTTTAAATTACATTTTTTTTACTATGACAGATAAAATTGTTTTCATAAACCGCCATCTGTTGCATAGCTCAACAAATGGCCGTGAAACCTTTTAGTCGTCCAACTGACGCTTTACCTTTTACCATTTTTATTATCCCATTGCTGGATTAAATGTTGTTTGCCACCCTGTCACCATTCCGATTCTCGAACATCGAATATTCATTCTCGTCTCTCATCAGTCCTGCGGTAGCGAGTAAGCATTGCATTGTGGCACAAAGCTTAGGCACGTGCAATCAGCGCGACTGGCGGTGACGCCCGTCGATTCTGCATAATCTAGCCACGATGTCAGGCTTCGTCTATCAGTCAGTGCTTTAGGACACTATGCTATGTGTCAACCGAAGCGAGCCAATACAGGTGCATTATTAAATTAAATTGTCCTGTTTTCTTTTGTTAACAGACTTATCTACGAGGCTCTGGCGATGCTATTAAATAACTACTCCATCCAAACTCGGTGCGTGCAAGATCGAAATTGAGTTCGTCTTAACTTTGAATTTCAAAACTCGATTCTGATGATAGGATTCATAAGCAATTAAATATAAGTGGGTACAAATTATAGTGCCTTCAGAAGTCCCTCAAGGCATTTTTATGTTTGCATATGAATAGGCGTAGGTTAAGCGGTTTGGGTATTTTCAGAAACCAGGTTTTTTTTATTCAGATTTTTACCATTGAAATCCTTTTTTTTGTTGAAATATTATTGAATTATACATAATTATTATAATTTTATTGGATTTACGGGTATTTATCGCGTAATAAATTACCTCTATTTTATCCCAACGACTGGATTGCATGCTTTATGCAAATCTGGCATGCCCCATTACATGCCCGTAGGCTGATCACGTATCTCGCGACAGGTTTGCAACAAGCGATCGTTGCTGTCAATTTTGTATTAGAGAACTGCATGGAATTGACATTTTACAGCGATGATCGCTCGATTTATGCTTGTTGCAAGATACGTAATCACCCTGCGGATCTGCACCAAATCTAGGTCGCGGGAATACCTACAGCGAATTATTAATTGAAAATAACGATTATTCTCATTGTAAACCGACATCTATTACAAAGCTAAAAACATGGTCGTGAAAACCTTTCAGGGGTCCCGAGACTGACCAGAATCGGGTGGTCCGAGAAAAAAGCCCCTTGGAATATTTTAGAGGTATTAGAATAATGCTGCTCTGATTTGAATAAGTTATCTCTAAATAGGAAAATATGTTAAATTGTCGGCCGAGGTCAAGGAAAAAGAATGGTTTGCCTTGAGACTGAAATTGCTTTAGATATTAACTTATTTACATTATCGACGGACTTTAAGGTTTTTAACCGTTTTATGTTTAGAAAATGTGGCTATGTTCTATAATAGATCTTGATGCACTTACTAGGCGGTCATTTTACACTTTACTCTTGCCGAATCGCGGTCTCCACTCAACAACTACATCGGTTTCTTCTAGTCAACCGTTGGAAGAAAAAGAAAATCCAGTGCTGCACGAAAACTTTGAGATCGGTTCCACCAATCTATACTAATACTAGCCGCACCCCGCAGTTTCACCCGAGTAGTTCCCGTTCCCGTGGGAATTTCGAAAAATCCCTTCTTGGTACACCTCTAGGATACTCAAGGTATGTGTGCCAAATTTCAAGTCTCTAGGTCCAGTGGTTTAGAGTGTGCGTTGTCTGTCAGTCACTCAGTCAGTAACGGAAGAGTTTTATATATAGAGGTATTTATTGATTATAAAGAGGTAAAGTTTGTGAGTTTGTGAGGTATACATATACATACATATATTAACACTTGCAGGGATATATATATTAGAAATCAGTTTATTTGTAAAAAAGAATACAAACCTCTTCCCAGTACATTTTAGACCACCTCATTTAAGACCCCGCAATAGATTAGATATACCCTTCTCAAAACTTCAATTATTCCACTCCGGCCCTCAAGCCATGTCAGTAAAAATATATAATAAAATACCCCAAAATATAAAAAATGAAAACAACATAAATACATTCAAATCACTCTTAAAAAAGTTTTTAATACAACATAGTTTTTATTCTCTGCAAGAGTTCTTACAGTTTTAGGCAATACTAGTATTTAAATTTATATTTATATTCTAAGGATTTCTAATGATCTCACTATTTTTTAGGTTAAGAAAATGTTCGTATGATAGATAGTTCTGTTATTTTATTTAGTGTTTGTGTTTTGTTTCACATAGTAAGATTTTTAATAATATGTAGGTAGGTACTACCTATGTAAGTTGAACTAGATTCACCAAAATATAGTATTAAGTGCTTGGTACTTACTATACCAATTTTGCTGTGCCCTAACAGGGCGCATGTTTGATACTCCTATATTATTTTAAGACCTTGTAACTCAACATGCTTGCAATAAATGAATATGACTATGACTATGACTAGGTTGTTGGGGGTAATCTCTGGGTCTACTGAACCGATTATCAAATCTAAAATCAAAAGCTAAAAACATGGTCGTGAAAACCTTTCAGGGGTCCCGAGACTGACCAGAATCTGGTGGTCCGAGAAAAAAGCCCCTTGGAATATTTTAGAGGTATTAGAATAATGCTGCTCTGATTTGAATACTTTATCTCTAAATAGGAAAATATGTTAAATTGTCGGCCGAGGTCAAGGAAAAAGAATGGTTTGCCTTGAGACTGAAATTGCTTTAGATATTAACTTATTTACATTATCGACGGACTTTAAGGTTTTTAACCGTTTTATGTTTAGAAAATGTGGCTATGTTCTATAATAGATCTTGATGCACTTACTAGGCGGTCATTTTACACTTTACACTTGCCGAATCGCGGTCTCCACTCAACAACTACATCGGTTTCTTCTAGTCAACCGTTGGAAGAAAAAGAAAATCCAGTGCTGCACGAAAACTTTGAGATCGGTTCCACCAATCTATACTAATACTAGCCGCACCCCGCAGTTTCACCCGAGTAGTTCCCGTTCCCGTGGGAATTTCGAAAAATCCCTTCTTGGTACACCTCTAGGATACTCAAGGTATATGTATGTATGTGTGCCAAATTTCAAGTCTCTAGGTCCAGTGGTTTAGGGTGTGCGTTGTCTGTCAGTCACTCAGTCAGTAACGGAAGAGTTTTATATATAGAGGTATTTATTGATTATAAAGAGGTAAAGTTTGTGAGTTTGTGAGGTTGTTGGGGGTAATCTCTGGGTCTACTGAACCGATTATCAAAATTATCTTACCAATAGAAAACCACAGTATTTGTAAGACGTGTCATAGGCTATAAATTACCGCCCAACGATGTGGGCACCGCCTCAGCTAGTTATAAATATTCTAGTGGAGGTTACCAGATCTGCACTGACCTCTTATACCTATCATGGTGTATTTTGCATTTTTCCACGTGATACTACCCCGCAGGTTGATTACGTATCTCGCAACAGGTTTGCAGCAGGCGTAAATTGCGATCATCGCTGTAAAACGTCAGTTCCTGTCCTCTTAACTAAATTGACCGTTGATAGCGAAGATTGCAGGATTAACGCCCGCAGGCTGTTACTTATCTTGCGACAGTTTTAAAAGAGGCGTAAATCTCGCGATCATCCGTTCGTCAGTTCCTTGTTGTTATCAATACTAAATTAACTCTTGACAGCGATAATCGCGAAATTGACGCCTGTTACAAACCTGTAGCGAGATACGTAATCAACCCGCCGATCCTAGCCAACCCAACTCCTTAAAGTACCTAGGAAGCACTGCTTCCGGCAGTTAATCCCTTAGCAGGCTCTTACTGCATCCACGGGCATGAGAGGAGGGGTAACATTTTACTTGACCTGGGTCTTTTCAAGTCAAGAGTGAAAAGGTGTCTTCTAGACCTTTGTGATCCATCACTGGCCACGTCGTCGCTTACCATCAGGTGAAATTAAGTCAAACAAAATCTGCAGTAAAAAAAAATATGCAGAAGTTGTAGACAGGCTCTCAGATCGGATCCACGATCACGACCAATTCGAAAACAGCTGACGATGATGATGATTTAAACCCAAAACTCCATTACATTTTCAAACCAAAAGTTTGTCAGTTCTATAAGTACTTAACTACGGTAATTATTCGACAGATGTTTTTGCGATAACTTTCGGCGGGCAAACTTAAACCTGTCGAAAACAGCCTTTACACATAAAGTAAGGGCTCTTTTACACGCCATTTTGGAGGCGTATTTGCTAACCTTTTACGAATGACTGGGAGTGTTTGAACTCGCCTGAAGTTAAACCTTGGACCTTCATCATCGTTTCAGCCGTAAAACGTCCACTACACAGGCCTCCCTCATGGATCTCCGTGAGGGGAAGTTGCCATACTCACAACGCTTGGCAGGCGGGTTAGGGAGCGCAATACGGGATGTTGATACACAGAAAGACGCTGCTGCCCATCTTCCGGAGGAATCCCTTAGCAGGCCTTCTCAGTTCGGTGATTTCAGTTGGAGCCGTACAAAAATATAGAGAAGACAAGCGTGCAAACCACGCGGACTTTTGGTCTGTTGCGAATGTTGCGGCCCTTCCATATAAAAAATTTTGAGTTGTTTCGTATTCATACTATGACGTCTTATCCCATTTTTTTTGTTTGATGGGTACCTATGTATATGCGTATTTGTATAATTAAATAAATAACTTCAGACGTAGGATATCCACTGCTGGACTTAGGCCTCACCAATGGATCTCCATGAGGGGGTTTGAACTTTCTTTGAAAACTATAAAGGTTAAAGCCAGCTTTTGCGTGGCCCAACACGCATCTGGCCTAATTTATTATTTAAATAATATATAGATACCCCAACTCAAGCTAGCAAAACTTTATAAGAAAATGCATACGCGTAAACTTTTGCCTGGAAACATCAGCTCTAAGGCTCCTGGTTATGGTTATAAGTGTTGTGTAGGTACTTGCTCGATAAGTAGTCAAAGTACGGAGGAGTAATTTGAATACTTTAACAAAGTAGGCAAACATTAAATAACTCATAAGGTAGACAAAATTTAAATAAACACTCGCAATAACACACTCAACTTTTATCCTCTTACTAAAATTATTACGAGTTTTCCATGAAACTTTCTCAAACTTCCGATACGTCGAGAAATTTCATAATTCTCGGGTATGGAAGCCTAAAAAATATTACAGAAGGGAAACTTTTTCAACAAACCTTAGGGGGGTTTCCACACTTAGCATCAGCCGTAACCGCATAATCAAATTCTATCGTCTTATTTTATATTTGTTACTCAACCCCTACAGCGTTTCTGAGTAGCCCTGACTAACTAATGTTAGATATATAGAATAACGAAGTTTCTTGAATTTCACCAAATACCTCAGCATGTTGACGACTTCCGTGGCGCAGGTGGTTTTTATAGGGTTCCTAACCTCAAGAGGTAAAACTGGAGCCTATAAAGGATCACTTCTTTGCCTGTCTGTCGGTCTGTCCGACAAGACCCTTTTTCTCCAAATCGGCTGAGGGTATGAACATGAAATGTATACCAATCAATAAAGTCTGTGGGCAAATGATGACATTCAAAAATTTAGGTATTTAAGGTTCTTAAGGCAGCAGTGTACAATTTTGGTATGAAAATGGCAAAAATGCAAAACTCAAATTCCAGAAGTCACGATACTGAAATTTGAAGTGACATAAGTAAAGATATTTTTTTTTAATCTCATTATGCCGTATTGAAGTTAAAATTCAAAAAGGCCCGTATAAATATTCGTTTAGTAATTATTTACAGATTTGAGGTAATTAAGATCATGTACCTATATAATTATAAAATAATGTTTCGCCTCATTTTAATAATGTTTATAACTGTAAGCGACATCTAGCGTAAATTCAGTACGAAGTAGTTGAAAAGTTATTATTATCGGAGCGGAGCATTAGAATCGCAGGTGGATTTTGCTCCGATACTAAGCCCAAAAACGCCGGCATCCCACAAGGCGCTGTTTTGCCCCCTACCTTGTTCATTTTGTATATCAATGACATTATACAGCAAAGTTTCATACATTGTGTAAGCCATAAGTTAAGTTTTGCACCTTTTTGTAACTTAGTATTCACTATTCTTGTTATTCACTGTCATTAATAGTAACTTTTACAATATTTTAACCACAGTTCCGTGCATTAAAAATTTATATTTTTAAAGGAAACAATTCAATTGTACTAATGTACGAAAATCAAACTTTGTAAACATGTATTGACAGTAAAGTGACTTGTCTTCTGACTGACTGGTCTTGACGTTGACATTTCGTTTCAAAGCATTTCATGATATTTGTCAGTGTGGCACAATTAAAATAATTTATGAGAAATGTTACGAATCGGATACGTTAAGACTAGTGCTGCCATCTGTCTCGGGAGGGACGGTCTGACGAATGTCGGTCGGCCCGACCAAGCGGGGAGGTAGTTGAACAAGAGTATAAAATAAGAAATAAAGATTGTACAGCTCTCTTTTCCTTGTCGTCCGCTGATGAATAAACTATTATCGTTGCTGCTTCTTGTCTTTCACTTCAACAAATCAGAAGTGTTCGTCGAGTCCACGCTGCGTGCTCTATCCTGAACCATGAGCCAACGTCGAAGGCTTCCTGTTATAAGCAATGACGAGGAACCGGATCCGCAAGAAACGCCACCACCACCATCGCCACGTGAGCCACCTTCCAAGAAGAAAAAAAAATCCACCTCGTCCAACCAACAACGATCGGCTAGAAAATATGATGGAGCAGTTCATGAGCAATCAAGCAGCCAGGTGATTTGGATCAACGCAACGGTACAACCGGAGAGAACAATAACCTCATCGACGCCTCAACAGAAAATACAAGGTACACAAAAAAAAAAAATTCTGTGAAAATGTAGCAGGCGATTGATTAAAAACAATAGCACATTCCAGTTCATAAATTTTGCTATCTACCCTCAATAATTTTCAATTCCAAGCATGTTATCATTAGGTACGATTAGATCCAACACATCCAATCGATATAAACCCAAATAAGAATATCCATTACCTGACATTTTATGTAAAACTTGAAAACGTGCTGAAATTTGATGGTGACATTAATGCTACTTCTATTTTTACATGGTTACACCGTCTGGAGTCCTTGGCGAAAATCTACGGCTGGGATTAATGAACACTGGTCTACCACATGACAGCCTGCCGAGGATTAGCAACAAAGCTTTACTACTTCGTCACCATGAACATGCAACAGGAAGAAAAGGTACTTAACTTCTACTTAAAAAAAAAAAAATTTGCTAAGGGTCATCATCATCATCATCATCATTTCAGCTGTAGGACGTCCACTGCTGGACAAAGGCCTCCCTCATTGATCTCCAAGTACTGCGGTTGGAAGCCGTCTGCATCCACCGCCGACCAGCAGTTCTCACCAAGTCGTCTGCCCATCTTGTAGGTGGACGTCCTACGCTGCGCTTGCCGATCCGTGGCCTCCATTCGAGAAGGCTAAGGTAAGGCGATTCTTGCTAAGGGTAAATCTTGTAAACTTTCTGATGACTTAATAGGAGATGTAATTATTTTTAAATTAAGTAACCCTTTATTGAACGTAGGAGCTCGTGGTATTGGTACGCGTTCTTTACTTAGTTAATTAATAATGCTTCATTACATACGTCATCTCATCCCAAAGAAGCTAACGTTACTAAAGAGAAAAATATCAGGCAAACTAAATATTTTAATGTGGTCGTTGGGGTCATATTGTGGCAGTCTGTAGAGATTCTATTCGATGTGGCTCATATGAAAAGCAGGGCATAAAACTGAGAATTGTAGGCTTAAAATGTGTTCTCATTACAACAAACTACGTCACATGCGTAAAGAGCATAAAGTTTCCTAGAATAATTTTGTTTTGTTACGAGTATTCAAAATGATGAGATAGAAGTGGGTAGTCAGAAAAAAATTAACATAAACACGGGAATTTATCGTGTTCAACAAGCATTGGTACGGGGGAAGCTTAGCTTAGCTTGCTATAGCTTGAAAAACTAAATCGACAACTACTAACGTAAACTAGGAAGAATCTTACCGATAATCAACACTTAATATTTTATTGTTCTATAATGTAGGTACCTACAGTGGTGTTGGCAATGGTGATAGGTAGCATTACAGACCATGTAGGGCACAACAATAACTATAGAAGAGAGGAATAATTCCCGGCATGTCGTCTTCTTTTGCCGAGATCCCTTTTATAGTGCCGCCGTAGCGCTTGGTCGATGACGCGTTTAGTCGATTCTCTGTTTTAAAAGCCGTCTAGGCAGCTACGTAGCCATATTTACACGTTAAGTACAGTCAGACGGGAAGACGTCATTGTTAATGTTCATACTAGATAATAAGGTTATAATATCCCACTAATATTATAAAGCCGAAAGTTTATTTGGATGGAGCTTTGTTACCTCTTCACGCAAAAACTAGGCTACGGATTGAGCTGAAAAATTATTATTTTTTTGCACACGTATTTATGTTAACCAGGATTAACACACAGGCTACATTTTTATTCGGGTACAACACATGCGAAGCGGTGGGCAGAAGCTAGTATACTGTAAAGCAAGCAACAATTGCCATGCAGATGGTACAGGCGACATACACAACGTAGCTCGAGCTAATTTATTTATTTCACGTCGACAACTGAAGTAGCATCAAGTTGTGTGATCATTCAGAAAGTAAGGCCAGATTAACCTCTAAATAACTTAGCTTTTTCAACAGAGCGACTTCGCACTCCATGTCGGTTCAAAAAACAAAAAAATTACATTGCGTAAGTATGACAGCACGTGGAGTACAACTCCTATCTCTGGGCAGGCGTCAAACAATACCAGCTCCTTCCACTTAAGGGGATATAATGCAGGGCAACCCGTATTGTTGACGATTCCAAGCACCCAGATAATCTGGAACCTTCAAAGAGACATAAGTTCTCTGTGTCTCTGTGTGTGCGGTGTTGTCTGTATAATGGGGAATGTTCTGAAAAACTTTCCAGCTATTTAGCTCTCTCTCAGCTAACTTGCATTACCTCACCACTGGATAGCTGCTTCTCCGAAACCACTAATTTCTTGCGCTCTTTCTTATTACCACAGACGATCAAACTACTGTGAACGCTGAAACGAACTCCCTGCATCTACATCCACATCTGCGGTATTCTCTCGGAGCAACGACATGGGGTCCCGTAAAAGGCGGGTATTCTCGTTCTTATAAAGCCGGTAGCGCATCCATGGGCGACGGAGATCACCTCCCATAAGGTGTCCGTTCATTCATGCTTACAACAAACAAGCATTGGTACGGGGGTACCAGAAAAGGGCGCGAAGGCCTCAAAAGGTCACCAAAGGTCAAACATTACATTTTTGAGTTTTTGGACGTTTTCGACCATATGAAGACTTTTATTTTTTTGGTGACCTTTTGAGGTTACTATAACTCCGGTCTCTGTGACCCTATGGTCACCAAAATCAATCAGTCCCCTTCTCTTAATAAGTCGGTGCTAGCAAAAAAAGGTTTCATACAAATCGGTCAATGCGTTCGGTTGTAATCATCAAATACACAGACAAACAGACAGGCGGACGGATAGACAGACAGACAGCGCTATGCATATTAGGGGGCATATAAGTTTTAAGTATAATGTTGAGCCGATCCTGTGTTGCATGGGCTTTAATATAATTTAGGATATAAGTTTAGGACAAGTATTTTTTCCTTTCCTTGTGCTTACGTTACTTTTATAATTATGTTACCTTTAACTTTCCTAAAAAACTTTAATATTAGTTTTATATATAATTGAAGATAAGATAAGACATACCTAATTTCTCATGATCTGTCGACACTCGCCAAATGTTCTAACTGAAAAACAGCGTTATTTCTTATTTAGATTATCATTATGCTGAGGTATGACTTTTTGGTCAGCAAACTTGCCTTTTTTATGTACCTATGTTGTCGATTAATAAATGTTTTTTTCTTTCTTTCTTTCTTCATGCTGCCTTTGACTGGTTTCATAGCACCGTTTTGCGCTATCTCACAAAAATCTTCGGAGATACGCTTCTATTTAATGGTTTACTTTACTTGAAGTGGATTGCATAAATACTCCCTGCCTGTCAGCAGAAATACGGAACACACCGTATTTCTGTCTCAACTACAACAAAGTCCCATTGAAATTCGTAAACTTTGTTGTTTTCAGGGAGTTTTCAATACATTTTCTTTGGATGGACAAAATGTAAAGGGAACACGGCACTCAATTACCGACCCAAAAGTAATCCTTTATATTATGGCATGATCAAGCTCGAAGACGAAAAATGAGCCTTATGTTAACCCTTAACCAGGCTATGGACTGAGCGTCTCCCACATCGATTTTAAGATGTTTTTATCAGGTTATGGCAAAGTATCTACCACAATCTGTCAAAAATGACCAAATAAAAATATTCCCCAGGGCCACAAAAAATAAATTGTCACTGTCATTGTCAAATGTCACTTTTACGGCCATTCTTTCAATGGTCGTCTGTGTAACGGTTGTTTTTGTGAAAAGTGCGGCGTATTTGATTGTTTATGGGGAACCGGAGGAAGGTAAGTCGTACGATTTTTTTATATGTTGTAGAATTAGAGTTTTTCTAGTGATATGTGCATAAATTATAAGTAAATACACTAAAAAATTCATGATATACCAAAATAAAACATGTGGGAAACCATATTACCTTAGCCTGTGAAACTTGGAATTATTGTGGGATTTATATGTACATAGCCCGGTGAATTGAAATCCGTATTTTATACTAGCTTTTTGCTGCGGATTTTCTTTTTTGGTTTGCTTACGGTCATTTTCTATTAAAAGTTATGAAGTTATTACTTACGTTTTGCTCTATGGAAAATTAAATAAAAATTGTGGGTAGACTTTTGTCGTCATTGAATTCTTAGTCAGTATAATATTTACCTACTTTAGTGTTTTTTTTGTTATACAGGTATTACAACAACATCAGATCGAAAATGTGCTCAGTGAGATGTTTTCGTGAGGACGAAGATATGGATATTTTATGGATCATTCAGATTATGTCCCAAAACAGGAAAACAGGACAAGCGGTCAAAATATGAATGCGAAATTTGTAAGGTAACATTGTGTATCACTCCGTGCATGAAATTGTACCACCAAGTCAGAATCTAGATTTCTAGAAGATGAATAAAAAGTTTTTTTATAACTGAAATTAAAAATAAGTGCCTACATTGTATGTTTCATTCGTAGATTACCTATAGTTTTCATTAAAAAGATCTAAACTAAAATGCTTACAAACTTACAAACATTATATGTAGATATAAAAGTCAGTCGTCTGGACAGGCAATGGGATTATGCTTTCCCACATGTTTTTTTTAGGTTTTCAGCTAATTTTCTAAATATAATTGATGAAATCTCAAACTAAACGTTATTACTCATAGAAATCTATTAAAAAATCACTATTACTATAGGATTTGTCCGAGGCCTGGTAAAGGGTTAAAGGCAAACTGGGAACTTTAAGAAGATATTTTTTAAAAAGAGTAACTTTCTTTTCTACGATTAAATGACGAGACAAGCCGAAAGCCCGCCTGATGTTAAGCGGTAACCTCTACCTATTAAAACTGCAAAACCACAGTCATCACGTTCAATAAGCACATCTCCAACACTGCACTGCATTGTTCCTGTCACCCTGAGACGTAAATTCGTAAGGTCTCATGTGCCCGCAATTTCACTGGCTACCTTACCCTTCAAACCGGAACACAGCAATGCAGTCAATACTGCTTGGCGACAGAAATAGGTATGGTGGTAGTAGTTGATGGCTACATTACAATGTTTGACAAAAAATACATCATCCGCCATATGGTGTTGGCAGCCATTTTGAAAGTATTTCATATATTACTTGTCACCATAACTTGAGGCGTATCAAAAGTTTTAGCATAATCGGATGCCTGCAAGTGTGTCTAATTTACCTTACAAGCTTTAACCCGAATATACAAACACTGCAAGTTAGATACAAGCTCGTAACAAATATTATTTGAAGTATACGTAATAATAAGTCGATAAAAAAAAGCCTGGAATCCCCATTTTATCGGCGCGATCTGTAAGTAACTGATGTTATCGTGGTTTGGATGTCAGGCATTTTGTGGAATTGGGACTTTGTTCGTTGTTTTTGAGTTTCGTATCAGATGTAGCCAGGCCTGGTACCGTGGGATGCCGGCAGTAGAATGTTGCCTCTCTTCTCTCGCCCGTTGATGCAGAAGTAATCTGCTGAGGGATACCTTCCAAAGATGGGCAGCAGCGTCTTTCCGTGTATCAACATCCAGTAGGTTCTGCGCCCGCCAGTCCGCCTGCCAAGCGTGGTGAGTATGGCACCAACCCCTCATGATCTCATTGGAGAATCATGAGGAAGGCATTTGTCCAGCAGTGGACACTGCAAAATGTGTTATTTATTCCTGCCACATAGAAATGCCAGTTTAAAAAGAAAAAAAAACACATAACATCAGCACATAACTTCATTCGGTCGCTTCAGAAAACATTTTTTTCCTAAGGTAGAATTCCACCAGTTTTTATAGCAATATAAACAAAAATTGTTAGAATGGTCGATTTTGTTATCCCTGTTGAAAAAGTTACAACATTTTGTTCTGATAAAGTTTTATCTGGAAACGGGATCGAAGTCCGGTGAATCCGACAGAAATGCAATTTCGGTTTATTTATATCTTTTTATCATGGCGATATTTGGTAAAGATACTTTTGACTAATATGAATTTTTTTGCTACGTTTATGTTAGATTTTACTTGGGTGATTGTTTGTACTTACTACTTAGTTTTTGTTTTTATTTTTTTGTTTACCTACATTAATCAGAATTTCAAGTTCTTACAGAGAGAGGGCGCCACCGCGCGTATGACAAGTTCGGCTGTGACATTTTTATATTAAATTAAATGATTTAAGTGCTTTTATTACTTTAAATCGTACAAATAAACAAAGTAACTTTAAACAAGAAGTGAATGAATAATAAATCGTGGACTGAAGTGAATAGAAAGTGACGAAATAAATGGATTGCCGTTATCAATGACGCGCGCCCATTATTGACTTATGAAACAGTTTGAATTGTGATTCCTTTATGAATAACATACAGTGTACAAAAGAAACAAGCTCGCTAGTGATATTTATACAAACAAATAAAGACAAAGAAAGTATAACCTCAAAATAAAGCCAACGAACGACTGCACAGCAGCTACACTCCACACACGAACATGGCTTCATTATGTGCGGGATGCCATGGAGAACTTCCTTACAGACAGTTCTTAACATGCTTACATTGCGGGAATAGTTATGACCTCAGCTGTGCAAATGTATCTTCTACGCATTTCTATGGCACAATGACATCGGAACACAAACAAAAGTGGAAATGCCAAGCCTGCTATTGCAAACAACCAAAGACAGGTAATATAGACAGTCCAGTTCGTCAAAATGAGTATCAAACGAATCAGCTACAATCGTCTCCAAATAATATAACACTAAGAAGAAAAGTTTCACAAAAGGTCAACTCCCCGTCTTCGGACGATCAGAGTCTACTGGGCGACACCATCTACACAGAAACTAAAAGCACAGCAAATCCAACTCTCAGAACGGAAATAACACTAGAAAATATCAACAACCTAATAATAAATAGACTCAAGGAAAATAATACATCAATAATCAATGAATTAAAAGACACAATTAAAACAGAAATAAATAAAGCTATAACAAAATTGAGAAACGATATAACAGAAGAGACAAGTATTCTAAAGAAGGAAAATAATCAAAGAAAGGCAGATATAAAACAAATAAGCGAAAAAATAGAAAAATTATCATCTGAAAATGAGCAATTAAAAAGAGAAATTCAAGATATTAAATCTATGAAACACACTACCTTGAACTGTCCTCTTGAAAATAACTACAAATTCGTTTTGTATGGATTGGAAGAATACTTTGAAGAGCCAGAATATGATTTACATGCCAGAATCATAACTATTTTCCGTGACATCCTTCAAATTGATCTCCGTGGCTACATTGAAGAAACCTTCCGAATTGGTAGGCAAAATAATAACTTTAATAATCGACCGCTAGTAGTGGAACTTATTAGCAAAAGAATGACTAAATATATAATCGAAAATAGCAGTTTTTTTAAGGGAAGTAGATTATCTATCTCAGAATTTTTAGACGAAAGTGCAAGGAAGGAAAGAAGACAAATTGTAGAAGAAATGCTAACTGCTAGAAGAAACGGTCATTATGCCATTATAAAATACAATCACCTGTTTATAAATGGAAAACCGGTCCAACGAAAACGAAGCGACAATCTACAACGCATAACCACAAACAAAGAATTAATCATCAATAAAACTCAGAACCAATGCTCCTTGCAACCACAACAAGCTAAACCTAACTACAATGATAATTCCTTTCGAGACCAGAGAAGCACAATTTAAAATATTGTTTCAGAACCTGCAAAGTATTAATAACAAACAACATTACTAGAAGCATTCGTCGATCAGAACCCTGCTTATCAAGCTTTATGCATTTCCGAAACCTGGTTAAAAGAAGAAAATATGAAATTAATACATCTGAATGGATTCAAAATTGCGACATCATTCTGCAGAAAAACTCGTGGAGGCGGAGGTGTATGTATTTTTGTCCGGGACCATTTAAATAGTGTGGAAAGAAGTGATATAACATTATTTTCTGTAGAATACATATTGGAAATATGTGCAGCGGAACTAACAAACCTAAATATCCTTTTAATTTGTTTGTATTGGAATAAAAGAGACGAAAACGTATTTTACAACCAGTTAACTAAAATCCTAATTTATATAAATAAAAAATACACACATTTCAATATAATACTGGGAGGTGATTTTAACATTAACATTTTACAAAAAAATTCAAGGACAAACAATTTCTTAGATCTTATGTCAGAATATAAACTAACACAACACATTAGAAACCCAACACGCACTACAAACACTACATCAACATGTCTTGACCTGATATTTACGAATTTCTACAATTACAATATTAAAACTACAGTGGAAGAACTAGGATTTTCTGATCATAACGCAGCTGTAGTTCACCTGTGGCTTCCGAAACAGCTAAACGAAAAAATTATTTGGAAAATTGAAAAAAGAACATTTACCCAAACCAATATTGATAGTTTTAAACAGCATCTGACAAAAATCCCCTGGCAACAAATACTTTGCGCATCCAACACCATGGATAAAACTATGAATTATTTAACGACATACTCATAAGCACACTAAACCAGTGCATACCAAAAAAAGTTGTTAAATTAAATACAAGGTTTAAAAAATACTGGTTAACTATAGGCATCAAAAAGTCATGTCGACATAAAAGATTACTAAAAGTATTTACACAAAAATCGAACCACCATGTATTAACCGAACATTATAAAAACTATGAAAAAATGCTAAAAAGAACAATTATTACGGCAAAAAGATTACAATACATTAACAAATTAAAAACATCATCAAATAAAACTAAAACAATGTGGAGTATAATAAATGAACGGACGAATAAAAAAAGTGTCAAAGATAAATGTAATATTATATTGCATTCTAATCAAAATCAAATATGCGATCCTAAACAAGTATCTAACACCTTTAACAACTTCTTTGCATCAATGGGTATGACTAATCAATCTCAGCCAGTAGTCGGACGTCCTGTAATCAACCCAACTCAAAATACAATGTACCCTCAGACCAGCAACTCACGGTGAAGTATATAAAATAATTAAAAACCTTAAAAACAAAAAAAGCTTTGGAATAGATGAACTTCCCCCAATTTTATTTAAAACATGTGCAGATATACTTACATATCCCTTATGTGTACAAATAAACCAATCTTTCACTCTCGGAACTTTTCCTAATTCATTAAAAAAATCCATAGTAAAACCCATCTTTAAAAAAGGTATAAAAACACAACCAGGTAATTATCGCCCGATTGCGCTTCTTCCTACAGCTTCCAAAATTCTAGAAAAAGCTATGTGTAATCGTGTTTATAAGTTTTGCGAAAAATACCAAATATTTGATAATAGTCAAAACGGGTTTAGAAAAAATAGATCGACAACATTAGCAACTTATAATTATATGCAGCAAGTTTACAATACTATTAATAATAAAAAATATGCGATAGGAATATTATTAGATATGAGCAAAGCTTATGAAAAAGTACAATATAAAATACTGCTTAGCAAACTATACGGCATAGGAATTCGCGGAATAGTACATAACTGGTTCTCATCTTATCTTCAAGACAGAGAACAATACGTTGAGGTTGAGCATTACAATTATTCTAAGAGTGAGATAATGAACGTGCGCTCAGACCGAATTACAATAAACGCGTCAATACCGCAAGGAAGTGTTATCGGATGCCTTCTATTTTTGATCTACATAAACGACCTGCCTAAAATCATGAATGAGCCGTGTGTACTGTTCGCCGACGACATATCCCTATTGACATCATGCAACACAAGCATAAATTTGACAGAAAAACTAGATTCTATTCTTTTAAAAACTACGGACTGGATGAACGACCATAATCTCGAAATAAATTTCTTAAAAACTAAAATAATGACATTCTACCCTCACCAAAAATCTCCTCTGCAATTCCATTACACTTTTAATAACAGACCACTAAAAATAGTAAATGAATTCACTTTACTAGGTGTAATCATAGACACTCACTTAAATTGGACACCACACACACAAAAAATTTAATCTAAATTATCAAGCTTGACATACGCACTCCGCGAGATCAAAAAAACAACTGATTTAAAAAGTTCCCTTGCAATTTATTATGCCTACGCTAATAGCCTATCGTATTCCGTTATCTTATGGGGAAACAGCACCCATGCACAGGTGGTCTTTAGACAACAAAAGAAACTGATACGTATACTAGCGAATACAGTGTGTTAGTGTGAACACACTTATCACTTAAACCACGAATGTATAACCCTAAAATGAATTGATATAAGTAATAATTAAAAATAATAGTCAATTAGTTTCGTTACATTTTGATAATTCATTTCTAATCTAAGGAACGTGATTTTTTGGACACCCTAATTACAGTCGTACGTCGCCCGCCCAACCAAAAAGTTCGTTAACAAACAAGTCTTATTTACATACGTAGCCTTTGTGTAGCCGCTAGGATAGTTTCCCGGCTTGGCACACGATGTCCTGGAAACCGCTCTGTGTACATCCTACGTGCCAAGGTCACCCACCAGCTATGGCATAAAGCCGCACCTTTTCAGTCCACTGTTCGCTTGTGTACGATATTGTCACAGCACAGATAAGTTACACAGTTAGTTTACATTTTACCGCGAATCGGCACACATAAGGGTCGCGATGTATCGACCTCACGAGATTGCACGCGACTGGCGAAGTGGCGGCGCGGGCGCTCGCGTGGGTCTGGCCGCGGGACCTTGGCGGGTGTTTTTGTCGGCGCTTCAAAGAAACGGCGAGTTGCCGAAAGGCGGCGGGCGGCTTGTTTGAAAGAAAGAGAAGGCGCATTGCACCTACGCACGTGTTTCGTAGCCTCAGAAATCGTAGTGTGTGTAGGGTGAAACGCATTCATGATCTATGAGGATTTTCTTTGCAAAAATTATGTAAAAATAAATTATTATTTTTTCATCGGTTTTGGACTCTGTTCCTGATACCTAGTCTGTGGTTTCAAGGATAAGACTGTTTACACTAACACCCGGTATAGAACAAACAGATAGTTGCAAACCGTACTTCCAAAAATATAATATACTTACGCTTCCCTGTATATATATTTTGGAAATATGCAAATTTGTTAGAAATAATAAACATTTGTATAAAACTCGTGCGGAAACCTACACAACTTGCTCATTACGTTATAAAAATAAATTAACCTTACCTTCTTCTAACATGAAACTGCATTCATCTAGTCCATATGTTATGTCGATAAGAATATATAATGTAATACCTGACGATTTAAAAAATGAGATTAAAGATCAACTATTCATTAAAAAACTAAAAAAAATCCTCATAAAAAAATGCTACTATACGATTGATGAATTCTTTAGTGATAAATTTTAATAAAATTCTAATTAATATTATAATAATAAGTTTTTTTAATTTGACCTACACCAACCTGACCTTTAGTTATTTAACTTTTAAATGACACAAGTTTAACTCTCACGATTATGAAAACATTTTTATTTTGCTTGCTTTTAAGAATATAATATAACCCTATTATCTAGTATGTACATTAACGATGACGTCTTCCTCTCTTCTATATTTATTGTTGTGCCCAACAGGGTCTATAATGCTACCTAACACCATTGTCAACACCATTTTACCTACATTATAGAACACAATAAAGTATTGAGTATTGAGTATTGTCTATAAATGTTCACTTTTTTTTGTTTGATGTGTATCTGAAATTTATTAGTGGAAATTTAATTGGATTTAGAATTATATGTTAAGTTTTATCTAAAAGTTATATTGTTCTGTTTGTTTTTCCAAATAAAGCAAATAAATAAATTAAAAATAATTATACGTATAACAATACTTATGTTAAACTTTAAAGGGTTTGCTTGGTTTAACAGCAAATCTCAGGATCTGGCTCGAATCGCAAAAATATTTTATTGTTAGACAGCTGACTTTTGGGACAACAATATGATAAATATATAAGTGCCACTTGTCCCATAGGACTAGTGGGACGTAATCGTGTCAGTTGTCCCATGATGGGACAACACAATGGGACTAGTGGGATAGACGGGATTTATCGAGGATATAACTCCACGACAAATAGTATACGAACGGAGCATAAAAACGCATACGAAGTAATCATACATGATTATAGTTTGTGCCCGCCGCTTGCGTTATACCTGGATAAAAAGTGGCCTATGTCATTTATAGTTAATCCTAGTCAACATCTTACGTGTGCAAAATTTCCACAGTCTAGTTTTTGCGTGAAGAGGTAACAAACATCCATACATCTATACAAACTTTCGGCTTTATAATATTAGTGAGATAGTTCCCGTGCAGGGAAAAACCCTGGATAGCCCGAATATGACCTGTTTGGCGTTACGGAAAGGAGGCTTGTGCCCCAAAGTAGCAAGGCAAGATTAAAAAATATATTGAAAATAATGTCAATATTTTATTTTACCAACCGTAAATAACGTTTACATTTTCGGAACTACCTGAAAACCAATGAAAGATGTTTACAACGCAAGTTCTCTTTGATATAACGTTCACCTAATACTAAATCTAACGTTTAGGGACATAAATTAATCAAAGTTCTAAACTGTGACATCGAGGACGTAGGTAACATTTGCAACATATTTCATCTTCATCATCATCATATCAGCTGTAAGAACGTACGGGTCGATGTCATGCCTGTTAGATATTTTTCCCGGATTATGCATCCTCTTACCTTCATCATCTCAGCCTTACGATGTCCACTCCTGAACATGGGCACTTTAACTTTAAGTACTGATCATAAAGGGTTATTTGCCATACTCACCACGCAGACGTATTTGCGAGCGCGGTACACGTTGATACACGTGAAAACGTTGCTGCCCATATACCGGAGATATCCATTGGCCGTTTCTTACTTTATCCACGGGCAAGAGAAGAGAGCAACACTCTACCGCCAGTACTACATAAATGTATCACGATAAATAACAGGAAATAGCAAATCATAATTTTACTTCGATTCGAAAGTTAGGAAACATAATAAAATTAAAAAAAGGAAAGCTCAGAATGCCTTGTCAACTACAGAAATAAATCCGTTAGCTCTAGAATACTAGTTCAATTATTGGTAAGCGCTAGAGTTTCCACGTTCAGTAAAACCCTGTCAAAAATCTTTGCCAAGTTTTCAACCGTTTGATATATTGCACGTTGCTACTAAGGCCAGCCGCGCACTAGCTGCGGCAGCCAGACGAACATATAAATTCTCACTACTCTTACATTCTTAGGTTTAAAAAGTAACTTAACAACTTCATCATCATCATCAACAGCCCGACTTTACCCACTGCCGGTATAGGCCTCTCTTAGTTTGTGCCATATCCGCCACGATCTGGGCCAGTCCAATCCATCGTCTGCTCATGACTTTATCGTCGTCTGGCCATTTTGCCGCCGCACGTTTGACGTTTCTCAATCCCTGCCTTAACGAATAAAGAATTATAAAAGTTGTAAGAACAATGTAGTATATATTGTAGCTTAACTATTGTACATTATTACATAAAAAACCAGTTCAAAAAGTTGTGTGAGTACAAAGGGGCCTGACTCAGCATTATGCTCCCATACATAAGGAATGCTAGGAAGCGCTGGTTTTCAGTCAGACCCTATTTGATATCTATCTCGGTATAAAATAAACATCATGTACCAAAAGAAATAAATAAATACATATAATTATTAGTGCATAATTAAATAAATTAATAAATAGTGCATTGCAAATAATATAAATAAAATAGCTAAAGTAATAGAACATTGAAACAATACAATTTGAATTATTTTTAATACAAATTGAAACAATACGTGGAGGTACGAGTATCAATGGCAATCGGGATAAGAGGAGAGACGACATCCTACTTCCAGCTCCCCACGGCAACTCACTCCTTGGACAAACAAGTGTTAATTCGAATATGTATTGCTCACGATTACCAGACATTACGACATACTAACTTTAGTAGGTCGCGTAACTTAAAATGGAAAGCTCAAGTGTTAAACATCGTAAATTACAGATCAAAGCTGTCTCTTGAAATGAAACGGTGTCTCGTTTGAATCAAGGTGCATCCCCCACCCTCAGCTAGAGCGACGTTTTTTTAATAAATCCTGAATCGTAGAATATTTTACTTTCAAATTTAGCTGAGCAGTTTGAATCACAAGTACCAGAGCTTCGCTCCCGAGGATTCAAAGTGAAAGGCAACAGTTTTCGAGTTTTACCTCTGTGTTCAATTTGAATTTTTATATGTACTTGCACCCTAGTTTATAAAGGGCGTAACTTATTTTTTTCAGATTTGAATAACATTATGTTGCCGGAATTAGGAGAAAATAGATGCATTCGAGATGTTGTGCTAGAAAAGAATGCTGCGGATTCATTGGACTGCTAAGAAGACCAACTATGGAAATAATCGTATGGAAATAATCGTATGGAAATAATCGTTCGATGTTGTCGATTCGTTTGGTGGAATCGAAATATGTACATTGTCTACCATTATGAAAACAGATCACGTGACATATCTTAGGCTTATGTCAAGCCCATACATTTTTGGACTTTTCAACTATCGCTTTCGCTAATCGATTGTTACATTGTCTAGGTCCTCTGTACTGTAACAACTGGCCGTCAAAAATCGACTAACCATCTGTTTCCGGAGAATAATCGTTTACTTTGGATACTCGTACATAGCCCGACGGCAGCCAGACAACCTGGAAAAACTGTTTTTTTGGAAAAAGTAGACGGAAGAAAAAGAAAGCCGTGAAGTGCCGGTAGTAGAATGTTACCCATCCTCTTATACCTGTGGATGCAGAAAGAGCCTGCTAAGGGATACCTCCGGAAGATGGGCAGCAGCGTCTTTACGTGTATCAACACCCGTACTGCGCTTTCCAACCCGCCTGCTAAGCGTGAGTATAAAAACTACCCCATATGAAGATCCATGAGGAATGTATTTAGTAGTGGACGTTTTACGGTTGAAATGATGAGAGGGAAGATGGCCACGCGGGCGTTAACCCAGCCGCTGTTCTGACCAAGTCAAGATTCGCCGGTATTTCTGTCATTGCCGCCGTGAGACAGACCGAAGACAGAACAGCGTGGAAGCATCTCATCAGCATCTCCACCTAATCCTTTCATAACGGTAATGACCTTCATCTCAGTCAATAGACTGCTGTCCACGTTTACTGCTGGACATAGGCCTCCCTCGTGGATCTCCAAGATCAAAAAATGCCATACTCGCCACACTTGCCTAGTGGGTTGGCGAGCGCAGTACGGAATGTTTGTCCACGGAAAGACGCTGCTGCCCATCTTCCGTAGTTATCCCTTGGCGGATTCTTACTGCATCCATCGTAAGAGAGGAGAGACAATATGCAACTGCTGGCACCAGACGGCTCGAAATGACCTTCAGTAATGAAGTAGTCTTCAGTAATGAAGAATACGGTGAAGAACGGCGCACCTGTATTAGTTGTTACTCAAATGTGAAAAAAGTGACATACACCCTTTTTTCTATCGGTATTTTGTGCTGATGTTTTATTTAGTTTCGTTCGTTTTAATTTTTTCCCGCCTTATAGAGGTAGAAGTGGCTGGTAATTATTACATCAAGATCGCTTTCCGTTATAATTAACATTTACAGCTTTTATTAATTTTGGAAGGTACACAAACTCGTTAATAATAGGATAACCTATTCTTCACGAGTTTGTGTACCTTCCACTTCTGACCCGGTGAACTTCGTATCGCACCTCGATGGGTTATTTATAAAAATTTATAAATAACCCATCGAGGTGCGATACGAAGTTCACCGGGTCAGCTAGTCAAAGCATAATTTAGACTTCATGGAGGTATTCATCCAGGTATAGTGACCAAATCTAAGCGAACAGGCTAAAATAAAGCATGTCTGAAAGCATGTCTGAGTAAACGCTATTTTTTAAATTTTATTTTTGTTATTAAATTTAATAAACATAGGTGATAATAAAAATTCTTTGTGTTCTAAGTTTGTGAAAAAAATAACACACATCACCGGCTAACATTGTGTTTGGAAGTACACTGATTCCAAATCAGCGTGCTGACTTATTTCGTGTGGAAACAAAACGGCGCGTTCTCATTACGCAACCCGCCCCGGCTTCGCACGGGTGCAATGCTGATACTAAATATACTACATTTTTTTTTTATAACAAAAAAATTTACTTTTACAAAAAAAAATATATACATTTATCAAAGGACCCTGGGGTAGTAGCCCCAGGAGTTGAAGCCGGGGTAAGGAGGTCTAACCTCGAGGCCCCACCCGGAGACCCCCGAAGGGGTCCGGAAGACAAGAATGATATTGAATATACCTACTACAGAATAGACACTTAAACCAACGGACCGCCAAAAACTTAACTTCACCACTGCAACATTCAATTCTTATCACTCGGAGTTAATATGGGGTCAGCTCTTCCAAGACTGCAGAAGGCCGGTGCATATCATTGTAATATACAGACCACCGAAAACAAGTAAACAAGAATTCATTGGAAAAATCCAGCATCTATTGTCTAGAATACCAAGAGGATGTGAAGTGATACTACTGGGAGACATGAATATAGATCTGCTGTGTGAGTCCGGATCTGCACAGTATTATAATAGTATGTGTGAGTTAGGTTTAGAATGTGCAATAAGTGATATAACAAGAGAAGAAGTGGTGACCTGGTGACACGAACCTGCATTGACCATGCTTGGATACGTTTGCAGAGCTCAACTTCAGCATATGTTTTGACCTGTAAACTATCAGATCACTATCTCATAGGAGTGTGTATAAAAAGTAGATTAATAGGTCCCAAAAGTGCTTCTTCAGTCACACAGTGATAGTAAACTAGTCAGTAACGACTTTTTGGCGAGTACGGCAAGAACCCCTGATGATCTTGGAGAGCCGTGAGGGAGGCCTATGTCCAGTAGTGGATGTTGACAGCAATCCTACGGCTGAGATGACACTTCAGCTATTTGTGAAGGTTATTAGGTATACCTTTACAACTACGTCGTACCTTACAGGCATGGATTAAAGTTTAGTGTAGGTGTACGCGTAAGCTCAGACCCTAACAATACCATAACGTCATTATTTCCTTGCCATTAACTTGCTGGAATTACCCCAAACTGTCGCGAAAATTGTTAAAATATCGTCCGTAAAAATAAAATAAAATATTAATTGAATCCCAAAAACAAGCATTACCCAAATGAACAACCCGAAACAAACACCGATACATTACACAAACGACACCTAAGAGCGTTATAATGACAATTATGTAATTTTCTTTCTCAGCCAGTGACGTGATTTCGCATAATAAAGTCGGACGAAATAAATTAATATATAAAATAAATAATGCTGAACATTTCAACATGGACAATGCATCTTCTAGCCCCAAGCTAAGCAGAGCTTGTGTTATGGGTACTAGATGACTGATACACTTAACTACAAAGATATATTTTTTTTATTATACACCTCTATATACATATAAACATCCAGCACATCCTGAGCAAATATCAGCAGATCGTACAAAAATTTGTCCCGAGGCGGTAATCGAACCCGTAACCTCTTGCGTCGCAGGCGGACCTTCGCCCGCTCCGCTACAAAAGTCGGGCGACAGACAAAATAAACGAAGACTTACTAAAAATAAAAAATATTTATTTAACAGCAAAACAATATTACAAACTTTTTTATCTAACATTTTTTTAGAAAGACTTATTATTTTGTGGCTTTCATTATTATTTTTATCAGACCAATTCCTAAACTCCGATCATACCTTCTTCCTAGACATCTCAAGCTTTTGCTTTCAGGTGGTGTATTGGAATATCATATCAACAGCCTACTTATCTATTTATTTATTTATTTACAAAATCCACAGCCCTTAAAGATACGATAATTAGCACAATAATGTCTTACCACACAGCCAATCACGATATAACTTTTAAAACTTTCTACTTGTGAACATTATAATGCAATATTGACGGGATATTGCATATATAGCCAACTAGATTTAGACTATTATAGAACATTTCCTAGACGTAGTTAACGCAAACAAGGGTATTTATCCGACCAATTCTGAAACTCCGGCTATACCTTTTCCCAAGACATCTCAACCTTTTGCTTTCAGATGGCGTGTCGTAATAACATAGTAATGGATGCGTGGAGACCCTGGCGAGCGATTCATCGTCATTCGTCTTCTCTAATCGTCGAGGCCTGCGGTTCTAATATTCACAGCGATATACATGCTGGCAATTTCCATATTTTGTTTATGGGGACATAGCGATTAATTCGGGGCCCCGTTAAAGGTTAAAACAATTTGCTTTTTTGTATGCAAATACTTTTTTTTATTATTTCATCGCAGGATGATTTAAGTAAACAATTTTTTGTTATTTATACGAGTCTTGTTGAAAGTGCTTTTTATAAGGCTCAAACTGCGTTTTGCTTGCCTGCTGCACTGGCCTTTAAAAGAAAGTTGATTGTGATAAGAATGTTCGTTACATAGCTAGAACAAGCCTAGCTTTGGGATACTCTCAGAGGCCAGATATTGATTTTGATGAAAGTTTTTCTCCAGTGTTGAGGCATTCAACTAAGAGATTATTGTTTGCTCTAGCAGTTTAATTAAATCTAGACATAGCCCATCTTGATGTAAAAACCACATTTTTAATGGTATTTTGCATGAAAATGTGTATATGATAATTCCTGTGAGTTCAGAAGTTGTTAATACAAATAACAAGATACTTAAATTTAATAAGAGCTATTTAAAGACTGAACCAGTCATCGAGGGCCTGGTTATAATAGGGTGGATGATTTGTGTCAGTCGGTGCCTTTGCGGCCGTGTTACGATAGATCTTCTTTAGTTGGTTCCTCAATTGTTGAGGATCGTGACCGCGCCTATTACTAATTATACCGCAATAGCATTTTTCACTACTATTTGCCTGTCATTGCCAACCGGAAAGTGATCCGCACGGTTTTCTGGAGCAAAACAGTTTATCGCGCTGGTCATCGGCCTCGTGGTTTCTTTTCATATCTTTCGTGGTGTTAAGAAAACGTTGATACACGCTGTATGAAATAATATTTTTTTGTCTGCAACGGCGGGTGCGTGCACAAGTCAAACACGCGCGATGTCTATAGATACTCGTATGAACGGACCTTTGTGCGCTCCTGCGCCTCAGTCGGCTATTAAGACAAACTGAGCCACGGATTTCACGAATTGACTAAAAAAAGATAAGGGCTGTGTTGGGTAAGCAACTATAATAATTTTCCTTTAGCTGTTCCCTTCATCTCGATTTTTTTTGATATTAAATACATACACACAAGATCATCTAGTCTAGCCCCAAACTAAGGCAGAGCTTGTGTAATGGGTACTAGATGGCTGATAAACTTGATACATTTATGCAACATACAAAAAAACATCCAAAACACCCTGAACAAATATCTCAGATCTCTCGCGTCGCAGGCAGACCTTCGCCCGCTGCGCCACAGAGGTCGTTAAAAATAACGATAACATATCTCAAGTTTTGATCTCAAACTTTAGAAACGGATTTAACTCGATCATCCCTGACACCTTCAAGGAGTTAAAGCTAATTAAGTTCAACTTTTATAATTCAACTTGCGATGGGGAAGTTGGGACTTGAGTGACAGGAAGAAGGGGCGGATCTAAATAAATTCGCGAACAAATTTTGTTGGATTTATTCATCTTCAACAAGGACAGACGACATTTTTGAATTACGATTGGTTTATTATTCTGAGGTTTGAACAGATGATAGTATAGGGTGTCATCCAAATAATGACCCGCCGTTTATTTTTAAATTGATGGGCATGTTTGCTTTGTTTATATTTTGTAATAGTATAGTCAAGTAGGGCCATCATTCGCAGTCAATAACTACCCTCGAGAAAGACTTCAGTTATCCGTGATCATGACGTGTGGAACTGCGCCGAAAACTCAAAAAGAATCAAATCGTGGTAAATATCCCGTAAACACTGCATTATAGTGATCACAACCATGGTAGTTTATAAAGTAATATTCGATGACGCTATTACTAGAGGTTATTGTATATTAATCAACTGCTAATTAGCTCTCGTTAGAACCAACATATTTAGACGAGCTCTGTGGCGCAGCGGGCGAAGGTCCGCCTGGGACGCAAGGGGTTGCGGGTTTGATTCCCGCCTCGGGACAAATGTCTGTACGATCTGCAGATATTTGTTCAGGGTGTTCTGGGTGCTTTTCAATATATAATAAAAATATCTATCTATGTAGTATAATGTATTGAGTATATCAGTCATCTAGTACCCATAACACAAGCTCTGCTTAGCTTGAGGCTAGATGATGCTGCGTGATTTGTCCAGCATTATTTATTATTTATTTATTTATTACTTATCAATATATTGTTAGAACCCGTCGGCGATTAGTTCCTAATTCATAATTTTTCACGTATTAATGTAGGTAAAGTTTGAATCTATGAGTAGGCTGACTTTCAGTTTGAAGGATTTGATTCAGGCAGGAAATAATGTGAACACATGCTTTAACAGTGATGGAAAACCGTTTTCCGTCCCAGACGTATTAATCTGTTTTTTTCTGAATAAGGCTAGGTTATGCTTAGAGGATTGTGTTAGTGTTGGGCATTGTCGTGGGGTGCCGGTAGCAGAATGTTAAATATTGCCCCTCTTTTCTTACCCGTGGAGGCAGTAAGAATCTGCCAAGGTATACCTCCGGAAGATGGGCAGCAGCGTCTTTCCATGTATCAACATATGCATTTCTACATCCCGAATATCAGAAATTATGATCGCTGACGCTAATTAAATCATAATTAGGAATTTGCTAAGCAAACCAAAAAATAGGTTGCACTTCTTAACCCTGTTTAAAAAAGGAGGTGGAGGATCGTTTTCGAGTTATTTATAAAAAAAATTTAAAAAAAAATCCG
The DNA here is from genome assembly GCA_963082625.1 of Pasiphila rectangulata. Classification (NCBI taxonomy): domain Eukaryota; kingdom Metazoa; phylum Arthropoda; class Insecta; order Lepidoptera; family Geometridae; genus Pasiphila; species Pasiphila rectangulata. The sequence continues at coordinate 15,078,410 of OY720242.1, read as the reverse complement.
TTCCCCCCATTATCTACGAAGTTTGCAGAAAAAAACCCCTGAAACTTTTATTGCTAATACATACATACACCTTATGTAAAAATTACATGAAAATTATAGCGAACTTTCTAATTTGCATAGTTTTTTAGACAAGGGGGGTGGAAAGGGGGTCTCAAAAATGTATGTAAAGTTACTAAGTCATGTGGGGTTTCACATGAAAGGTATAATTCATTTGCACATTAGGTAAAAACCATTCTTAATTTTTTATCTTATCTCCGAAGTTTGCGGAGATAAACCTCTAAAACTGTTATTGCTCATAGAAGTGTATGTAAAGATTACAGGAAAATTAATAACGCTACTTCCGAGTTGTCATACTATTTTGTCATATAAATTATAACAAATTCTCTAATTACACGAAGTCTAATTTGCATATTTTTTTTTAAACTACATAAAGTTCCGCTATCAGACAAGAAATGGCGCTGTCAAGGTTCTCCAACAAATATAAGCCGCCTTTATTATAATTTTTTTTTTTTTTTAATTTATTTATTTTAGGTCGCTTTTTAACATCTAAGGTCATTAGCGACCTCATTATACAGTGGAATATAATGGTACAGTAGGCTATAACTTAGATTAGTTTGTAAACATTAATCATTTTCAAAAAGGGTATTATTCGACTACATACATCTAGACTTAAACAATCTTTTAAATTATTAGGTATCTTGCATAAACTTTTTTCATTGTTAAATGCTGAGCATTCAGTTAAAAGATGGTAAACAGTCAAATCCTGTCCACACTTGCATTTGTTTTTATCAGATTTCGTTATTAAATGGATATGTGTCATGTTTGTGTGTCCAATACGTAATCTCGTGATAACTGCCTGATCTCTTCTGCAGGAAAACAACATGGGAGGTTTGTCGAAAATTGAATCTCTAACATTAATTAATTTTGTAGTGTTCTCTGTCTTCCAATAGTGGTCCCAATTAATTTTAATTAAATGTTTTATGTGTTTTTGTAATTCAGTTGTAGTTGATTTAACTATATCGCATATATCATTTTCATTAGTTGCATTTTTAGCCTCGATGTCTGCTTTTTCGTTGCCTACTATTCCTTGATGACTTGGGATCCATATTATTTCAAATTTATAATTATTTTTCAGAAGATTTATCATTTTTTGTTTGATTTCTGTGATAAGTGGACTTATGTTTTTTGCATTTAACAATGCTGTCAGACATGATTTTGAATCTGTATATATTATATATTTTACTGAACTAGATCCATTGTGTATCAATTCCAAGGCATTAAGTATAGCTATTGCTTCACAACTAAAACTGGAAAAGAAGTCCCACAGTCTATATCGATAGCAATTATCACCAGACACTACTGAACATCCCGATCTTCCATTCATGACTGACCCATCTGTGTAGAATTTTATACAATTTGTATATCTGTTATTAATTTCATGAAACAAACATTTATATATGTATTGTGGTGTATCGTCTTTTTGGTTATTAGCTAGTTCAAGGTTAATAGGGAATTCATGGTTTTCCCATGGACCACATGAAAATATTTTTTTTGAATAAATTGGTGGGATTTTAAAGTTCAACTCATTTAAATATTTGGCTGCTCTGATTCGCAAAGGTTGTGATAATTTAGGTTTAAATTCATATTCTGAATCGACAGCTGTAGTTTTAGTATAGTAATTATAAGTAGGATTTTCAGGTTGAGACAATATATTTGTAGTATACCTAATCACAAGTTCCTTTCTTCTAAATTCTAATGGCATTTCTCCAGCTTCGGCTAATATACTTTTGATCGGGCTAGTTTTAAACGCACCAATACTAAGTCTGAGGGCTGTATTTTGGATGCTTTCTAAGGAGTTTGTGGTACGTATTTTTCCAGAATCATAAATAACAGAACCATAATCAATTTTTTGTCTTATTAATGCTTGATAGGCATTAATTAAGCACTCTCTGTCAGATCCCCAAGTTGTTGATGATAACACCTTTATGATGTTTAATCTTTTATAGCATTCTGATTTAAGTTTATTTATATGTATATTCCAAGACATTCTTTTATCAAATATTAATCCTAAAATTTTTAAATTATTTACCTCTTTTATATTGTGTTCATTTATTGTTAATTTTATGTTTCTGGTTTTATTTCTCTTATTAGTTAGTATTATAAATTCAGTTTTAGTTTTAGAAAATTTAAAGCCCGATTTTTTAGACCAATCTTGAAGATTATTCAGAGTGTTTTGAATTAACTTTAACGTAGGCTTCAATGATATACCATTACAAATGATTGTCAGATCATCGGCAAATAGAAACCCTTTTACTGGTTTTTTAATATATGCAAAAACATTATTAATAGCAATTAAAAAGAGGATTACACTAAGGACAGAGCCTTGAGGTAAACCATTTTCTATAGGGACAACGTCAGATAGTGTGTCGTTGATTCTCACTTTTATTGATCGGTCCGATAAGAAGTTTTTGATAAACGCTAGGGTATTTCCTTTTATCTCAATATTCTGTAATAAATTAAGGACTCTGTGTTTCCAGACCATTTCGTAAGCTTTCTCTATATCCAAGCCTACAATCACTGAATAATTATCGTTTGCAAAACTGTCAAGTACTTCACTTTCAATATTTATTAAATGATCTGTTGTAGATCGAAATTGACGAAATCCGTATTGAAAGGGTGAAAAATATTTATTTGATTCTATATACCATCTGATTCTTTTACTAATTATTTTTTCAAGTATTTTACAAAGATTACAAGTTAATGATATGGGCCTATAACTGGTTTGTAGACTTGATATTTTTCCTGGTTTTAATATTGGAATTACTAACGCTTCTCTCCAACTATCTGGAAATACCTGTTTTTGCCATATGTAATTATATAACTCAAGTAAATATTCTAGTCCACTAGTAGGTAAATGTTTTATTATAATGTTAGATATGTTATCTGGGCCAGGGCTAGAATTACCTATTTGGGAGAGAACCAGCAATAGTTCATGCATGTATATTTCTTTGTTGATTGGGTTGGAATTATCAGTTATATTAAAATTGGATTGAGTTTCCTGAAATGTTTTATATTCAATAAAATGGTCATTATAATTGTTCGAGCTAGAATTAGTTGCAAAAGTGTTAGCTAATAGATTTGAAGTTTCAATAGGGTTAGATGTATATGTTCCATCAAGATTTTCGAGTATAATTTTATTGAATCTAATGTTGCGATGATTAAGTTTTTGAATCTTTTTCCATATTTCGCCAATAGGGGTTTTGTTGTTGATAGAAGACACCCATTTTTGCCAGTATGTTTTCCTACTTTCTTTAAGAAGTCTTCTATAGTATGCTCTTTTTTTCTTATATTCAATTTTATATATCGAATTCGGATCATTTCTGGCATACTTTTTAAATAGTTTTAAAGCTTTCTTTGTTTCCCTAATAGCATTTTTACACTCATCATTCCACCACGGTAAATTGTTTTTTCTTAAGGTACCAGATGTTTTAGGTATTGATTTGTTAGCCGCTTCAAGAATTACTCTTGTAAAATTAGTAACAATATCATTGATCGGCTCTTCAGAAAGACAACTTAAACGTGTTAAGCTTGAAATATATTGATTAACCTCTTCCCTAAATACTAACCAATCAGCTTTGTCAAACTTCCATTTTTTTGGTAATTTAATGTTGGTTGGTAGATCATTGGATATTTGGGATGTGATTGTAATTGGAAAATGGTCACTATCATATAAATCCTCTAAAGCATTCCATTCAAAATATGACTTTATTATAAATTATATTGTATGATGGCACGGAAACCTCGGTGCCTGAGTCCGACTCGCTTTCGGCCGGTTTTTTTTCAAAACTCTGTCGCTTATGATTCGAAAAAAAAACGCGTTAGTTCCGCGTCGGAACTCGTATTCAAAAATCACTCGAATTTTTGAAGTACCCGTCTTTCTTATCATAATCGAATGTTGCACATTTTTTAAAAGAAGAACTTAATGAGCCGTTTTCAGTAACATAACAAAAAGAGTTTTCTACTAAACCTAACAGATGGAGCTGGCAAGCGGAGTAAGCAAGTTTGTGATTAATCCTGTCATTGTCAAATTGTGCCTACCAGTAAAAGAAAATTAACGCCATCTATATGGTTCGAGGTAACTATTTTTGAAGTTTTTACTTTTTAATGAAAACGCCTCATTGGTACCATGTGAAAAATGTTTACTCAAAAATCTCAAACCATGAAGGTTCTATGTCAATCCGAAGTACCTATTACAATAAAACGGCAATTTCATATTTTGACGCCTATTATTTTTGTTTTGAAAATGTATTAAAATTATATCATCCAGTTATGAACGAAGGGATCAAGCCGTTGGGTGCCGGTAGTAGAATGTTACCTCTCTTCTCATGTTCGTGGATGCAGTAAGAGTCTGCTAAGGGATACCTCCGGAAGATGGGTAGCAGCGTCTTTCTTTGTATCAACATCCTGTAGTGCGCTCGCCAACCAGCCTGCCAAGCATGGCATTAAATAATTTTCACAGTTATAATATATTTTTAATTTAATTCACGACAAGCTGTAGCAATATAATCAAATAGTCCTCATCAAACGAAACACTCGAATCTCGTGTATATTAAGATTCCTTTGTGTAAAATCCAGAATACATTATTCTAGATTCTATACAATTAGCGTGTGGTACGTAGCTCGTTGCTCGTTTATGCTAAGCCTTTGTAATTAAGTTAGATAGTCTTAAACATTCTTGTACATTCTTGACTTTAGTCGTAAATTCATTGAAAGTTTTACTTGAAAACGATACGTATTTGTTACCGTTGTTACCGTTGTTACTGTTGGCGTAATACCACAGTAATACTGCGTTAAGTCGCGAGGAGAAGTGGTAAGGGAGTTATTTATTTATTTTAAATATCCTTTAACCCTAGAGTACTAATCATCGCCTGTAAGGCCGTCCGCGGTTAGTTTTTTACGATTATTTTTGAATTGGAGCGAACTATTATAGTCGTGCGTTCGCTTCAACTTAGTGTGGCCGGCGACGCAATGGAAATTTTATTTGATAGATGGATCGAGATCTTAACGAGGACCAGAACGCATTTTTTTTTTCAAATGATTGTAGTGAAACGGAAGACAACTTCGAATTCGCTGCCTACGATTCTAAAGACAGTGTGGCAGATCTGATTTTTCTTCTATACCAACTTTAGAGAGCCAAGATAATCCAAGAAACATTGTGATAATATTACCATCATCACAAAGATAATTTATGTCTACTCCATACGTAATACAAAATATTGTTTGGAGCATTAGATCGCCAAACTGTGACCAAAATCAAGCCTGATTTAAATTTAAATGGAAAGATAATTAGAAAAAGACTGTACACCGTCTGTCAGATCAGCTAAATTATAATACATTATGTTTCTTCATACCTACGGAAACCTCGTTGGGCGAGTCCAGCTCGCACTTACCCGGTTATTTTTTTTACAATATACGAGTACACAGACCATAAAGTTAGTAAAATTCTATGTTTATGGTTATTACCGTCAGAACGAGGTTTCATGAGGTTTTATTTTACCGATACAATCAAATGTCAAAGCCAGAAAATACAGGCAGAAATAAATGATGGTATGTCATACCTCATACCTTATCAATAGAGTATGACTGTGAATTGACTTCTGTGCAAGTAACTGTAAATAATAGTAAAATACTTATAATTGGTATATACAGAACAGGGAAAGGAGATTTTAAAATTATGAAAGATACTTTGACTAAATTGTTTGATTATTTGTGTAGCGTTCCGAACTGCAGAGTGATTTTTATTGGGGACTGGAATATCGATTTCTTGGTATCTTCTCCCGCTAAAGACGATTTAAATGATATTATAAAACCTAATGGGTGTAGAAATATAGTCAAATTTGCAACAAGAATAGATTCTGATTTGAACACAAAGTCTTCAATCGATTGTGTAGTGACTAATATTGACAACTGTGACATAAGCGTAGAGCCCTTGGCTCTTGGTATTTCGGATCATGATGCTCAGAGTGTAAATATTATTAATTTTCATAACAATCATAAGCCTAATAGTATTTATATAGAAAGTAGAATCATCAAGTCAGACAAAATAATGGAATTTTGCAATGCCTTATTATCATACGAGTGGGACATAATTTTTGAATCATATAATAAAGATACTTTTGAAATGTTTATAAACAAATTGACATATAACATGAATTTATTTTTCCCAATTAAAATACGAAAGACCAGACCACGGAAATGTCCTTGGACATGTGGTATTGTTATGAAGTCAAATCGTGACATAAATGACTTATTCATTATGAAAAGGCAATATCCCGACATAATTGCTAACAGTGGTTTGCTTGAAGAAAAGATTAAACATCGTAATAATTTAATCAGAGAGAATAAACTTAATTATGTAGAAAATAGGATTAAAAAAGCTCGAAATCAGAAAAAAGAAGTATGGAAAATTATCAAGGAGGACACAAATATGGCATATAAGGAATTAAAATGGGAGTTAATGAACAATGAAACGCATATGAATGTAGAAAGCAAAAGTATACCGGACTACATCAACAATTACTGGATAAAACTAGGGTTAAACTTATCGAGCACCTCTAAACCATTTGTTGTTGAGGCTCTCAGCTACTTACAATCACAGGGACGTAACTATGCATGTTTTGATTTTGGAACTATAACGATAACGCAATTGACTAAACTTACAAAAAATAAGATAGCTAATTCTGACACAAAAGACATATACGATTTGTCAGGTTCCTTTATCAGTCAGACCATGTCTTATCTCGGAGAGCATATCCTCTTCCTCATCAACAATGTTCTTGTGTCTAATGAATATCCTAGTATATTAAAAATTGCAAGACTCACGCCACTTTATAAAGGGAAAGGAGAGGCTACGGATATACAAAACTATAGACCGATCGCTATAGTACCAACTCTATCTAAATTAATAGAAGCAATCATGTCTGAACAGCTAATGAGCTACTTTGTAGCTAACCAAATTATTTCAAAATGTCAACACGCTTATAGAGCAACAAAGTCCACTGTATCAGCTACACTTATGCTCACAGATAAGGTCATACAACATCTTGAAGATAAAAAAAAGGTGGCGGGAATCTTTTTAGATTTATCTAAAGCCTTCGATTCGGTTAATCATGAGCTCTTATTGAAAAAACTTTCTATTTACGGAATATCAGGCCAAAGTTTGAGTCTCATAGAGTCGTTTTTACAGGACAGAAAACAAATAGTTGAAATAAAGGTGGATGGTAGACGACTAAGGTCAGCGTCTCTAGTATCCAACATTGGAGTACCACAAGGCTCCTCATTAGGAAACACCCTTTTTTGTTTTTTATAAACGATTTAGCGCATTTAAAAATAAATGGTGATATTGTACAATATGCAGATGACACCTCGATAATAATATCAGCTGACACTGCGGAAGAATTAAGTGTGAACATTAATCAGGCTATGGATAAATTAAAAATGTGGTTCTTAGAAAATGGCCTTAAACTAAATAGTAATAAAACTCATATAATATTCTTCAATGCTAGCACTCCAAAAACGAATAACGTTCCACTCTTCACACTAACAGATGGTCAGACTATAACAAAATCAAATAAAGTCAAGTTGCTTGGCTTCCACCTTGACCCAGCTTTGACATGGAAGCATCATATTGAGGCAACATGTAAAAAAATGGCAACAGGGATATATGCCCTCAAACAACTAAAGCCTATTTCATCACAAACTAACCTGAAAGACGTGTATTTCGCCTATGTTCACTCGATTCTCTCGTACGGTATAATACTATGGGGAAACTCGACCGACTGCGAAAGAGTGCTGAAAATGCAAAAACGTGCAGTTCGTGTTCTAGTCAATGCAAAATATAGAGATTCATGTAGAAATCACTTTAAAACTCTAAAAATACTAACATCTACTTCAGTGTATATTTTTGAAATCCTTAAATATGTCAGACGGAATATTTCGGACTATCAAAAGAAAGGTAATATCAGTACAATATGTCTGAGAGAAAGAGACAATACACGCTTAGTCAGTATTCCTCATAGATTATCTTTATCAAAAAAGAGACCTCTTATTATTGGCCAAAAACTGTATAATAAACTGCCCAAGAAGATGAGAGAAATTGAAAGTGAAGACTGTTTCCATAGCCATGTGAAGTCACTCCTTTTGGATAAAACGCTATACAGTGTCAAGGAATTTATAGATAATGACTATTCAAACTTAGACAAAGATTTTAATCAAAACTGAAAATGTACCTATTACCGTTATAAATTTAATTGTCAATTTTACTTTTTCCTTTTCGCCTGAATATAACTTTATAATATTTTTTTTTTATGTTTATTTTATACTTTTTATATTTTTTTGACGCCTCTATACAGCGTACCAATAGTTAAAAATTCTCATTTTATTGTAATAACTTATTCTCTGAAACTATTTATAATGAAACTTGTAACTACCAGACGAGGCATAAAATGTAGCACGTGATATAATTTTTATTTATATGATAAATATGTAAGTTATTGTGTTGCTTTTATGTCAATAAATGAAATCTATCTATCTATCTATCTATCAGGTCATACATAGACTATAGGCAAAAGGATGTCTATGGATTGTATCGGCATTTATGGTTGAGAGTATGAAGAACGTGAGAAGTCATTGTATTTTCGGAATAAAATCCGTTTTGTTTTGTAATAATAACATTTTCTAAAGATAAAATAACTGATTCTAGAAAAGTGTCTGAGTAAAGAATAAGTACAGACTACATCGCTGAACTCCTAGTTTACAACAGCTAGTTTTCCTATAATTTCCTCCATGAAATGTCTGAAATTGGTATCGAGGTCTATGTCACGTTTACATTATGTATATCTCACTTGTGTTTTAATGGTTTATATAAGCTGAACGTTTTTTTGTATGGAGGTTTGTTACCTTTTCACGCAAAAACTAGCGTACGTATCGAGCTGTAATTTTGCAAAGATACCTATTACAAAGATACCTACGCGCTATTTACCTTTATTATTGCCTCAGGGCAATAATAAAGGCAAATAGCGCGATAAATACCCGTTTAAATATGTGTTAATAATGTGTCCTGATCGCGAAAGTTTAAAAAAGATACCTATAGATGTTGACTAGGATTAACACATAAGCTACTTTTTACAACGCATGCGAAGCGGCGGGCACAAGCTAGTTATATATATATGTATATATGTATATATCATATATATGTATAAAACTATTGAATTAACCTTGACATTTTTTTCAAGGAAAAAAAATACATAAATCAACGCTGTGATAAGTTGTATATTTTAAATCCGCATGGCCTCATATATTTACCTTGTCGTGTTCATCATTATGGTTTTAGCCGTGGAACCGCTGTCCACATCCACAGCTGGACATAAGCCACCCTTATGGATCTCCAAGATCATGTGAAGGTTGTTGCCATACTCACCACGCTTGGCAGGTGGATTATCAGTAGCGTAGTATGGGATGTTGATACACGGAAAGACGCTGCTCCAATCTCCCAGAGGTAACCCTTTGAAGATTCTTACTACATCCATGGGCCCAGAGACGAGGGGCAACATCATACTGCCAACACCCTACGGCATTAGTCTATCGGAATATCTCTAAGTTTTTTATCATCTCCCTGCCCCAATCTTACATTTATGTCTAAGTTATTTTTTAATGCAATGATTACATTCTCACACTCCAGAAATCCAATTGCCTAACAACAAACACCTTCACTCTTATTTTTCCATAATAAATAACCGAAATGGCGCCTAAAACTTGGTACTTTATAACAGCTGTATTAAAAAACCTAAGCTGTAATTCAATACTGCAAAGTCTAATAGAAACTTCACCGCGGTTGATGACACTTTCACAAAGTAGATTTATTAGCCTCAAACGTTTGTCTAGATTGTAAGCGGGTTCTAATCTCAGCTGGGTGGACTCGGATGAGGGTGGTTTATTTGGAATCTAGCTCTAAACCACATGCTAATCCATGCTGGGACTTCCACACTTGCTGTCAACATTCACTTGTGACTGAGGAGACACATTAACTTGGTCCATAAAATGCAATGAAAATATTTAGTTTTAATTACGCTTATGCTGAGATGCATGAGCACCGCCCTCCCGCCTGCTAATTATGCACATGCAGGAAAAACTAGGTTGATGCAACATGCATACCCAAACCTTTATGACGATACGTGTTTCGCCTCTCCGCGAGGCATCATCAGTTGAGATGCCGAGGTGTTGACTGGTCAAAGTAACGCCTCATTCCATTAATTATTAACTTGGTTATAAACGCAATCCACTTTGTCTTATAGTATCCGTTTTAAGATAAGATGAGATAAGAATTATTTATTTGCATTAACATGCGTAAGCTAGGATCACAAAATAAGTAATTTGTAACAACATGTTTGACCTTCACAGGCGTACATAATTACACAAAACGCCATAAAATTAATAATGGCCATAAGTTGCAAAATATATTTTAAAAAAACTTAGCCACGGAGTTCATAACGATGTCTTTCTTCTCCGCCAGAGCTCTTAGTAGCTAATTTATTTTTGTTCCTTTACGAGTAGGTACTTTGTGTCATTTTGATAAATACACTGGAGGCACGTGTAAAAGCTCCTCAGATTACGTTGTTTGAGAGCAACGTGCTTTGTTTGAGAACAACGCCTTGAATATGTAATTGTTGCTCGCTGAGCAGACGATTGGGTTCTCAATGACTAATAATGTGTGGTCTACGATACTGTGAATCAAAGATGCAGTGAATTATCCAGCTGTGACCAGTTCTTCGTACATAGTATTTGGGTAAGTTTGCAACTTTTGTTAAATAAACTAGACCTGTTTGTATCTAAAAAAAAGCTTATTTTCTTGATCTGGTTTTCTAAAGACAAACCCTATATTTTTTTGTAATCTGTGTATTTTTTAAGACGACCTCTGTGGCGCAGCTTTCGAAGGTCTGCCTGCGACGAAAGAGGCTGCGGGTTCGATTCCCGCCTCGGGACAAATGTCTGTTTGTTCTGCAGATATTGTTCATATGGTTCAGGGTGTTCTAGATATTTTCTAAATATAATAAAAAATATCTATCTATGTAGTATAATGTATTAAGTATTATATCAGTCATCTAGTACCTTAATACACGGGCTCTGCTTAGCTTGTGTCTAGATGATGCTGTGTGAATTGTCCTGTGTTAATTGTTATTAGTTTGTAAGGTTATCGTGTGAAGGTTAATCGTGATATTATTTCATCAAATCAAATAAATAGTTAATTGATACAAGCGTGACCTTACAAAAGTCTATTATAATCCCACTGAGGTATTCATTATTTTCTCACAATTCCGCTAATCTTACTCCCAACGAAAGCGGTTAACAACTTCTTCACAGATGTGTTGCTTCGCCTAAAGACACGCCTGACGAGGAGTCGTATTTTTTAATTACTGTTTTGCGTCTATGTTATTTGTTTTTAACTGACTTATAAAAATGAAGAGGTTCTTAAGTCGTCTCTATTTTTTTTATCGTTGTTATCTCAGAACCCATTTGGAAAATTATTTTTTGGTGAGAATAGTACTTTCATTAGGTCTCATTTTCAAAACTCGATGCTGATAATCGGTTCGATGAGGAATTCAAAATAATTGTATTGATACCATCATATGATCAAACATCATATAATTATGTTCAAGAGTCAAACAATTTTCTACCTGATCATGCTGGATATGCGGGATACGTGTCGAGTCTTAGAGAGCAGAGTGGTTTTATTCCGCTAGGCGGGTGATGAAGGTGTCTAGGGTCTCTATCTTGAGATCACGCTGTATGGTGGCGTTCCGGACGAAGCGAGGCGTGTCTACTATTGCCCGTAGGCACAAGTTCTCCTGCGCTCTTAGCTGCCGTCTTTGGCGTTCGCTGGTGAAGGCGTACCACGCTGGGGCTACGTACGTTAGCCGCGGGCGGCTGTACAAGTGTACATACGTCCGGTACAGGGCAATCCTCATCCGGTAGAGTAAGCTATGGAGCGGTCATGGTCGATCGCAGCGCTATCCTCGCGGCTTTCGCCGATATGCCGATAGAGTTACAGAAGCAAACTTGAACCATGCGGTGCAATGTGGTCGGGTCAAAACATGATTGATTAACTTACCTGTCTTTGTTGCACGTTGTGCTCTGAGAATTCACGACAGTTTCATTTCATTTTTTCCCAGCTTTCCTAGTGTTTTAATTTGTCATCTGTCAAACTTGTTTTGCGAAGGCGCGAAGGCGCTCGTTACAGTCTGGTCCAGTTTTTTAGTCGGAATAGTCTCGTCATGAACGGTGTTGACCGATCCCTTGCTCAAAATAATTTAGGTTAATATATTTTTAATGTATCTTTTGCTAGTATAAGTATTTTATCATTCAGTGTGAGAGTTTTTATTGTTTGTAAATTTATTGTATTCTTTTTATATTATTACTAGAAGTCGCCCGCGGTTTCACCCGCATCTTTGGTTACTGCTCCGCTCCCGTAGGTTGTAGCGTGATGTTATATAGCCTTTAGCCTTCCTCGATAAATAGGCTATCTACTACTGAAATAATTTTTCATATCGGACCAGTAGTTCCTGAGATTAGCGCGTTCAAGCAAACAAACACACAAACTCTTCAGCTTTATATATTAGTATAGATTTGTATAACTTTCTAAATAGTTAGTTATATAAGTTTGGAATATTAAAACGACACGCACCAAACGTCCTGCCAGAATACCAGAGTTGGTCTATTAAAACTACATATATGGATCAACATTACGCTGAGGTAGGACCTTTTGGTCCACAACCCAAACAATACATTATTTTATATTAATTATGTTTTTTCTTTATGTTTGTTTATTTGTGTATGTAGATCATTAAATACATATTTTTTCTTTCTTCTTTCTTATATACAGGCATTTCTAGCTTGTTTAGTCATTGTCAAGCCTTTATCTTTTGTCTTTCCGAGGTACTTGGCCAACTTCGACCACGTGATGGGCCGGTTGAAGAGTGACAGGTGTTCCTGTGTGTCGGTGTGCTTCCGGGTAAAGGCCACCGCTTGTGTCTTACCAACATTCACGGATAGCTTCTAGTTCGAGAGCCACTCAGGGAGGGTGTTGAGTGTACGCTGCATCTTCAACCGTGCGTGTGGGAGATTGTATGACGAAGTTCCTTCGTCAACAAAGCTTTGAGCTGAAAATCAGCGCTGTGGATTTACCGCAGCATTAAGCTGAGCTCGTGGCTTTTCACACAGCACATGGCGGGCACTACACATGCTTTTGTTTTTAGTTTAGGTACTTTACTTTGTGTATGTTTCTTAATTAGTATGTGTTTCGTGTTTTTATTTTTTACCTTTGTTGCAAGTACTTATGTATTTTCTATGTCGCTGTGTGAATAAAAACAATGTCTATGTCTTTGTCCACGTCTAAGTGACATAGGCTGCCTCATCATATAGTCCCAAAAGTAGCCATCTGGGCACGGGATATCGTCTGTGTACCACGAGTAGGAGATAGGCGACAGAGAGTCTTAGAGAGTATTTTTTGTGTTGAGTATATGTGGGAACTAGTAATTTACATGGTTTTTTCACTGCGGGAGGGCGGTGCACACAGTTGCATTAATAAAGATTAAAATTTGCTGTATGGATACAAAACCATTTTTATTAAGGAGGTAAAACAGCTTTTAAAGTTGCCAATGCAAAATTAATTTTCTTTACCATTGGGAAAAACGGTATACCTATCCGTTTCCGACAATGCGTTTTTCAAAGGTCAAAGCAATGGAACGTTTCATAGATAAATTTAGTTGCAATAAACAGATCTATCAGAACTAATAATGGGTAGATCTACCATTCAGAATAAAATACAGTTTAATCAAAGCCTGTCGTTTTATTTGTAGATAATGTTTCGAACAAAATGCCTGAGGGATCAAATGGAACTACATGGGTATAACAAATAAAAAAGAAAAATGTGCAGGTGTTTGCTTATTTTTTTTACACACGACGTTTAAAAATTGCCAATGCAAAATGAAAACGTGTGAATTTGTAAAACACACTGAATGTATGGTGCAAATCAATGTTTTCAACTCTTTCATTACGCTATTTCTTTACATTTTCATTCTAATACACAACAGTTGATTCAAACATTTTATAGACCACGAGCGAGATTGGAAAACTTACGTTACTTATTATGACTAGTTTTACTTAAATATACTTCTCCGTGGCTGCCTCCGTGGCTCGGCTGGTCAATTATCTGATTCATACCGCAGATTACAGAAACTAACTTATACGCAGAAAGTAGGGTTTGATTCGCGCCGCCACGATACAAATGTTTGTAATTGTACTGCAGATACTTATCCTGGGTCTAGGTTACCCTACTTCAAAAAATGAAGGAGGTTCTGAATTTATCTGTTTTTTTTTTAATGTTCAAAATCTCAGAACTCCGTCGTATGTAACCCGAGGTGGAAAATTATTGTTGAGTTCAAATATCACTTTCAGTTAGGTCCCATGTTGTAGAATTTTGTTGTAAAACAAAAAGCTCTTATAGTTTTGCTTTGTCTGTCTGTCTTCCCGTCCGTTCGTCACTGGATTTGCGAAGAGACTATTCATCCTAGAAAGCTGTAATTTTGCAAATTATTTGGGGGTAGATGAACTTTTTTCTTTTATTTTCCCATCGTGTGGGGAATCGTTGAATAGGTATTTTAAAATGATTTAGGGGTGGCAAAGACAGTTTTTCGATTTAGGCTATCGTTTGCAAAATATTAAAGTTTTAAACTTTCTTACGAGCGTCCTCCCCCCTATAAAATCTAAACTGCTAGCATTAAAAATGTGAAAAAATCATAAATTTTACTATAAATTTTCTGGTCAAACTATAACGGTAGAGCTAGCTTTTTTAGTTTCGGAGAAATAGTCGCTCAAATAAGTGATGCGGTTTCCCAAACATACCGGAATACATTAAACCGAAAACTCAATTAATTCCTGTTTATATGTTTTGGTAAATGTAAAAAAACCTAGGTACACCAAGTTCTAACAACAGGTCTACGTTTACCTACGGAACCTTACATAGCGCGTGGCCCGACACAGTCCTGGCCTAATTCATTTAAAACTCTATTACGATAATGGGATCCTTGTATAATTAAATAAAACATTGCGTGTAAGTAATGATGGTATAGGACTTATTCTGCCTACTAACATAGATTAAGGTGACACTAACACTTATGGATCTTGTTGTCTGAAATGAAAACATTTTATTTATTTCATAGGGGTAGTTGCCATACTCACCACGCTTGGCAGGCGGGTTGGTGAGCGCAGTATGGGATGTTGATACACGGATAGACGCTGCTGCCCATCTTTCGGAGGTATCCCTTAGCAGGCTCCTACTGCATCCATGGGCATGAGAGGAGGGGTATCATTCTACTGCCGGCACCCCACGGCGAGACTATTACAATTATTTAAATAAATAAATAATTGTAATAGTCTCGCCTTGGGGTACCAGCAGTCGAATGTTACCCCATCTCTGATGCCGTGTAAGAGCCTGCGAGGGATACATTCCTTGGTCTTTTATATCTCAACACCCTGTACTACGCTTGTAATGTAATATCGATCATAACCATGATACTCATAACATAAGCCCTGCTTACTTAGATAGTGCTGTGTGATGCCCAGCATCATTTATTACCTGTCTGGTAGATTCACAACCACCACCACAAGAACCGCAGGGTTATGTATCTCGCGACAGGTTTGCAACGAGCGATCGCTGCTGTCAAATGTCAATTCCTTGCTGTTCTCTAATACAAAATTGACGTTTGACAGCATGATCGCCAGTCGCGAGATACGTAATCACCCTGGTTGCCGGTCACACTGGTTGGAAGTACGATACATTTTACCTACCATGGAGGTTTTCCTACTTTGCTCTTGCACTATAGCCATTTCACATAGTCTTTTGTCACACAGCGGAACACGTTTCATTTCAAGAGGGTGTAGCGTGAAACGATCGAGGCAGGTTTGCACACAGAATTGAGAATTTCATCTGAAACGTGGAATAAAATGGCCGGTATAAACCAATAAATATTTTAATGTTTGTTTCGAGTACGAATAAATCATTTTATGGAATTTACAATTTTACGTTTTATGTGTTTGTTTTTCACGTGCCATCTTGGCATTATGTGTTGCGTTAAGTCGCGAGGAGTGAAAGGAGGTAAAGATTTTTGCCCAGCTGTGGGATTAGTAATGGTTGTAAATAGTCGAACGAGTGAGCGAAGCGAACGAAGTTTTTAGTGGCAACTAGGCGTTTCGGCTGAATGCTTGTATGTTTGACCGCAATTTTTGTCCGAGGGTAATTCTTGAACGGATGAACTTAAGGAGATTATATTAATACAAATTGATTCGTGGGCGATTTTTTATTTATAGGGTAGTATTTGAGATATGGGGATTTATAAATTGCTGTTTTTTGTCCGAGCTTAATTCTTGAACATACGACGGATTTTCATGAAATATAAACATAGGGAGATTTTACCAACGAACCGTTAGTACCCCATTGAAACGCAAGAGGTTGCAGGTTCTTTTCCTACCACAAATCAAATTAAAATCCAATGCGTCTCATTGAAAGAAGTCGCTCGCTCGTTTTAAGTTCGCGGCGAACAACTTGTATTAATAATAAAATTTGTTTGTAACAAACTAGCCAAAGAAAAGTTTCATTAAATTAGCATTAGCTTTCGTTGTACATAATTAAACATTTACTTTTGAGTATTTCTTTCGATTTATCATTAATTTGACAGTAAGTTGATATATTTTGTGACACAAAATAAACGTTTCTTATTCTTACATCGATGAATTTATTAGCTTTGTTGTTTATGGAAAGAAAAATACGAGAGACAACCATAAAAATTACCTTATATTGAAAAAAGGTAAGGCATTTACTTTTTTTTCATCTATTAAAGATGATTTATACAGTGTCAGCAACTGGTATTGTATGGGACGCTGCAGTACCTGGGACATTGTTAGATGGATTAGGCTTGCCCAGCACCTCTATCATCCCACTAAACCATTCTCTCAGCTTAGTCAACGATTAGTCAGAGGAAAGAACAGATCAATACGTCTGAAGCTAACTAAGCCGCGAATTTCTTCACGATGTTTCCTTCACCGTTAAAGCACGTGTCAAGTGTGCACATATATTTTTCAAGAAAGTAAAATCCATTGGTGCACGGGTAACCCACGAACTTCGAATTGAAAGTTGGGGGTGCAAACCACTCGGCCAGAACGGCTGAAAAAGCTACCATAATCCAGATACACTACAAAGATTGAACACTTACACAATAAGCATTTCTAATAACGAGCTCTGTGGCGCAGTGGACGAAGGTCCGCCTGCGACGCCAGGGGTTGCGGGTTCGATTCCCGCCTCGGGACAAATGTCTGTATGATCTGCAGATATTTGTTCAGGGTGTTCTGGGTGTTTTTCTATATTATAATAAAAATATCTATCTATGTAGTATATTGTAATATATCTTTATAGTATAATGTATTAAGTATATCAGTCATCTAGTACCCATAACACAAGCTCTGCATAGCTTGGGGCTAGATGATGCTGTGTGATTTGTCCAGCATTATTTATTTATTTATTATTATTTAATATTTTGATCTAAAGATATTACGTGTATTGTGACTACACTCTTACCCGGTTAAAATTTTGTCGACACCAAACGCTTTCAAGTTGTTCCATACCGGAAGTAGATGCGGCAACCCTACCGCCTGAGACAGCGACTCGGCCACAGCGTAGAGATAATGGAAAAACCTTCCTGTCTTGGAAGAGGCTCATTTCCAGTAAAATCTTGCGAATAGATAGTAAATAAATAAAGTAGAATGTTCAAAATCTTACGAAGCGCTGTCTACACTAGAACTGGACTGCCACCGTGCCTCAGTTGGTCTAATAGCTGACTGATACGCTTAAGGCAGGAGGTTCGATTCCCGCCACGGGACAATTGTTTATAAATTGTTCTGCAGATATTTGCCCCGGGTATGGGCATTTATTATATGTATAAAAATGTATATGTTTACAAAAAAAATGTATTTAATTTTTTTATTTATCATCTGATTTCCATAGTACAAGCTTTGCTTAGTTTAGGACTAGATGGTGTAGTGTGTAGTGTCTATCATGATTTATTTTAATATATATATATACAAATACTAGCTTCTGCCTGCCGCTTCGCATGCGTTGTACCCGAATAAAAAGTAGCCTATGTGTTAATCCTGGTCAACAGCAATACGTGTGCAAAGTTTCAGCTCAATCCGTACCCTAGTTTTTGCGAGAAGAGGTAACAAACCTCCATCCAAACAAACTTTCGGGTTTATAATATTAGTGGTATATTAAATTGGCCAAGCAGAACTTATTTTATAACGTCCTATGGGTTATTTTTAACACGTTTGTTAAGGATTCACTATATGAAGGCCTGAAGGGTTCCAGTTGTGTAAAAGATAACAAGATATACTGACAAGGCATTGCGGTGTCGGTTCGCGTCCGATCCTACTCAGGTACTCACCGAAGCAGTCATGCCCGGTGAGTACCTGAGTAAGTCGATAGGTGACGTTACCTCCCTCCCTTCCTAGACAGGCTTCGAAGCTAGGCAGAACAACGTCGACGGCGCGTTGGCGCGAGCTCCTCGGCTCCTCGAGCCGCACCCTACAACTACCCTACAGCAACCCTACTACTACCCTACATCCTACAACTAACGATGAAACATGTGTTTGATATTTTTTTCAATACAAACTTTCATTCCCTACTTTAACCCTTTCTGATTTAATTTATGCAACGAAAAGTAGCCTATGTCCGTCTCCATAGTCTAATCTACTCCTATACTAAAATTCATCCAAACTGGTTCAGCGGTTTTGACGTGAAAAGGGAACATACATACATTCTTACTTTCACTTTTATAATATTAAGTAGGAAATAGGATAGGATACGTGTAACATATTGCATTAGTAAGTAATATAATAATAGTAACTAAATTAAAATAAAACAAATATTTGAGATGTACAACAAATGGGATTTGTTGTGGTTTTTTGCTCGCTAAAAATTACGAAATCCAGGTAGACGCTTGAAATATTTACAGAATATTATTTTCAATTTCTCCACCTTAACCGAACGACACTCCTCCTTGCGTCGTATTTCTCAAAGTTGAGGGTCGTGGCCAATGAAGAAGTCATTAATCACATTTTTGTAGACGTTGTAAATGTAAGTAACTCATTAGAGAGTGGCCGGCGATTTAATCTCTCACACTCAAACTCAAAACATACGTTATTTAGTGCGGTCACAATATTGAACGCGGTATTGACGCGTCACACATTACAAAATAAAGTAAGGCCTATACATCTAGGCCTATTGTAGATGATTTAGAATACGTCTAAAATGACAAAGCCGTGAGTTTACTTACGATGTTTTCCTTCACCGTTAAGCACGTGTTAAACATGAACATACATTTTTCAAGAATGAAAAATCCATTTGCGCACGTCCGTTATCGAACCCACTACCTTCGGATTGAAAGTCGGGGATGTACCCCCGACCACTCAGCCAACAGAAAATTAAACATCACAAATTAATAGAATAAAGCACTCGTAGTTGTACTGCCATTGGGGGTTTTTGGGAGCGTGTTAAATGAACGTGACTAAACTGCTCTATAACAGTAGGTATTCCACATAATAAACAAGCATAATTTGAAACAAGACAAACATTATCTAAACGATACAGCAATCTAAACACATCATAAGATAAACTGTTCCCAAATTAGCAGACATCCCGACGCAGAATATGTAACAGCAGGTACACTCAGTGACAAAACCACTGTTTCTCGATCATCATCATCTATTGACTTCACCCACTGCCATTCGCCACGCTCCTGCGCCAATCAATCCAATTCTTCGTTTTTCCTTGACATTATCAATGTCGTCTGCCCGCGATGTATATAAGTATGATCAATATCATACTAATCATAGCTATAAGTATGGTTGTAGTAGGTGCGATACGCAGTTCGCCGGTACATCTAGTATTTTAATAAATGATTCCGGGCGTACTTAGGTGGACAGTGACGTAATGCAGGGTCATGGTAGACGTCATTTGTCACTTTATTATTGGCGACGGCGGCAGATGTACACTATCAGTTTTCTAATTTACATACGTAGGACGTCGATGGACGTTACCACTAACATTTCTATTTACATCCTATATATCTTTTTTCCACCTGCCATCTCACACGCCTCGCCGTGTGTCCCGCCCAGCTGCCTTATGCAATACAATATATAAATTCGAGGAGCAAAGCAATACTCACATTACTCCTAAATACGTTACTAAGAAAACGAGAAGTCTACGAAAGTGCTACGAAAACGCTTCGAAGTGCTACGAGTTCAACAGAAAATTTTGCTACTTTTACCGTAATATTTTTATTACAGCGCTGAATTTGCACACAAATGCTGCTAGGAGAATCTTGAAATACCTTTATTGTTTTTGCCAACGCCTGTACATCCTAACCCCTGTTCGTAA
The DNA here is from genome assembly GCA_963082625.1 of Pasiphila rectangulata. NCBI lineage: Eukaryota > Metazoa > Arthropoda > Insecta > Lepidoptera > Geometridae > Pasiphila > Pasiphila rectangulata. Next base: position 15,057,868 of record OY720242.1, on the reverse strand, counting down.
CTATTCCAATTTAGACAACTTCGAATCCGGCAAAATTAACAGATGGACAAAAACCTGAGCACTTTAAGTAGCAAATGACTGTCTGTTTTGTTTAGGACAGCCGTAGATAAGGCCCCTATGTTTACCTGCTACCGAACCGGCCTAAAGATATAAATTGTGAATTTAAGTAGCGATTATAATGTACGTTGGACGTACAACGTATACTCGTTTAAATTCAAGTACGTTTAGTACGAACTAAACGTACTTAAATTTATGCAATTTTTGATGTAAGTATAGTATTTTATTGTATGGATTGACAAATAAATGTATACATATGTGTATTCTATCAATCAACTGGATTCCATAGTACGATCTTTGCTTAATTTTAGACTGGATGGTTTTTAAAATAATAAAATAATTTTTTTTTAAATACTTACTTATCATATACATAGAAAAGTACCCAGACCCGGTACCAATAACTGCAGAAGAATTACAAACAATTGTCCCTTGGCGGGAATCAAACCTGCTGCCTCTTGCATATCAGTCGGCTTAGACCAACTGAGCCACGGAGGCATTCGTGATAAATCATATCTAATATTTACTCTTTGACGTAGATGACTTTATTTTAAGGTTTTAACAAGCTTTTATGTTTAAAAACGTATAAAATTTATAATTGTGAATAGTGTGACGAGCTCTGTGGTGCAGCGGGCGAAGGTCCGCCTGCGACGCAAGGGGTTGCGGGTTCGATTCCGCCTCGAGACAAATGTCTGTACGATCTGCAGATATTTGTTCAGGGTGTTCTGGGTGTTTTTATATATATAATAAAAATATCTATCAATGTAGTATAATGTATTAAGTATATCAGTCATCTAGTACCCATAACACAAGCTCTGCTTAGCTTGGGGCTAGATGATGCTGTGTGATTTGTCCAGCATTATTTATTTATTAATTATATATTATCCTTATTGTTATATAGAATAAAACTTACACTGGAAATTTACTTCAGAATACTCAATTTCAATAAAAAAACTTTTTAAATTAAAAATCTAACGATACACTAAAATTCATAAAACCGTATAGGCTGCAGAGCGGTAAAAATGATTTTATAACATATACACGAAAAGCCCTCTTTTCAGGCGGCAGCTGGATAAAAAGTAGTTCTTTTTGGCAATTCCATTTTAGGCTTGCGGCTTTTTGACCAATGTACGCTATTCGAGTTTTGTAACGCAGTATGCTGTTCCGCGCGCGGTCTGACAGCTCATGTCTAGAATACTACGCTCCATAGCTCGCTGGCATATCTCGAGAGGCAACTGCAGAGTATGCAGTTTTACTAAGAACTATTCTTTAAAATGTATTTCTTTCGTGTAAGATCTGAACTATGTTGTAATTTTATTATTGCACTTTACTCTTAAAACAAGCTTATAGAAACAGACATACAACAATTAATTGTAACCCTCAATGGTAATCCAATTTTACAGTAGGTACCTAACCTTATTACCGCTGTACTCATAAATCAGCACATTAAACTCGACCAAGGAAAATATTTTTACCCTGTTGTTCCAAGGCACTTTTCATCGTATGTGTGCCCTAAAGTTCAAACTTTAAACTGCAAAAGACGCGCCTAAAGCAACAAAATGTGGATCAAACGTTTAACATCCATTTAATGCCCTTGAAACATGCTAAACGTGCTAAAATAAATACAATCCCTTATTTATTTAGGATGAAACCACAAGACTGATCCTGTCAGGTGCAGCGCTGTAACTTGGCGGTTGAGCCCATTAATTGTTAATTAGGACTAGGTATAGTTTCGTAAATTTCTGCAGGCGGTATAGTTGCCGTGGGGTGCCGGCAGTAGAATGTTACCCCTCCTCGCCTACCCGTGGAAGCAGTAAGAGCCTGCTAAGGGACACCTCCGGAAGATGGGCAGCAGCGTCCTTCCGTATATCAACATCCCGTACTGCGCTCAGCAACCCGCCCGCCAAGCGTGGTGAGTATGGCAACTACCCCTCATGGAGATCCATGAGGGAGGCCTGTATTCAGTAGTGGACGTTTTACAGCTGAAATGATGATGATAGTTTCGTTGGGCGTTAGGGTCGAAGTTTATTCCTCAGCTTATTGTGGCAAAAAGAGCATCTAGGAAAACTAACTTTGAAACTGAACTTTGAACTTTGGGCACACAGAATAAACCGAAGACTTTAAAGTAAAAGTTTGTTAAATGAACATTTTGAATAATCCTAGACACTAATTAACAGATAGAGATTTCCATGAGAGCTTTTTAAAACCTGATTTCTATGTAACTTTCAGTTTTGAAATCTATATATCGTTTTATTTAATTTGATATAAAACTTGGTTATATTTGAAAACGAATGTTCATTCCCCCTCGTATCTTGTAAATGGGTCACTAACTTTTAGGTTTGCATATAAACACCATTTCCTTTTATTTAATACCAAACTTGGGTATCATTTCAGCCACAAAAACTTGGGTATATTTGGAAACATTAGATCATTCATTCACCCCCATTATCTTAGAAAAATCTTAACTGATTTTGATTAAACATGTTTAGAACCACCGCTAGATTCTAGTAATTATTAAATAAAATAACTGCATTCAATTCAGTGCTTATATTATTTTCAAGTTATTATTAGTATATATCTATTGTTTGACATTATTTTCCGACGATATTATTGTAACCAAAAATACATAATAATTAAATATGGCTATTGAAGAGTGAAACCCTCTGGCACAAGTACTATGTACTTAAAAGAAGGTTTCAACCTTGTGATGATATTGTAATGATGGTTACTGAAATAAATATTTTTTTTTTTTTTTTTTTAATTCAGTACACTTGCTTGAGAGCTATGGTGCCACAGACCTTAGACAGATTTATCTCGTCTAAGCCACAGGCAGACACCACACATAGCTGTCAAACTTATAACTCCTCTTTTTGTTACGATGATTAAAAATATAATAGTACAAGGTCTCGTTATTCCTACAAATCGGATTCATCATCAACATCATAGCCTTACTTTACTCACTGTTGAGTATTTTGTGACATCCACCACAATTCAATGTCAGTTCAACCTTTTGCTCGTAACTTCTACGATTTCGTCTGCCCATTTTGGCCACATATCTGTTCCTGACTCAGCTACAACTAAGTTATTGGAACTCTTTATTGCCTTGTTAAAAGTGTTTTTTTTTTAGTTAAGTTTTTAAATTTGCAACACTTTTTCTAGCGACTGTGAATTTGACAATTAACAGTTGAATTGTGATAAAGTTGGTTAAGTTCAGGCCATATAGTGTGCAGAACAGATTGGCCGATGCGGCCGTAAAGTTCTCGAACGGAGGCCACGGACCGGAAAGCGCAGCGTAGGACTTCCACCTACAAGATGGTCAGACGACTTGTTGTGAACCGCTGGTCGGCGGTGATGCAGACGACTTCCAACCGCAGTACTTGGTGATCAATGAGGGAGGCCTTTGTCCAGCAGGGAACGTCCTGCGGCTGATATGATGATGATGATGATGAAAGAAGGTTTTGCTATTTCACCTATTGATAGACTCACTTCGGAACAACGTGAAATTGTGCAAATTTGCAAGCGTTGTTCCGAAGAGATGAGATTTATTTTGAAAACCATGGTTAAATTCGACTAGACTTACCGCACGTATTCTTTTACAATCGACATAATCGTCCATCTGAGACAGTTAATTTGGAAATCATTGGATCGTTCGCCACGCCCACTCTGCTTGATAATACGCGTCCACAAGACACAATACAGATCCCACCGACGAAATTATTGCTGCTGTGGAAAGTAGTGTTGTTAAATATCTTGGCCTGCGAGCTAACAAAATCCAACTGATGTAAGAGTGTGACCATTAAGCTCGCCGTACGTTCTATGAATGCGCCGAAAACAATATTCACCTTGATACTTTTTTTTTGATCGTGTGATTTCACTTCTATGGATTACTTTATTTGGGGGATATGTGAAATCACTCGACTACGCAGATAAAGGAGACACGCATTACTTAAAAGTTAAAATTCGCTGAGTTATTTCCAATAAACGACCCAGTGCTCGATAAACTGGTTGAAAATTGGACTTCCCGATTACGCTTCATTGCCTGCCGTGGCGCCCATATGCCAGAAATCATGTTTATACACTAATGGCTTATACAAATACAAATACAAAATAATTTATTAACCAAAGTTAAAAAATTTACAATACGTTGACAGTGGTCCCCGCACGAGGCAAGCCTGTATCGCGGGAGACCTCATTACAGCGTTCGAATTACAAGGCAAACAACTAAAAGAGAACAGAATAACAACTATAACTATACAATATTGAATTCAAGTTTACGAAAAAAAAAATAACTAATATAACAGTCCAACTAAGCGAAAATGCAATTAGAGCTCTCTGCATAGCAATATGGTCGATTTATTAGGAGTGTGGGAGAGGAAGGGGGTATATATAGGATATAATAAATAAATAAGTAAGTAAGCTTGGAATACTACAGATTTATATTATACAAAGCCATCTTGGATATCAAATTAATTTTACGTCTTTTTTATTCTTAAAACCTAACCTCTAAAAAACACCCTTTATATTTAAAAAAATAAATGATTGAGACAAGGCGACTGTTCTATATTCCACGGGACCTGCCACACAACATAAAACGCACCTAAAAACCGCTCTCAAGCAGTGTCGCAGAAAATCTCGCATTCTACAATTTTCCCGAACTACAAATTGCTGTCAGATATTCAGTGGATTTTTATGCAACTCGGCTGTCACGTGTGTGAATTCTGGGCTCAGCTGAGACGCAGGAGTTTGCGGGTTCGATTGCTACCGCGAGACAAGTGTTTGTTGTTAGTCTGCAGATATTTGATCTTGATTTTCCCATCAAATGTGGTATCTTTAAAGATCATTCAGGGTACCGTTTGTGAAATATTTTTTCTTTTACTTTTTTCGAGTGTCTCCGCTATAAACCGCACAACAACAAGCTTTGAGATCACTTAAAAAACGTAGGTACACAATACATGCTATCAATCTTACTATCTATTGACCCACAACACAACATAAACAAATCGATTGCGTCTCGTTCTACTCGTACTCTACAGACTGTGGCTGAAAATCAGTTTGCTCCGTGAGCATATTTTACGCTGAGCCTTTTGACGTGCTGAAACACACACTACTCGTACTCGTAACATTTTGTTTTTTTATAATATTTCGTCTGTCCTTAAAGTGCGGATGTTGTGTGTTACCAGGGCTAGTTGTCGTTGTTGAGTTAGTAGCCGTCCGTCTCCCGGGGAGTCTTAGCACCCCTAGCCCACCTTACCGTTACCGTGGCTGCTTCCCTAGCCAGGGCTAGCGGAGGTGCCCGAGATTCGAGCCTGGTTTTTGTGTGTGTACCTAATAATACACACACAAAAACCAGGCTCGCCATGCTTGGCAGGCGGATTGGGGAGCACAGTACAAGGTACACGTAAAACACTGCTGCCTATCTTCCGGATGTATCCCTAAGCTTTTACTGCATCCACAGGCATGAGAGGAGGGGTTACATTTTACTGCCGGCACCCCCACGGCAAATAATACCTTACGAATTTGTATAGCAGCTTTTCGCTTCAGTTTGTATGCAGGTGGCCCCCCTCATCCGCGTTTTACCATTGTTATCTAAACAAATACCTACATTAAAATAATTGTTTATCAATGCGTCGTCTTACTGATCGGTTTAGCTTCGTCGTACTAGCTCGTCCCACATCACGCGAGACAGACATTATAATCAACCCTTACCTGACAGGGAATAATTAGATCTTATGAAGACCACAAACTCTAGCTCTGCGGTGTACCTGTGAGCAATACCGGTAGGTACTGTTTATTCCACCGTCTTTAATCCGAAGTTCCAACAGTATTACGAGGCCTTGCTTTTATATATATGAGCAAGGCCTCGTCTATGCAGATATTCGTGTTATTGCCGCTTGATGTACGATGCTTGGCTTTTGAATTATGTGACTGGGCTATTCGGAAAATAACGCTTATATTAACGAGTCTAAACAAGGTTATTATATATAAATAACTAGAAGCGCCTCGCAGTTTCCGTGGAAATATGGGGATAATATATAACTTGTGTTAATGTGACGAGCGACGTCACGAGGTCATCATCATCATTATTCCAGCCGTAAAAAGTCCACTACTGAACAGGCCTCTCTCATGGATCTCCATGAGGGGTAGTTGCCATACTCACCACGCTTGGCAGGCGGGTTGGCGAGCGCAGTACGGGATGTTGATACACGGAAAGACGCTGCTGCCCATCTTCCGGAGGTATCCCTTAGCAGACTCTTACAGCATCCACGGGCATGAGAGGAGGGTTAACATTCTACTGCCGGCACCCCACGGCAAGTATATAACAATAATACAAGCTATATATTATCCCCAGATATATAACTTGTGTTAAGGTGACGAGCGACGTCACTAGGTACTCGTTGTTAATGTAGCTTTCCGTTGGTGAAAGATTTTTTTTTTAATTGGTTATGTAGCTTAAGCGTGAAAACACGAAAAAACAAACTTAAATTCGCATTTATAATATTAGCGAAGTTATCATTTAATAATATTTATTCCAAGCAATTTAAGAATAGCACAAAGGTGGAAGTGACTTATTTATCAAGATGAATACCTTTACCTAAGAATACACCAATAAACGCCGAAGCCTGGAAAGATGTGAATTTGTTAAGAAAGGTAGTTGAAGGTTATTTGGTTATAAAACGTCGATAGAACTTGTATCGACGTTCAATATATTATCATCTCAAATAAATTTGACATGTATGCTGGAAATAACCTGGAGCAACACTTTATGAACAAGCTTTTTAACCGGGGTCGTGCGAGGTCATGAACTAAAATTAAAAAGTAAGAGCACCATTTGTTGCTTAGACGTTTCAATTGTTATAACATAATTAAGTCCTCCTCTGTACATTGTTGCACAAAGTAGCTATTTATAACGAAATAAAACCGTTATTAAGTATATATTAAATAAATACACGATTTAAATCCAAACTGAATATTTTATTAAATAATTCTCTTAATTTTAGTGTTAGTACTATAAAATTGAGACTTTACCTAAAACGTGTGCATTTCTAATTGTATAGTACTAACACTAAAATTAAGAGCATTATTTACATCACAGTTATCAAGAAATCATCAAAAGTTTCAATAAAATAACATCTAATTTCAATTACATTACGACATTTGACAACCTCTGTGGCGCAGCGGGCGAAGGCCCGCCTGCTACGCAAGAGGTTGCGGGTTCGAATCCCGCCTCGGGACAAATGTCTGAACGATCTACAGATATTTGTTCAGGGCGTTCTGGATGTTTTTCTATATATATTCATATATCTATATACCTCTAGTATAATGTATTAAGTATATCAGTCATCTAGTACCCTTAACACAAGCTCTGCTTAGATTGGGGCTAGGTGATGCTGTGTGAATTGTCCAGCATTATTCATTTTATTATTTCATTTTATTAGTTTATATAGATAAATAGGAGATATATCATCACCTATTTGTCTTGCTAAAGCACGAGAATCAAAGAGAGAGAATCAAGAAGTTCGCCGGGACAGCTAGTCGAATCAAAATTAAAGTCAAAATCAAAACGTGTTTATTCAAAAGAGCAAGAGCTACATAGAATAGTTAATTTACAAAAGAAGAACAAGACACATATAAATAAAAAAAAACCCATAATTGAATTTGTTTGCTTCATTCATTCAGATAACTTTTTTTCCAAGTGAGGGAAAAGAAGCGAACAAGAAACCTCACTCTTTCACTTCTATTAATTGATACAGTTTCTGTCTTAATATTAAGCTTAATCTAATGTTCGCAAAGATATTGGATACTTCAGACATACGATATCGTTTATTAAATTATTTTACGATTATATCGTAAAATAATTTAATATACCTACATAACGACAAGAATCACTCTAACAAATGATCAATTTCACTGAAAACAAGCTTTAACTGAAGCTATTTCCTGAACTACACTCAAGTAAATAGGATTCGGCGGCGGAACGTTGAAGTATCTCTTTCGATGTAAATTCCTATTTTTACGTAACAAAAACTCAAAGAGTGATCCAGAGTAACCCCCTCCCACTTCCAGGGAGGGGTTGGAATCTTGTATTCGAATCTTCAAAGTACGTCTTCAGTCATTTGATTCGCAAAGATTGCAAATCGGGTTTTAGTACGAATTGTGTAGTAAACTTTCTTTTTATAGAATTATGTGGAACTTCGCAAGTTAAACTTTTATATCCAATGCGTTATATTGTGTTATTCATGACTAAGGGCAAAACACAAAACAGGGATACGAATACGCAACGTAATAAACTGCAGATCAATGTGATTTTGGGACGGAATCTGATCCAACTCCTATAACACAGTAACAACTCCGTTTTGCAAACACAGAACAATTTTGTTACACTTTGTTAGTAAGTGCAAATACGTGTGCCCACATATATTTTCTGTTCTTACATCCTTGTTACATAGAATAAAAAAAAGCTTAAAAATGTTCAACAATAACACAACAAAAAGTGTTACTTACTTCAGAGATTCAGTTCATAATGAACTAAATATCATGTCACGTGGCCGTATCGTCTCACGTGGTCATCACGTAACGTCCGAGAAAATTTCTAACAATGCGTCGTGTTTGGCAAAGAAATCCCGCAATACCTCGAAAATAATTTTATACTATTTCACCGGCCCTCTTACCCTTTAAACCGGAACACAGCAATGCAGAGATTACTGCTTGGTGGCAGAAATAGTAAGTACTTACTTCTCCGAATGAACTCTTTACAAAAAGTTACTCGAGTCTACTCGAGCTGTTGTCATACTCACTACGCTTGGTAGGCGGGTGGGCGAGCGCAGTAGGAGATGTTGATAAACGAAAAGACGCTTGTGCCCATCATTTTGAATACCCCTTAGCAGATTCTTACTGCATCCACGGGCAAGATAGGAGGGGCAACGTCTCTTCTCCCGGCACCGTACGGCACGACCACTTTTTTGCATAATGCAAGTAAATTTATGCTCGATGAAATCGTTCGCAATTTATATATTCAACAAAGTTAAATTGAATTTTCTCATAATTGACAATAACTCGTTAGCACAGGCAGCCGACTGTGTAACTCGTAGCGAGAATTAGTTAAATATTCTTCGACGATAATGTCTGTATGTTCGAGTATTACGGAGTTGTGTTGTATTACGGAGCTTGTGATGCACACCTACATAATTAATATCCGAGAAACTGTACGTAGTTGTTAAAAATTCACGCTTTGTCATTTTTATTACCTATGAACTTAGTGTGTTGTTTAAAAGTTGAATAATCACAAAAATCAATTTTATCGGTATAATATACAAGGTGTCCCGTAACTGGTGTATGAAGCCAGGAGCTGCAAATTACCCCCCACCAAAGGAATGCAAAGGCGAAGAAAGATTTCAGAAAAACGTATTTACAGGTTTCCATACAAAATTAAAGTTTTCCAAGTCACTGTCAACCCTAATGTATAACAGACGTGTGTCCGTAATACATACCTACGCGCCTACGCACACCACGCACCTATACCCACACTCAATATACGCACAAGCGCGTTGCGGGCGCGCCGCGGGAATCCCCGGCGGTCAATAGTTCATTGCCTGTAACAGCTGAGAGCAGGGTTGTCACTCTTATGAAATTGGTATAAACTTTGAACGTTATCTTATCACTGAAAAACTTGAAAATCAAGAAAGTCGTAGAACAAACGTTGTTTGCCAGGGGGGGTAGAAAACCCCCCTTTCGGCTTAGTACCCCAATTACGGGACACGCTGTATAATATCCATCAAACAATAAAATAATAGGAAAAATCACTGAACTGAATAATTGATTAAAATACAAGTTAATTAAATTTAAATTTTAAGATCATTCCCGAGGGTACACATTACTGCTTAGGATTCCGTACCTCAAAAGGAAAAAAACGAAACTCCGTACCTCGAAAGATCATTTTGTTGTCCGTCTATCGGTCTACCTGTCCGTCCATCTTTCGGTCTGTCAAGACCCTTTGTCTCGAGAACGTGTAGAGGTCGAGTTGAAATTAAAACCACATACTCAAATTACAGCCTCTTTAAGCTGTGAAAAAATCAATATCCTAAGTAAACCTGAAAAAAAGATATGGCCATTTATTCCGCAAAAAACGCATGTTTCGACATTCTCAAAGGAATCAAAATTCCCGTAGACCTAGAACTATAAAATTTGGCAAGGTATATTGTATTATACAGTAGATTCAGAGAAAAATCCCAAAACTATACATTTGCAATGGAATCATAATAAAAATCGTCCATATAAAATTACGAAATAAATCATCGAGGTTGAGCAACCCTACTCGCGGTCATAAATTGTATGGGTGACGGAACCTTTTTGTGCATTTTAAAAACTTATACTAATATGAGTGCTACATACCTACGGAACCCTCGGTGGGTGAGTCCAGCTTGCACTTGCCCAGTGTAGTTCGTAATGTGTGACCGCAAAATTCATGCAATAGATTTTAAAAGTCAATCTTGATGCCAAAGTTTACTCTGCATTCTACGAAGGAGTTAAATACAGAAAATGATGTAATTTGTAAAATACTTTGATTACTCAGATTATAATATTCAAACGTCGAATGTCATTACTTTACAAAAATAACGGTGTCTCGTTAATTTGGAAAGTGGAACTGACTGCAATAATTAAAAGACTCCACGGCATCACTAATCAATAATCAGAAAATAAAAGAGGCATTTGTACCTATTTAAAATATTTTGTGACCATCAAATATCAAACACGTGAAGTGTTTGATTTATTTATGTAAGATATCATGATACATAATGTTATTTCTTAATTTATTTGACTGGCAAGTTTTAATAGATTTCGACATTGTATATTTGTTTAATTAATTAAGCTTCAAAGGGATGCTTCAACATCAAAAAAATCCGCCTTTTTACAGACGATACCGCTTGACTTGTTTATTTCAGCTATTTCCACAGCAATATGTCTTACGGCTTACTGCTGTGGGGATGTGCTGCAGATATAGACACCATATTTGTGCTGGAGAAGAGGGCTATTTGTTCTATCTACAATATGAGTACCAGAGAATCACTTCGCACTAAAAAATAAAAAATATAATGACTGTATCTTGTGAATATATTTATGAGAACCTATTGTACACCCATAAAAATATTACTTTGTTTATGAAAACCAGCGACAATCACAATGTAAATACAATAATTAAAAATAAACTCGCTGTGCCCACTACTAGGCCCCATACGGTTAAAATATATTTTAAAGGGCAATGTATATGCTTCTACAACAAACTCCCAAGTGAGTTGCAGAAGTTATCAATGAATAAATTCAAAAACGTTATAAAACGCAATCTTTGCAATAAAGTTTATTATAAAATATCAGATCACCTAGAGGACAAAACCACTTGGGACGAGATCTGCTCCAACTCCGTCAAACTGCTAAGACTCCGTAAAAAGATAAAAGAAAATTGTTAAATGATAACTATTGAGTTTATTAAATTAAGCCTGGTGCGTGTCGGGCCACGCGCTATATAGGGTTCCGTAGTTAACGGAACCCCGAAACCTCTAATTAAGTTCTCGGTTTAAAGTATGTTTGGGAAACCGCATCACTTATTAGAGCGACTATTTCTCCGAAACTAAAAAACCCTTATGGTTTTTCTAGAAAGTTCATGGTTAAAACTACTTTCATGATTTTTTCACATTTATAAAGATTATTATTTATTTATTTATTTTATTTATGTTATTATACTTTATTATTTTTTATATTTATTTATTTTCATTTTAGTGGAGGGAAAAAAATAAAGAACCTAAAATTTCGCAAGTTTAACCCTAAATCGAAAAACTGTCTTCGCAACTCCTAAATGGTTTTAAAATATCTAGAGGTATTTTACAATACTCAACACGATGAAAAAATCAAGAATAAATAGTTCATCTTCACTTTATGTGATTGGGAGGTACCACAAATTTATTATTTTTTCAGCTTTTTTTTAGCGTATTTTATTTCGTTGCGTTATCTCGGCGTTGTCATTCTATTGATTCATGCAAAATAACAGATTTCTAGGACTAATAGTCTCTTCACAAAGCCGGTGACGGACAGACAGTCTGATAAGACAGACAAAGCGAAACTATAAGGGTTATTTCTTGTTTTACTACGAAACCCTAGGAATGATAAATTTTAACTGCATGTACTGGTTGTTCAACCAAAATTTTGGTCGTTCTCAGAATGGTCTCGTTGCCCTATAACTTTCAAGATTTGACCTGAATATGCTTTTATAAGTAGTAGTGCTTGGTGGTCTTTTAATTACGGGTTGGATTCCCGCAACAAATAATTATTTTCACTGCAGATATTAAAATTTGAAATGCGAATGTGAAAAAAGACCGTGAAATGTCCAGCACTATTCGAAAGCTAGGTTTTTAGAAAATTCGAGAGTCCTTGAGGATAACTGTGTTATAAAGAAAATATCTGTTCGTAGGTTTTGGGTTATCTATATTTTGATAAATTCTCAATTGGAGGAAAACGATTAAAAATCACCTTCTTTCTACGCACGCGGAGGGCTACCGCTGTTCTTCCGCCACGGAACCGCAGCTGACGTTCACTGGGTTTCATGATACAACTCTCTTAACAATTTCACAAATTATCACCCGAGATAAATAATTGACGGAAACGGTACCTACGAGTAGCACTCGGACCATATATTTTAAGCTCTCGTGCTCATTTCTTTGAAACTTGCGTTTTAGGAGCAGATTCCACAGAAGTTTCGCTTCGGGTTTCGTTTACGAGAGCGCAAAAATATGGTGAATAAAAAATGCGCGCTGGAAAAGGTGCAAAGGGCTTTCTTTTGAAACTCTTGTACGTGTACATACCCGTCACGACAAAGTAACCAGGAGGAACTTTTTCAATGTTCTACAATGTACAACAAGATCTCGACATAAAACATTTACCGCATAATATACAAAATACAAAGTGGTTAATGTTTTATCTAGAGACAGATTACTTAGGAGCTCCGTGAGCCAGAAAATAACGTTGCAAGCAGACATGCTGTATTGTGTGTTTTATTAGGTAGGTACCTACTTTATTTTATGACGCTATGACAGACACCAAGTAGGGAGAGATTATATTTTAATTTTATTTTTTGGCTATATACTGTGAGGTGCGGGCCTCTTACATGCCCCGGGTTGCCCCTACCCTCTTGCTCATGGATGCATTTCGAATCTCGAAATACATACATACATCCGGCAGATGCTGCCCGCCAAACGTGGTGAGTATCGCAACTACTCGAGAGAGGCCTGTGTTCAGCAGTTCAGCACGGCTGATAATGATGATGAATCGAAATTGGAAATGATAAAGTGAGCTTTCCCCGTCGCTTCTATTTCTCACTTAAAAATGGTTTTCTGAAGCGAAAAAATTCAACTTTGTGCTTTATTTAAATGAAAATATGTTTTGTTTTTAAATTTACTTTTCAAAGTAGCTTTTGTGTTCTAATGAATAAATACTTATACTTTGACTTAGATACGATTAACATCGCCACCAGACAAAACAAGTCTGCTGTTCTACCCTAAATTAATGAAAACTCGATAATTACTCGCAAATCACCAATAGCGCGTAAAGTAAACATCTTTAAGGCAGATTGAACGAAACCACACCCATTTAAGAACATTTAATAAGGTTGGAACCCAATCAAGAGGCTTCGTAAACGACTTTTACGTCGCAGACGTATCCTCAACAGTTTTCAGTACAAGGAAATTGGTTTCAATTTATTTTAGTTTTGTCGGTAAACTTTAATTTGTAATAGAAAACCGACTTCAATCATACAATCTAAAATGTTGCTAAAATACCCAAAACTGCTATAATGTAGATATGCTTATTAAATATGAGAATTTGCCTTGATTTATCATGGTGCCAACATTTGAACTAGCTTTCAAAACAAAGCAAACAACAAAGCAAATAACAAAAAAAAACCAACCACAAGTTGGAATTTAGGGCATATAACTATGCTTTGAGGGACTACAGTAGCTACTATTAGGAAAAATTATTTTATTTCAATAGCCCTGACGGTGATGATGTTGGTAAGACGATTAGTGGATAACTTAGCCATCTTTCGATGCCGTAACCCGTTATTTATGTAATATTGAAGATAACCATACGGTTACCAGAATCGCACAGATGTGCTATTCTTCATTAGTTATTTTCACCAAATCATACTTTCAGTACAAAAATACTTGACCTTGAGCTAAACATGCCAAAATCGCTATATAATTGGGCGCTATTCTACCAGGCGCTTCGTTGGTGGCGGCTATTTCGATTGAAAGACACTTACCTGCCGTTATAATCATTTGATTGTAGAAGTAAAGAGACACGGATAATTACAAACATTAAAAGAGCCACCACTTACCAAACAGAGTAGTAGAACTTTTTGTGAAGAGTTCATCCAGTGAAGTACTACCACCATACATTATATTTCTGCCACCAAGCTGCAATAATGTCTACAATACTGTGTTCCAGTTTGAAGGTAAAGGAGGCCGGTGAAATTAAGGGCACATGATACCTTACAACTCTATGTCTCAGGGTCACGTGCTTAATGAACGTGATTAACGCGGTATTGCAGTTGTAATAGGTAGAGATTACTGCTTAACATCAGGTAGGCCTTAGGCTTGTCTCGTCATTATGTCGTATTAAAAAAAAATTGTTTTATATCTCACTATATCACAAACAACTTTTGAAACTATCATGGGAATTAACATTATATTTACGGGATATTTACCATGATTTGAGTCTTTTTGAGTTTCCCGATATTTCGAAGGAGTTACACACGTCATGATCACGGATAAACTGAAGTATTTTACGAGTGGGTAGTCACTGACAGACAAAACGATCTACCCTCTTTTTAAGTCTCTGCCTGCAAATGATGGCCCTACTATCGGTTTCACTTTCGAACGCAACTCGATCACGGCACACAACACTAAGGCGGTTCACACACTGCCACGCATCACGATTGAATGCGTATTCCTACGTTGCTTATAAATATCTCCGTTTATATAGAAAACACCCACAGTCCAACATAACGAAAATGCATCTACGCGCGTTATGTAAGTCACGCTCGTAGGTTCGGAGAAACATGCACCCACGCGCGTAGGTGCGAGACGCAAGGTATGGCACACCGAGTCCCGCAGTCTAGCGAACAGCTTTTAATTAAATGAGTCAGAGCCGCCGTGAATCCACAAAACGCATCTACGCGCGTGAGTACGTAAAAAACCCGCACAATAATGCAGATCTGCACTCCCGCAAGTACGCGCGTAGTTGCGTCGTCACACAACATGCAGCGTGGTGCGTGGCAATGTGATAACCGCCTAACGGTATCACTATGCGGGGCTAATACTGCACTTTTTCGGTTGCTACATTTCTTCACAACAGGACTCCAGGCTCCAGATAATTGAAAACCATCTACTCGGTTGAAGTTCCTGTGCTTGGTAAACTCAATGGCTTTCTGAACCATTCTTGGTATGTGTAATGTCGCTCAGTTGAGATTACTTGTAGATTATGTAGCTCGATCCAGTGATTTGAGCCGGACTCTAAAAGATGCTCTGCGATAGCTGATTTTTGAGTATCCACATTTTTAACTGCCCGTATGACGTTTGAAACTACGTCGAAATATCGGCAAACTCAAAAAGACTCAAATCACGGCAAATATCCTGTAAATATTGCATATACTTACAAATATTATAAATCCGAAAGTTTGTTTGTCATCTATGTATAGAGGTTGGTTACCTCTTCACGCAAAATTTACCCAACGGATTGAGCTGAAATTGTGGTTTCACACGTATAGATGTGGGCCAGGAATAACACACATAGACTATTTTTCGTAACTAAATTGAGTTCCCAAAGATAGATATGACGTAAACAGTTTTTGACGTAAAATTTTACTTTGACACGTAAAAACTACGCTATGGATAGAGCTGAAACTTTGCACACTTTGTAGACCAAGATTAACATACGGGCTACTTTTTGTCCCAAAAAATAGTTCCCATAAGATTATAGCGTTGCCAAACTCACCACGCATAGAAACCGGCTTGGCGAGCGCAGTATTGATATTGATATATGGAAAGACGCTGCTACCTATCTTCCGGAAGTATCCCTTAGCAGATTCTTATTACATCCACGGGCATAAGAGGAAGGTCAAAATTCTACAGTCAGCACCCAATGGCAAGAACAGACCATAAGCGTTTGAAACACAATAAAATTCTATTTTAGCAAATTAGATGGTCACATGGCTTACTCACGTGGAATATCATGTGACATTTTTACGTAATTTCAGTTTAAATTTGAGTCAAGAACTTTATGGCTTTTAATTGATTCTCCATTTACAATGAAATTCCTCAAAATCAATCAATCTTCGAACCCTTGTATTAACAAACTTCGTGGAACAGTTGCTTCCAAAAACCTCGATATTTCAGAGTTCGTACCGCATCGTTATATGTAACGAGAAGGGAAGGAGGCATAGACTATTTAGAAGAACGACACAAGAAACCATAAAGTTCCGCTTCGTACGTGCTTGAAAAATAACTTCACAGCGGCAAAGGGCGTAAAATATGAGTATTTTCAGTATAAACTTGATGAAACCCTAAATTTACAAAACCGTGCAGTAAAACGCCTCGGGCCACAAAATGGTGAATCTCGAACCAGTAGGCATGCTACAAAATTGGAATGACTCGTATTTTTATGATCATACTGGCTTTTATCTCAATTTACAATGATAAGGTAGAAATTGCCAGCTTATCTGATATCTCCAAGTCTTTTTGCGTTCTCGGCAAATTACATTTTGCTAACCGAAGACAGTAAAAAGGCATTTTGGCTTTCCTTCTCTATGTAGGGCTTTACAGAAACATGTTTTGACGTGAACACGCCTTGTAGTTTGCTTCCATAGTCAATTCTGAAAAATAACTGTAACAGTATTGGGGGATGTAGTTTGTTATTTTTATAGTGATTAACCACACTTAGGTAGAACACGTTCTTCGGTTGCTCAAACCATGTTGGTTTTAGCACCTTATCAAGAACTTCAGCGGGTCCCGACATAGGTTCTGTAGCTTAGCGGTCAAAGCACTTCCAGCCTAAGGAAGCGTCAAGTATCGATTTGACGAACGTGGTTCGAATCCCACCGGAACCGTAACATTTTTGATAAGGTTATTAATTTATTTGGGGGATATAGTTTGCTGTTGCACTTAAATTCGTTGTATGCCGTTACAATTTTGAGATTTTGTATTTTCTAAATAATAAATTGTAACTGTACATATTTCTGACCATCGTTTATATATCGCTAGCTTGCGCCTGTAAGTCTCAAACAGGCCTTCTGAATTAATTTAAAATTCAATGTGCCTATGGGGTGTAGCCATTGTCCTGTGCCAGTGACAAGGCGGCATCTGGAGCACATCACGACAAACATTAGCAATGCAAATGCAGACCCGTCCGTGGTCTTTGTAAAAACAAAATACACAAATTAATGCAATTATGACTTGTGACAGCTGTAAACGAGATGAATGGTAATACGGAGAGGGTTTGTGATCCTCAAAGCATTTTGTGTGGTAACTGGTTGCTGTATGTTAATTTATCATGATGGTGAAATGTGCGATTTATGTCAGCTGTTGTAGACGTTGAAACAAGTTTTTCCTACAAAAATAGGAGAACTCGCTGAGAGGATAGTAAGTGATAAGTGCTGGGCAAGTATAATCAATAACTAAAAATTGTCTTTGAATGTTGCAGCGCTCTTTCTGTAGATTCTCCTCACCCCTTTTTAGGGTGAGGATAGGGTTTCAGGGCACAGTCTTAACGTTATATATTAATAGGGTTTCACTAAAACCTTTTTTCTCCGTAATCCATATCGAAAAAGCTTTGAAGAATACCCTTCGTTTCGATATAATTTTCAAAGTACCACGTGTTTTCATAGTAACTACCTTTTCTAAACTACAAACACAAAGATTGTTTCATAGTTATTTCCATTTAAAATAAAAGAATACCAAGAGATCCGTGGGCGTATTTGTGAAAAAAGTTACAAAGTTTTTTTATCGATGTTTTTACGTATTATGCGCGAGCGATCCCTCTTCCCGGCCTACAATCAGTTCGGGATGAAACTTTGTGGTAACAAGGAGAAAGAAATAAAAGTTAGCAAGGTCATCGGCATGTATTAGTGGTACGGGCGGCTCTTAGGGGTACGGGCAATCTTGCCATGCTGGGTGAGGACCGAGACGACGGATCAGTGATCGAGAAAATTGCCACGGAAGGTAGCGTCCCAGTGTCAATTGCACTCTCCTTTTCAGTACGCAGGTTTTGCACTCTTTGAATTCAAAATAATTTATTCCAATTTTTACACTAGGACACATTGATACAAGAAAACTCGCGATGGTAGCTCTAGTACAGTCTACCCGTGGCCACGAGGGCTTCAAGGCAATCAGTCAGTCAGTCAGTTCAGCCGTAAAACGTCCACTACTGAACACAGGCCTCTCGCATGGATCTCCATGAGGGGTAGTTGCCATACTCACCACGCTTGGCAGGCGGGTTGGTGAGCGCAGTATGGGATGTTGATATACGGAAAGACGCTGCTGCCCATCTTCCGGAGGTGTCCCTTAGCAGGCTCTTACTGCATCCACGGGTAGGAGAGGAGGGGTAACATTCTACTGCCGGCACCCCACGGCTAATAAATATTTTGTGAATATTTTGAGGCGTCTATATGTTGCCGTTATTACTATCGAGAAAAAATAACATTAAAAATCACATTAGTTGTATGGGAGATTTTAGACCTTTAAATATTATTTTTATTCTGTTTTCTATTTGTTATAGCAGCAACAGAAATACATCATCTGTAAATATTTCAACTGTCTAGCTATCAAGGTTCATGAGATACAGCCTAGTGACAGACAGACAGACGGACAGCGGAGTCTTAGTAATAGGGTCCCGTTTTTACCCTTTGGGTAAGGAACCCTAAAAAACACTTTATAAAAGTTACTTTAAAATGCATACCAATTATAGGCATGCAATTCACAGCATTTACAAAATAGTTATAAAAGAAAATCGTGTGAGGCGAATGAAGTTAACGGTGATTGCAAGACCATACCCAGTTTTATACCTTGGCGAACAGTCAACTTCACTAAAGCGTTTAATTTCTTCTCAATTTGCGTGCTTAATATAATTTAAATGAAAGCTACCTTTTTTAATGAGATTTCTTCTTAACATCAGCAATTTCGAAACTGTTTTATAATGTTTAGCAGACAAAAGTTGTTTAACATTAATGTCCAGACCACTTGAAGTAGAAAAATGAATTAGGTAAAACAGAATATGAAATGAGTAGGTACATTACTTTTGTGATTGGACATTCATCATCATATAAGCCGCAGGACGTCCACTACTTAACACAGGCCTTCTTTATTTAATTTATTTATTTAATTTATTTAAGTTTATTTGGGAAAACACACAGAACAATAATACAATCTAAATCTTAAATATAAAGTATTTCAAAATCCAATAAAGTTTCCACTAATTTTTAAAACTTATATACGAAGAATTGGTGGAAATTATGTTATACCTACCTAAACAAAACATAAAAAGTGTCTTACAATTGTGTGACTAAAGAAGGAATATTATATATTATCAGTATTAAATTTAAAATAAAAATAAAAAAATAAATAAGAATAAGGTTACACAGAATGCGATGAGAGTAGTTGATTTATAACTGCAAGCTTAAATTTAGAAAGAGAGAGGTCAAAAATATCTATATCAGAAAACATGTTATTGTTACAGTTATTTTATTACAATTAGTGAGATTTATATGAGACAGATTATATCTAGGGCTTTTTCTACAATTTTTCTTAAGCTAAAAATTATTTATTCTAGTTGTATACGAAAATAATTGCGTTTCTCCATTAGGAAAAAAATATTGATTTTATTATTATTATTATATTATTTTTTTTATTTATTTCTTTTTTATGACTAATTTACATAATAGCTTAACATACAGATTTTTTACATAGCTATTTTATATATCTATTTTTATAATTCTATTTTAGGAAAATCTTTTATGAATAACAAATTATATTCAATAATATAGTTCTTATCATGAATTATCTAACATTTTATTTCTTATAATAACTTTATTTGTAAATTTCGTACAAACGTACTCAAACTTGAACCTTGTGTCTTTGTTGATAATCAAGTTATGTACATTAACAGAGCATATTTCGCAGTCCATTAGTTGTTCAGCCTCGTATCTTTCGCGACCGAAAATGACAATCGCAGATTAGGTGTTCAGGTGTTTCGTCTTTCCCGGGCTCACAGGCACAGGATGGGTCCTCTGATGTTTTATGATTATATTTAATATTTTTTTTTCTCTTTGATGTTTTATGGTGAATATACAATAAAGAGTTTATCTATCTATCTATCTCTCTGGGCTTGAATCTTGTCAGGTACTGAGAGAACCCACCGTGTCCTGTCATAAATTGTGTAAGAACATTTATTATTGTGATTTTCCTAACTAAGTGGTGTGCTTTAATAATATCTGGGAAGAATATTTTCGTAACTGAACCCTGTGGACCAGCTCTATAACGCCTGTTCCACTTTTCGGTCGATTCTTGGCGGATTTGGCTCTTTACATACGAGACCGGGCATGCGTCGTAGTCCTGTTTCTTTTTACTCTTTAAGGCCGCATCTTTAGCCAGGACATTCGCCCGTTCATTACCCTGCATCCCTGCATGCGCCTTTATCCAGAATAATGAGAGCTCCTTATTTTGGATTAAAATCGTCTCAAGATTTTGTCTTATGTTTCTTGCTAAGGGATGAACGGAGCTCTGGCTTTTTATAGTTTCGAGGGCTGCCCGAGAATCGTTGTAAACGCCAAAGCTTGTTTCGTTCCCCACAAGGATCTCGCGCGTTGCTCTGTAAATCGCGTAGAGTTCTGCCCAATAGACTGTGCAGCACGATGACAGCTTTATCTTGAGGGTTTTTTGTCTCGGCTTCGCCATTCCATACGGATAGTGCCGCTCCAACTTTACCCATAATTTTGCTGCCGTCGGTGAATATGCGGACTGCCTGTGTGTTGTTTTGTTCAACGTCTTGATTGTTCATCAGTTTTCTGAACTCTACGGTTCTTTGCTTTGCCGGGTGTTGGTTCGCGTTGAAGGCGGTCATCCGTTCTATCTCCCTGTCCTCTGGTATATGGTGGGTAACACCTCGCTTGGCCATGTATAGGGCCGCGGCCACCTGGATTCTAAGATCTGGCAGGAGCAGTCCAGCTAGTACCAATGTAGAGTTCAGGGACACAGTTCGGTATGCCTTCGTTATTTTTTGCACGAAAAGTCGGGAAAAGTGCGGGATGTTGATACATAGACGCTACTGCGCTACAGAGGTATCCCTTAGCAGGCTCTTACTGCATCCACGGGCATGAAAGGTGGGGTAACATTCTACTGCCGGTACCCCACGGCAAAAGGTACAACATATTTCAGAATAAAGATGAACGTTTGTCCTGGATTGAAAAGTATTTATATTGTATTGTATTGTACTGTATTTATAAATATACTACGGCTTTCACTACGTACCTAACTTATTATCATCTTGCTGACGTTTCGTAGACCATTTAGAGGCCCTTCATCATGAATTCCAAAGGCCGTGAGACGGGAACTAGCTGGAGCGGTGTTCGGCCTGGATGGCGCGGCTGGAAATGACCGCCCCTGGTCACTTGTTTCGTCCGTAGCGTTAGGGTGGATACACACGGATTAAACACTACCCTGCTCAGCAGTCGTGGAGAGCACTCCACGACTGCTGAGCAGGGCAGTGTATACAGTGTGTAGAGTATACAGTAGCAACTGTATCACTTTCTCGACCGTCATATATACTGACGTGTTCAGCAGTCGTGGAGTACTTACTGTGTCAATTATGCTAAAAACAACCTCCTGCGTCTCAGCCGGTTTTAAGACCTACTGTGCCACGGAAGTCGTCAATTACAAATAACATTGTCTTATGTGTTATATAGTTAATAAATGCTTTATTGCACACTTTAAATATAAAATTAACAACAGAAAGATAAACACTACACACAAAGTGACAATTGGCGGTCTTATCGCTAGAGATTGATCTCTACCAGACAAACTTGAGATGGATTGGATTCGTGGATACAACGAGGTTTTATGTATGTACGTGTTGTAAGTTTCAAACCCTTAAGGTTTGAACATCGGCGTTTAAACTATAGATATATGTACCTACCTATGTGTTTGTTTTAAGCTTTTCATCCGCTTATGATAAATGGGATTTTCCTTCGCGATAATGAAAACTAGCTCCCGGAAGCATATACCCTTGTCCCGTAGACGGGAACGTCCGGGTCGGCCTAGTGGGAGAACCTTTAGTTTCACTTTGATTGTCCTGGATTCAATTTTGAATAAGGACAATGAACAATGAATTTTCGAATTTAACTATAATAAATTAAAAGTAAAAAACTTTTTAACAAACAAGCTTTTATTTAAACGTACTAAAAATAATTAAATAAACATTTTCCATAAAAGTTTAATGTCAACTTAAAACGTCTTTACACAATTTATGTGATAAAAAAGCCTGTCGCGAGATTAACCTGTGTACCTGTAACCGGATCTAAATGATTTTTTTTTTCAAACAATGTAAATACGTACCTGCTTAAATCTCGCGACAAGCTTTTTTATCACATAAATTGTGTAAAGACGTTTTAAGTTAACATTAAACTTTAATACAAATGTTTATTTTATTATTTTAGTACGTTGTTTGTCTTGTTTGTTAAAAAGTTTCTTTACTTCTACCTTATTTTTAACTTTTCAGTTATAACTGGACAGTTGGTTTCTTGCCTGTTCATCTCATGCCCGCCATGTTGGATTAAAAGTGATGTCATATAATTTTCCAAGTAACTCTTAGCAAGGCCTTTCATTTGATACCCATATTGTAAGAGTGCATTAAGAATAACTAGTGCGCCATCTTGAGTATACCGCCATGTTGGATTTAGAGTGATGTCATTTAAATTTTCGATTATCTCTCAGCAATGCCTTTCATTTGGTACCCGTATTATTGGAGTGCATTAAGAATAACTAGTCCGTCATCTTGGATATTCCGCCATGTTGGATTCAAAGTATCGTCCAATTACAGAATCAAATATAACAATATAAGGTGCAGATTAATGATTATTATAAATAATGATGATTAATTTAATAACCATAATGAGTCACAGTCAAAATGTTGCTGTTTACAGTATATTGTTCACAAATAAGATGTTTAACTGTTTTACCAAACGTTTTTGAATACCAACAAATAATGAATTTTAACGGTTTTCTTACTTTTTTGAGAGTGATAAAGTTTTTGTGCCGATTTAAAGATGAACAACTGATCTTCGAAACGGATAGTCCTATTCTGACAGGACTTTTACTGACTGATAGCGGATTCTGTAAGAAGTTAAGACTTGGAAAAATTAGGCACAAAAAAAAGAACGATGCAACGCAGATATAAATAACCGCGGTAGCAGCTAGTAGTTATATAAATAACGTTGTGTTTGTCAGGGACCTGGGGGATGAAATAATATGTATTTCATCATCATCATTTCAGCCGTAAAACGTCCACTACTGAACACAAGCCTCCCTCATGGATCTCCATGAGGGGTTGTTGCCATACTCACCACGCTTGGCAGGCGGGTTGTCGAGCGCAGTACAGGATGTTGATACACGGAAAGGCGCTGTTGCCCATCTTCCGTAGGTATCCCTTAGCAGGCTTTTACTGCACCCACGGGCAGGAGAGGAGGGGTAACATTCTACAGCCGGCACCCCACGGCCTTATTATTTATTAGTTATAAAAACACATGCATATTAATAGTAATGTCTTTCATAAATTCATAATTTTTTCTAAATGGTTTTTAATATTTTCCTAAGTAATTGCGAACGAATAATTTAATGTCTTATGTATGATACAGAACCATATCGTAAATAACGTACATACTTTGTTACGTAAGTTTACTGTTAGTTAGGGGACTTTTAAAGGACTTATTTGTCGCCTAACCACACAGAGATGTAATAACTAATAATGTCAAGTGAGTAGTTAAGGATGGGAACATACGTCAATCGCCGCGTATTATGCAAAGTGATTGATTGTATCGATGATAGTTATTATAAAAGAATAAGATGAGCTTACAGCTTGCGCCACAGCGCCTAAATGTCGCATTTTATCGAATTGATTGTGTGTCAGGTTGATAGATTTTTTCGAAATCGAAATCGAAGATTTTTTGATATACAAATGGGACGGGTGCAGCTCTGACAAAATAGTATGGGGACATACCCATAGTAGGAAGGCCCGAGTGTCCAGGAATAGGGACATTCCTGTTAGCAGGATGACCGACTGTTAGCGACTTCGATAATATTCTGGGTTACTTAAATTAATAAAGATCTTTGTTAAAATGTTATTGTCTAGTTGATCTGGTAAACATGTCAAAATTAAAGTTAAAGTTGTAACGAAATGGGCATTTGGAGTGAGGGTAGCGAGATTGTAATATAAAGGTAGATCGGGAGATATTGAGTAAAAAAAATTAAGGAACAGAAAATTACTAAATGATTTGCGATTAATCAGTGTTAAATGTAAACGAGATATTCTAAGTATATTATTAAGCACTTTTAAGAGGCTTGAATTAATAAAGCAGCTATCTTAATATCCATACCTGACTTATCATTGAATAAGCCTCCGGAAAAAGAAAATCTAATACTAAACTACTGACATGTAAGTTTTACGCTTAATCATAACTTCTATTATCATTGTTGATAACAGGCGAGCTTAACGTAGCCCTTAAAATGCAAACAATAAATCAGGAAATCACAAAACAAAACAGAGCCCTCATCAGCTCGGTAAGAGGATAAGGATAAGAATTAGGGGTTAACACAGTAACAAAAGGCATCCATTTCTGTAATAAATCCACAGCATAAGGTGTCTCGCCGCAAACTGATAAATTCACAGCCGTTACCCAAACGAGGTTAATAAAGGTGGAACCAATTCCACAGGGTGCCTGCATTTAGCCCGCGACGTAGCTTCACTTGTGAGTGAAACCTTTTTGACACGATTTTATAAGCTTAAACTGTATCTATGTAACGTGAATCTACGTAGCTGTAACGGAATTTTAAAACGCTGTTTTAACCAACCTTAAGACATCAGATTTATTTGAAAAATTGCAACCTAACAAGGACTAATGACACTTCTTATTGTATTGTCATTGGTCCTTGTTCGGCGTGTTGTTAAGTTTTAAAACTATTATCATTTACACTATAAGGCTAATGGTATGAATATACTTTATGGGTGATTTTGTGTTATGTTTAATAATAAGACTGATTTTATTTCGGGTGAAAAGCTAAGCCGAAATGATAACACTGTTACCAAGGAAACTGTAGGACCAAAACAATACATTAATTTAAAGAAAAAATGAGGACAAAATCATTAGGCTTGATCAGAGCATAATAACTCTGTCACCTCAATGCAAACAATTTAGAACGGTTAGCGGAAACGAAGAGGTTAGTAGCTGGCACCACCATCCAGAAATAGGTACGTTCCATCTCACGTTACTAGCATCAACTTCCAGAATAACGTTTCATAATACGTTAACGAAACAAATTATATAAGAGAATAAAGGTTTTTATAAAAAAAAATATAATGACAAAAAAATGACAATTATACGTGACAACACCCAGGTGGAAGGCGTATTACCACTCAACGCCAAGACCGATTTTCGAAAGTTTCCGCGAGAAGAAAACGAAATGTTAAGGCATGATCCGAAATTATCCCTTGGCACGTTTCTACTGCATCCACGGGCAAGAGTGGAGAAGCAAAGTTCTACTGCCCGCACCCCACGGCGAGTATTGATAATATCTGCGAAAAAATTACAATTTTATTTCAGGTCTAGGTTTATTGCTGTTTACTAAATAATGTATTCTTTCAATCTTCAGATAACCACAGCACAAGCTTCAGCATTATTTATAAATTTACTAGATACAAATATTTCGTTCATTCATTTATTCACCCAAGCAAAATTCTCTACCTGTCGTGTCACCTGAATACGGTATTCATTCCGTACCAAAAAAACTCTTTCGATACGTAGCCGGGTCGAACAAAACACTATGAGAAACTTTTTAGTTTCAAATAGAGGTAAACTCGTATATTGATCTAAAGATGTGCGGCGCTGACGGAAATCTCATTAAAAATGTTTGCACTACCTCGCAGTCTCACGAGTAGAGTAGTTACGAGTTGCAATAATTACAGTAGTTAAACTAACAGTGTTCTCTAATAGCGGGAACTGCTTTAAATAGGCGTTATAAATTAAAGTATTAAAGTAATGCCAAGTAACGCTAGGCCTTTAACAGTTTTAGACAACAATGAGGTTCTTCATTTACTTGAAACCTTATTGTGGTTAAACACTATGAAAATTTCAAACTATAGAGTTTTAGAAATCGGTATAACAAGCGACTTTTGAAGGTGTGAAGATTTTTTCTTTATACTACTTAATGACGAGACAAGACGGAGGGCCACCTGATGTAAAGCGATAACCTCTACATATAACAACTGCTATAGTGGGGTGATCACGTTCACTAAGCACGTGACCAACGATGAATTGCATTGCCCCGTTTACTCTGAGACGAGTTGTAAGGTCTGATGAGCCCGTAATTTTCCCCGGTGGTGAAAGGTGTTTTTTTTTGGTGTTAGAGATATCTCTTTGGATCTACTTATTTCTTATCTCAGTAACAGGATACAAAGAGTTGATGTTAATGGAAAACGTTCTTCGGTATCTGTAGTCACAATGGGTGTACCGCAGGGATCAATTCTTGGGCCTTTTCTATTTTTAATTTACATTAATGATCTACCTCATCTTGTCAAAAACAATCATGATATTGTATTGTTTGCTGATGACACTTTACTTTTGTTCAAAATGAAACGACGTACCACCGATTATGACGAGGTGAATAATGCAATCTCAGAGGTTGTTAATTGGTTTAATGTCAATAACCTATTACTTAATGAAAATAAAACAAAATGCATTAGATTTACTCTTCCTAATGTAAAACAGGCTGATGCCAAGATTAAATTAAAAGGTGAAAGTTTAAACCTTGTAGAAAAAACTGTATTTTTAGGCATAACTTTAGACAATAAGCTTCAATGGGGCCCACACACAGAACAACTATCGGGTAGGCTTAGTTCTGCAGCATATGCAGTCAAAAAAATCCGCCTTCTTACAGACGTTGATACCGCTAGACTTGTTTACTTCAGCTATTTCCACAGCATTATGTCTTATGGCTTACTACTGTGGGGATGTGCTGCAGATATAGACACCGTATTTGTGCTGCAGAAGAGGGCTATTCGTTCTATCTACAATATGGGTCCCAGAGAATCACTTCGCACTAAATTTAAAGAAATAAATATAATGACAGTAGCTTGTCAATATATTTATGAGAACCTGTTGTACACCCATAAAAATATTGCTTCGTTTAAGAAAAACAGCGACAATCACAATGTAAATACAAGAAATAAGAATAAACTCGCTGTGCCCACTACTAGGCTCCATAAGGTGAAAATATCTTTTAAAGGGCAATGTATACGCTTCTACAACAAACTCCCAAGTGAGTTGCAGAAGTTATCATTGAATAAATTCAAAAACATTATTAAACGCAATCTGTGCAATAAAGCTTATTATAAAATATCAGATTACCTAGAGGACAAAACCACTTGGGACGGAATCTGCTCCAACTCCGTCAAACGTAACATAGGACAAAATAAAATTGTTAAATGATGACTATAACGACCGAGTTAGGTTCTTCTGTTCACTTCTTTTCCTAACTCGCGTGTCATCTGAAGTGAACAGATTCAATTATGTGCTTTATTCTATTTATTTGTGTTGTTTTATTTTGTAATTTGTGACGCGTCAATAAGGTCCATGCGGCCGCACTGAATAAAGTATTTTTTGATTCTTGATTCTTGATTCTTACTACTAAATGACGAGACAACCCGAATTTCCATCTGATGTTAAGCTGTTCCCACTGCCTATGACAACTGCAACACCGCGGTGATTACGTTTACTAAGGATATGACCAAGACTGTACGGGCGCAGGACATTTGTTTCATAAGGACACAGGTCTCATAAAATATCATCACCATCATCATTTCAGCCATTACACGTGCACTAGTGAACACTGGCCTTCATGAGGGGTGGTTGCCATACTCACCACGCTTGGCTGGTGGGTTGGCGAGCTCAGTTCGGGATGTTGATAATCGGAAAGACGCTGCTGCCCATCTTCCGGAGGTATCCCTTAGCAGGCTCTTACTGCATCCATAGGCATGAAAGGAGGGGTAACATTCTACAGCGTTGGAACCCTACGGCAGTGTTTTGACGAGCTCTGTGGCGCAGCGGGCGAAGGTCCACCTGCGACGCAAGGGGTTGCGGGTTCGATTCCCGCCTCGGGACAAATGTCTGTACGATCTGCAGATATTTGTTCTTGGCGTTCTGGGTGTTTTTCTATATATAATAAAAATATCTATCTATGTAGTATAATGTATTAAGTATATCAGTCATCTAGTACCCATAACACAAGCTCTGCTTAGCTTGGGGCTAGATGGTGCTGTGTGATTTGTCCAGAATTATTTATTTTATTTATTTATTATTTATTTGTGTAATGTACGAAAGTGGATGTATCAGGTGTGATTGAGTGAGGGTAGTGAATGTATATTAAAATAAGAAGAAGAAGACACAAATTGTTCTGGTAATGTGTAATGTTATTAATGTTTTCTACTCTTTTTACGAGAGTGTACGTTTATAGTTATAAAGTAATAAGATGGAAGAATTTAGCAGCCGTAACAGAGGTGCGACCTGGCACGGCTGCTAAAGTACAATGTTTAGTTTAAGCTCTGTTATTTGTGAAATATGGTATAATAATATTTTTAGAATAAGTTATTTTGATCAAAATAAATACTTTTGAAATACTTCAAATAGTTTGCCCCTCATCTCTTCTCCATGGAATGCAGTAAAAATCTGACAAGTTCTACCTGTTCATCTCATGCCCGCCATGTTGGATTAAGAGTGATGTCATATAATTTTCCAAGTAACTCTTAGCAAGGCCTTTCATTTGATACCCATATTGTAAGAGTGCATTAAGAATAACTAGTGCGCCATCTTGAGTATACCGCCATGTTGGATTTAGAGTGATGTC
The DNA here is from genome assembly GCA_963082625.1 of Pasiphila rectangulata. NCBI lineage: Eukaryota > Metazoa > Arthropoda > Insecta > Lepidoptera > Geometridae > Pasiphila > Pasiphila rectangulata. The sequence goes on along the minus strand of OY720242.1, from coordinate 15,028,610 downwards.
ATTTAAATTTTCGATTACCTCTCAGCAATGCCTTTCATTTGGTACCCGTATTATTGGAGTGCATTAAGAATAACTAGTCCGTCATCTTGGATGTTCCGCCATGTTGGATTCAAAGTATCGTCCAATTACAGAATCAAATATAACAAAATAAGGTGCAGATTAATGATTATTATAAATAATGATGATTAATTTAATAACCATAATGAGTCACAGTCAAAATGTTGCTGTTTACAGTATATTGTTCACAAATAAGATGTTTAACTGTTTTACCAAACGTTTTTGAATACCAACAAATAATGTATTTTAACGGTTTTCTTACTTTTTTGAGAGTGATAAAGTTTTTGTGCCGATTTAAAGATGAACAACTGATCTTCGAAACGGATAGTCCTATTCTGACAGGACTTTTACTGACTGATAGCGGATTCTGTAAGAAGTTAAGACTTGGAAAAATTAGGCACAAAAAAAAGAACGATGCAACGCAGATATAAATAACCGCGGTAGCAGCTAGTAGTTATATAAATAACGTTGTGTTTGTCTGGGACCTGGGGGATGAAATAATATGTATTTCACCATCATCATTTCAGCCGTAAAACGTCCACTACTGAACACAAGCCTCATGGATCTCCATGAGGGGTAGTTGCCATACTCACCACGCTTGGCAGTCGGGTTGTCGAGCGCAGTACAGGATGTTGATACACGGAAAGGCGCTGTTGCCCATCTTCCGGAGGTATCCCTTAGCAGGCTTTTACTGCACCCACGGGCAGGAGAGGAGGGGTAACATTCTACAGCCGGCACCCCACGGCCTTATTATTTATTAGTTATAAAAACACATGCATATTAATAGTAATGTCTTTCATAAATTCATAACTTTTTCTAAATGTTTTTAATATTTTCCTAAGTAATTGCGAACGAATAATTTAATGTCTTATGTGTGATACAGAACCATAGCGTAAATAACGTACATACTTTGTTACGTAAGTTTACTGTTAGTTAAAGACAAGGGGACTTTAAAAGGACTTATTTATCGCCTAACCTCACAGAGATGTATAATAACTAGTAATGTCAAGTGAGTAGTTAAGGATGGGAACATACGTCGATCGCCGCGTATTATGCAAATTGATTGATTGTATCGATGATGGTTATTATAAAAGAATAAGATGAGCTTACAGCTTGTGCCACAGCGCCTAAATGTCGCATTTTATCGAATTGATTGTGTGTGAGGTTGATAGATTTTTTCGAAATTATATCAAACTGGACGGGTGCAGCTCTGACAAAATAGTATGGGGACATACCCATAGTAGGAAGGCCCGAGTGTCCAGGAATAGGGACATTCCTGTTAGCAGGATGACCGACTGTTAGCGACTTCGATAATATTCTGGGTTACTTAAATTAATAAAGATCTTTGTTAAAATGTTATTGTCTAGTTGATCTGGTAAACATGTCAAAATTAAAGTTAAAGTTGTAACGAAATGGGCATTCAGAGTGAGGGTAGCGAGACGGACTGTAATATAAAGGAAGATCGGGAGATATAGAATAAAAAAATGAAGAAACAGCAAATTGCTAAATGATTTGCGATTAATCAGTGTTAAATGTAAACGAGATATTGTGAGTATATTATTAAACTGCCCGTCAGTTTTAAGAGGCTTGAAGTAATAAAGAAGCTATCTTAATATCCATACCTGACTTATCATTGAATAAGCCTCCGGAAAAAGAAAATCTAATACTTAAACTACTGACATGTGAGTTTTACGCTAAAACATAACTTCTATTATCATTGTTGATAACAGGCGAGCTTAACGTAGCCCTTAAAATGCAAACAATAAATCAGGAAATCACAAAACAAAACAGAGCCCTCATCAGCTCGGTAAGAGGATAAGGATAAGAATTAGGGGTTAACACAGTAACAAAAGGCATCCATTTCTCTAATAAATCCACAGCATAAGGTGTCTCGCCGCAAACTGATAAATTCACAGCCGTTACCCAAACGAGGTTAATAAAGGTGGAACCAATTCCACAGGGTGCCTGCATTTAGCCCGCGACGTAGCTTCACTTGTGAGTAGAACCTTTTTGACACGATTTTATAAGCTTAAACTGTATCTATGTAACGTGAATCTACGTAGCTGAAACGGAATTTTAAAACGCTGTTTTAACCAACCTTAAGACATCAGATTTATTTGAAAAATTGCAACCTAACAAGGACTAATGACACTTCTTATTGTATTGTCATTGGTCCTTGTTCGGCGTGTTGTTAAGTTTTAAAACTATTATCATTTACACTATAAGGCTAATGGTATGAATATACTTTATGGGTGATTTTGTGTTATGTTTAATAATAAGACTGATTTTATTTCGGGTGAAAAGCTAAGCCGAAATTATAACACTGTTACCAAGGAAACTGTAGGACCAAAACAATACATTAATTTAAAGAAAAAATGAGGACAAAATCATTAGGCTTGATCAGAGCATAATAACTCTGTCACCTCAATGCAAACAATTTAGAACGGTTAGCGGAAACGAAGAGGTTAGTAGCTGGCACCACCATCCAGAAATAGGTACGTTCCATCTCACGTTACTAGCATCAACTTCCAGAATAACGTTTCATAATACGTTAACGAAACAAATTATATAAGAGAATAAAGGTTTTTATAAAAAAAAAATAATGACAAAAAAATGACAATTATACGTGACAACACCCAGGTGGAAGGCGTATTACCACTCAACGCCAAGACCGATTTTCGAAAGTTTCCGCGAGAAGAAAACGAAATGTTAAGGCATGATCCGAAATTATCCCTTGGCACGTTTCTACTGCATCCACGGGCAAGAGTGGAGAAGCAAAGTTCTACTGCCCGCACCCCACGGCGAGTATTGATAATATCTGCGAAAAAATTACAATTTTATTTCAGGTCTAGGTTTATTGCTGTTTACTAAATAATGTATTCTTTCAATCGTCAGATAACCGCAGCACAAGCTTCAGCATTATTTATAAATTTACTAGATACAAACATTTCGTTCATTCATTTATTCACCCAAGCAAAATTCTCTACCTGTCGTGTCACCTGAATACGGTATTCATTCCGTACAAAAAAAACTCGGATACGTAGTAGCCGGGTCGAACAGAACACTATGAGAAACTTTTTAGTTTCAAATAGAGGTAAACTCTTATATTGATCCAAAGATGTGCGGCGCTGACGGAAATCTCATTAAAAATGTTTGCACTACCTCGCAGTCTCACGAGTAGAGTAGTTACGAGTTGCAATAATTACAGTAGTTAAACTAACAGTGTTCTCTAATAGCGGGAACTGCTTTAAATAGGCGTTATAAATTAAAGTATTAAAGTAATGCCAAGTAACGCTAGGCCTTTAACAGTTTTAGACAACAATGAGGTTCTTCATTTACTTGAAACCTTATTGTGGTTAAACACTATGAAAATTTCAAACTATAGAGTTTTAGAAATCGGTATAACAAGCGACTTTTGAAGGTGTGAAGATTTTTTCTTTATACTACTTAATGACGAGACAAGACGGAGGGCCACCTGATGTAAAGCGATAACCTCTACATATAACAACTGCTATAGTGGGGTGATCACGTTTACTAAGCACGTGACCAACGATGCATTGCATTGCCCCGGTCACTCTGAGACGAGCTGTAAGGTCTCATGAGCCCGTAATTTTCCCCGGTGGTGAAAGGTGTTTTTTTTTATTACTAAATGACGAGACAACCCGAATTTCCATCTGATGTTAAGCGGTACCCACTGCCTATGACAACTGCAACACCGCGGTGATCACGTTTACTAAGCTTACGTTTACTTTCTGGAATCCGCAGTATAATATACACATTCATGCGTTGGAAAAAATACAAAATAAGTTTTTGAAACATTTTAAGTACCGTTTCCCGTTTGCTGCTGTGGAACCCATCAAAACCCTACAAGATCGTCGTATTGTTAAGGACCAAATGTTTTTGTTCAAAGCTCTAACAAATTTGATAGATTCAGAGTTATTGTTGGGAAATATTTATCTGTCTTGTGCCCGATTGTCTTCTCGCAACAAGAAAACTTTTTGGACCCCAATTACCAGAACAAAGTATAAAAAAAATATGTTTTTAAACAGAGTATGTGACGTATGTATATAATGACAGATTTATTGATATCGATATATTTAATATAACTGCTAATGAGTTCCGTAAAAGATGTTATGATAGCATTGCCAACTCTCCCCTCTCTTCCTCTTCTTCCTCTATGGCTACTTGAAGGGCTGGTTTAGAAATGTTATTATTTTTTTTTTTTTAATTTTTAATTATTTGTTATTATTAGTATAAATTGTAATTTTAAGTACCTACCCATTCCATAGTTAAAATTGTTTGATATTTTCTTGTGTTTTTGTGTAACGTTCACGTTCACGTTTGTTTTCGTAAAATGTATTATGTAATGGTGGAAACTTCACTGGTTTAAGTGTTACTCTTACTTTTCTTTATTGTCTATGGTATTGTACTGTTTGTTTTCCCGAATAAAATAAAATAAAAATAAAATAAGCATATGACCAACGCTGTACGGGCGCAGGACATAGTTGTTTCATAAGGACACAGGTCTCATAAAATATCATCACCATCATCATTTCAGCCATTACACGTGCACTACTGAACACTGGCCTTCCTCATGGATCTTCATGAGGGGTGGTTTGCCATACTCACCACGCTTGGCTGGCGGGTTGGCGAGCTCAGTTCGGGATGTTGATAATCGGAAAGACGCTGCTGCCCATCTTCCGGAGGTATCCGTTAGCAGGCTCTTACTGCATCCATAGGCATGAAAGGAGGGGTAAGATTCTACAGCGTTGGAACCCTACGGCAGTGTTTTGACGAGCTCTGTGGCGCAGCGGGCGAAGGTCCACCTGCGACGCAAGGGGTTGCGGGTTCGATTCCCGCCTCGGGACAAATGTCTGTACGATCTGCAGATATTTGTTCTTGGCGTTCTGGGTGTTTTTCTATATATAATAAAAATATCTATCTATGTAGTATAATGTATTAAGTATATCAGTCATCTAGTACCCATAACACAAGCTCTGCTTAGCTTGGGGCTAGATGGTGCTGTGTGATTTGTCCAGCATTATTTATTTTATTTATTTATTATTTATTTGTGTAATGTACGAAAGTGGATGTATCAGGTGTGATTGAGTGAGGGTAAGTAAATGTATAGTAAAATAAGAAGAAGAAGACACAAATTGTTCTGTAATGTGTAATGTTATTAATGTTTTCTACTCTTTTTACGAGAGTGTACGTTTATAGTTATAGGTAATAAGATGGAAGAATTTAGCAGCCGTAACAGAGGTGCGACCTGGCACGGCTGCTAAAGTACAATGTTTAGTTTAAGTTCTGCTATTTGTAAAATATGGTAGAATAATATTTTTAGAATAAGTAATTTTGATCTAAATAAATACTTAAAATACTTTAAATATTTTGCCCCCCATCTCTTCCCCATGGAATGCAGTAAAAATCTGACAAGTTCTACCATTGGAAGAAAGGCAGCAGCGTCATTACAAAGGTATGACGATGTTGATACACGGAATGCCGTGTATCAACATCCTACGCTTGCCAATCCGCCTGCGAAGCGTGGCGAATATGGCAACAACCTTCATGTTTTTGGAGATCGATGAGGGAGGTATACCAAGTAGTGGATGTGGACACCAGTTCTACGGCTGAGGTGATGTTCGAAGGAGTTTTTGAAGTCAAGTTAGCCGATCAAAGTTATAAACACATGCACGTAGCGGGTTATTACCCAAAGTCTCCAAAGTTTGTGATCTGCAAATAGGAACGTACGTTAAAGTTTTCCTGTATTAATATTACCTAAGATAAGAGTACCTATTAATAGTTTTGTATGAATAACGTTAATAGATTAGTAGGGACGCCGAATTATGTTAAGCTTAGTGAATAATTTCTCATGTAAGTGAAATTTTTGTTTTTTTCTTTTGAGAAATAAATGTTCTGAAACCTGAATATTAGTTTGTAAAATGTATTTATACATATGTATATTATTTCGGTACTCAAAGTAGCTTTCATAAGTTTGCATCTAGGTGACGTGGAATTAACGGCATTGTTATTGCTTTTTGTACTAAAATATCTTGCAAAATATCATCCCTCCATTTCATCAACATGTTTTCGTTTTCGCTTCTTTCCCTAAATTGGTAAAAAAAGATTTCTGTAGCGAACGAATTCAATTATATGCTTTATTAAATTTAAATGTGTTTTGTTTTCGTTGCCGTTGCCCATTTTCCGGAGGTATGCTTCCACGGGCACGAGAGGAGAGGCAACATTCAACTACCGGCTCCCCACGGCTAACATATTCATATATTTTTTAACCTATGTATCACATAAATTGTAGTAGATGCGTCTTCGTAAATGTCGTCATCCAACATGTTTATCTTTATATACTTAATCATTAATAATTGCTGCGGTAAACCGTCCATTACTGAACACAGGCCTCCCACATGGATCTCTATGAGGGGTAGTGGCCATACTCACCACGCTTGGCAGGCGGGTTGGCGAGCGTAGTACGGGATGTTGATACACGGAAAGACGCTGCTACCAGTCTTCCGGAGGTATCCCTTAGCAGACTCTTACTGCATCCATTTTTCTGCCGGCGTCCCACGCCTTAATTTAATCATTATAAACAAAAATATATTAAAACAAACATGTGCTCTGCCACCAGAATCGAACCCAAACCCATTCCTCCTGCGTCTAACCAAGATATTACACCAGCGCCCCGGAGTTCGCCGAACCCATACCAATTCCGCTTTCCAACATCTTATCAAGGGTTTTAGTTTATTAAATTCTTCTGAGTGAGTAGCTCTGGGGACCTCTATTCACAAGCAATTACTCGATTCAGGCCAACAATGTGTCCGGTATAATACATGCGCCTATTCGGGGCCGTCACGCACTGACGACGTGATTAGGAGCCAGATCCGCCTAAGCTACTCTACCTACGATTTACGGCAAATTTAACTTTATTTTTAGCGGTTTATGATTCACTATCGGATAGGCGAGAGCTTTTTACGAAAACGATTTTAAGTAAAGCTTAGGATTTCGACTAGATAACCAAAGTATAGGATGAGTTTCGTAGATGTGTTTCACTTCTTTAAACTTTGAACTAAACCATTACACTACTTCAAACTGTAATGAGATTTTTATGTCGGCCTATGATTCACTATCGGATGGACGAGATTGGCCTCTTCTATAAGCTTGGGCTTATGAGATAACGTTATTAAGTAGCGCATAGAATAAGCTTCGTAGTTGTGTTTCACTTTCTTAACTTTTAATAAAACCATCACATATATGTACTTCTACTGTTATGAGAATTTTTTCGCGGTCTATGTTTCACTATAGAATATACGAGAGCTTTTAGAGATTACGATGTTAAGTAATGCATAGAATGAGCTTCGTTATTATGTTTCACTTTCTAAACTTTGAACTAAACCATCACACTCCTTCTAAACTGTAATGTAATTTTTTTGTCGACTATATGATTTACTATCGGATAGACGAGACCAAGCTTACGAGATGCCAATTTTAAGTAGCGCATAGGATACGCTTCGTAGTTGTGTTTCACTGTCTAATTTTTAAATTAAACTACCACTCTACTTATTCTACTGTCATGAGATTGTTTTCGTCTGCCTATGTTTCACCGTCGGAAAGACGAGACCAAACTTTTGGGATAAAGATTTTAAGTAACGCATAGGACAAGAGGCAGACCACCTGCCAGATGGGCGGACGATCTGGCTAGGGTTGCCGGACGACAGTGGATGAGACTTGCACAGGACCGTTTACGTTGGCGTGCTGAAGAGGAGGTTTATACCCAGCAGTGGGTGTCAACGGGCTGATATGATGATGATGATGATAGGACAAGCTTTGTAGATGTGTTTCACTTTTAAAGTATCACTAACTAAACCAATTACACATACTTCTACGATAACGAGTTTTTTTTGTGGTCTATGATTTGATAGACAAGACCAGCATTTGGGATAACGATTTTAAGTAAGTAGGTATAAGATAAGCTTCGTAATTGTGTTCCATTTTAGAAACTTTGTATTATGCACTACTACAACCTGTAATAAGAAAATTTAGGTCAATGCACGAACGGATGTTTATTCCTTCTACACGCTAAGACTACTTAACCTGATTGGCTTTACGAGCATATGATGATAATAAAAGCTAAGAACATTTTAGAGCATTGCGTGTGCAGTGCAGAAACTAGCATTTATGAATCCTATCTAAAACATTAATAAGAAAATGGGTGTCAAGTTCTAAAGAAAATCGTGGTGGAATTGAAATGAAAATTATGCCATATTCTGTAGATAATCCTGAAAACCCTTGCCGTGGGGTGCCGGCAGTAGAATTTTACCCCTCCTATCATGCCCGCGGATGCACTGGGCACCACTTAGGTTTGAACCACGGCTTGGACTGATGCCAGATTTTTGTATGTAATGATGGTTATCGTCCAGGTGCAAAACTGCACCTTAAGACGGAAGAGTGTATTCTTCGGCCCCGCCGGCGGGACCGGTTATTGAAAGTGTGCCTAGCAGCTAATGTGGGACGGGTTGACGTCACCTCCGGGTTAGCGGCGGTGAGCTCGTCAACGGGCAAGCCGAGAACGTGTCTCGGTCGACGGAGGAAAGAACTCGTGGGCAATGGCTCTATCGGATAGTCGGAGGGTAATCCCAAGATTGCCGTGGGGTGCCGGCAGTAGAATGATACCCCTCCTCGCATGCCCATGGATGCAGTAAGAGCCTGCTAAGGGATACCTCCGGAAGATGGGCAGCAGCGTCTATCCGTGTATCAACATCGCAAATTGCGCTCACCAACCTGCCTGCCAAGCATGGTGAGAATGGCAACTACCCCTCATGGAGATCCATGAGGGAGGCCTGTGTCCAGTAGTGGAAGTTTTACGACTGAAATGATGATGATGAATCCTGAAAAGTGATTTAAAGGAGACTGAACAACATCATCCTATGCCGTGCATCCATACCGTGGGGTGCCAGGGCAGTAAAAGGTTGCCTCTCCACTCTTGCCGCTACTGCTTAGTAAGAGAAAAAACCCTTGCAAAATGGGCAGAAGCGTCTTTCCGTGTATCAATATCCTGTACTGCGCTTGCCAGCCCACCTGCCAAGTGTGGCGGGTATGGCAACGACCCTCTCATGATCTTGGAGATCCATAAGGGAGGCAATGTCTCGCAGTGGAGGTGGGCAGCAGTCCTACGGCTGAGATGCTGTTTATACCATCCTAAAAACAAATGGACAACACAAATTACGACAAGCATTTGGATTCTGTGACATATCCACTTGTTTGGTTTCGCGCCGCACCGATTATGCACCGCATTTGGTTCGCGTTTTGGCGCGAAATACAGCGTGCGCTCCGCGTCGGCGCTAAGAGGATACTGGCTCGGATTTTACAATGGAACGTATTGTGGTATTTATGCTCTATGGAAAGGGTTTGAATGATGCTTGTCAGTACGTTAATTTCATATGGTGACCTTTTTTGTCACTTTGACTTAGTGCTATTAATAATTTTATAACTGTTCGTAATAAGTGACAAAATAAACATATTTTTATCTCTTATCTTATCTTATCATATTCAGTACGATAATTCATTTAGTCTGTGTTCGGGATATACAGAGTAAAAATTACTTCAGCTGATAATGAGATTTTATTTTTAGTAAAAAATATTTTTGGTTGTAATTCAAAATGTATTCATCAATCATCTATCTAAATTTTCTGCTGTTTATACATAGTTTGTAGTATAACCTCACTAAAAAAAATAAGTAGGTGTCTTCAAACAAAATATTATTCTAATCGTAATTCTAATATGCATTTTTTATGCATATATTTTTTTAATTTTAATTTCATCGAATTATATTATTTTTTTTGGGTGACGTAAATTTAATTTGTTATTGTCATTGTCAACTTCACCCAGAAGGTTCCAAAACAAACAAAAAGTCGATAAACACTATAGTTTACCAATAATATTTTTTTTAGTGGAACCATACATCACTGGTCGCTAGCGAAGCCAAAACCAAACAACGGCTAAAAAATCTTGGTCGCGAGCGAAGCCAAAACTAATTTTCCTTATTATTGAGAACGGTTCATTGAAACTCACGATTTAATTACGCTAGTTTCCCCAACTGACAAGTTACTGTTTTAATCATCAGCATCATCTCAGCCGTAGCACGTCCACTGTCATGGATCGCCAAGTATTGGTCATTGCTGTTGCCATACCCACCACGCTCGGCGGGCGGGTTGGCGAGCGCAGTACGGGATGTTGATTATGAGTATGATACACGGAAAGACGCTGTTTCCCAACTTCAGGAGGTATCCCTTAGCAGATTCTAACTGCATCCACGGGCAAGAGAGGAGGCTATACATTCTACTACCGGCACCCCACGGCACATTTATTATAATATTTTACTAATTTAAAAATGTTGTGACAAACTAGCCAAAACTCAAAACTGTATTTTCAAATCAATGCTAAAAGTTTTAATAAATGCAACTGGCCATTAGAGCCAGTCATTAAGCATCTATCTATCTTACAATAGTCAGTCCGCTTTAACATAGTTCCAAGAGAAAGTCCTTCCCAGTACTATTAAACCTTCTGCATGTGGCCGTCTCCGTCCGTTCCCTTTTTGTCCCAAGACATTCATCTCTTCAAGAACCGGATTAAAGAGCCGAGCACACGAGCCGGGAAAAATGGGATATACTATTTTCTCTATTAAGTTAGCCTTCATTGTTAACTTCCTTAATCTTGAGGGAAACGAGTGAAGTAAAAAATCCTTTCCAGATTTTTGTAGACGTTATTTGGGTATGACGTTAAGATTTGTTTAGACGCCCTTTGGTTTATCTTTTCAGTTGTCTTTCTACCTTTGATGTAGGTTGCTTTGTAGTCTCGTGTCGAGAACCTGCAGTCTAGACCTAGTTAACTATATAATATAAACTAGCTGTTCAACGCAACATCTCTTTGTACCACTTATGAGAGAGAGTGGATCAATTCTAAAGGAGCCGAAACTTTCTTAAATTCTTTATTATACACAAAAGCAAAACATACAAACAAAAAAGGATACATAAAAGTGATGTCCAAAGGCGAGCTTAACCCTGAAAGAGTTTTCTTACAGCAAACCTTTGGGTACAGAGAGAAGATATTAAAATGCTATGAATAGAGTGTGTACACACATAAGTTAAGAGATAATTTAAAAAAAATGTATATTATATGATGTAGTAAAATTAATTAAATAAGACCTATTAACAGAAAATACCTACTTAAATATATACACAAATAATTTATAATTTAAATATCATTTCAATCTACAGTATTATGAGTACTTTCCCTTCAGGTGGCATTACAAAATTCCACCCTGTATAGCCGTTACTATTACATATAACATATACATATAACATCATGCTATTTCAAAAATTATGTCGCTGTTAAATAGACCAATTTTCAATGCGCTTTCTACCAAAGAAACAAGTAATCAAAGAAACACACGCTTCTTTGCATTCAATCGTATAATATGAATTACTTGAAAATCAAACGTGTTTAGGCTTCGACGTTTTAACATATCTTGAGTATGCCCGTATTTTGCAACATAAATAATTAAAGCTATTTATTATTATGTGCAGTGTGATCAAGCCCTACGGAAACCCGGACTGTTCTCATCACGTTCAGAATGAGGTTTCTTTGTGAAGATGCATCGTTTGTGCAGTAATTGCTTTCCTGTCGGTAAGAAAGCCATAAAACTAGACTGACTTTGTCTATATTAACAGATTAGTTTGTTCTCGCTAATTATTATGTGAAAATTTGCCGTTGCAACAAATTTTAAAGGAAAAACGGTTCATGTTTTATTTTTTATTTTCTTTTGGTTTTCCAGTGCCGTAGTGTGCTGGGAGTAGAAAGTTGCCTCTCCTCTCTTGCCTGTAAATGCAATAAGAATCTGCCAAGGTTCATTCAGAATATGAGCAACAGCGTCTTTCCGTCTATAAAAATGTTTATAGACGGAAAGACGTTGCAACAGTATGGAACGCCATACTGCGATCGCAATGCCCGCATGTCAAGCGTAGCGAGTATGGTTACAACCGCCTCATAGATAGTAGGTACTTGGCGAATCATGAGGGTGGCCTGTGTCCAGTAGTGGACATGGAAAGCAGTCCTGCGGCTGAGATGATAAGATGATGATGGTAGGAATGTACGAGATTTATGTGATCGTAGACATCTATCTTGTCAGATAATATTATAGATAAGTAAACGAAATTAGCCGTGGGGTGCCGGCAGTTGAATGGTACCCCTCCTCTCATGCCCATGGATGCACTAAGAGCCTGCTTAGGGATACCTCCGTAAGATGGGCAGCAGCGTCTCTCCCTGTATCAACATCCCATACTCCGCTCGCCAACCCGCCTGCCACTAGAGTATGGCAACTACCCCTTATGGAGATCCATCAGGGAGGCCTATGTTCAGTAGTGGACGTTTCACGGCTGAAATTATGAAATGTATGAATTAACTAACTTGTAAAACGTTGTATTTAATACTAATACAATAATACGCTTTAAGTTAATTTAAATCAAATAGGTTTCACGACCCTTAAAACTAGAACGTAGCTAATAAGAACACGCTCACTTACAACGAAACTAATTAAGTAAGTAATGTACGCATTTGAATTCAGTTCTCAGTGTAACAGCACAAGACGTACATACATAACCCAGTTACTATGGAACGTTATGAGATTTAACAAACCGAGTTACCAATGTACACAGCAGTAACAAGTTTACTGATATTGTTACGATTGGCTTCGTAGTGAGTATAACTAGTAACAGGATAATCTGTGATTATAATTCGATTTGTGGGAAAATTAGGGCCTTTTTTAGGGTTTCGTAGTAAAACAAACCCTTATATTGTGAAGTATAATTTGATTTAATGTTCTTTTATGTTTATTTAGTTTTTAAGTTAGTACCATTGTAGCACGCCAACCACACTCTAAACTACAGGTTTGGCTGGTAGAGACTGATTTAGCATTAAGCCCACCTTTTGTAAATTAAATTATTAAATAATATTAATAATATTCAATCCATTTAGCTTAGTCGATGATATTCAAAGAAAGAATATGTCAATGCGTTTGAAGCTGACTAAGTCATGGGTTTCCACACAATGTTTTCCTTTACCGTTAAATGTTCACGTACATTTTTCAAGAAATAAATTCCACTGTTTTACTGCCATTACCGACTTCCCGAACCTACGACTTCCCGAGCGAAAGTCACCTAGCCAGAACAGCTCCACTGGTAATTCATAACACAAATAAATATAAGTATGTGCTTCTCGTACATAAATATCTGTATTGTTTCATGACGATGAACTTTTATACAAGTCAGTTTACTTATTCTAGTTGTTGGACACCGCTTTTTGGCACGTCTGCTTGTCCCAGTTTCACGCGTCAACGCACGAAGTTGGCTCGCAGTCTGTTGTCAATAAAAAACAACACGGAACCTCTTTACTGCATATGGAATTGTCAAGAATTATTTTCAAATTCAAAAGGTTTTTCTACTCGTTTAACTCGGCTACTCTACGGATATTGAGGGGCATCAGACTAAAAATCATCAGCCTGTACTTGTTCACCGCTGAAACAGGCCTCCCCCAAACTAAAATGATACCACCGAGGGCGATCTTGGGCAGACTCCGTCTACTACCATCCCGCGACCGCGGAACTTTTCCCAACACTCTGTTTTGCTTTTAAGCCTTGGTCTCCATTCCTTCACTCTATCAGTAATCGGTTGCCAATAAAGACTAAATAATCATACTGGTAGAAGTTCGCATTGTGAACTTTAAGCAAATCTGTGTTGGTATAGTCTAAGAGAAGTTCGTATTCAAGTATCATATCATAACTATGTGTGGCAAAAAGGGCATTCAATGTTTTGTTCATTTTTAATAATCAATTAAAACTGATATCTCTTCCACCAAAATGCAATAACGTGTTGAAAGCAAAATGTATATAATATTACAATTTGGCAGGTAGTAACCCTAATTCTAATCTGGTGGGGTATATCACTGACGTCCCGCGTAGGGGTGTCCCGCATTATTCCCCGTGATACCAAACCCTAGCCAGTCCAACTCCTTAAAATAACGGAGAAGTAGCTACTGTTTTTCTGTTCTATACCATATAATGTAATGTTAAAGAGGCTTGTATTTTACAACAACAGCCTTGCTGTGAACGACTCTATCTTTGCATCACTCGCCATTGACTCGCTGATTTCATACAAGTACTCGTATAGGTACTTATGCCGTTTGCTATATATTTCTTTATGGCTACCTAAATTCTTGGAATGCGAAAACTTCTGATCCAGATCCAGATTTCTCTTCTTAATATCATCAACTTGTCAAAAAGTTGGTACGCCAGATACGTGCAAGGTACTAGCTATCAGAAAAAATGGAAAAGATACAGATGAAACTGTTGATTTCGTTCATAAAAAAATTATATCACGAAGGTCACGCACGTCAAGATTTGGGGCTGTTATACACCGAGCACATTTTTAACACATTTTTTGAAGACAAAGAAAATTGTTCTAACGAGATACCTACTCCTCTTTATAGTACTTCTGTATGTTTCTATAGATACAGTTGGTCGAATTAAGGCAGTCGACTCCGACCTGTCGACCGATTCACTACCCACCCCAAGGCCAGCCTCTTGTATGTCAAGGGGTTTTGGAATCTCCAATAATGTACCTTATTGAACCTAAAACGGGCTAGTTGGTAGTAATATATCCCAGGCCCTTTTATCTGCACTGTTTGGCTATTTTTACCAAACAGTTTTGAAATAAGATCTAAATTAAGTATCTAAATTTGTTTTGTTCCTGTATCCAAACGTTTGGCAGTCACCTTAGGTACTAAAATGTCTTTGGTAACTAAACACATTGGTAATTGTCTTAAGGAACATTATCTAACTGGAAAAGAAGCAGTTTTTTCAGTGTAGGAGCTATGTGTGTAAAAAGGCTGATACGAACTGGAGACCTTTGTTACTTCATGATGTGATCAGAACTGAGTTTGAAAAACTGGGAATTAATTGAAAGTGTATTTATTCAAACTCAAAAATATTTTTTGAAATTGGTTCATAACCGATGGAGTTTTGAGGTGACAACGATAAAAAATACAGATGAATGAGAGAAACTCCTGCTATTTTTAAGTCGTTTAAAAACAAGAAAATTTGAGGTTATATACTTTATTGTTAGAATCTGCAGTTCGTATCAGCCTTTTCGCATTAAGGTCTATATGGAATGGAGGGAAATCCTCAAATATTGTAGGTAAACCTATAGCGGTTTTGGCATATTTAGCTCAAGGTCAAATTGCACATTTGCCCTCAGCAAGATGAAGTGTGTTATTGGTGAAGTAAAACTCAAGCCAAAATCAAATCAGTAATGTCAGGCGTCCAATAAACTTTCTAAACACTACTCCCTACTACCTTTCGGCCAAAAACCAGCTTCTCTTACCATGAAGGAATTGAAATTCACCTCACATTGAGATTCCAACCTTACTACTCTCTAGCTAAAGCCAGCCTTTTTCTTCAAATACTCGGCCACGCCCTCGGCTGTCACGGCGTAGTGGACGCGCGAAACGTAGAGAGAACTAATTATGAAAACCACAGATGGTTATCGAAGCTCTTCAATATTACAAAATTCACGGGTGACGACATATAAAGATGGCTAAGTTAATATACCTATCTCTATCAACTAACAGTCATACTTACCAGCACATCATCATAATCGGGGTCATTTAAATGAAATAATTTTAATAGCGTCTACTGGAGACCCTCATGACATAGTTATTATTATACTATTATTATTGACGATCTCTGTGGCGCAGCGGGCGAAGGTCCGCCTGCGACGCAAGGGGTTGCGGGTTCGATTCCCGCCTCGGGACAAATGTCTGTACGATCTGCAGATATTTTTTCAGGGTGTTCTGGGTGTTTTTCTATATATAATAAAAATATCTATCTATGTAGTATAATGTATTAAGTATATCAGTCATCTAGTACCCATAACACAAGCTCTGCTTAGCTTGGGGCTAGATGATGCTGTGTGATTTACATACCTAAATTCACCTAATATATACCTAAATGCAACCTCGTGGTTAGGTTTTTTAGCGACGAAAAAAAATATGGTTTCTCAATTCGTATATAATATACATTTTTTGTAAGGATTATGTTTGTATCATTATCAGGTGTACAATAAAGAATTATTGATCAAAGAGAAGAATAATATACAAGATGTATTATATAATATGTATACAAATCCAAAAGAGGGTTAGGGTTGTTACTTGTACTTCTAAGAAAACTCTTCACGGATGTCAATGACCCTGACAAATAAACAGCTGGCGGTTTGGTTGTCATTATCGTAATCAGTTGAAGATAAAACTTTGGTGGTCTTTTTAACCGACGTAAAAGGAAGGAGGTTCTCAATGTCACTGTTTTTTGTATGTTTTTTTACGTGATTGCTCCGCCAATCATGAATAAAGATAAAAATATAGATGCTGATGATGGGATCCATAATGAATTAAATAATAATATTAGCAGGCACTCGAGTCCCTCAAAGTATAGTTTCATGCCTTTGCGGTTGGGTTTTTGTGTTTTTACACCCTGTTCTGATGATGGGATTCATGATAAATCGAGGGAAATACTTAAATATAATATAATAAGCGTACATATGGCGGTTTGGGTGTTTTAAGCAACAAGTTAAGGACTTTATAATTAGAAGTCAGTTTTTTTTTAATAATTAATTATTTTCATTGAAAATCATCGAAACCTAGAAATCCGTATAACTAAAGTTGTTCCTTGGGGTGGTCACAATCTATAGAACGACTAAGCAACTAAATTTTCATGAGCTTTTCATGGGTGATGAATTGCGTTCAAATGCTTAAAACGGAACCCATACATTTTCTGATTGAATGCTTTGATAAAACGATGGTTTGATCACTTTCTAATTGCTTTTCCATCCGTAGAAGTCCAGCGAGGATTAAGATTTTACATCATTGACGACAGTTTTTGCGTCAGGGGTATAGGAGGTGTTTATAAATTTGACATGTGTATCTGTGTATTATCGACCATCGTAGCTCCCAAACGGCTGAAACGTTTTTGATTTCTTTTTGTCTGTGAAAGGTGATTTGACCGAAATTATTCTAAGTTGTATATAATGATAAAGATAAAAAACGTTTATTTTGTTTCACACATTACAAATAATACAACAAAATTAAAAATATACAGACATGGAAACAAAAAACCTTTCTCTTCCCAGTCCAAGGTTTTTATAATGTCCTCCAAAAGGCACGTGAAGAGCTTAGGTGAGATGGTGTCACCTTGACGTACTCCACGACTAATGGGTATACGGTCAGATAACTTATGCATACGAACCTGCATGTAGCAGACTGATAGAGCTCCCTAATAATGTTGACGTAGCGCTTGTCAATGTTGCAGCGATGGAGAGAGTGAAATACCGCCCAGTGCTCCACGTTATCGAAAGCTTTTCTAGCTGCTAGGCATAGTCTACGGAGGCAAAACACAATGGGCGGTTATTCTCTCTATAACTCTCCATCAGCTACTTGACAGTGTGTATATGGTCCATCGTTGAGAAACCACTTCGGAAGCCGACCTGCTTCGATTGGTTGATATTCATCGAGTGCTCGCGTTTTCAATTGCATAAAATCTTTGCAAACAATGTATATACTTCGGAGAGTAGGCTTATGGATCTATAGTTTTGAAGATTGGATTTGTCTCCTTTCTTGTGTAGGATCGAGACTACAGCGTTTTTCCATGCGTCGGGAGTAATACGCTTGGTTGAAACTTTATTAAAATGATGCGCTAGCGGTTTCAGTAATGTGGGACCTCCTGCACGTAGCATCTCCACTTAAACGCCATCTTCACCAGTAGCTTTACCACTTTAATTCGAGACAAAGCAAACTCAATTTTATCCTCTAGGCTATCCTATAAACCATTGACACCGAAAACATTTCATCTGTATGAAATGTTTTCGGTGTCAATACGTTCGTTTGACAGAACGTGTCAATACGTTCGTTTCAGCAGTACCTACCACAAATAAACTACTAGCGCTCTAGTGTGTTCAATGTGTAAATCATGCTAGCGAAAACTTACAGGAGGGAACAACTTTCGTCCACTTCTTTAGAATTGACGGAATTCACTGGGTTTTATTGAACCATCAAAACATTGTTAACTCAAGAACCGAGCACAGTGTGCTTCAGAATCTCGCAGCGAATATCGTCAGAATCCTCCAGCCCTCCGTTTGCGAGTGAATATGAAAGGCGAGTAATTCAATAGGAATATTTTATGACCCGGGACGAGATGGCTCACGAGGTGTCTTTGACGAGTTCGACTGTTTTATTAACTTGACGTGGTGATCTTCTACCCTTATCTCGATACCTCAATGTTACCATAATTTGATGACGAATAGACTTTCCTTTTTTGAACTTTGTTTATTTATGCCAGCTTCGTCGTAACATTGTATGTATTCACGAAAATACGCGTCTCGTCGTCTACTTCGTGTCAAAAAAATATTGTTTATTTTCGTTTTCGGGGAGTGCACACTATTATGATCAAAGTGACGCCGACGTCGGAAAACAGGCTGCAGCGTATGACCTAGGCATGATTTACGTGCTGCGGAAGAATATAAGCGTACTTGTAGTCTCGGAAAACAGTGCGTTGAGAAATGGTTAGGCAAGAGTTCGGCATACCTGATCATCTTTCAGCGATAAGGCCGCTTGTTCAATTACCTTATTATTTTTGTTATGTTTTTATGATAAGTACTTCTATGGTGATGAATAAAAAGTTTTCTACCTATCTATAGAGGTACAATGTGTCCGGTTAGAGGTGTCGGAGCCAGTAGGGGCATTAAATACGGTAAATTTTATCGAGAAATCGCCCCTCATAAGTAGTTTTTTCCCACCATAATAAAATGGCAGCCAAAAAAATCCAATTTTTATTTCATAAAAGAACGAAAAAAATTGGTGAAAGAAGAAAAATTATAAAATTTTGCGTTTTTTATAGATTATTAGCTTTTTCAAAAAATCTAAGCTGTTAACTTGCTATTATTTTATTTTTACACGAAAGAACAGGATATTTTCTAAAGTAAATACTATCACATTTTATTTCTAAGTGAGATATTTTAGGAGCCATGACGGTTTGAATTGGGCTGGAATGATCGATGACATTTTGATTGGCCCACTCATTTTGCCAGCCACGATGAATGGCCCTAGATTTCTGGAGTTCTGAAACTGACTACCTGGATGCAATAATAGAAATACCTCTGGCTTTTAGGTCAGGGATGATACTCTAACTAGACGGAGCTACGGCGCACTTCGCTACGAATGTACGAAATCATTTAAATGAGCGTTATTCGCCGTGGATTGGACGCGGTGGAACAATCGCTTGGCCACCGCGTTCACCGGACTTGACCCCACTTGATTTTTTCTTGTGAAGTACGATGAAGCAAAAAGTGTATAACGACGTACCAAATACACGCGATGAGCTTATTGAAAAAAATATCCAAGTCGGAAATTAATTAAGGGGAGACAAACCAAAGATCCGACGCTCTACACAACATGTGTCAGTCAGAGCAACAGCATGTCTACAACACCAAGGAGTAAATTTCGGACAATGGTCGTAACATTTGTTTTTTATTTGCCAAATTAAATGTATAGCAAATTATTCAGCATTTTATTTTATTTTTTGTCAACTCCCGGATTACACACGGTACAATAACGGGCCATAGTCAAACTGTCATAGCTTCTAAACTTAGGACTAAGATGTAAATGTTATTTTTAGCAAATATCTTGTACTTTCGTGTAAAAATTAAAAAAATAGCAAGTAAACAGCTTAAATTTTTTTTAATCCTATAATCTAAAAAAAATCCTTTCGTTCTTTTATGAAATAAAAAAAAATCTTATTGTTTTTTTTATGGCTAACTAGCTATCGAATGAGATTATTTTATGTTCCTAGGCCCTATACATAGGTAGCTATGGAAAAATATGTATAATCACTAGTGCTTTGATTCCAAAAAAACAAAATGGCTGCAATTTTATTATGGTTGGGAAAAATTACCGTATTTGATGCATGCTGGCTCCGACACCTCTAACCAGACACATTGATCATAATTTCTAAATGCAAATGACTTGACTTTTAGCTAATTTTGCCAAAATCGCTATATGGTATTCATAACCGAATTGTGAATTATTTATAGCTTTAAGAAGCCAGCTTCGATTGACAAAGGTTAAGTCTAAGTACGCTTCGCTGATGGTAATTTTATTTATAAGTAATTCCATAGAAAGTCTGCTTGTAAATAAAACATAACACGTTTTACGGCAATCGTGCTATTAAATTCTGCTGGACACCACGGCTCAATGGACATCACGCGTCATTGTTATGCAACCTGGTGTGGCCTAGCGAATAGGGACTTGATTTAGGGGGTGTTGTTAACCGAATCTATGGGACCTCCATGTCCCTTTATAACTCGTTCTTCGTGAATTTAGCCCGCTGCGCATGCCTTTTTTAACCAAATTCAAAAAAGCAGGAACTATTCAAGTCGTCTGCGCTTTTTAAAATCTTTGTTACCTCAGAACTCCGTCGTTTATGAACCGATTTGGAAAATACTTTCTCAGTCCCACTTTCAATTAGGTCCATTTAAAAAAAAACTCTTTTCTTATGATGAGATCTATGAGTAATCGAGGGAACTCCTCAAATATTGTAATATTGTATGCGAAAACTGCTATATTATTGAAATTCGGAGGTAGTTACGTTCCACTCGACCAACACGCCTTATGTCACGGCTTCAGTTACTACGTACCAATAATAACAAAATCATATCAAATAACATTATCGGAGAACATCACAATAAATTTATGAAGGAAAGCCATTATCAAATATCATTGTCATACGTATGACAATGATATTTGTTAATGGATATTTATAGAAGTATCCATTTGCCGCGCTCCATTTCAACGCGATATATCAACATTTCGCGAGAGAACATGTTTTCAGAGTGTCGTCATCGATAACGATAGTTAATTACCTAGTTAAATTAACCAGTGTGCTCTGCATGCCTGACGGTGATGCTGCCGTGTCGGGAACAAAGGACGGGACGCAAATATCGTAGATGCACTATGAATGGAATAAAACATTTTCAGCGTACGGAATTTGAACATAAATGGAGTTAGGGCACAAAAATCGAGAGATTAATGCTGATGAATGTAGTTAAGGCAGGAAAACATATCAATAACAAAACAAATATGGGAATTAATAAATCCTTATATCTTGTTAAATCTATAGTAATATACTACATACAGTAAAACCCGTCAAAGACGATTTGACAGGGGCCCAACTTAAAACGCGTCTTAATACTTTTGAACATAAATGGAATTAGAGAACTGAAATAAAATACAGATGAATTAAGATCTTCTTGTGTAGTTCAAAGTCGATTAAAAAGGGTGAATACTGAAAGAATAGATGAATATAGAATGTAGGACTGAAAACCTAGCGGCAGTATAAAATGCAGTGTAATAAATCTCCGCTCGTTCTCTCAACAGTTAAGTTCAGTTTAGGTTATACGTTTACAATCAGACTCAACCACGTGTTTTTATAACTACGACCTGCGCTCACAGCGGCCAAGCATGATTGATAATTTGTACATAGTTAGTTTTTTATGTTTGAAACTTTGTAACGTGTCGACACGCACCAAAATCCGTGCCAAAATACCAGCGTTGGTCCATTATAATTATGTGGATCAATTGAGGCAGGACCTTTTGGTCCATTTTATTTATTCTTTCTTTGATGCTCGGTCGCTTGCGCACCGAGCGTCGCCAAATAAACCCAAACCCGACCGAACTTCAAGTCGTTACAATATTTCAATTCAGTGCTTTTTTAGATCAAAATGTATTACAAAATTAGTCATATCAATAACAAAACACATTTTAGAATTACTTAAACATTACCACAATCAAAAGAACCTAACAACAGGGGCAAACAGGGCGAACTTAACCCTGGAGGGCAAGTACTCTATCCAGAACTGGTAATCAAACCGACATTCCACTTAGCGGA
The DNA here is from genome assembly GCA_963082625.1 of Pasiphila rectangulata. Classification (NCBI taxonomy): domain Eukaryota; kingdom Metazoa; phylum Arthropoda; class Insecta; order Lepidoptera; family Geometridae; genus Pasiphila; species Pasiphila rectangulata. The sequence continues at coordinate 15,006,502 of OY720242.1, read as the reverse complement.
CCAAGATGAATCGCACCAAGACGAACCGCACCAATTGCACTGGGTGCGTTTTGTGGATTATAAAATTGTATTTATTTCCTTGAAGCTGAACTGGGCTGGACACATGTATCGCATGAGAAATGACCTGTGGGCCAAAATTACAACACAGTGGGTCCTACAAAGCGCAAAGAGGTCTCGTGGTCGGCCCAGGCGGAGATGGCGGGACGAACTGGATACACATTGCACAGATTGGCGGACAAAAGCTCTAGACCGGGATAAGTGGAAGAGAAGAGAGGCCTTTGCCCAGCAGTGGGATCCAGCAGGCTGTTTAGATTTAGATGTTTAGAGTTTTCCCTGCTAAATTATCCACACCAAGACTGGTGCGATACGTGGCAGTACTTTGGTGCGTGCATCTTGGTGCGCTAAGTGGAATCCTTCATCAAACCCGCCGAACGTAAAAAATAAAATATACTGTATTTTTATCGATAGGGTCAACCGGAAGAGAATAATCTCTTTAAAAAATTATGTTAGAGTTTCTTGAACTCAACTCAATACTTATTTATCAAAACGTGTTATTTTAAATAACGCATTATTGTTTTTAGTCCTGTTGTTGCAACTCTTGTTATGAAATGGGCGATTGGTTATGTAAATTGTTTAGGAGAACGTGTCACTTTTGATTTGTCAAATAAAGGAATATTTAGGGAATTGTGTGACACGATCAATAAATTAGGCGAAACGTGGCAAGCCTTCACAAATGAGTGTTTGTTGTGAAAGCATAACGTTATCTGGTTCATACGGCTTGCTTTTACGAATCCTATAAAATATACTAAGTGACGAAGGTCTGATGATGAAGCCGGGATATTAAGTACTGGAATTCTTCTATTATTAAATAAAGTCCTCAAGTTTGAGTTCATATGCATCGTTTTGACAAGATTGATATAATTTTTTAATGTCTGATTCTGAAGGGGTTAATATCTAAGTTATAGAGGTATAAAGAACTCTAATGCAGACTCAAAATGGTTCATCATCATCATATTTTAGCCGCATGACGTCTACTGCTGAACATAGGCCTGCATCCACCGCCGACCTACAGACCAGGTTGTCCGCCATTTAGTTAACGGACATCCTATGCTGCGCTTGCCGATCCGTGGCCTCCATTAAGGACCTTTCGGCCATCTGTGCTCGAGCATGATCAAAAATATGCAGATACGTAGAAGAACTCGGGTCACCGAGAGATATGAGTTCTTCTACTACGTATCTCCACATTTTTGATTCGACCCGTCTCTCCATAGATCATTGGGCGATTTATAGCTTATTCATGAGACCAGTGTTAAAGAACCACGTCTCGGTTCTGAAAGTCATCACTGGTATGGTAACACACACTGATTGAAGAATACCATCTCAAAGCACTGAGATATTTTGGACGACAAGATATTGCGAAGTTTCCCAAATGCGCTGCCATTATACATCTCAAAAATTACTTTGAAAACAAGGTTCTTAGGGCAACTCGCCGTAATCTTTTCGTTCTAGTAATCGTATTCTAATCATATTATCGAGTGGAAACTCGACGAAATCACGTCTTTACAAAAAAAGATTTGATTGTTTGTTTGTTTGTTTGTATGCATTGGATAGGCTCCAAAACTACTGGACCGATTTGAAAAAAACTAGACACCACTCACCTTTAGAACCCTACATTGTTTCTGATGAACAAAGGCTATATTTTATCACCGTATGTCCAAGGGAACGGGAACTGCGCGGGTGAAACCGCGGAGTAGGGCTAGTAAGTTACTATATTCATGTTATAAGTACCAACCATAAGCGTAGATATTAGGTTATATATTTAGATACGTACATACTTAACTTGTTTACTATAATAATTGTATTTACTCTTACCTACATCTGCAAATAAAACTTCCCTGGGACCATCTCTACGGTGTTAAGTTGTCCGTTCATTTGACCTATAATAAATTATGCCAAGAAGTTATCCAATCGAATCTACCACAAAGGAAATGTCTGAGGTGTTGGTAAATATACACAAACAAATCAACCGTGGAATTTGCGTTTCCATTCACTTCAGTGACTATATGGTTAATATTCCTGAAACTGAGATGAAATGAATAAACCAACAGTTAAATCTACACCCGTTATAATTATTTTTAAATAGAGGGAAAAGATCATTTTATTTTAATAGTAGAGAATCTGCAATCTCTTTAAAAGGGTAAAGCTCTACATAATGGTTTTCTTACGTTATTTCTGGTTGCAAGCCTCAACGGGATAAATAAAACACATAAAAATCACTTTTCTGTTTGTCGAGTCCAGATAATTATTGTTTTGGACTAATCATTATCATCATCTTAGCCGTTAAGGTGACGCATTGATAAACTATTGTTTCAAAAATCGAGTACCGCGCCCCTTCACTCGGACAACTTTTACGCGGTCGCACTTGACAGGATCACGCCTAGCGGCGGGCGGCAGCGATGGTCTAGCGTACGTGGCGCTGCTAACAGCGCGGCGGCGGCGGCGGCACGCGTCAACTCGATTTGCCTAGAGCATAGATAATCATGGAGTCGCCTTGTTCTTATTCAACCATTTAAAAAAAGGCAAAAAATTCTTTTGAACTATTTAATGATTGTTTTTTTTTCATACAATACAGGCTTATTTCTAATAAATTAGCATATTTTTAGGGGCTTATTCTGTGCATCAAAACTAACAACTTTTGTGGTATAGACGAGGCGATTGAACAGAACAAGATGCATTTTTATAAAAAAAATAAAGACGGGGAAATAGTAGTCAACAAAAAATCAGACTGGTATTTTCAAGTCCAAGGACAGTTACATACTTGCAGGAAACAGGAGGCCTTACTTGGAATGTGGTATGGTGACAAAAAAATAGAAATTATAGAAAAAGACGATACATTTTGGTCAGATATCATGGAGCCAAAACTGCTGAAATTTTACTATGATTGTCTTCTTCCTGAGTTGGTTGACCCTAGACACATAAGGAATAGGCCAATTCGTGACCCAGAATACGTGATTGCAAAAGGGAAAGAAAATGATACAGCTATCATTTTAATAGAAAAAAATACTGGTGACGTTGACGATGGTTCGGTCGGGGATACCATAGATTATGTGATGCGATTTTCAGAATATTGATATTGAGTATATTTTTTCACAGAAAGCGTTAGTTTTAACATTAAGATACCTACACCTTCCAAAACTGTAGTAGGTGGTAAAAATGATAAACAAAAGAAAATTTCTATAAACCTAGTGTGTGAAGCACGATAAAAACCATTTTCGATTTTCGATTTGATTGAGCAATGCGCCATTTCTCGTTCTAATAATTTCACATTAAATGACGACTGACTGGCTTAAAGCAGTTCTCACAGATGGCGCTTCTAACACTGTAGTAAGATACCTACATAAACAATTATAGTACATAAAACGACATTAATTTGTATACGTTGTATACTTTTAGGGGTTTATTTTGTACATCAAAACTAACAACATTTGTTCTGCGACTCTAGTCAAAACTAAAAATAAAATCAGCTGTTCCATACATTTTGTCGCATTATTTTTCCATTATTCCAGCAACAGCATCTTTGTTTACATCAGCCAAAGATGATTTTATTTTGTTTTTATAATTACACATAGAGCAGACAAATGTAAATTCCGATTGTAATCCTATTCGATGTTCAGAAACTAATTTCATTGAGGCTAATCCGCAGTCAAACAGAGATTCATGTTGAGAGAGTTGTATTAGTTGTGATGTAAAATGATTAACATCTATTACTCGATGCCCCAAGTCGGGTGTTTCTGTTTGAATCTGAAATTTAAGCACATATTTTAGTATTCAGTTTGAATTTCTTATTATGTAAATATTACTTAGCTATAACAAAATGCTTACTGTAGTTTCAGAGGTACTTTCGAATATGTATGAAAGCTCTTCATTTTCAGGATTTGGTTCCTTTAACTGAAACAAAATTACTTACATTACTATTAAATAAATTAGAAAGCTACCATATGACTGGAGTACAGTAACAAAGGCATGGATATTTCCAAAGCGGAAGCCGACGAAACACTCATTAATTACCTGGAAAAACTTTGTTATAAAGCAGTCACAGTAATTTGAGTGTCGTTTATTTAAACGAGTTCAGCTTGCAGATGAAGTAAAAAAACGACATTTTAAAAATATAACCAAATCGACCACTTCTTCTTTTTTGAAGTCGGTAAAAAGACAAGACAATAATCGCTATAGTTTAAAAAGGTACTTAAGTTTACCGTTTCCTCCGAATCCTTAGATGTGGGCAACACATTTTGTAACTCTTCATTTTCAGGATTTGTTTTTTTTAACTGAAACAAAATTACTTACATTACTATTAAAGGAATTAGACATCTATCAAATGACTGGAGTACAGTGGCGGAGGGATGGGTACTAAATACTCACTAAATACCTGGAAAATCTTTGTGATAAATCAGTGAGAGTACTTTCGTTTATTTAAAAGAGGAAAAAATAATAACTTAATCGACAACTTCCTCTTTTTTGAAGTTGGTAAAAAGACAATAAGATAACCGTGATAATTTAAAAAAAGTGTTAAGTTTACCGTTTCCTCTGAATCCACAAATGTCGGCAGCACATTGTGTAACTCTGCGTAAGTTGGTGATATTTCTGGGTGGCTACAAAATAAAATGACGTAATTATATAAATATTAAAAAGTTAAAGCTAACACAATAACCGTCGGATTCGAATAATATTTATTAGGTGATAGAACATCACCTAAGTAATAAATATTATTATTTTAGATAGGTTTCTAAAATATCAAGAGACGACTCCATAGCTTTTTGTTCTGATATTTGTTTCCTACAGTATGGTTACTTTGTACAGACAAGTCATAGTACCTACCTACACACTTGAAAATAAAAAATAGACGGAGTATTATTATTAGATAGGTACTTTTAATTGATTTCTGAAATGATAGATAGGTATTAGGTATCTACTCAATACTCACTCTCTATCTACTGGCTCTGTTGAGGATGTGGGTTGACCATCGTCAATTTGCAGTTTCCGTTTTTTTGACCTAAAAAAATTGTAAATATTCTTAGGTAAATGCCGAAAAATTTAAGTAGGTAGTAGGCATGTGATTATCGATAATCTGTAGACGAATGTGTGTTTGCCAAATATAGACTTTATTCTTAGGGCATTGGAGTGCAACTATTTATGGCAAGTTTATTATATATGTAATCCAACTTACCCAAACATTCCGTCATGTTTTTTAGGTTTTCTTTTTCGTTTTTGTAAAAATAATTCTTTCCGCTTATCTTTCCTCCCCATTTTCTATGAACACTTGTTTACCTACTATTTACACAATACCAAATAAAAATATTAACTAACTTACTACCTACTACAATAATGTTCTGAAGCTACTATATAATATAGTACACTAAAGTCTAAATTATAATTTTGAAAATAATTTTGAAGTAAATCACTCGGTTGGCGGCGTTGCCAGCCCGACGCTGAGCGAACAGGCAATCGTGCACTCGTCGGAGTCGCAACGTCGCCGTCGCACCGGTGCGCCGCGCGCCGCCGGCGCGGCAGCCCAGATAGTGCCTGATCAAATTTTCTGAGCAAACACTGTTGGGTAGAGTAAACAAGAGTAGGCGCAAATGGATTTGATTGAGTTTTTAATTAATTAATCATAATATGCACATTAAAAAAAAATTCTCGAACTATAAAATAGAAAAGTAATCTGGCTATTTTATTCGTAAAAAATAATGGGGTGTTGTCGCGGATAATTCTGAGCATTCGAATTATTAAACTTTTTTTTGGTGAGAAATTTGTATTTTTTTTTTTGATAAAGCCGGTTACTTTTCAAAATTTTGTCCGATTCATTAAATTTTTCAAGGTTTTCCCTTATCTATGAAATTTTTTAAATTTGAATCAATATCATCCATCCTCTCACATCGCGCATTCAAAAGTACTTGTTTTCGCCGTTTTCGTGTTTCTCAGCCCGATGCCTCATCTTAAACTGCTGTCCCCGGTTACTGCTGGACACAGGCCTCCCTCATGGATCCGAGATCATAAGGGGTTGTTGCCATACTCACCACGCTTGGTAGACGGATTAGCGAGCGCAGTACGGGATGTTGATACACGGAAAGACGCCCATATTGCCCATAAAGCCCGTATTCCTAGAGGAAGAGGTATCTTCAGAGGAGTTTTCGACTAATAATAGCAAATAATTACTAAATTTGACCCAAAGAAGCCAATTTCAATAAAAACGTTAAAGAATACCATGAGACCTGATTTTAAGCTACATCTAATTTCGTGTTTTTTAATTGATTTGAAAAAAATAACATGTTATAAAGTTTATTATTATCAGAATAAACAAATAAACGTGAAAAATTTATGCATACAATGCGTACAAAAGGTGATATACGTGTGTACGTGCATACGTGAATTTCACGCAGGTTATCTTTCTAGGAATAATATACACGTATTCAAGCAGAACTGGGCCTTGGGGAGCATCATTCAGGTGCAGTCGTCACGAAATTGCATAAATCGCCGTGCAAACATCGCATGCGAGTCTGTCAACACAATTTGCGAAAAAATCGAGTTTTTGCCAAAGCTCGGCACAACGTGAATCAATGCTTCTTTGACTTCGAATTGAAACTGCAATGAAGATAAATATAGCTCGTTTTGGTTTATTTCTAACGATTCGTAGTACTCCAATGTTGATATGAGCTTTATTTGCTCACACGCTCTTCGGGTGCCGATATTGTCTTCGAAAAACGATTGTCCGAAAATCACAATCAATAACAAATGTCTCCGAAACATCACCATCCATAATATTATGGTCCCATAAATATCATTTGCAATAAGATATTGTTCATCCGAATGCCCCATACGCATAAAATTAATTTACCTAATTCCATAATTTTCATCGTTATACACATAATGTGTCATAATATTAACGAATCATAAAACTTAATATCCCGAATATTTTTTTAAGATTATAAAAAAAAATCCAGTTGCAGAATCGTGGCGGAAGGACAGTAGGTTATTAGGTTTTTTTATACAACTATCTGAAAACACTGCCTGGGACAGAACCGAGATGGAGAGACAGTAAGTTATTAGGTTCTTTTTTATAACCATCGGAAAACACTGCCTGTGACAGAATTGAGATGGAAGGACAGTAGGTTATTAGGTTTGCGGCCGCCAACAAAATATTAAGGAACATTAAAATTATTCAAATAAATAATTATGAGAACAATGTTTATGAGTTAATAATGTTATGGATTTCTTTACATATTGAGAATCACTTTATGGATTGTAATCGTTATGGATACTGATATTAGTGGAAACTATTAATCAGGGATCCTTATTATAAATTTTGATTATTCGAGCAATCGATGATTATGAAAATAAATTAAATAGATTATTATATTATTGTGAAAATAAAATTTCGGAGACAAAATAGAGAACCCACGCTCTTCATATAATCGACAGGACTGTGACGTAGAGTTAATTTGTAAATATACTTATTACAAGGTACTTTAAGAGCTCTGCCCATGATGCGAATATTATTTCTCATCATCATCATCATGGATTTCCAGGTACTGATAATGAAGGGTTGTTGCCATACTCACCACGCTTGGCAGGCGGGTTGGCGAGGGCAGTACGGGATATTGATACACGGAAAGACTCTGCTGCCCATATTCCTAGAGGTAGAGGTATCTCCAGAGGAGTTTTCGAAAGGAGTTTTCGACTAATAATAGCAAATAATTACTAAATTTGACCCACAGAACTCAACTTCAATAAAAACGTTAAAGAATACCATAAAACCTGATTTTAACTACCTCTAATTTCGTGTTTTTTAATTGATTTGAAAAATCTCCCGGTATCCCTTGGCAGATTCTTACCATATCCACGGGCAAGAGAGGGGCAACATTCTACTGCGGGCACCCCACGGCAAAGTTATGAGACAGATTATTTTCTGCTCAGCGCTAATACTCGGTTAGTGTTTCGTATATCGTAAGCTTTGATTCTAATCAAGAGTAGAGTGGATCAGTCCCGAAGAGTTGACCCAGAATTTGGGTGATGAGACCTCTGAGCCAGGATCTTTGTTATACCATAGAACGGCTCGAAGCCGGAGACAGCGTCCTAATATGATGATCATCATTTCAGCCATAAAACGTCCACTAATGAACAAAGGCCTCCCTCATGGATCTCCATGAGGGGTAGTTGCCATACTCACCACGCTGGGCAGGCGAGTTGGCGAGCGCAGTACCTACGGGATGTTGATACACGGAAAGACGCTGCTGCCCATCTTCCGGAGGTATCCCTTAGCAGGCTCTTACTGCATCCACGGGCATGAGAGGAGGGGTAACATTCTACTGCCACCCCACGGCACTTTGGCGATATTGGCGTTAAGGATTTCAACTTTTTTCAGAAATTACAAGCTTTTTGCGTCAGATTCATTGCAATTGCCTCAGTTCGCATTGTAATCTAAACAAATACATTCAAATGATTTTTTAACTGCCGTGGGGTGCCGGCAGTAGAATGTCGCCCCTCCTCTCTTGCCCGTGGATGCAGTAAGAATCTGAAAGGGATACATTCGGAAGATGGGCAACAGCGTCTTTTCGTGTATCAACAACCCGTACTGCGCTCGCCAACCCGCCTGCCTAGCGTGGCGAGTATGACAACAACTCCTCATGATCTACTGATACTTGTACTCTTAATGATACAAGAGGGAGGCCTTTGTCCAGCTGTGGACGTCCTCCGGTTGAGATGATAATGATGAACGGTTTATCAATGCGTCGATTTAACTCTAGCTCGCGTCAGACCGTCGGCACGCTACTCTGTTCTCGGAGCCCGAAAGGTTGAAATGTACTAAACAGTCATTGGCTATACTCGATGCCATTTAGCGTGGCAATACAGGTCATTCACCTACCTTCACTACGCTACCATAAAATGCAATGAAAGTGTCGCAAATTCTGTCGCTTACCATACAAACCTATCGAAAACGTGCTATGTGGTTTGTATTGCCACGCTAAATGGCATCGAGTATAGTCTGGATGTGATGACATTAGGAATTCAGAGTTGGATGATGTGCACCTCAATTATTATGCCTTAGGTATGACACACGGATATACGTATGAAAACTGGTACATTATCTTAATTATTATGATTTTTTTTTAAATTGAGTATTTTTTTCCCCCTGTTGTCTTCTTTTTCAGTTATAATACACCAAAACATTCTTTCCCAATCCAAATCCTTGATTTGCTGCTGAAAATACTAAAAACGCTATATATTTGAGGAGGGATATCTTTTATTCCGCATGGATCCTATCATCAGAACTGAGTTTTGAATTTTGTTCCATAATGGTTTTAAACGAAAAATGGTTCTGAGGTAACAGGCTTAAAAAAATACAGACGTTTTGATAACCTTATCCTTTTATGATTTAGTCGGTTAAAGAGGCAATTATACAACTGCCTATTTTAAATTTTAGGTCTAGTTTGCTTTGTCCGTGAATGTTTTTCAACCGAAGGGTTACCTGTTCGAAGATCATGACATTGATAAATATTTAAAGCGATCCCTTTCATAGAATTATGACAGTCGAGGCCGGGCAAACACAAAACTGTTTGAATGGTGAAATGTACAGAGGAGCGCAGATGCGCTGAGTCAGGAAACAATAGAGTTATGCCAATAAAAACCTTTTTGAAACCACCATCTGAGTCTGTCCACTGGGGCTCGTAGTAAAAATGCTTGCAATTTTTTCTCGATTTTGAATTTTAGTCTTTAAACGTGTATCCATAAGCCATCCTTGTTTTTTTCCTATTATTTGAGCAAGTTAAAGTAGTTACGATAAAGTATAGGTATTTATGGTTACATTTAAAAACAAATGATGACCCAAATAAAATCTGAAATAAGCTCCGGGAGCTGTTTTCCACAGACAAGGCTTTTGTGAAAGTATGCTCTTGGAGCTTATTCTACAGACGAAGGGATAAGATGTTTATCAAAGATATTAAGATATTTCTTTTGATCTAGAAACTTCTCTTAATGAACGAAAATGTAGCACTTTACTGAATTGTAAAAACAACTAAAACAACTAAGTCAAAAGGTCTACGGATAACTACGGAACCCTACATAGCGCGTGGCCCGACACGCACCTGGCCTAATTTATTTGCCATGCGTATAAATGAAATGATCATAGTGATATGGGTTATTGAAGTCGGTTTATATTTTGAAAAACAGCTGTATCAGCCCCGAGGGGTAACATATGATTTAAGGAAAAGAAAGGAATAATAGAAAGGTATTATATAAAGGTGCCGTGGGGTGCCGGCAGTAGAATGTTACCCCTCCTCTCATGCCCGTGGATGCAGTAAGAGCCTGCTAAGGGATACCTCCGGAAGATGGGCAGCAGCGTCTTTCCGTGTATCAACATCCCATACTGCGCTCGCCAACCCGCCTGCCAAGCATGGTGAGTATGGCAACTACCCCTCATGGATATCCACGAGGGAGGCCTGTGTTCAGTAGTGGACGTTTTACGGCTGATGATAAAAAGGTACGAGAGTATATGGGTTCGTTACCCAGCAAAACCAGTGTCTAATACAATTTTCGTCGCGTTTGTCTGTACATGTACATATCTGTCCATAAAACGTAACAGAGTTATGCGGTTATGTCATTTATTCATAGATTATATGAATCGGCCGCTTGGGAGGGCCTGTCGAATTATGACCTTTGATAGGCCGCGGGTCGGGTCGAGAGCTGACCTTAAGTGGTGGATATAAAACCATATGTACATACAACGTGACGTGAACGTGACCCAAGCTTTCTAAATGTTAAAAACGTAGGTAGGTAAACTTGTAAAGTAAAAATGTGGATTTTTGATTATAGACCTTAACTATCATAGCTACAGTAAATAATTTTCATCATCTTAGCCGTAGGACGTCAACTGTTGGACATAGAGCTCCACCATGGAACTCCATCTGATCATAAGGGATTATTTTCATACTCAACACGCTTGGCAGGCGGGTTGGCGGACGCAATACGAGATGTTGATACACGGATAGACGATGCTGCCTATTTTCCGGAGGCTTCGCTGATTATAACTGCATCCATGGGCAAGAGAAGCGGGGCAACATTCTACCACTGGCACCCTATAGCTTGTATTACCCCTACAGACATTTTTTACCTTACATATACACACACTACAGAAATGCTGACCATCTTTCAGAGCATTGCATGCATTTTTACTACTTTTAACGAGTCGAGCTGAAGGCCCACCTGGTGTTACCCCCGACGCGCTTTATGGAGCGACGGGTCTCCATAAGGTTTGATTGAGCGGTAACCAGCTGTACCTATTATAACTGTGATCGCGTGATCACGTTCACTATGTTAACAGGAAATAAGGCACATGAATTATTCTGTTCGCTTCCCTGTTTTAAGCACTGTGATTAGAAGCGATGAAGAAAACACAGTTCTTTTTAATTGTTCTCTTAGTTGTTTCGGAGTTGGAGCAAATTTCATTCTAAGCAATTTTGTCTTCTAGATAATCAGATATTTTATAGTAAGCTCTATTGTGAAGATTACATTTACATTTTTTTTTAAGTTATTTATAAAAAATTGCTGCATTTTTATAGGAATTTTACTGTAGAAGCGTGTACACTGCCCTCTGAAAGATACATTGACCTTACGTAGCTAATAGTAAGCAAAGCGTCAATAAAAATGTGATATTTATTCTTTTCAGTGCGTTATTTGAAGATAAAGGGTCAATGTTGGAATCACCTTCAATAAAGCGTTAACATCTTTGGAATGTACCAGAATAGTGCCGGTGGAACCGCATTGAAATTGCTCTTGTAATAGCGTGCATTTTCAAAGGTAACCGATAGAGACGGTCTTTTAGTGGGATTAGGGTCTGCAGGACGTCGAACACAGACAGATATTGAAACGTTTAGTGTTTTTGTTAGGTTTCCAGTGTAAAGTCTGGTGAGTGTTTATTTCCCTCAACCACACGGATTTTCTGCAGGAAATCATTCTAGTATGTTTGTCATTGTTGAATATCAAGTTCGTTAATTCGTTAATCGTTGTATTGTTTCCTCGGGACAAATGTATGTACGATCTGCAGATATTTGTTCAGGGTGTTCTGGGTGTTTTTCTATATATAATAAAAATATCTATCTATGTAGTATAATGTATTAAGTATATCAGGCATCTAGTACCCATAACACAAGCTCTGCTTAGCTTGGGGCTAGATGATGCTGTGTGATTTGTTTAGCATTATTTATTTATTTAATTTATTTATATCAGAACTGAATGTTTACAAGACTGTATTTGTAAATGAAAACATCAGCATCATTTCAGCACGTTCGCGGTTACAACACATTTTTTTTATAATTGATTATGGGGTATTGATTGTGCCGTGGGGTGCTGGGGTGCAAGAACCTCTGAGATGGTCTGCATATGGGCCTACAATATTTTTTTTTCTTTCTTCGCCGAATGAACGCTTTAATAATTCTTGAGCATAGTAAAACTTTTAACTCTAAAGAAATTCCTAAAATAAACATTGAAACCCATAAACTTACCCAACTTAGAAAAAACACGACTTCGCTCGCACATGCGAGGCCATTAAAGCAAAATAAAACAAAGAAAACAAAAAACCGGGAACATTTAAGAGAAAATAAACTATAGAACGCTAATACAAGTCAAAAGAACCCGACAAGAATTAGTTTTAAAATACGTGTCATAAAAAAATGGGGTTTTTGCAGCTTTCATGAACGTGGGAACAGACGGACGATCTAACGCACAGATGTTTGACAATGGAACATGGCAAAAATTCTAGAAAGTCGATTGTTCTTGAAAACAGGGGCGTTGACTTTTAACAACTGGACAGACAATTTTTTGGTCAATGCAATAAATGACATAACGAGATGGACAAATCACGAAGTACAGATGATTTTGGGTGTGGCATTATTTACAGATAGGTGGTTCCAACGTCTGATGGAAGGGAGAGAAGGGTCTGATGGAGGGGATTCTTCTTAAGGTCCAGCACCGCGAGAGAGGGGACACTCAGGCACACACAGAGAACAGACAGAGGCTGGGCAGCGTGCGAAGAAGACGGGTCTAGTCTAAGCCTAGTGTACGAAATTGTAATACTTAATATTAGTGTGAATATTTTCTTATAACCGCGGAGAAGAGAAATAAATTAAAGAGTAGTAAACGAGTGTAATTAAGTGCGACTGACGAGGTGACGCAACAATTTGGTAATGTACTCTAATTCAATTTTGTAATTTGACAGGTTGTTATAGATTCAAAGATATAGTGCAACTTACCTAATTAAATTGAGAGGCTTAACCTTTAGAGACAAACAACATGGGTCCAGAGACCGGACTAGAGTTCATGAGTCATCAGGAGAGACAGGAATTGAGCGTGGAATTCCGTAGACGGGGAATCTTTTCCTTATTCGTGATCTATATCACGTATTTACTTACAATATCATGTAGACTAGTTTGGCGGGGCTATAATGAAGTAAAGATTAAAGTAAAGCGCCAACAGTCGAGTCCAACAGCAGAATGCCCCTATTATGGTTTGAAGTTAATCACTTTAAGGAATCAAATAGATAAATTAACCATCTGTGAATCTAGCACAACACTATGTACATATACTTAGTCTGGCCATAAATACTGTTACAATTAAAAATAAACAAAATATTACATTTTAATTTGGAATCTGTTGTTTCTATATGATTGTTCGCTGAGTTTTCTCATATTGGCGCCAATACATTGTACAATATTTTGCGATATTAAAATGGAGTGGGGTGATAAAGAGAACCGAATCGCTATGATTGCATTACACAAAGTAGGTATGGAGCCAAATGCATTTTTTAAAACTCTCCATACGCTTGGTATTAGTAAAATGTTTGTGTACCGGGCTATTACTAGGTACAATGAGACCTCCTATGTTTGTGACAGAAAAAGATCTGGCCGTCCACGTAGTGTTCGTACGAAAAAGGTGGTCAAAGCAGCAAGGGAAAGAATTCGAAGAAATCCTGTCCGAAAGCAAAAAATTTGATTTCGGGAGATGAAGATAGCACCCAGAACCATGTCGCGTATTTTAAAAGATGACTTAGGACTTGCAGCCCGTAAGAGATGTACTGGTCATTTCTTAACTGATAATTTAAAAAAGAATAGGATGGTAAAATCGAAACAACTACTGAAGCGGTACGCAAAGGGAGGTTAGAGAAAAATTTTGTTTACGGATGAGATTTTTTTTACAATTGAGCTACATTTTAACAAACGAAATGACCGTATTTATACTCAAAGCTCTAAGGAAGCTTCCCAAATAGTCGATAGAGTGCAACGTGGACACTATCCGACTTCAGTGATGGTTTGGTGGGGTATTAGCTATGAAGGAGTGACTGAGCCATACTTTTGTGAAAAAGGTACCAAAACATCGGCTCAAGTGTATCAAGATACCATTTTTGAGAAGGTAGTGAAGCCCCTTAACAACACCATGTTCAATAACCAAGAATGGTCCTTGTAACAAGACTCGGCGCCGGGTCATAAAGCTCGGTCTACGCAGTCTTGGTTGGAAACGAACGTTTCGGACTTCATCAGAGCTGAAGACTGGCCGTCGTCTAGTCCCGTTCTTAATCCGCTGGATTATGACTTATGGTCAGTTTTAAAGAGTACAGCTTGCTCTAAACGCCATGATAATTTGGAGTCCCTAAAACAATCCGTACGATTGGCAGTGAAGAATTTTCCTATGAAAAGAGTGCGTACTTCTATTGATAACTGGCCTCAAAGTTTAAAGGTCTGTATTGCAGCCAATGGAGACCACTTCGAATAAGCTTTTGATATTTTAAATTGTTTTATATTTATGTATTAAACTAACACACTGTAAAAGTAATAAATGTTATTTGCAATAGAAAAATGTTTTTTTTATTGTTTCAGTATTTATGGCAAGACTAGGTATATCCTAGTGTCATCATACAATTAAGGTGTGTGTGTCTTTCTCTTTCGACAGCTAGGTTAATTTGTAGATAATTACTTAGGCAATAATATTTAGTGAGGCATGTGTATATTTTAATTGTAAATGTGTACTTAGATTTAAATAGCCCAAGGGTTTTTCGTTTGAATATAGGTACCGTTTTTCCTTTGCTTAGTATGGCTTTTAGGAACGTGTATATTCGTTCGTGCTTTAAGATATAACCTAGTATTTTAAAGTACGATCTAAATAATCCAACAGTTTCTTTGATATCACTCAAGTTGTTTTGAGAAAAATACAAATAGTAATCTTGAGAATTAAACTGATTTCGAGTCATAATTTTTATCTTTTATTAATATAATTTTAGTACTCCTCAAGGTGTTTAATAATGGAGGATTCACTTGGAGTTTCGAACCTTTTCTATCATTATTAATCGATCCAAAACGGGTCATCATTTATACAGCACGTGTGTCGAACTGAATCGAGCCTTCTCCATTAATAAATTCCCTCACATTACCTAGATAGAATAACGATTCCTATTCCAGAAAGTTAGGTTTAACAGAACTAAGACTACTTCATTTTTATGTGGGTTCGAATCCCAATGGCTACTATATTTTGAATTGTGTTCATTAAATTTATTCTGAAACTTTGATAATTACTCTTCATTACATTGATCTAAGTCGATCAATCATCTTTCATAATAAAATTAAATTAGTTAAGTTCAATAGAACGATTGCATTAAGGTACTTAGTTAAGTACTAAGATTGAGGGCATTAGCACTACGCTAGTGAATAGATCCAGCGAGTTAGCAGAGACACCGAGATCCTACAAACAACGGGACGCAACGGAGAGACTAGACATAGCAAAAGTAGGGTAACTATGATATTGCGGAATGAGAGACACTAAGGTTGATTGGGCTTTTAAAATATTGACATATTGACAGACATAGTCAAGTTTGATGCAAGAACAGTACACGGTTCCAGCGTGGCGTTCCGGCAGCGATATCCCGGCACACCAATACACGCCATGTCTTACAGTTCAGCTCCCGACTTGGTTTGGCCAAACCAAAAATTAATATGAAGTCAATAAATAAACAAAGTTTACACCATGGTGAGAGGCGAGCCTATGGCTCACAAAAGAACCTGTCTTTCGAGACAAGGCATTAAGCGCTTCTCATCGATAAAAGGGAGTTGACTGTGCCCCAATAACAATGATCAAAGGCCCCCAGGGCGTAGGGCTCCCCCGTGCTAGAGGGAAATCGGTCGGTTACGATAGCCCAAAGAAGGCAAATACATACACCAGCTAATCATGCATTCTAACCTGTTCGTTAAATTATAATTTTAATTAGTCCCTTCAGGACTTCTGAGTGTTGAAGTAACGTTTATTCCACAGTTTTATTGAGGTGGGCTCATACAATACAATGAGCCTCGCGTAACCAGGTAGAATGGAATGATAGCCTGTATTGTCCACCCAACGTATTGTACTGCCCAGGTGAGTGACGCGCCTCCGCTTTCCTTGGGAATTCGCGAAATTACAGATAACATGCCAGATACCAAAGTGTCTCTTATCCTGAAGTATTATTTTAAAGAATTTTCCTCAAATATACTAAGTCACTAATTAACAAGCATCTGGGCACTGGCGACTGTGCATCAATATTAACGGCGAATACATACATGACTCACCTTCGGTTCGCCGACGATATCGTGGTCATGGCAAAGTCGATGGAAGAACTAAGCATGATGCTCGAAGGCCTCAATCGAGTCTCCCAACGGGTAGGCCTTTAAATGAACATGGACAAGACGAAGGTTATGTCGAATGTCCATGTTGTACCTATCCTTGTTATGGTTGAGAACACGACTCTTGAAGTTGTCGACGCGTATGTATACCTAGGACAAACAGTCCAATTAGGTAGGTCCAACTTCGAGAAAGAGGTCAATCGCCGAATCCAGCTCGGATGGGCAGCGTTTGGGAAACTAAGCAAAGTCTTTTCGTCCAATATACTCGTACCTCAGTGCCTTAAGACGAAAGTCTTCAATCAGTGTGTGTTACCAGTGATGACATATGGAACCGAAACGTGGTCCTTCACTGCTGGCATAATAAATAAGCTCAGAGTCGCTCAACGAGCTATGGAGAGGGCTATGCTCGGGGTTTCTCTTCGTGATCGAATCAGAAATGAGGAGATACGTAGAAGAACTCGTGTCACCGACATAGCCAAGCGGATTAGCACGTTGAAGTGGCAATGGGCAGGCCATGTAGCTCGCAGAACAGATGGCCGATGGGGCCGAAAGGTTCTCGAGTGGAGGCCACGGACCGGTAATCGCAGTGTAGGACGTCCACCTACAAGATGGGCAGATGACTTGGTGAAGACCGCAGGTCGACGGTAGATGCAGGCCGCTTCTAACCGCAATACCTGGAAATCCATGGGGGAGGCCTATGTCCAGCAGTGGGCGTCCTACGGCTGAAATGATGATGACTAATATACCCCAAAGCACAGCAGTGGACTCCAAACCTACGGCATAAAAGCGCCATAAAATTGTATTAACTTTACCCTCATTAACTTAACTTCTTCACACATCATAACTTTACGCCATTTACTCGTTAACTTACTTGAACATTCCACTCCAAGTATCTTAACTAACTTGAGGTCCCTTATTTCTTTAATAAAGCACCGACGTCGCCCTTACTTAACTTATAACTTATTAGACAACTAACAGTTTGATAGACTTACGTACCTTACGTGATATTCCACCGTTGTTGTAGTGAGACTTAATCTGGAAACTTAACTTTGAATCACATATTAAGGCGTAGACGGTTCATAATTCTACAGCAGTGTCTTCACTATTGTCAAGGCAGTACAACATGCTCACTGTACACAGAAGATAAAATACATAGTAAGTCAAGTTGTAGCGAAATGTTTATGTACAGGTACGGAATCTTGTTCTTCGTAAAGATTTAAAACGTTAGATGTGCCCTGATAAGCATTTCAAAATGCAATGCAAAAACTTTGGCATTGGCTTTATTATGTGTGTTTATAATAATGTCGACGCACGCACACTGGTTTTGCTAAATAACCAAACTGTTACTGCTACCATTTATTGTGCAATCATCATTTTAGCTGTAAAACGTCCACTACTGAACACAGGCCTCTCCCTCATGGATCTCCATGAGGGGAAGATGCCATACTCACCAGGCTTGGCAGGCGGGTTGGCGAGCGCAGTTCGGAATGTTGATACACGGAAAGTCACTGCTGCCCATCTTCCGGAGCTATCTCACAGCAGCCTCTTACTGCATCTGCGGGCATTAGGAGGGGTAACATTCTACTGCCGGCACCCCACGTCATTGTGCAACCATACTGCACGTATTTTCGTGAACAAAAAACATACCATGTCCAGCTAACTCTGTGTCTAGAGGTACACTGATTCTAAATGAGTGAGCCAACTTATTTCGTGGGGAAACAAAACGGCGCTGTCTCATTAGGCTCAGCGCAGAAAGAACGGAGCGCAGCGGAGAGGATTTTATTAACGCACTTGAAAATAAAGTTTAAAATTATTACAATAAAGTGCATAAATGCTTGAACCTGACAAAAAATGCTCGCGCGTCCTCGAAGATACGCGGAAATCCCGCGCGGCACGGTAAGGGTTAAGATTTAAATCTTTGGTTCTTCGTTAGTTCTGTTAGCAACATTGATACAAAATAAAATGAACTATTCCTTTGTTTTACGTACATTACCGAGCTACATTAACGGCAATGTACAAGGATATCAAGACACTGGTTGTAAAACCCACTGAAATTACTTATGTATCTTCAGATGCAGGATCTTGTAGATACAAAGGAAGACAATTAGGAAGAATGTTCTCTCTGCTGTTAAACTTTACCTTCGGGCCAGGTAATTTCGACGAAGAACGTTTCACCTTCTGCCTAATAATGGCTACTTTTAAGGCACAGTAATTGAATCCCCAATCTGCAACCCAATTAGGCCATTGAGCCAACGAGCACTGAGAACAGCCAGTAGTTGCAAATGACGCGATACGGCTAACGGCCCGGTAAGTAACAATTACCACCTACGTGAGAAAATACTGGGAAATTTGCAGACTGAAATGAAGAGATGAAAAAGTAATGCGCTCATTTTTTTTTTTTTTTTTTTTTTAATGCTGGACAAATCACACAGCATCATCTAGCCCCAAGCTAAGCAGAGCTTGTGTTATGGGTACTAGATGACTGATATACTTATTACATTATACTACATAGATAGATATTTTTATTATATATAGAAAAACACCCAGAACACCCTGAACAAATATCTGCAGATCGTACAGACATTTGTCCCGAGGCGGGAATCGAACCCGCAACCCCTTGCGTCGCAGGCGGACCTTCGCCCGCTGCACCACAGAGCTCGTCATTGTGCCTATTGCCTTCTGCTGGTTCACAATTAAGACATCTGCGGATTTATAATTTGTATAGTCTAACCACACATAGCATATTTTTGAAAACATTAAACATTCGTAAATCACCCCGTTCGCATGTTGATTTACGGAAAGACGCTGCTCCCCATCTTCCGGAGGTATCCTTTGGCAGATTCTTACTATAGCCGTAGAACCACTATCCACATTCACTGCTGGACATAAGCCACATGGATCTTCAAGATCATGAGGGGTTTGTTGCCATACTCGCCACGTTGGTGAGCGCAGCACAGGATTTTGATACACGGAAAGACGCTGCTTCCGGAGATAACATTTAGCAGGTTCTCACTGCATCCACGGGCAAGAGAGGAGAGGCAACTTCTACTGCCGGCACTCCACGGCTAAATATATGTTATAATATGAATATACCTATAGTATTCCTTCGCAAAAAAGGTGTTCTGCTAAAAGTGTAGCGCCTATATTCAAGTGGTATTTGACTGTAATCAATAAACTGTGGACGGTCAGCAGGCCAAGCTGATTATTGAGCGGGCAGCCGTGACCGCTGGCAGGCGGCCAAACACGCCGCGATACAACAACGCCTTTCCACGCTGGAGCTAACTGGCGACCTTAAGCCACTGGATCATGCATGAACGCCGCATGTGCTACGAACAGCCAAGTCACTATAGTCTGTAAAACTTAGCTTGATCGCATTTCTCATCGCGACTGTCACAGCGATCAAGCGGGAATACGTATCTCGCGACAGGTTTGCAACAGGCGTAAATCTCGCGATCATTGCTGTCAAACTTCAATTCCTCGCGGTGTGTTGCTCTGTAACCAAAAGTTTTATTTCAATGAGTTAATTATAAGGACGACGCCTGGAGTTCTCAAAAAAATCCGAAATAAATTTAAAATGTCGATAGTTACAATTTTAAGTAATTTAAAGTAATAATGGCCGTGGGGTGCCGGCAGTAGAATGTTACCCCTCCTCTCATGCCCGCGGATGCAGTAAGAGCCTGCTAAGGGATACCTCCGGAAGATGGGCAGCAGCGTCTTTCCGTGTATCAACATCCTGTACTGCGCTCGCCAACCCGCCTGCCAAGCGTGGTGAGTATGGCAACTACCCCTCATGGAGATCCATGAGGGAGGCCTGTGTTCAGCAGTGGACGTTTTACGGCTGTAATGATGAAAGTTATAAGCTAATTAAACTAGTTGACGGACTCGATGCAAGAGTCAAAATGGCGCGCGGGGTGACGGCTTCGATGGGCTTCGATGTCGGGCCTCGTGGTACTGCGTCAGCGTGTCCTCCGTTCCGTATTTACGTCAATGCCTTCAGTTATGTTCATATTGGATATTCGCAAAGGTCGGCAGATTGGGTAGAATCGATGGGTATAACAAATTATATTCTATGACAATAATACACTGCATAACACTCTGAACCCAAGGAAACTTACTTGTAACCAAAGAAACGACATTTATCGTTTATTGTTCACAGTATTAAAAATTACTTTATAGATTCATTTTCAATAATCTAAACAAATTAATAACGTTTAGTCTCATGCACGATATTATCTTATCACTAGCTTTTGCCCGCGACTTCGCCCGCGTGGAAATCCCCTTTTTCACGCAGAGCCACTTTGATTCTAAAATATTAATCTCATTTATTCCCTATCCCGTGGGAATTTCGAAAAATCCCTTCTTAGTGCACATCTAGGATACGCAAGGTATGTGTCTAATTTCAAGTCTTTAGGTCCAGTGGTTTAGGCTGTGCGTTGATATATCAGTCAGTCAGTCAGTGAGTCAGTCAGGACTTTGAATTTTATATATATAGATAACCTCTAAGTATCCACCATTGACAGCACTCCTATCCCGTTTAGACAGATTGCTTTACCGACAGTACACAGTGCAACATCACCGCGCTGTTATACCACCGACATCACGAGTCGTGGCAAAATTCAAAATAAATAAATGTTATGATATTTTTTATTTTTTTATACTACTAAATGACTAGACAAGCCGAAGGCCCACCTGATGTTAAGCGTTAACCTCTACCTATAACAATTGCAATGCCGCGGTGATCACGTTCACTAAGCACGTGACCAACGCTGTACTGCATTGTGCCCGTCACCCTGAGACAGAGTTGTAAGGTCTCATGTGCCTGTAATTTCACCGGCCCCCTTACCCTTCAAACCGGATCACAGCAATAGAGACATTACTGCTTGGCGGCAGAAATAGGTGTGGTGGTGTACTTACCCGGATGAACGTTTCAAAAAAAGTTTAAAACTTTACATATACCCACCGAATTAAAACTGACGCTTTGTAAATCACCCGACGGCAACGAGGATGTTCAACAATTTATTAGCTAGCAATATATTACAAAACTTATCAAAATCCAAAATAAATTTGCGATTGGATTGAAGGTGGTTTCTGGACAAAGAAGTTTGGTTAGATTATTATATTAGGAATTCTCTGAAGTGTAGAACCTAATTTCAGTTTTCATTAATCTTGTTAAAAACACTTTTACCAAGATTAATGAAAAATTAATATTGATGAAACTTTTTTTTATCCTATTGCTAGCCTGATGTAGATTATAATAATATCATCATCATCATCTTCATCATCTCAGTCGTAGGACGTTTACTGCTGGACAAAGGGCTCCCTCATGGATGAGAATACTCGAGGTATAGACCCATAAGCAATAGCATAAGCGGAGTTGCTGCCAAACTCGCCACCGATGACACTCGGATGTTGATACACGTAAAGACACTGTTGCCCATCTTTCGGAGAGACCCCTTGGCAGATTTTTACTGCAGCAACGGGCAAAATACTTATCATTACGATACCATTAGTCCCTCCCTATTTTTAAACACAAGGTTCATCAATTTTATTTGGAATCACTTTAGCTCATGTTATTTACGTATTATATTTATTTTATTCACTTTAAGTATTCGTCAACTATATTCATATATTTTATTGTTTTTAATTATTGAATAGTTCACTTAATTTATTGTTATTTAATTTGTTTTATATGTATGTTATTGGAACGCCACTGTCTTATATAGTTCTCACAATCCTGTCCATCCAAAGATTGCCTGAATAAATCGCTTTTAGCGAAAAGGCCGCCCATTGTGCATTTAGTTAAGTATCTTATCCTTTACTGTTATTTCTTTTATGTTATGGTGTACAATAAAGTTCTAATCATTCATTCATTACATACAGTACGGAGAAAGTGAATATTTCAAGGCTCTTCCTGTTGCCGTTATTAATATCAAGCAAAACACGGTATTTAAATCGCGTTTGTTGTATAGGAGCCTCTTAAATATTTATTTTATTTTATTTGATTTTTTTTTTAAATTAATATAGAGGTACAACTAAATAATCTACCAATATTTCAAGCGTCTACCTACCTGTTGTTATTAATGTCGAGCAAAAAACGGCAAAAAATCACGTTGGTTGTATGGGAGCCTCCCTTAAATATTTATTTTATTCTTTTTTTAGTAGTTAACAAAACAACAAATTTTGTTGTTTTGTGACTAGCTATAACGGTTCATGAGATACAGCCTGGTGACAGACAGACAGACAGACAGACAAACAGACAGACAGACAAACAGACAGACAGACAGACAAAAAGATAGACAGACAGACAGACAGACAAACAGACAGACAGACGGACAGCGGAGTCTTAGTAATCTTAAAATTTTTACTTTACCTTTTCGAAGGTCCCGTTTTTACCCTTTGTGTACGGAACCCTAAAAAAGGTAAAGTAAAAAAAAACAATAATCGAGGTTAAGCAACCCTACGCGCGGTCATAAAACTTTTACTAAATCAGATCAGCTTATCTGTAATAATTATTATGTTCCTACATATGTACCTACGGAACCCTCGGTGGTCAAGTGCAGCTCGCACTGAATTACACGTACACATCAAATCTTGCTGAAGTATAGATAAAACATCTTCCCATGTACCCGTCGAGTTCGTTAGTACCGTGTAATAGGCATCGCATCGACAGACAGTCAGCTCTGAGCCTACGTCCTGAGCTAGGATGTGTCGGCTCGACTCATTAATCCGGCTCCCAACGTCCGCATTTCCCATCGTCTCGTTACGCCGCGTTTACAAAGATAGATGGTATGTTTAGGTACCGAATTGCAAGTAAAACACGCTTATTTCAAAGTGAGATGTTGACTTATAAAGGTACAATAATTCATTTTTTCATTCAATAAAGGTACAATAAATCACTCAGTGTCGTGTCGGCCCTACGCGCGGACGGGCATTCAATCCCATGATGATGATTTTCTTGAATAATCGAAACGTGTCGGAATAATCTTCGACGTTACAATACTACGTGAGTATTTCCCGTGTTTATAAAATGAATAGTAGATAGATAGATAGATAGAAAATGCTTTATTGCACACCTTAAATATAAAAATAACAGAAAGATAAACACTAAACACAAGGTGACATTTGGCACACATTTGGTATTTAGTATAATATATCACGTTAATTTTGAAAGTGAATAAGGTACAAATATATTTGGGTTCTTCTCCATCCTAGACCGTATCATCCCTCCAATCACCCACTGCTGCATACAGGCCTCCATTAATTTATGCTAGCCTCCTCTGCCATTCGCATTTCGCATCCAGGTGTGCCCAGTGACTGCGAAAATGTCGTAGACCCATCGCGCTTTCGGAAGACCACGACCGCCTTAGTCCAGCAGCCATCACGGCATCTGGCCAGGTGTTCTACCCAACTCTATTTTAAGTTTATGACTTTCCGACATCACACACTTTAGTACGACGACGGATCTTAGTGTTTCGAACTCGATCTAAGAGTTTCATTCCGAGCATGGAGCGCTCCATGGCCCCTTGTGTAACTCGTAAATTGAGTATGAGCTGGACAGTCTCCTTTGTGAACGCTCATGATTCGGAACCTAACAAAAAATCCTATGGAAAATAGATGATTGGTAGAATACTCAAATATATTATGTCTATTGAATTTTCGACTTATAAAGAGGAACAGTTAGTCGCACAGTAGATTGTAAAAGAAAACTGAGCACCTTTGATTTGCTCAGTAGAGTTTAGAGAACAGCAATTTATCAGTCATCGGACCACTTTTCAATGACTTTACAACTTGGAACACCTCTTCAATTCACTCAAACATAAAATCTGAAAAAAAAATAATCGGCTTTGTGTAAAGACAGTAGCTGCAACCTTGTTCTCAAAGGTATAGTTAAGATAGTTACCTTTTAGTATAGTTAAGATAGTACCTTTGATTTATGATTTACCTTTTCCGATATCCCAATTTAGTAAAGTATTGTCCACTTAACTACTTACTTTAAAAGGTACTTACATATGTTAAATGGCTCATATTGGGATGATGACACCGATTTTGATTGTCAAAAAGTAAGCTCATTGCCACAAAACTCTCGTAGTTTCACGTAAGAGTTTGCTCTCGGGGTAACGTTAGGCGTAACTGAATAAGGAATTATATGCTGGGCACTTAACCTAGATGGTCATAGATGGACCCACCTAACATACATGGTCACCTTCCTCATTAGGTCTCAGTCTGTACCACGAAAACTAATGAACTTCTCGTACATTTCTTCATTACGCATTTATTTTATAGTGATACTAATTATTTTAACGAAATCCTTGACATATAGTTAGTAGAGTCTAAAAAGTCGTGCCGTAATGTTTGAGAAACCAGATTTAGGGTAAAATTTGTTGGTACCAGCTTGACTACCTGCTCGAACCTGCCTTCTAGCTCCATGCTTGCCACGTCGCCTGCGGGTGTCGGGTCGATCAACAAGCACAGAAAAACAGAAAGGGATAAGCAAAACAGAATTTAGAACCAATTTTGGTTAAACATAACCCTCTTGTGGAAGTCGGGTTAAAAGAAACTCATTAATTATACGCTGGAGTTTTTAGAGATATTAATAATCGTAATTGGAGAGATTTTTACACTGTTTTCAACTAGCACTGGAGGTAAGGTCTCTACAAATGCGCTTAATATGGTTGTAAAGAGGTGCCCATTTTGTCTCCGAAAATCGATTGTCCGAAAATCACAATCAATAAAAAGTGTCTCCGAAACATCAACATCCATAATTATTATGATCCAATAAATCATTTACATTAAGATATTGTTCACCCTTATGCAAGTACGCATAAAGTTATTTTACCTATTTCCATAATTTTTATCGTTATAAACATATGTATGTGTCATAATAATAACGAATCATAAAACTTATTTTTCCATATATTTTCGATCGATTTAAAACCTTCCAATGGCAGAACCGAGACGGAAGGACAGAGTAGGTTATTAGGTTTTTTTTTATAACCATCCGAAAATACTACTTACCTGTGACAAAACCGAGATGGAGAGACAGTAGATTATTAGGTTTTTTTATAGCCAACTAAAAACTCTACCTTCGACAAAATCGTATCTTAGTTATTATTTATTAAATATTTTAATCAGGGGGCAATTTCCGTGGGCCAAGACGGTTCTACTGTCTATATAAAGTAGGAAAGTATATCTTAACCTCCAAAATACTAAAAACGAGCGAGCGTAGTGAGCGGCCGCCTGAGGAATTTTATTTATTTTATTCTATTGAATAAAATTACTCCTGACTAAAGTTTAATAAAATAAATATCACTAAACAGGAGTTCTAACTTGCTTATTGAGGTGTTAAATACATCAACTTACAATGATAAGAATATTAAAATTATTGTAGTAAATAATTAGGAAGAAAATGTTTATGAGTTAATAATGTTATGGAATTCATTATTTATTGCGAATGACTTTAAGCATGTTGATCATTATGGAGACCGATCGTGATTATTCGGACAAACGATGATTATAAAAATAAATTTTGTGAATTTCTATAGGACATAAAATCTTTAAGACAAAATAGAGAACCATTTTAAAGATTTTAAATAAATAAATAATTGCTTGAATTATTACCAAAAACTAAAATTTATCGGTAGTAATATTATAAAACCGCAGAGTCTGTTTGGAAGCGTGCTAATCTCGGGAACGAACCAGTTGTAGAATTGAAATATTTTAGTATTGGAAAGCCCATTTATCGAGGACGGTAGTGTTATTAACATCACGCTACCACTACCAAAAAGAGCGGAGCAGTAATGAAAAATGTTGCAAAAACAGAAAAAAAACATTTTGATTCCCATGCATGCGATCCGTAAACGGTAATAGTTCCTCTAACCCTCTCTTTTATGTAACACAGACGAAGTAACGCGGGTCAGCTAGTTCAAGAATAAGCTATAAAGTTCCTTTATTTAAAAAGGCATCTTATTTGCATTATTGTGATACCTTTGGTCTAGAAGGGCTATCAAAATTATCAGAAATTTATTTCTGAATAACTACAACCCTTCCAAAAAATTTTAGCTATAGGTAACAGTTTTGAAAAACATAAAGATAAATTTATTGACACACAAACGTTAACAATTTACATAATATAAATATAACAGGTCTTAAAAAATGATGTGTCTATCTGACTGATCTACATAGATCTTCTCTAAACAAAAACAGCCCGTTAAAACAAATTAGACGATTTTGCTCCTTGAAATAAATTAGTTTTTGAATCTGCTTTCGTGGCATAAAGATAATTAGATAGATGGCTTAGCAAAATGTCAACTAAAAGGACCCGAGAGGAATTCACTAGAGTTGAATTAACTCAACGCTTCCGGCCTTTTTAACTCTGGGTGTCGTGAAAATCGACTAAGTCGACGTATACATGGTGTTTTATTATATTTTTATAAAAAACCCGAAATTGGGGGATACTGACCAACCCAAGGAACAACATTTTGTTTTAAGAGTTAATAATCTACTGGATTTCCAGGATTCAGTGATTTTCATTTATCAAAAGACGATTATGACTTAAACTTCAGCTGAATTTTGACAGGATCATTGACCTCCGTGAAGAGTTACTGTTCGAGGCAAAAATAAAAATATGTACCTAAGACCACACAGATTTTTTCAAATGTAAAACATATTTAAAAAAAATACATTATGAACTGCAACTTCAAATATATAAAATACCAAAAAAAATAAAATGAAAAAACGGCGTCCCGATGTTTGCAAACTTTCGCGTTTGTAGACAATTTAAATTACATCCTGTTTTGTAAAGTTTGTTACTTAAGTTTGGTTGTGTGACATATTCTCCACAACTACTAATTACTTTGCGAGCGAAGGGAACGCTGCCTCAATGGTGTGACTTTGCGGTGAGACGATACTGAGGCTTTAGAAGTGGAAGTAAATACAGAGTTACAATATATGTCTTAGAACCTCAGTTATATTATAAATCCGAAAGTTTGTTTGTGTGGATATAATAGATGTTTGTTACCTGTTCACGCAAAAACTGCCATACGCATTGGCCTGATATAACTTTTTACACGTATAATATGAACCAGGAACAATGACGTAATCAGTCTTCATTTGTATCAAATATGTCTTTGTTATATCTTCACGCAAAAAATTCCGTACAGATTGACCTGAAACTTTGAAAATAACAGATGGTGACTGAGATTACCACATGTTCCAAAGTTCTTTATTCAGCTCCTGTTAGGATTACATGAGTCACAGAACATCTGTAAGATAAAACATGGAGAGATATATCATAAAAAAATCCTGCTCCCGCAGCTTGCAGTTTGTCAAAATATTTTTTAAAGCTTCCGTCAAGAAAAGTTTGTTAGATGATTTATATTGATAAATATTTTATTTCAAGCTACCAAAGCGTCTGCCAAAGAATCTTATTTAGCTCCTGCCAGGTAATGTCTGGGAAATGAGTCATAAAAATATCCAGATATCGCGGCGTCTGATAAACTACCATATTCACAACATGTACTGTTTCAAAGATTAATCATTAAAAAAATCCAACCACGACGTCTGCCGAAGTCGATTAGCTTATTCCACGCCCGACTGGTAAAAAAATATGAAAAATTAGACTTAAAAAAATTCCAGCTACCGCAGTGTTTTCCGAAATACCTTAACTAGCTCCCGTCGGTAATGTTTGAGAGATTACTCAAAGTCAAAATGAATTAATCTTTATTCATTTGGACTTTGCCACATCCAACATCAATTTACATAAGAAAAACGAAACATATTTAAATTAAATCAAACATATAATTGAATTTGATCGCTTTAGATACTTTTTTTTTCAAGTAAAGAATAGAAGGCAAGACGCAACCTGGATATGCATCCGCTATTTATTAGATAAAATACTCTTGCAGCTCTCGATTTCAAAATAATCCTTTCACATCTATTAAATCATCACCCAGCCTTACTTCACCCACTGCTGGTTATAGGGCTCACATGGTTTGTGCCATCCATCATGGTCATATCCATTCCATCCATTCACACAGCACCATCTGGCCACAAAGTAAGCAGAGGTCCCAGATACTAAGTTAGGTTAATAGGATACTGCGGTACGAGAATACGGCGGGAATCGCACCCGCAGCTTCCTGCGTCTCAGCCAACTATTAAACACCAATATAGGTCGTGGTGGCAGTAGAAAGTTGCCCCTCCTCTCTTTCCCGAG
This sequence comes from Pasiphila rectangulata, assembly GCA_963082625.1. Lineage (NCBI taxonomy): Eukaryota > Metazoa > Arthropoda > Insecta > Lepidoptera > Geometridae > Pasiphila > Pasiphila rectangulata. The sequence continues at coordinate 14,977,597 of OY720242.1, read as the reverse complement.
GAGGCAGTAAGAATCGGCCAAGGGATACCTCTGGAAGACGGATAGCAGCGTCTTTCCGTGTATGAACATCCCGCAAAATCGGTCAAGAGATTACCTAGAACAAACCGGTTGATGGACAGACATACAATTATTTTAATATAGATTTTATTTATGGTGTTAAACATACTTTTAGATGAATTTAGTAAAAATCTGTTACTTTCACATTACAAATAGACCCTTAATTTTTTTTGTACATGGTGAGGTCGGCTAGGTACTTAAAGAGTAGGTAACACTCCGTTTTTAGGTACTAACGAATCGATAGTGACAACAGGCGAGAACATTCCCCATATCCACAGATTAACAGAAATAGGAAATAAATCCCACACAAACATATCAGTGGTTTATTCCATTCTATTGGGGAAGACTAACTAAATAACAACAAACTCTACACAATACATACTGGGACTTCCCAGAATCCGATATTAGGAAAACCCAGTACTTTACCAAGTCAGGGAAATCCACAGTAGAACACGATGTTTTGCACGTGCAGTGGCACAGTCATCATTTTGATTGACTAGATCTAAAATCATTATATTATTTAGTAGTTTAGATGATAATTTGCGAGTAATTGACCCTTGGCCGAGTGTTGCTCGCTGAAATGATGTCATCTTGCAATAAAAACCTTTACCACACGCACAAATCATAAAACATACATACATCCATAAAAAATAATATTAAAAATAAAAAAATATCATAAATAAACAAGAAGAAGCAGATGTGGCGTGGGTAAATGGTTCCCCAACTCAGCATTGTGAAACACCTGGCCAGGCTCAGATGCTACGCTGGTTTTCAGTTGGGGCCCAATATTTAGCATAATATTAAGACAAATATTGTAACAACGAATAATATAAGTGAAAGAGTGAGGTTTCTAGTTCGCTTCTTTCGCTCAACTGGAAAAAAGTTATCTCAAGCGAACGAATTCCATTATCTGCTTTATTCAATTTAAATGTATCTCGTTCTTCTTTTGTAATTTGACTATTCTATGTAGCTTTTTGCTCTATTGAATAAACGCTTATTGTACCTATCCGTACCAACGCAACTCGGCAGCAAAGTGAACTTCTCGCACCATCGGATTTGACAGCTTTCACAACAGCTGTCACGCCAGAAGTAATCGTATGCAGATCGTCGATTGTCAACGGATATGATACGCATAATTTCTCTGAAAAATTATGTTCGCTTTTCTGACTAGTTATATTAAAAATTATTTGAATAAGTCGCAACAATCAATATAATAGTATATTCAACATTGTCCCAGCCCTAATTGTGTCTCTAAGCATCTGTCGCAGCGATCAAGCTCATTTTTACGAACTATACCTAATTTATTTGTTATTGCTTCTAAAACTCACAGTTATATTATTGTTTTCTTATTACACTGTAAAATATATACTATTTATAAACCAAATATGTAAAATATAGTTTGATTTGTCCGAATTTACCTACACGGATTTGATTGTAACGCCTTCGCGGTTTTCTCACAAACGAAACCTCAAACCATTAGTTAACAGTTACATTCCCAATTCAAAGAAATATTTCACTAATAAAATGCTACATGATCAACTAGCGACCCGCTCTGGCTTCGCACGGATGAACCAATCAGACCTAATGCACACCAGAACAGCTCCCTGTCTACACCAAACTCTAATATTTTTGAACCTCTTACATAAAATACTACAATCATTGGTGAAAGCCACATAAAAATCCGTGGCGTGGCGCTGCTAGTAATCTATATTTTTGGACCCGAAGTGGCGCTGCAATAAGGGTGCGGTGTGATACAGTATGCCGAGCCAGTTAATCTTAGTTGATAACTTAATCACAATTTAACTTTATTTATAGTTTGCTGAAAATGTGTGTCGATAAGTCTCTTTTATTATGTTTTATCTCGCTCAAATTCTTTTCCACAGCAAAAACCTATGGAGAAACCTACCTACTTACACATGCTAAATTGGAGGTTAGTATAAGGTGACGAATGTTGGTTTGACCAAAATGGCTTATTGGGAATGGAAAATGGCAATGGATATGACACTTCGTAGTTCTGTTGCGGTAACACGAAATCGGTAATACTATCGATGTGGTTTTTTCATGCCGCCATGATGAAATTATGGGATGAATTTCTAATGGCTTTTACACAAATAAATAACATTGTACAATTCTTGTATTATGCGGGAACCCGCGTCAAATGAACGTACTTAAAATAGGATTAGTTAAGATATAAAATAGATTCAAACATGTGCAGTTCCTCCCAAGGGAACTTTTATCAGGAAATTGATGTTATGTGGTACCTACCCTCCCAGGGTGAGAGGGTCTCACGCAATCGCGTCCGCGTCATCGCATAGCATCATCGTATAACTGAATATAAAACTCAAACTCAAAAATAACTCTTCAGTGTGGCCACAAAAGCCTTTTTGTTGCGTCAATTTACAAAATAAAACAACACTAGTTGAATCTTTTCACATTAGATGAATCGCGAGTTAAACATGTATAAAATTACAATTAATAGTGTAACGCACTAGTATTTTGAAAGTGAAACATTCTGAATGTATAAATTATAAACTGCTTATTTCAAATAATAGGTTGTAAAATAAAACGTTTTTACTAAGGCATCTGATTTTAAACTTTCTAACAAAAAAGAATGTGTTACCGAAAAGGTTCCTTATGAAATCATAGCATTATTTATTAACATTTGTGAGATTAAAATTGACAAAAATGGGCAAGACATTTCATTTCATGATTCAGTTTTACACTATTTGAATAGGAGCAATAAAAAGTTTATATCTGTAACAGTAAAGTTGTACATTTGGTTTTAAACAGTTTATTGAGACCATCAATAAAGTATAAAACTTGTAATACAAGGCATATAATAAGAATAATAAGGAGAGTGAAAGTTAAGAAATTGTAGGCATCCTAGAGGTATGCATTTCTTTCTCGCTTATATTTTTGTTACTCTGTCATGGCAATGTAATTTTTTTTTACCTCTACCGTCTCACTGCTGGGCAAAGGTCTCCCCCAAGTCCTTCCAAGAATCTCGCTCATTCGCCAGGTCCAAACTGGAATTGCCGTCGTTGGAGACAAGACGGCTCGGCTCAAATGGGATTGGGCGGGGCATCTGAGTCATATGCATGTGGAGAGGTGGGCTCGGATCGTCACAAAGTGGCAATGTAATCATATATCATATGATAACATATCATATATTAATCATATATCATATGATTACATATCATATATTTCTTTAAAAGTCATTAGAAACGATTGTTAGGCATGTTTTTATTTTGCACTTTAGATTATGCTTAATCAATAAGAAGCAGATATAATAACATAAAGCGACAATGGAGACATGTTCCCATTGCCATTAGATTTCTAAATTATTGGGGTTGTACTCGGTTCGGGCACAAATGTAGCGTGGTCAACCTGCCCTTTTGGCTAATGAATGTTGAACTCAATCCCCATACCCGTGGCCATGAAACGAGAGGTCATTTTGTTTGCATAATAATAAATAATAATAATAAATAAATAATGCTGGACAATTCACACAGCATCACCTAGCCCCAAGCTAAGCAGAGCTTGTGTTATGGGTACTAGATGACTGATATACTTAATACAATATACTACATAGATAGATATTTTTTATTATATATAGAAAACATCCAGAACACCCTGAACAAATATCTGCAGGTCATACAGACATTTGTTCCGAGGCGGGATTCGAACCCGCAACCTCTTGCGTAGCAGGCGGACCTTCGCCCGCTGCGCCACAGAGGTCGTCGATATACTAGATATAATACAAGTTTAGTGTTGCTGACACCAAACTTGTGTCATCTACACTAATAATAAAAAGGAAAGATTTAATTGTTTGTTTGTATGTATTGAATAGGCTCCGAAACTACTGGACTCATTTGAAAAATTCCTTCACCATAAATTTTAATATTTTCCAGTATTCTTAGCAATTGTAAATTCAAATAAAAACCGACCAAGAGCGAGGCGGACTCGCGCACCGAGGGTTCCGTGCCATCATACAATATAATAAGGCGGTTTATATTTGTTGGAGAACCTTAACAGCACCATCTCTTGTCTGATAGCAGAACTTATGTAGATTTTTGACACATTAGATTATTTCTAAGGAACTATGCAAATAAGAGAGTTGGTTATAATTTTTCTGTAATCTTTACATACGCTTCTATTAGTAATAAAAGTTTCAGAGGTTTACCTCTGCAAACTTCGGAGATAAGGGTAGGGAACGCTAATTTTTTAAAGGTTTTTGTAAACAAAATCGAAAGCTATACGGCTTAAACCAAACCTAAAAAATTGTATATTATTGTGCAAATGAATACCCTTCTTATGATAACCCACATGACCAAGTAACTTCACTAAAATTATTGAGACCCCTTGCCACCCCCATGTCTAAAAAAACTATGCAAATAAGTGAGTTCGTTATAATTTTCCTGTAATCTCTACATACAAAGCTTTTTTATGACAAAAATTGTGTAAAGACGTTTTAAGTTGATATTAAACTTTAATGGAAAATGTTGATTTTATTTTTAGTACGTTTAAATAAAAGCTTGTTTGTTAAAAAGTGTTTTTACTTATAATTTTTTTTTAAATTATTACTGGACATTGGTTTCTTGTCTGTTCATCTCATGCCCGCCATGTTGGATTTAGAGTGATGTCATATAATTTTTCGAGTAACTCTCAGCAAACCTTTTAGTGATATCCATACACTGAGAAAAAAATATTGTTACACTAACAAAAACATTTAATACTTACCACACAACCATCAATAGTAAATTGTTCCAGCAGCAACGTTTTTATTGTCAAAACGCAATTTTGTCATTTTAACAGTAATCATGAATATTGTTTTAGTGACAATGTTACAAATGTGACAAAATGATAACTTGTAACAAAGTTTAATTTTGTTGCATTATTTCCACAACAACCTTATTGTGCTATTGCAGCAAACTTACTTTGTTTTGATACCAATGCCTACTTTACTTATAAAATATATTGTAAAAGTGCATTTATAAAATAACTAGTCCGCCATCTTGGGTATTCTGCCATATTGGATTTAAAGTGAAGTTATTTCAATTTTCGAATTATTCCGCCATCTTGAGTACCATGTTGGATTTAGAGTGATGTAATTTAATTTTTCGAGTAACTCTCAGCAAGGCCTTTCATTTTATACCCATATTGTAAGAGTGCATTAAGAATAACTAGTCCGCCATCTTGAGTATACCGCCATATTGGATTTAGAGTGATGTCATGAAAATTTTCTAGTAACTCTCAGCAAGGCCTTTCATTTGATACCTTTATTACATGAGGACTTATGCTACTTAGTTTTTAATGTACTCCATTAAAAACTGAGTAGCATAAGTAGTCCACCATCTTGGGTGTTCCACCATGTTAGATTCAGAGTGACGTCACATAGCTGACCATGCATTGTCATCTAAATAAAACATGTACTTATACAAAATTTCAGCTCAATTGGTTGAAGATATCTGCTTCAAAATTGAGTTGCAAGATTCCACCCGAACAAACATAGTCACATACATTATACATACATACAGCACCAGCTAAATAAAAGCTTGTAAAAATAGTATTCGAAGAGTGGACCTAGAGGACTGGCTATGTTATGCCCTTTCGAACTATCTACTTCGTCATTAGCTTAGCCATACTAGTGTTTTGTATTATCTGTGGCTTAGCACATCATCATCATCATTTAAGTCGTAAAACGTCCACTAAATGAACACAGGCGTTCCGGGCGGGTAGTTGCCATACTCACCTACGCTTGGCAGGCGGGTTGGTGAGCGCAGTGCGGGATGTGAACACATGGAAAGACGCTGCTGCCCGTCTTCCAGGGTATCCCTTAGCAAGCTCTTACTGCATCCACAGGCATGAGAGGTGGGGTAATATTCTACTGCCGGCACCCCACGGCAGTGGCTTAGCACAGTCTACGTTTAAATAACTAGCGTCCTTTAGAAACGTTTCACCCTAATCCGCGCGGTAGTTTCAGCAATAACAATTTTCATCTTGGAGTAGTTTGGCGGTTTTAATATCAGTAAGCGGTAAGTATCTTGGCAACTTGACAAAAGTACGGTTAGGCTAATTCTCTCTGCCGTGGGGTGCCGGCAGTAGAATGTTGTCTCTCCATTATTGCCCGTGGATGCAGTTATCTGCCAATGGGTACCCCCGGAAGATGGGTAGCAGCGTTTTTCCCTGTATCAACATCCTGTACTGCGCTCGCCAACCCGCCTGCCAAGCGTAGTGAATAAGGCAATAAATAAATAAATAATGCTGGACAATTCACACAGCATCATCTAGCCCCAAGTTAAGCAGAGCTTGTGTTATGGGTACTAGATGACTGATATACTTAATTCATTATACTACATAGATAGATATTTTTTATTATGTATAGAAAAAACATTCAGAACACCCTGAACAAATATCTGCAGATCGTACAAACATTTTTCCCGGGGCGGGAATCGAACCCGCAACCTCTTGCGTCGCAAGCGGACCTTCGCCCGCTGCGCCACAGAGCTCGTCTCGTAATAAAGATGAACTTGGAGATCCATGAGCCTATGTACAGTGTAGTGGACATGGACGGACAATCCTACGGCTGAGATGAATTCTCTCTACTAGTGGCCTAACATAACCTATATACAAATACAACGATAACTTGGTAAACTATCCTCGTTTGTGGCAACCCACTCAATCACCTGGTATGATTATAGATCTCACGTGAGCGAGCAGTGTATCGCCGACTTTATGACAGCTCTCGAATTGGGAGCTCTAGTGACTAATAATAATAAATTAAGCCAGGTCTGTGTCGGGCCACGCACTTTGTATGGTTCCGTAGTTAATCGTAGCCCTGTTGTTAGAAGTTGGTGTATTTTATCTTACGTTTACCAAAACATATTAACAGGAATTAATGAAGTTTTCGGTGAAAAGTATTCCGGTGTGTTTGGGAAACCGCATCACTTATTTGAGCGACGATTTCTCCAAAATTAAAAAAGCTAGCTTAACCCTTATAGTTTTTCTAGAAAGTTCATGGTTAAAACTGATGTTTTACAGATTTGTAAAGCTTAGATTTAAGAAGGGGTGTTAAAAATTTTAAACTTAAATATTTTGCAAACAGAACCCTAAATCGACGGCCAACACACCCCTCACACTACCAACCGGACCAGCTGCCCAACATTCAAGCGGGAAGCCCGCAACAGGAAAGCGGGCACGACCGCCTACACCACATCCCGGGTCAGCCATGACTAGCCGCCAGTCAGACCACCGCAGCCCAACACTGTAGCTCAACCCTCACAGCCGGAGCACGGTGGCTCCCTCATGGCCCCAGCGAACGACCCCACAGCGCGGTGGGAACGCCTACCAAAAATGAGGAAGTAGGTAAGATTGGAAACCTTACCTTCAACCAACACAGATGCCCCCCGCACCAACTCTAACTACAACCTCCGGCAAGAGGCAACTATTTACTGCCAGCAACCCACGGCGGAAATCGATAGTTGAATAAGATTAATTAGCGTATATTCGGGAATAAAAATTAGGGAAGTTACGGAGCTTCAACTCCGACTCCGAAAGGTCAAACTTCCGACTGATCTTACATTTCCGACTACGGAAAGATCCGAAAATCAAAACGCGGCTCGCAGTTCTACCGCGAACCGCGGCCAGAGTGCGCTCAAAGCACACTCTGGCCGCTAATATTTTATTAATACTTCCCTAGCAATGACCAGGTTGTTAGATGACGTGGCAAGCGGAGACCAGGGATGTTACGGAGCTATTATATACCAATTGATGTTATACCTCCGAATCTGACTACGACTCAGATACTTGATGTATCTATGCAAAAGCTTCGGCTCCGATTATTAACACATAATATCCCTAATTGCTGTGCAGGTCTCTTATTGGTTTACATTTATTTTATTTTGTAACATGTTCTTTTTTTAGTGCTTAGGTACTATTATATATATGTATACTCTCCGCTTTGCCTTTTTAAATAAATAAATCCCAAAAAGTCTTTTCGAGACCACGATGGGTACAATCCTATCCAAATATCGGGCAATAATAAAGGCAAACAACGCAATAAATATTCGGTTAATTAAGTGTTATTAATGTGTTGGGCCGCCGTGGGGTGCCGGCAGTAGAATGATACCCCTCTTCTCATGCCCATGGATGCAGTAAGAGCCTGCTAAGGGATACCTCCGGAAGATGGGCAGCAGCGTCTATTCGTGTATCAACATCCCATACTGCGCTCACCAACCCGCCTACCAAGCGTGGTGAGTATGGCAACTACCCCTCATGGAGATCCATGAGGGAGGCCTGTGTTCATCAGTGGACGTTTTATGGCTGAAATGATGAATGTGTTGGGATCTCAAAAGTTTAAAATGGACTTTGATTCCGACTCGAATCATTAAAATCGCCTCCGTAACATCCCTGGTAAAAATACGTCACTTTTTAACTCCCCGAAGGTACTTGTTCGGCAATTCCGTGCGTTTCTGCGGCAGGCACCCTAATTAAAATAATGTGCTTGGTTTGCTCATATTCTTTGTTCAAGCTCAACATTATTTAATTAAATAAAATGTTTGCTTCAATATATGTATTTCCAAATGTTTTTTTCACCAAATAGACCTTCGAATGTTTAAAAAATTAGCGTAAATAACGATACGATTTACAAAACAACCTACTTTCATTTATGTATGTGTACATAAATGTAATTAGGTTGTTTTGTAAATTGTTTCTTTATTTTCGCGAAAAACAAGTAAAGCTTTTTAATTTCATTGCCTCTTTGAGTTACCTTTATGCATACAGTTCTATTGTTTAACCTCTTGATAGCTATTACAGTGTTTGCCTTAATCTCACTGATCTAAAATGTCCATAGCCAATGAAGAGAAAGACGTTGTCTGCTATGGTGAGTAATATTTTATAGGTAATGCCTAGGTATAGAAGTAAAAGAAGTGTCTTTTCTTTAAAGATCAGATCACTCTTGTTGTGAATCCTTAACGGAAAAGCATCCTTAGGAGAGGAGACTCTTTCATCACAGCATAAAACCTTTCAGGAGCTCAGAACGCGCTTTAAGAAGCAAATTCGCCTTCAAACATTCCCAGACAATTGCAAACGCACTTTCAATAACAAAATAGGATTGGTACATTTGATACATCAGACACGAATGAAGGTCGCCGGGGCCGAAATCGGCCTGGAAGATATCATTATCATTATCATCATCATGCTGTAGAGATCGCTGACAGAGTTTGCTATTAGCGATTGACTACCTATTGTAACACTCAAATAAGTGGCACCAATAACACAGATTTATTCTACAGGCAATCTCTTGATTTCTGGGCCCAGTAAAAAAAAACTATGTAATAAATAATTAATGAATGCATAATTTATATTTATATTCGTAAGAATTATAATTGAAAATGTTATTGTTATTCTGATGTTCTTATATAAGTTTTACTGTCAAATAAATATTTTTCATTTTCATTTTCAATACTTAGCAAACCATTTACAAGCTTAGTTGCTTTATCAATTCCTGGAACTCACGGAACTAAGTTACGCACAAAGTTACCCGATAAACGACTGTATATAACGATTCCGGAGAGTAAAAATGTAAAACGAGCTTAGCGTTCTCCTTTGTGTTAGTTGACAAAGGACAAGGGCCATTGTCCACTGGAGCGAATCCGCCCGTGTAATACAGTGTGCAAATATAGCAGTGGACTTGAGTTCACTGCTTCAAGTTATCTTTGCGGGCTTATTACAAATTGATAAAATGGATGAGTAACAGTGACCACGCGCCACAGTAAGGTATTGTAATTTGATTTAATAAATACAAACCGCACTCCGCAGTTCCACTAGCGTAGTTCCCGTTCCCGTGGGAATACGGGGATAACGTATATATAGCCTTAGTTACTCAGGGATAATGTAGCATTCTAATAATGAAAGAATTTTGAAAATCGGTCCAGTAGTTTTTGAGTTTATTCGTTACAAACATACAACATACAAATCTTTACTGCTTATAAAATAGAAAGACTTTATTTCGCAACAACCTTCAATGAACCTAGGCCTAGTGCGGGGAACAGAGTTTAGTTGGGTACAAAATCTACGTCATCTTAGTTTATGAACACAAAATTGTATGTACCCAGACTTTTATTAAAGGATTTTGTAAATTGTGATTATTAAAAAAAAAGAAAAAAATTGAGTAGGAGATATGCTAGATATTTGATTATTTTGTTGTTTAAGTGTTCTATGTGACTTTCAATCCGAAGGTCGTGGAATCGATACCGGCCGTGAACCAATGGATTTTTCTTTATTGAAAAGTGTAAGTTCACATTTAACACGTGCTTAACGATGAAGAAAACATCGTGAGGAAACCCGCGGCATAGTTAGCTTCAGACGTATTGACCTGTTCTTTCCTCTGACTAACAGCTGACGAAGCTGAGAGGATGGTATAGGTGCTGGGCAAGCCTAATCCATCAAACAATGTCCCAGGCACTGCAGCGTCCCGTACAGCATGATTACTAGTTGCTGACGTTGCATAAATCATCTATAATAGATGCAAAGGCCTTACTTACTTATGTGACTTGGAATCATCCTGTTACTGACCAGGTGACTGTTGCGGTCTAGTTGAAATGTCAGTAAAATAAATATTATAGTTAGAATACTTATTATAATACTGGATAATACAAACTGCCTCACCTAGTCCCAAACTAAAATTATTATTTTTATTAATATTTCTCTCGCGGCGTAGGTACTTTCTGTTTTTGCGCCAGACAAACATTATTCTATTCTAGAATAAATTGCGTTAATCCTTAATTCAGCGACTCGCTGCGAGCACGCTTTGACGGAATCATTAATTTATTCCATTTAGAATTTTAGATAACCTTATTCAAATCAAGGGCTTCGTGTCTACTGGGACTGGGAAGGCTATGTTCATTGTGGAAATGAGCGACTGAAAATAGGGGATCATTCATTAACCATCGTGATTTTGCATGTTATTTCAGAGTGAGGGGGGAGGGGGTGTGCTCATGTTCTAATAGTTGCAATGCCTAGCTCATTTTTGCTCTTCGGCGTCCCCGATAGCCTGAGTCCTGCATGAATACACACCTACCCTACTCTTCTCTTCAAGAGGGGTAGGGTGCGAATGACCTTAGGAGAGTGCAGCGCAACAGTCGCCGATCCCTAGGGTAAGACTGAGAGGTTTTCCTTCACGCGGTCCCACCCCCGTTATTGGTCTTGTTCCATCAGAAAAAGACGTAACAGAAACTCTCAGTCAACTATCACCTGGAATACCCGAGGCCATGTTCCGGTGAGTTCACCATCGCAACAGAAAAAAAATAAAAAATAAAAACAAAAACAATAATACATAACCCTTAAAAATAAAATCAAAATAATAATTATAGGTACAGTCAAAAACTTTCAGAATACATATGACAGGCTTTTGTAATAGAGGATAGCGTACCATCAAAATAATCAATATATAAAAATAAAAAAAATAAAAAGTTGCCATACTCACCACACTTGGCAGGCGGTTTGGCGAGCGCAGTACGGGATGTTGATACACGGAAAGACGCTGCTGCCCATCTTCCGGAGGTATCCCTCAGGCTCTTACTGCATCCAAGGGTTTGAGAGGAGGGGTAACATTCTACTGCCGGTACCTCACGGCGTAGTTGAACATGCACTACAAATTAAATTCTCTGAAAAACCAGCGGATATCAGTTTCCGTAAAGTTACCTTCATCCAAGCCGGTCATCGCTCAGCCTCTGTTATCTCAGCGACGATCGCCCATTACCCCAAAGCCGACTTTTCACAAGAAACTCGTTTAATAAATGACCCTGCTCCGTATATAGGGTGTCTTTACGCCGTTCTAAAGGCGAAACGCTTTAAAACCCTCAAATTACCCCATTTATGTCCTTCTTTTATGCTCTTTTTGGATGCTTAGCATTTAAAATGCTTAGCGTGGCTTGGGTAATTATTGTCACAACAATCGCTATTTAGAATTACATAGTCGCAAGGCCACTTGACATTATGTTTATTTTAATTTCGTCACGTAGATTAACAAAACCTATTTGACTCGTATTTTTTTCTTTTTTGAAGTTATCCTCAATTTGTCCGACAAACGGATGGAATCCGTAATACCGAACTGCGCTCTCGGACAAAAATCGCAGATGTAGCTCAAGTTGCCGCCAGACTTAAGTGTAATGCACGGAACCCTCGGGGCGCGAGTTCCACTCGCCCTTGCCCGATTTTCTTTCAAATAAATGAACCTCTGTACTGTATTATTTTTATCATAACTAACGTGGTCAGATCAGATCATTGTTGAACAATGCCGTGGCTGTATAATGTTGCCCCTCCTCTCTATTCATTGTAGATATGCAGTAGGAATCTGCCAAGGGATAGAAGATGGGCAGTAGCGTCTTTACGTGTATCAACATCACGTACTGCGCTCGCTAACCCGCCTGCCACGCGTGGTGAGTATGGCAACAATCCCCTCATAACCAATACTTGGGAGATCCATGAGGGAGGTCTATGTCCAGCCGAGTACGTCCTTTGTATATGATGAGATGAGTTACGAGGAACACTTATGCACAACGATCCTTCACTTTTCACAAAGGACGAATGGAGTTTGCAAAGGACCGAAACTCGGTTCTTTGCAAACTCCAATCGACATCATAGTGAGATCCATAACTATATATTAAATAGTTATAGATCTCACTATGATGTTCTCAATTTTTTCTGACAAGTTTAAATTATTTATTTTTTGTAAATACCAACAGCATAATTAACACAATGATTTTGTGCATTTTGTAAACTTGATATACTTGATAACTTATATAATATATTATTATATATACAAGTATTATATAGTATTGTATATATATATAAATATATATATGTATTATGCATAACACCATACATAATATAACTCATAATTATCTGCTGCTTGATTTCCGCCACTGCTGTGTATTGCTATGTATTTTACTCATTCATATTAACTCAACACTTCAACTAGAAAGGAGATATCCAGTTGTATTAAGTTGTAACATGTTCCAGAGATTGTTCAGCGTAAATGCTCAAAGGGACCTATTTGATAGAGTTCGTTCCACTTTAAAGTTTGCTCGGAATTGGAACTGCTCTAGAAAGTTCGACACTTTAAAATAACATTCACAACGTCGGGCACTACAGCAGTTTGAAGAATGGTAACGATGGTTTGCAGAGCTGTTCAACTTCTTGTGCAATTACATTTAAGGAGCTAAGTTATCTATATTTTATAAGAAAATGTTTAGTGAAATGAATTTGAACATCGCACATCTGAAAAGGAGTTTATACGTGATCAAGTTAACTTTTACTATTATTTCAATCTTAGACATTTCAATGAGTCACTGGATTATGACAGCTACACAAGTTAAACTATGATTTAAAGCAGGTTTGTCTGTATTTCTGACGAATGAGGCACACAGCCTGATCCATGCAGAGCAAAACTGGTTATTCAACCAGGGCAAGCGCTGAATGACGCTTGCGTGGATGGGCTTGCTGCGGGATGCCGCATCATACCAGGGCAAACTGCCAAACCGCTCTGCCATACCGTGCTGTGCCGCACGCCGTCAGTCAGCGCCAGTCCGGCTCCAGGTGAGGTTCTACTGCTCCTAGTGATTGCAATAGCCAGAAAACACTGATATTTTTCTCTCAGCCTGTAAAAAATATTATCAGAGTTAGCCGAAGCGATTAGGACGAATGAGTCAAAGTCATTATAGTGTTAATTCAATAAAGCAAAAAGCTACACAAAATAGTCAATTTACAAAATAAAAACAAAGCACATTTTAATTGTATAAAGCACATAATTAAACCCGTTCGCTTTAGAAAACCTTTTTCAAGTAAGAGAAAGAAGCGAAGAAGAAACCTAAATGAAATGCAAGTGAAAATGCTGAATACATGTTTAGTCCGCCATATTCAGAGTTCATAAACGCTGTATCCGTTATCTAAAGCTGACTAGGCCACGAGTTGCCTTGACATATTTCCCATTAAAGCTATAACAACAAAACCCCTAAGCAGTTGCTGCTTAGAATAGGCGAGCCCTAAATAGGTTTTCATTAAACATTGTTAAAAGTTGTTCAGAAACTTTCCAGTAGGTACCTGTGGCGCTGTTGATCCCCCATTAATTTTCTCACACGATTGCAAGCAAGCGATTCATGTGACAGCCTATAAAACCGAATGGATGGCACACTCCGGGGCAACCCTGGACGTATATCCAGCGACCACACTTGGGACAGCCCTGTATTATTAATTCAGCAATCGTAACCAGCAGTGTTTTTTGTTGATTAAAATCGTTCTGGGCTACGGAGTGGGGCAAACGACAATACATACAAACATACTTATGCATACCAATGTCTATTATGGTAGACTAAGGAAAACGTGTTAAGGCGGTTAACACACTGCCACGCACCACGCTGCATGTTGCGTGTCGACGCACCTACGCGCGTACGCACGGCGTTCTTGTGGGAGTGCAAATCTGCATCATCGTGTCGGTTTTTCACGGACTCACGCGCGTAGTTGCGTTTTGTGGATTCACGGCGACTCTGACTCATTTCATTCAAAGCTGTTCGCTAGACTGCGGGACTCGGTGTGCCATGCCTTGCGTCTCGCGGGGCGAGACCTACGCGCGGGGGTGCATGTTTTTCCGCGCTTGAGCGCGTGATCTGCATGAGCGCGCGTGGATGCGTTTTCTGTGTGTTGGACTGTGCGTGTTTTCTATACAAGCGGAGATACTTACAAGCAACATTAGAACACGCATTCACGCAACATGCAGTATGGTGCGTGGCAGTGTGTCAACTGCCTAAATGATTTTTCTTTCATTATTCCTGTCGAAAAAGTTAAACTCTCTTCAACTTGCTAAGGTTTACGTTTACCTTCGGCTGTTGAAAAAACATGTCACAATCATTTACTTATAATGTTATTTATTACGTACTGTATAAAAAGTAAAAACTAGATGTCACTACTAAGGAAATACGATAAGATAAGAGACTATATTTTTTTGTTTTCAGAACCATTTATTTTCCGTTAAAAGTTTATGCTAAGACAAAAGCATGGAACGTGCTAGCGCTGCTCATACACGCCCTTACCATATTAAAAGTTGACCGTCATGGAACGCCGGTAGATGTGAAACAAATGAATGTTAGAATTTCCACATCTTCCTCCACTTCCAAGCTCATTCATATTTTACATATTGTATTAAGTTGATAGTGCCTACTGTGCCAAAAACTTGATACCCAGATACCTTCGAGAAATTAAAATACCAATCATTCAATATCAAAAACCAAAAAGCGATCATCGCTCGCAAGCCGCGCCTACCTACACGCTCGACCAGTATAACCCCCTATGATAAAATGCATAAGATGTTTGACAGCAATCATATTTCCACTACTATCAAATCCATATTTATATTTTATGTAACAATCAGCTTTCTCAACCAAGCAAAAGCAATCACTTAAAGGTAATACTAGTTACACTTGTGCTCACTAATCCAACCAGAAGCTAGACGGTCCAGTTAGCCGCAACGGAATCCGCACAAGCTCTTGGAATTGAAGCCGGCCCTTAACAGTCATCATAGCTATCTCTTAGTTGCGTCAAAGCCTTTGTAGTTATACACACACTTGTGTGGTTATCCGCCTCAATTACTACACATAGCATGAGACTGAGGCTATTGCATGAGTGTATAACACAGGGAATCCTAATTAGAGGGGATATGGCTAAGTATTTTTTATGAACTATATTATAATTGAGGTACCTACTCACTTATCAAAAATAAAAAAGTGAAAAACCTTTTTCACTTCGAAGTTGAATGTTGCCTCTCCTCCCTTGCCATGCGGCTGCCTTGCCTGTTGCCCATCTTCTCCGGAAGATGGGCAACAGCGTCATTCAGTGTATCAGAATTCCGTACTGGGATCGAAAGTTCCGTAATGCTTAGGCCTAGGTCCAGCGGTGGACGTCCTACGGCTGGAATGATGATGAATCAAAATAAATCAAACATAATCGGGTAGGCTGTATCATGGTCGGAACGTGTACCTGATATTTCTTAAGCACAACGCTGGTTATGTTATATTTATTCAGAATGAATCTTGCTGCGAGGTGCTAAGAAAAGGATAAGAAATAGATTCTGTGATCGGTTTCAATTTCCGCCAGCGATGATGCACTAGCTAGAGTGATGCGTTCTATCATCTAAACGAGATAATGGTGATAAAATAACGCCGGTTGGTTTTCATTCACTCGACGCATGAAACGCAACAAAAGGCTAAGTTATTATTTTCGCCGCGCATTATTTTAGGTTGTCATTATTGTAGAGGTATAATATAATAAGCTGTTGAAGTTAGCTTTCGTCGTCTTCTCTTGAATGAAAACCACTGAATCCTGAAAAGTCGTAAAAGAAAGTTGTTCCTTGGCATGGTCAGAATCGCCGATTACCTAGTATACAAACCCTGTGACAAGTTTCTGCATAAAAACAAACAGGCTTTCACCAAAGAATAACCTTTGGCATGCACATGTCACGAAAAATTAGAACCCTATGAGATGCCTCAATATTGGGCAATGAACTGTTATGTCAGTGGGAGAGACGGTTGTATTATTTTCTTTTTGTGTGCTCAGCATTTTGGTCCTAACTAATACGATGAGACATGTTTACTCTTGTTTAGCTTATAGGTGGCGTATATTTCATAGATGTTTTTACCACAATTGATGATAAAATAATTTAATATTTATTCGTATAAATATGATATGACGAGGCTCGTTCTCGTGAGCACACATTTTAAAATCAAATTATATAAAAATTATGTTATCTGTGCTGCACGAGGTATTCCGCGTAGACTTAGATGTAGTAAGCCTGCTTAAGACGGTAACTAAACCGTATTTATCGTGTAATTATCTTTATTATGATCCCAACGTTTCGACCGGATAGCACCTGGTCGTGGTCAACGGTGAATAAATAAGAAACAAAAAAATATTGGTCACGGATTATTTTATGATGGCTACAGATTATTTTTAAGAGATAGAGAACTGGGGCTCAAGTTTGCAATGACTACAAAATGCCCATTTATGCCAGATTCGAAACATTTTTCATTTCTATAGATTCGAAATACTCTCCAACCAAATCTGTTATCGGCCATTTTAAAGAATTGAGTCCCTGACAGTTTACAAATCCGACTTCCTTGTGTTCCTTAGCAGATATTAGAGAAAAACTTACATTGGTACCTACGTTAGGACAGCCGTGTTGGTCGAGTGGTATGTACCCCTGACTTTCAATCCGAAGGTCGTGGATTCGAAACCGGCCGTGCACCAATGGATTTTTTTACTTGAAAAATGTTACATTAAACACGTGCTTTAACGGCGAAGGAAATCGTCGTGAGGAAACCCGTGGCTTAATTAGCTTCAGACGTCATCATGTCAGTACATGATCTTTCCTCTGACTAAAAGCTGACATTGCTAAGAGAAGAATCATCTATGGTAGATTTAAAGGCCTTACTTTTACAAGTACCTACATAATAAAATGCTAACAATTGGAACTCTCAGATAACACGGTAACGAGGGCAATTTTTTTAAAGTGAAACATACAATTTTCAGAGCATTCACCTAGATTTGGCTAGAGCCAAATCTAGGTGCTCTAGAATGTAGTTCTAAAGAATTTAAAGGAATTAAAATCTAGATTCTCTACATAAATATCTATGATGCTGTGTGAATTGTTCAGTATTATTTATCAATTTTATTTATTTATGTAGAGAATCTAGATTTTAATTCCTTCACATTCTTTTGAGATTTAACTCTAAATCTATACTTATAAAGCTCAAGAATCAAAAAATACTTTATTCAGTGCGGCCGCATGGACCTTATTGACGCGTCACAAATTACAAAATAAAACAACACAAATTAAAAGTGATGGTGATCAGCACATAATTGAATCTGTTCACTTCAGATGACACGCGAGTTAGGAAAGAAGAAGCGAACAGAAGAACTAACCTAACTAACCTAACTCGCTCGTTATAGCAGTTGGAGCAGATGCTGTCCCAAGTGGTTTTGTCCTCTAGGTAATCTGATATTTTATATCAAGAGTCTTTTTGTTTGAACTCGCTAATCTCAGGAACGGCTGGCTCGAATCGCAAAGTTCTAAGTGTTCGATAGCATATTTATCGAGAAAGGCTTGGCTATAACTACATATATAATAACATATAACTCTAAGACACACAGTATACGAACAGAGCATCAAAACGCAAACGAAGTTGCGGGAAAAATATATTTCATTTCATTTCTCTCATGAAGATCCATGAGGGAGGCCTGTGTTTAATAGTGGACGTTTTACGGCTGAAATCAACACTGGAAGACAGCACCGCGGCAGATCCAGATTGAGATGACGCCAAACTTGACTCGTTTTTGCAAGAATGATCCTCCATCGCACAGGATCGGGAATAATGGAAGAGGATAGAGAGAGCTTTTGTCCAGGGGACTCGACGCATGAAACGCAACAAAAGGCTAAGGTATTATTTTCGCCGCGTATCAGGACGCACGTACTACGACTGCAGTTGTGTGCTCCAAAACGGCGCACGAACTAATCGAACGAAAATAGCTAGTAATAAGTATAATCGTGATATATATTTACCGTGAGGTGCCGGCAGTAGAATGTTGCCCCTCCTCTGATGCCCGTGGATGCAGTAAGAGCCTGCTAAGGGATACCTCCGGAAGATGGGCAGCAGCATCTTTCCGTGTAAAAAAACATTCCGTACTGCGCTTACCAACCCGCCTGCCAAGCGTGGTGAGTATGGCAACTACCCCTCATGGAGATCCATGAGGGGAGGCCTTTGTTCAGGTGGACGTTTTACGGCTGAAATTAATGAAGTATAATCATGTTATTTACATTACCGAGAACTGTCTTTATATATAGGCATTTATCATGTTACTTCGTTGGAACCCTCATTCCGCCATCACTCGGTCATTATTCGATATAACAAACCCCGGTTGGTAACCGGATATGTATCATGTAGACTGGAATGGAAATCCCAAAGAGTTCTGATTAATCACCAGTCGTACCTACCCTACACATTTTTTCCCGGCGGTCCACAGATTGTAGAAAACAGCTCGTCATCTGCGAGCCTTGCCAACAATAGTACCTATGTTTCAGTACTCAATAGAAATAGGAAAAAAATATTGAAATCGTTGTGCTTAAAGATCTTAGAATTAGTTTGAACTAACAATATTGGTCCTTGGCAAGACGTTATATATTAATATTTTCATCATTTTCATCATTTCAGCCGTAAAACGTCCACTACTGAACACAGGCCTCCCTTATGGATTGCCATGAGTGGTAGTTGCCATACTCACGACGCTTGGCAGGCGGGTTGGCGAGCGCAGTAAAAGATGTTAATACACGGAAAGATGCTGCTGCCCATCTTCCGGAGGTATGTACATATGTATCCCTTAGCAGACTCTTACTGCATCCACTGGCATGAGAGGAGAGGTAACATTCTACTGCCGGCACCCCACGGCATATTAATAAATATTATTTATATAATAATAGTTATTATTTCTCATAAATCTAAAAATATGTAAACAGATGCGCACCTGCTGTCTATACAAAAAAATACCAGCTAATTCTCTAATACTCCCTGAGATAGTAGAAGGAACCAGAAATTAACCATTATATAATTAACCGGTATTCTAACGATCATCTGGTTCAAGTTTTTCTTAGTTTGGTACTAGATGGTGTTGTCAGCATTATTATGATTATTACTTGCACTTACAACACGTGCGTCTAACGGTGAGTCAAAACATCGTGAGGAAACCCGGGGCCATCTTTAGACGTTTTTTAGCCGTGGGGTGCCGGCAGAAGAATGTTACCCCTCCTCTCATGCTCGTGGATGCAGTAAGAGCCTGCAAAGAGATGCCTCCGGAAGATGGGCAGCAGCGTCTTTCCGTGTATCAATATCTCATACTGTGCTCGCCAACCCGCCTGCCAAGCGTGCTGGGTATGGGAACTACCCCTCATGGAGATCTATGAGGGAGGCCTGAGTTCAGTAGTGGACGTTTTATGGCTGACATGATGATGATGATGATGATGACCTGTTTTTTCCTCTGACTAATAGCCGGCTTAGCTGGGAGGATGGTATAGATGCTAGGCAAGAATCCATAGTATCCTCCCAGTTTAACCAATCTTAATTAGAAATTTTTCAAGAAAATTATCATCATTGGATTGTACTCCCGTCAAATCTCGTAAAATCGAAACGTGTCGGACTAAACTTCGGCATTATAATATTACTTGAGTAATCGCCGTATTTAGAAAATATTGATGTTCCGGGCGTAGACAAATCCAAAACTTATTTTACTATTATATTATTACAGAAGGCTGCCAGGCTAAAGAGGGACTGGGCTGGCCACGTCTGTCGTATGCCGAATGACCTATGGGCTTTCATAACAACAGAGTGGGTCCCCAACGCTGGAAGGAGGCAACGCGGCAGACCCAGACTGAGATGGCGCGACGAACTTGACATGTTTTTACAAGGTTGGTCCTCCATAGCACAGGATCGGGATAAATGGAAGGGGGATAGGGAGGCCTTTGCCCTGCAGTGGGACGAAAATGGCTAGTAATAATAATAATTATTATTATTATTACTTACTAGCGACCCGCCCCGGCTTCGCATGGGTGCAATGCTCATACTAATATACTACAGAATGGTATCATCGCGGACTTTTTGTAGAACTTTTTAAGGTGTACAATACTGTACCTAGTACATTATCTTGATCTATCTTGTAGGGACAGCGTTTGCAATGTTAGCACAAAAAAATGTTTATTTATGACCTCATATTAGAAACCTCTAAAATTATCAATGTTTCTCTACTATATTATGCATGTTTTATACATAAATAAATATTCCTCTTCAATCACTCTATCTGTTAATTCTCACACTCTATCTATAACTATGTCGTGTCGGAGACAAATCGCCGCCTTGCGTCGCCACGCGAATTCGCTGCACGGCTGCACATCACTACGAGGATGCGGCCGACGCGCGGGGGCGCGGGGCCGGAGGCGAGCCGTCGACCTGCGACCGACACTCCACGCTTGGGACCCTAACATCACACACGCGACCGAAGACGCACGCTTTTTCTAGTCTTGGTTAAACCAGCTTCTATATACAGTCCACTCTCTTTAATTTCCACCTGAGACTCCAATACTATATATATTAAAACCACATCAAAATCCGTTGCGTAGTTTTAAAGATCTAAACATACATAGGGAACAGACAAACAGCGGGAAACGACTTTGTTTTATACTATGTATTGATTAATACTTGAGAACAGACTTGAATTTTCTGGATTTCAATCTCTGATACCTGTGATATAAATTAACTACATAGGATTGCATTGTTTCGTGAGACTGTACAAAGACAAATATATTCAACTAGTAAAATCGTAAACAAAAAAGAAATTAAGAAAATACGTATTACCGATTTTTTTCCTCACAAAACATTAATTTCCCATTTCGGTTTAGTAAACTCCGTATATACCTCCAGGGAGTTTATAATACTCCCTGTATTTACGTTTTATTAGATTAGCGAACAGCAATAATCAATCTTAAATAAATCTGCCTCTCGTCACTCAGCACAGCTAATCGATTACCAGTTTACAGGTCTGTCACGAACACTAACCGAGGACACATTAACCCGAACTGCTCAGGGGCCTGATATACCTCTAGATATTATAAATATTGTGATATTAAATTATCATCTGCACCAGACATAGGCGGTTCGTGTGATAGATTTGATAAATTAATTGCCGTGGAGCCAGCAGTACAATGGCGCCTCTCCTCTCTTGCCCGTGGATGCAGTAATGTTCTGCCAAGGGATACCTCCGGAAGATGGGCAGCATCGTTTCACCATATTTGAACATCCCGTACTGCGCTCGCCAACCCGGCTGCCAAGCGTGATGAGTATGGCAAAAACTCCTCATGAGCACTTGGAGATCAATGAGGGAGGCCTATGTCCAGCAGTGGACGTGGATAACAGTCCTATGGCTGACATGATGATAGAAAAAATATCCAGAACACCCTGAACAAATATCTGCAGATCGTACAAACATTTGTCCTGAGGCGGGAATCGAGCGTCTTGCGTCGCAGGCGGACCTTCGCCCGCAGCGCCACAGAGGTCATCGAATTGTTAATCTATTAACCATGCTGAGTAACGAGAGGCAGATATTACTGTTCGTTACTCAGCTATAGATAATGAATTTGCGGGTTGTAGATCTGTCACGAGCACTAACCGAGGACTCGACCCGAACCGCTCAGAAGCGTGAACCAGTGATCTACCTGACCCTGTGTCGGTGACGGGTTTACTCCGATAAATCACGTGAGATCGGAGCCGACTTTACACAATATTCGCCGATAAGGGGCAAGACCGACAGGCTTGATACTTTATCATCCAAATTATTCGATGAAATCTGCGGCTCACTGTCGATGACTCATTTGTACAATAAACGCCGACTTTACATTATTTACAGCCACATTAATGAGATTCTTCCTTTCTAGCGTTGCTAAGTGTTGATAGAACTTAAGTTTGTTCCAAATAAATATATTTTATATATGTTTTTATTTGAGGTAGGTACTGAAATTCTGATGAAGATCTTGGCAACATCCATTTTTATGACAGGCGTTACTACATCTTTGAACACTGAGTTCTTTGATCAATATGTATGTAAAGTTGAATGCCTGAAGGTAAGTGATACCGTTCTGGCTACCTAGGACGCTGACGCAGGAGATGTCTGTAAATTAATCTCGAAAATGCGAGAGTATCTGAAGATTGATGTGGCTATTCGTAGAAATCTCTGAAAGTTTTCGTTCTATCCGCAAATAGAGTTATTGAGATAATACTCTGTCTATTTTCGTTTCGAAACACTCGTGAAATACACTATTAGTTGTAATATTAAACGGGCTTTCTACTCACGTTGATTATACGTCGAAAATAGGTTTCCAACGTGTTTATAATACTTTGTCTGTTGCATATTTACACGGCGATCATATCATTCAATTGTCACTTTCCAACTCATTAACCATACAAAAAAACTTTTTGAGTGTTTTTCAAGCGGCCATTTGTTAAAGGTGGCACATCTGTTAATATATATTTTTTGTTCATTTAGAAATTATGATGGATTTCCGCAAGTCGCGCCTAAATCAATTAATTTTCACACAAAAAACTCTATGGCAACGTAAATACACAAGGGACACTTGTCTTATTAAACATTTTATGTAGGTTACGATTTCAAAAGTACCTCCCATTTCATATGTATCTGTGCTCCGTTTCAGCATTCAAACCCAAAGACCCTTTATCCGCGAGATCATTCGATAGTGCTCGATGTAACAGTGGCATGACATCTCGCGGGACCCCATTTATTTAGGAATTTAGTGTAACTTCGTAATTTGAAGCAACATTTGCCGGGGATTTCTGTATTTCGAGATAATGTCAAGTGTATGATAGCGCCACATTTGTCGCGCTCCTTGGGGAGCTTCCGGCTTAGTGTGTCGTGACTCGTGAGAAATGTCGCTGCTCTAGTTAAACGACGCAAATACCTACTCGCCGAGTCGTTCGTTTATAACTAAGTGTACAGTTGCTTCGGCGCCTCAGCCATAAATTTAATTTTAACGCCACCTCTCAGAAACAACAATAGCACTATTACCACCCAATCACTCAAATTTCCTCTTGCACTTCCCTCTCTCAGTCGTCTTCCTCTCTCATCGCTCACTCCTTTTGTTATCATTATCCTCTTTCTCACAATTTATCCATGTCTTTGTTGGTCTACCTCTCTATCTAAATATTTTAAAAATATTTTCATATCACGCCACCTTTCTATTCGGGCCTGCTTCTGAGCATGGGTGAGTTTGTGCAGCACCCATCTCGCGAAGATGCAAGTGTAGGTAGAATCCCGTGAAGGCATTCCGATCCCATCTTCGATATGTTCTGAATCTCCTGATTCGTAATTTGCCTCGTCTTGCATTTTTTTCACTGATAACACGTTTTCTTCTGCAACAGCCGTCAAGGAGCGACCACTTCTTCCTTCACCACCCAAAGTTAGTCAGTCGCGCTTGAATTCGTTATACCTTTACAAGATACACGGTTGCCATGGAAGGGCCATCCATGAATGCCATTTGAAGTCTATCGTATGATTCGTCCGGTTTCAGGCGACACTTGAAATCGTAAAAAAACATAGCGAGAAAATGTTGCCGGCGCAAATCTATTTGTCAATTGGACACGATAATTTAAATAAGCTCGCAAAAAATGTGGAGGACAATGTACCTATCTTTACTTATATTTATAAGTAAAAATATAGTATTTTCAACTGGCCAGTCTCTCTTTATTACAAACTTTTTTCGCAATACTTTCTGAGTGGCCTGGTATATTATTTACATAATTTTATTAATGCTTAGTTGTGTTGCTTTAGATGAAATATACCTATCCCGATAAACCCTTTCAAATTGAATGGTATATTCAAACATACTTATAAATGTAAAATTGTACCTAGTTCTGTCTCTAGTACACCTTATTTTGACTTTTTTAAAGTATGCGAAATTTGACACTAGCAGACTTGTGTAAAACCGAACACAACAGACAAAAAAGAAGAAATATTTGCCTCTCAAACCCCACCTCAGATTACCCCCCCTTGCTGACCACGCGACGGGCGGACACTTGCAACGAAATTTCTTAGGGGGTGAAATGTGAGAAAAACTATAAAATTAACACTATAATAATGTTAATTAACACTGGCATAAATGTGTAAAACTAAACACAAAAGCCATAAAAGAGGTAGAAAAAATATTTCATAGCTAATTTTATTCGCAGGTTTATAGAGCGGTGTGATGTTGCAGGTGAATCAATCGTGCCGTTTTCGAAACCCGAAATACTTATACCGAATCGAATTCTGCCCGACGACCGCAGGCCATCTCTGTTTGTGAGGTTTTAATGACAAGATTATAGCGGGCACATTGGGCTACATAGCAAGCGGAGCGGGCTCATCATCACACATTTTAACTTGCTGGTCATCATCATCATAATCATCTACAGCCTGACTTCACTACTTGGTATAGGCCTCCCTTAGTTTGCGCCATCCATCACGGTCCTGTGCTAGTTACATCTACTGACGCCCCGCGACTTGAACTACGAGGGGCGGCTGATAAGTTCGCGACCTAAGGTACTTAAAAATTACCTACCGTCTCATTACTGATATCACTTATTGCGTGGTTCAGTGGTATATAAATCTATCATCATTTTATTTTTTTAAATCATAACTCAATATTTTGTGGAATATCGTACAACATCATGTCAGCCGAATCTACGAATTCTCGCAATTTTGAACACCGTGCCGTAATAAAGTACCTTGTAAAAAAGGGAAAAACGTCGAAAGACATTTTTGAAGAGATGTCATCTGTTCTTCAGGATTCTGGGCCTTCATACACGATGGTTAAAAAATGGGTACGTTTATTTCAACAAGGACGAGAAAGCTGCGAAGACGACCCCCGCCCGGGACGTCCAATAACGGCAGTGACTGAAGAAAATGTTAAAAAAGTCGAAAAATTGGTACTGGCCGATCGAAGAGTTAAATTGTGGCAAATAGCAGAAGAGTTGCAGATTAGCAAAGAGAGGGTTGGAGAAATTTTACATCAACATTTGAATATGAAAAAAAATTGTGCGCGTTGGGTACCAAAAATGCTTACGCCACTCGACAAAGATCGACGACTCCAGAATTGCATGGATTTTTTGGAGTTAGCCGGCGAAAATTTGGACGCAATTTGCGATCGCATCGTGACCGTTGATGAAACATGGGTTCGCCAGTATGATCCGGAGTCCAAACAAGAATCCATGCAATGGATGAAAGAGCGCCGAAGAAATTTAAGGTGGAAAAGTCAGCCTCAAAGCTTATGGCGGCTGTTTTCTGGGATAGCGAAGGCATTTTACAAATTGATTACCTACTTAAGGGAACTACGATGAATGGTCAGTATTATGCAAATTTATTGGTTCAGGCTCGTCACGCTATTCTTGAGAAAATACGCGGGAAGTTAGCGCGTGGAGTGCTCTTTTTGCAGGACAACGCGCCTGTTCACACGGCGCGCGTTGCTCGTATGTCGTCAACTTACGAGTACCTCGCCACTTCTCTGTCCCATCTTCGGCCAGTCAGTCAGTCAGTCTTCGCTGGTCGTAAATCGGCATTGATACTTTGCCGTCCAAAAATAATTAGTTTAACCATGAAACTATAAGAGATACCTAAGCTAGCTTTTCAGTTTCGGATAAATAGGAGCTCAAATAAGTGATGCGGTTTTCCAAACATACCGGAATAGGTACCGGAAACATAAAAGCGAAAACCCAATTAATTCCTGTTTATATGTTTTTGTAAACGTAAAAAATAATACAACAACATCTTTGTGGCAAATGTACAACAACCCAGGTTTACGGTTAACTACGAAACTTGTCGTCATAGATGTGCTCCTAACTGCTGGTCAGCTATAAATGCGGCAGCCGAAGAATCACACTAATATTATACTATAATAATATTGTACTAAAATAATATTGTACTACAATAATATTGTATGTCCAGAATGGACAAGCTGTAATAAACATGTACCTATTTTGTAACATCTTTTGTACAACAGTTCCACAATAAAATATTTCTGATTCTGATTCACATCACAATCTGAAGCGAGTTCTGCCCGACGACCGCAGACTATTTCTGTTTGTGAAGTGTTCTGTTTGTGTGTGAATGACGCTAATGAGTTTATTTTTACTCATTTTGTGCCTCTTGAATGTAAATGCCCCACAAGACATGTGGCCTATATTTTCGTCATATGTGCTCTAAACTGCAGGCCAGCTCTAAATGCGACAGACGATGAAACACACATCACTATCCGCAGCGAATACTGCCCGACGACCGCACACCATTTCTGTTTGTGAGGTTTTAAAGACGCGGGAAAAAGAGAAAATTAAAATTATAAAAAAATATCTGAAGCGAACAAATTCAATTATGTCCTTTGTAAAATTGTATGTGTCTTGTTCTTCTATTGTAATTATTAACTATTCTATGTAGCTTTTTGCTCTATTGAATAAACACTTATTGACTTTGACTTTGCCATTGACATTGGGATACAGTTTTAACTCGCCAGTCACCATCTAAAGGCATGAGAGGAAGTAACATTCTACTGCCGGCACCCTACGGCATTTCGCTTCCGGTTATCTCAGCCGTATTCTCACAACTCATAGCCTCATTCACATAATCCATTCGTTCGTTTTTTGTCAGGCATAAAATAATTAATTGTTAATTTTATTGCAAAGGTTTAAAATTAACTATACAGAACGGTATGCTAAATTATTGCGGGTTAATTAAACTTCCCTGAAACCCGAAATACCTACCAATACTGCCCGATGACCGCAGGCCATTTCTGTTTGCGAGGTTTTAAAAAATAAATTATATTGTAATTTTTTATTCAGGCAACTACAGATAAGTAACAAGATGTAGAATTTTTGCAAACAAACATTGCAAACAAACATTTATAAGTATGTTTGAATATACCATAAAAAACATAAATGTGAAAATGGAAGCCAAGTTCAATATTTAGAATGTCGTGGTTGTCGAGTTTGCCCACAAAAGAATTGAGATCTAAATGATGCCATCTAAGTGGTCCCATTGATTTGTCCCATCAATGGGACCACGAGGGAGACTTATTTCTCGTAGCCCCATTGACAAAATCTCACTTCCTGTATATAATATTAATAAGTACACATATATATAGTACCTCTTTGTACAAACTTATCTAATGCAGAGTGAAGTGGAAGACCTCGAAGACGATAAATTTTGACAACTAAGTACTCAAAATGACAAGCCATTTCTCAGTATTAACAATTCTGTGACTTGGTCTTGTTTGTTTAGTAAGTCAGTGTATATGTTACCGGCAATCTGTATAAACCGGTATTCTATACAATACCTAGGTAATGTATAGAATACCAAAACCAGTACAACAGAACAGCAGTTACTCTATACAATCCCTAGGAAATGTCTTCATTACCTGGGTAAAGTATGTAATTGACAATAATATTCATAATCTTTCATACATTGCCTGGAGGCCCCAGGTATTCTATACATTGCCTAGGTATTGTATAGATTACCTGAATTATGCAGATTGCTGGTATATATTTTAAAGTATGATACAAAATACATTTATTTTATTTTTCTTTCACCCATGCATGATTAAATATTAACTAGTAGGTGGTACTAATAAATCTCTTGAAAATCTAGAAGTAAAAGTACTAAAAGTAAAAAACCAGCTGCACATTCACGTCCTAGGCAGTATCGCATAAATCCACAATGGACTTCCAAAGTAGATGATACGTCGTCCATGATTTACATAGTTCCGTGGAAAACTCGGAAGATTACCAAGTTGTGAGTAATGGCGGTGCATCGCGTCCCCCGAGCTCCGCACGATATTTCTGCGTCGAAGTACCTTGGTCCTTATACTACTGGACATGACCTTATAAAAGTAAAACTAGGCATGTTTTTTTCATCCTAAGCCTTTAACCACAATACCTTTTTACATCATCATCCACGGGTAGCTAGGTGAAGTGTAGGCCTCCCTTTTGCGCAGGTCCGGATTATGTGACGTTTATCACATAATCCGGACCTGCGCTGTGCCGAACCAGGTATTGCCCCCATAAAGATAATGACGTAAATAATTATCTGTCACAATTGCAGGATTGGTTAACTGTAAGAAACCTAGTGCATAATGCTAAAAAGACTAAAATGAAATGTATTAAATCTTTTACATTTATTTACCAAATCATCATCATCATCTCAGTCGTAAGACGTCCACTGCTGGACATAGGCCTCCCTCATGGACCTGCAAGTACTGATCATGAGGGGTTTCTGCCATACTCACCACGCTTATAAAGGCGGGTTGGCGAGCGCAGTGCGGTATGTTGATACACGGAAAAAAGCTACTGCCCATACTCCGGAGGTATCCTGGGCAAAATGTAAACGAATATCCCGCGAAAATAATGTTGAATGGGAAAGTGCTTAATTTGGTCAATTCCATTCTATGTTTAGTCATTCACATAGATTCTACTCTTCAATCGTAATCGCAAAATGATCAGATCAATGATCACTAACAGGTCAGCTTAGTTAGACCATCAGCGTATACAATTCGAACAATTAGGATTATTACTGATGAAGGTATAGCTAGACTGGTTTATCCTTTGCGTGCCGGCCTCCGTCATATTAGTACAATTCCTGCACACCCGGCAGGGTGATTACGTACCTATCTCGCGACAGGTTTTTCAACAGGCAAATGACAGCAATATTGCTGTCAAATGTCAATCCCTTGCTGTTCTCTAATAGAAATTGACATTTGACAGCAATATTGCATGTCAAATGCACACCGGCAGGGTGCTGTGGTGTTTTTTGACATGCAATATCATTTGACATTTTGAGGATTTTAAGTTACTTCGATAGTGTAATCTTATCGATAGGATCTTTTCGATGGTGTTCTGCTTCAGGGACGGGCGGCATATATACAGACAATATATCCTTCAAAAAGGGTGATATAAACCATTTACAAAATTAATCCTCGTGACTCACTTATATAACGATTTAAAGAAATCGCCAGAGAGTCATCAATCAGTTTGTGTTAACAGCGATGGCTTACGAAACCAAGACGTGGTCCTTCAATACTGGCCTCATGATAAAGCTTAGTGTCGCACAATGAGCTATGGAGAGGGCTATGCTCAAGGTTTCTCTACGGGATCGAATCAGAAATGAGGAGATACGTAGATGAACTCGGGTCACCGACATAGCCAAACAGATTACCACGTTGAAGTGGCAATGGGCAGGCTATGAAGGAAAATGGCTGATGGGGCCGTAAAGTTCTTGAATGGAGGCCAGTCTGTTTCAAAAACAATTAAATATGGATCAAATTAAAATAATATAATAATGAGAGTCCAGTGCTTCACTGCCACCGGTTACGGTAACTCTCCTCGGACTTGTCCGCAAATTGCATCCACTGCATACCTCGTTTCAATACCTTGCTATTTTTTCTGAATCGTCTTATCTTGCGGAATACCGTGAACGTTAGGTTTATTAAAAAGCAATTGCATTCGTGTTGGTGGTTCGGTTGAAAGGAGTTTGATTCCCACCAGGGGATAAATGGTCTTCTGCAGATATAGGTACAGGTACCCATAACACAAGCTTTGCTTATTTTGGGATGAGATGGTGTTGTTTGCAATTTCCAGCATTATATACCTATTTATTATATCAATCTTTGAAAACATAAACAGCCCTCACTACCCAAAACTTCCATTTACTTCTGATAACAAGACTCATGGGATACTTTTGAACTCTGAACTTAAACTATGAATGAATGAAAACTTTATTGTACACAAATAAACCTTAAAATTATCTTTAGTAATATTATACATAAGATAACATGAAAACCATCTAATTTACCTAATCATCAGTAATCAAGAATAATCTAAATTTAAATAGCGTGGGGTGCCGGCAGTCGAACGTTGCCCCTCCTCTCTTGCCACCGGATGCAGTAAGATTCTGCCAAGGGATAACTTCGGAAGATGGGCAGCAGCGTCTTTCGTATCAACAAACCGAACTGCGCACACCAAACGAGATGATAATAATGAAATGTGAATGCCAAGTCAATCAGATTTTTAATAGTTGATTTTAAATTATTTATACCAGGCCACTCAGAAAGTATTGCGAAAAACAGTTTTTTGTTTGAGAGACTGGTCAGTTATAATATATTTTGAACATTATAATTATTTACACGTAAAAAAATAGGTACGTTCCAATTTCGAAAATTCCCTCCACATTCTTTGCGAGTAAATTTTAATTATCGTGTCTCATTGAAAGTCTATCTGCGCCGGGAACATCATCGCGCTATGATTTTCAACGATTTCAAGACAAGTGTCGCCTGAAACCGTACGAACCGTTTGATAGACTAAAATGGTATTCATGGATGAAGAAGGCCCTTAAAAAGGCTTTATCGTTGATAAAACGAATTCAAGCGCGGTCGACTTTCTTTGATTTGGGGGATGAATAAAGAAGTGGTCCTCTTTGACGGCTGTTACGGATATGACGTTAGAAAACGAAAATTAAACAATTACCTACATTCAGATTATAAATAAATAAATAAATAATGCTGGACAAATCACACAGCATCATCTAGCCCCAAGCTAAGCAGAATGTCTGTACGATCTACAGATATTTGTTCAGGGTGTTCTGGGTGTTCTTCTATATTATAATAAAAAAATATCTATCTATGTAGTATAATGTATTAAGTATATCAGTCACCAAGTACCCATAACACAAGCTCTGCTTAGCTTGGGGCTAGATGATGCTGTGTGATTTGTCCAGCATTATATATTTATTATTATTGATGTATGGGACGCTGCAGTTCCTGGGACATTGTAAGATGGATTAGGCTTGCCCAGCATCTAAACCATTCTCTCAGTTAAGTCAGCTATTAGTCAGAGGAAATAACAGGTCAACACGACTAAAGCTGACTAAGCCTGGCGGGTTTTCTCGCGATGTTTTACTTCACAGTTAAAGCACATGTTGTTGAAAGTCGGGGATACATACCACTCGGCCAACACGCCTTTTTGTATAATTGGTAAATGTTTAGTAACTATAAAAAATATAGTATCTACCTACTTTACACAATGTAATTTTGTATACACTGTGTAAATACACAATGCAATTTTTTATAACTAAATTGAAACTGACCTGTACCATTCATAACATAACTAAAAACTTTTCGTTTGTTAGCGTCCGGCAAAGGTTGTCAGAGGCGTATAGAGTAGTGCTGAGACTAATAACGTTTTAATAGACAGCCTCTCGATAAAACAGAAACAGACAGAAAGAGGTATTTTTAAAATTGACAGAGAGAAAGAGAGCTGAGAGGATGGTCCTGGGCAAGCTTTGGGCGAGCCTTATCCATCTAACAAAATCCCAGACTGCTGAGCAGCGGGCAGCATCAGTATACAGTGTTCATTTTGGTACCGCCTATATTTATTGCCGTGGGGTGCCGGCAGTGGAATGTTACCCCTCCTCTCATGTCCGTGGATGCAGTAAGAGCCTGCTAAGGGATACCTCCGGAAGATGGGCAGCAGCGTCTATCCGTATATCAACATCCCATAATGCGCTGACTAACCCGCCTGCCAAGCGTGGTGATTATGGCAACTACCCCTCATGGATATCCATGAGGGAGGCCTGTGTTCATCAGTGGACGTTTTATGGCTGAAATGATGATGAATGATGCACAGATAAACGCCTGAAATTTTATAACTGATAGAAGTGTATGTAATGATTACTGGAAAATTATAACAATCTCTTTATAATTAAAGAAAAAAAGAAAAGAAAAAAAAAGAAATTAAAAGAAATTAAAAGAAAAAGAAGGAAAAAGAAGGAAAAAAAATTCTTAAAAACTATGCTTATGCATAGTTTTTTAGAATTCTTTGCAAGTTAAAAAAATCTACTGCTCCGATATGAGACAAGATCTCCGACAAATATAAACCTCCTGTAACACAAATTATACTGTATGATGGCACGAGTCCGAGTCGGTTTGGCCGGTTTTATTTCAACAGTGTTTGTTTCCACTCTACGTCATTAAAGTACACCCACAGAGAAGTCACAGTGTATTGTATTATGGTCACAGGATACGATAATTTGAAAAATATTACGTTAAGCACGCTCCCGTTTGTTTTTCTCCAATTTCAGTGATTCGGTTTTCCGGATGCTGAACGTAAATTCGTTTACTCTAGCCGGGTTAGTAAGCCAATAATTTTCTGTAGTACAGATAATATATGTATATCCTGCAAATATCAACAATTGTAATAACACTGATAAAGCAATAGCCGGAGGTTACTTTATTAATTTGGGAGCAACAGTGATTTCCACGTAATGTATCTCATTATCACCATCATCATCATGGTTGACTGCCTCCGTGGCTCAGTTGGTCTACTGAATGTCCAACTGTTACCCAGGAGGCAGCGGGTCGATTGCCACCACGGGACAAATGTTTGTATGTGTTCTGAAAATATTTGTCCCGGGTATTTTTCTATTTATGATAAGTATGTTTTTACAAAAGAACATTAAGTATTCTATCAATCATCTGGTTTCTATTGCACAGGCTTTGCTTAGTTTGGGACTAGATGGTGTTGTGAGTGTCCAGCGATATTTATTTATTTATTTATCAGCCTACTACATTAGTCCACTGCTGGACATAGGCCTCCCCAAATCTGTGCCATTTCATCCTTCGGTTTAGCTTACTCCCGTGAGCAACAGTTCGCAAATCATCATTCTATCTAGCTGGTGGGCGTCCCACACTACGCTTGCCTAGTCGCGGTCCCAAGAACTCGTTTATCATCTACGTTATTTCACCCTGCCTTCGGCTTGCCGCATCCAGCATCTGCCAACAACTGTCCGCAAATCATTACTCCATTTAGCTGGTGGGCGTTCCACACTACGCTTGCCAAGTCGCAATCTTCCATTATGTAGAGCTCTACCCGAACTTAATATTTTTTTTTTATGTGAATAGATACACCATACTATATAATACCTATAGAATAAAGGAAACTATAACTACGTGCCCGAAGCAAAGACTTGCCTAAAAAAACATTGGTAACTTAGGACGACCCATTGGCGATATTGGCACAGATTACAAAAACTGATCTATAACTGATATTGGCGTTAAGGATTTCTACTTTTACCCAGCATCTATACCATCCTCTCAGCTCAGTAAACTATTAGTCAGAGGAAAGAACAAGTCAATACGACTGAAGCTAAGCCGCGGGTTTCCTCACGATGTTTCCTTTCCCGTTAAAGCACGTGTTAAGTGTGCACATACATTTTTCAAGAAAGAGAAATCCATTGGTGCACGGCCGGTATCGAACCGACCTATCGGACTGAAAGTAGGGGGTACATACCACTCAGCCAACAAGGCTGTTACCATTATAGTATAGAGAATTACATTTAAATTACTGTATATCAATGTGTCGCCTTAAGCAATTACCTACCCGAACAGTTACTATGCTTAGTAAACATTATTTATTATTGTGTTCTTTGCTTATACGAATTCATAAAAGCTGCTGAAATCATCACCATTCCACACGCTTGTCACATGGGGAGCTCTCAACATGTTTTTCTCTGCCATTCTCCTCACTTACCAGCTGGAGAATAGAGACAGGAATGTTAATGTTCCTCAATATTTGTACCATGCGTTATTTGTTGGATTTAGCAAAATCTATAAATTTCTAGGAAAAAAATTTTAGAGGAACCTCAGTAAATAAAAACGTGGAGATAGTAATAAAACTGCAGAGCTATGAGAGCAATCCGAGAGTGGTTAGATGTCGAAAGACGTTAAAAGCCAGTTTCACTTGTCATAAACACGAGAACGATAGTTAAAATAGTATAATGAACACTTTATTTTACACAATTTCAGCGTCAGACGTATTGTCCTGTTTTTTTCTCTGACTAAAAGCAGACTAACTTGGGAGGATGGTATAGGAGTTGGGCAAGCTTAATCCATGCAATAGATGAACGCTGGAGTGTGTGGAAAATACATTGTACCACACACTCCAGCGTCCGTACCGCATGAATCAGTTGCTGACGCTGTATTTATAAATCCCACTAATATTATAAAGCCGAAAGTTTGTTTGGATGGAGGTTTGTTACCTCTTCACGCAAAAACTAGGCTACGGATTGTGCTGAAACTTTGCACACGTATTAATGTTGACTAGGATTAACACACAGGCTACTTTTTATTCGGGTACAACGCATGCGAAACGACGGGCAGAAGCAGGTCCAATATAAAAAATGTAAAGGCCTTACTTATTTTACACAAAAAACACAAATAATAAAATACCATTGGTACAGATTGGCGGCCTGAATTGCGTAGAACGTTACAGCTCTATCTAAATCAAAACGTGAAATAAAAAGATTTACGGCTTAAATTCCTGCATTCGTCATGGCACTCAACCGTCAACCTCTAAATTTGTAAAATAAATTCTGCACCCGTAACAGCAGTTGTAAAATCCGCCACAAAATCGTCGCAACACTAATCCGGCAAATTGACGGGTGACTCGGCACAAATGGCACTGGCTGGTACACGCATCGTATCCCAAAAAAGATTTTCACTCAGGTATTTTACAATATTAAATTGGAACAATTCGAAATCTTTGCTAGAAAATATAATATATTGATTCCTAGAAATATTTGCGCCATTTACAAATAGTAAAATAAATGTTTGTTGGGCGAAACGCAACATATTTTACGATATTTGATTTACCAAATGGACCGCATAAAATGTTTTCCAATCTATTGTAAAGCCCGGTGCTGGTGCTTGTTGTGAAATCCTTTCCCCGCTCTAATCCGCACAATTGACGGGTTTGCTCGGATGCGACAAAAACCACCCCTATCTAGCAACGTTTTTGCCGACACAGCCTCCTTTGTTGTCAAGCGATAGCACCACGTAAGAAAAATAACGCCGAGAATAATCCACTTTTTGTCCATCCCGGATTTGGGAGAAGAATACTTACCGAATGTTTTGAAAATAACTTGGGAACAGAAAAGCGGTTTATTTGTGGATACTTCACATTTATGAATTGTTGATGCCGGGTCGATACCCCACACAATGGGAAAATTAAGAAAAAAAAAGTTTACACCCTGCCTACGTGTATGGGAGGTACCCAAAATTAATTATTTTAATTTTTCTAGCGTAACTTTTATGACGTCAGACATAAATGTCAGTTGAAATGTGTTCAAAACGTCAGAAAAATAAGATAATAAAACATATACGCGATAAAATCCTGTAATTTTAAAACTAAATAAATATTAGTTGTTTGTTTGACATCATTTTGGCTAATTTAGGTTGTAGAAGTAGTTACTAGAGTAGTAGTAGTGTGTATTTGTAGAGAATACAGCATACAGAATACTTTTATTGTTCAACTGTTGTACATTAAAGATGTTTAAAATAATTGGTACAAGTTTACACAGTCTGTCCAAAACTGGACATACAATAGAGGACATAAAAAAGTAATACCTTAAAACTAAATATAAAAAGCTTTAGCTACACACAGAAATTGATTCGTTTAACAACAAAATAAAAAATTATACTAATAATGATGGATTTTTTCAAAATAATCCTATTTTGTGTACTCACTGTCCCTTTCGTAATATCCTTTTAAATTAAAAAATACTTTCGTTTCACCATTTCCGTAGACAATTTTTAAAACTTGTGATTCTCTCAATAGTTTTTATTTCTAATGGCAGATTGTTATATATTTTGAACCTTCAATAAATGTGCTCTTACACTTAACATACTGTTATTTATTTGTGGAATACATATGTTGTGTTTTTGCTTTGTATGAAGAGAATTATGGCTGTTGAATTTATGTTCGAAAAAGTAAAATAGATTATTTTTAACAAAAACGCATATTTTCAATATATACTAGTAAGGGTGAGGAATTTTTTGTCTTTAAATATAATATATTACGAAGGGATTCGGTACTCTTCATATGATGGGTACATATATCTTAAACATTTTTTCTGTATTATAAAAGCAGACTCAACATCTACGGAGTTCCCTAAAATATAATCATCATCATCATCATCATTTCAGCCGTAAAACGTCCACTACTGAACTAAGGCCTCCCTCATAGATCTCCATGAGGGGTAGTTGCCATACTCACCACGCTTGGCCGGCGGGTTGGTGAGCGCAGTACGGGATGATGATATACGGAAAGACGCTGCTGCCCATCTTCCGGAGGTGTCCCTTAGCAGGCTCTTACTGCATCCACGGGTAGGAGAGGACGGGTAACATTCTACTGCCGGCACCCCACGGCTAAAATATAATGCCGTAACTTAATTGGGGATAAACTAGACCGTAGTATGATTTTTTTGCTATACTTTTAGACGAAACAGAGCTAAGTACAGGCAAAGCGTAGCAGTATTATTATACTTTTTTATTAATATTGTTTATGTGGGTTTTCCAGTTCAGATATGTTCTACCTAAGTGTTGTTAAACACTATAAAAATAACAAACTATAGATTTCATCTTTTCTTTTATTCTTTCATCTATAGATTTAGAATCAATCGCTTCTCCTAGAAATTTTCACTTCTTTCACTTCTTTGCCTTTACTAACTATTTACAAATTTACAGATGTAGTTTTATAGTTTTTAAACCTCATAACGTCAGTTTTATCAATGTTAATTTTTAGATTATGGTAGCTCACCAATTCACAACGTTTTCTAATGTAGAGTTCATTTCGGTTTCTAATTCTAAAGCCGTTTTTTTCTGTTGAAGTACAAAGATTGTAGCATCATCTGCAAACATAACACAAATGCTTGGATCACCAAGCATTTGTGTTATGTTTGCAGATGATAATTTAATTATATAGATGGCAGGCGGTTTGGCGGGAGCGCAGTACGGGTTGTTGATACACGGAATGACGCTTCTGCCCATCTTCCGGAGGTAGCCCTCAGCAGGCTCTTACTGCATCCACGGGTATGAGCGGAGGGGTAACATTCTAGTGCCGGCACCCCACGGCGATTATTATTATTATTGATCTCTTTCCATATTTCTTTGAACAGTTTGAAAATAGCTAAAGTTGTATTTTTTTTTCTTTTTTAAATCGAAATTGATTTTTATTGATAATATTAAAGGTAGTTAAGAAAGACACTGATGTTAATATTTTATTTGTAGGGGAAGTATATTTTTTAATGAGGTTGCAGGTAGCTTTCATCTTATTTATACTTTTTGATATGTACTTAATATTAATTAGTCTTTTTGATGTTCTTATGGCGTTTTTTCAAAGTTTTCGAGTACTTTTTATAGACTTTATTTTTTTTTACTATTTTTTTCTTTACTAACAAACTTACAGTTTACCACAGACAATTATAACAGACAAACTTATAGCTTGTCTGTTATAACTATCTGTGGCATCGTGTTTCTTGAATGAGAGGACCAATTTGAATGCATTTTTTTTAGGGTTTCGTAGTACAACAAGGAACTATTACCAGTTTCGCTATGTCTGTCTGTCTGTCGTCGGCTTTACGAAGATAGTATTAGTACTAGAAAGCAGTAATTTTGCATGGTCATAACATTTTTTGACAGTCAATTTTCATTTTTAAAACTTAAGCATTGGCCATAGGCCTAAGAATACAAGAATTATTAAATATATGGTTAAGGGGATTTGTGGAACTTCTGTCCAGAAATCCCCTTGGCGTCCCCTTTGAGAGCCGAAAGAAGAAAAATTTTTGGACAAAAAGTCCAATAATTTCCTACGCCCCGTGCGTAGGAAATTATTCGCAGTTATTATCGTCGCAGTAGATTTCTGGAATGAGAAATATAAAATAATCTCGCCGAGGTATAGGTACAAAATAAAACTGGCCAAGAGCAAGTAGAACTCGCGCACCGAGGGTTTCGTACCATTATACAATATAATATGTGTTAAAGGCGGTTTATATTTGTTGGCGAACCTTAACAGCGCCATCTTTGTCTGATAGCAGAACTTATGTACTATTTTTTTTCAACTTTCGATGATTTCTAAAAAACTATGCTTAAAAGATAGTTCGATATCATTTTTCTGTTGTTTTTACCATACACTTCTATTAGCTATAAAAGATTCAGGTGTGTATCTCTGTAAACTTTGGAGATAAGAGGGGGAACGGTATTTTTTTCAGACTATTTAAAATTTCAAGCCGATAGCATCAGTAGTTTTTAGATATCCACCTGTGACAGACAGACGGACATACAAAATCACACTATAAGGGTTTATTATTACGATTTTTGTCCGGAGCCCGAAATATGCTGAAAAAATTTATAATTTGGGGTACCTTTCATACACGTATGATGGGGATGAACTTCTGTTTTTTTTATTTATTCATCATTTAGGGTATAAGGAATATATTTGAAAACCATTTCGGGGTTGCAAAGACAATTTTTCGATTTTGGGTTCTGTTTGCGAAATATTAAAGTTTTATATTCGTCCTAAAAATCTTTTAAAATCTAAACTGCTTACTAAACAAATCTGAAAAAAACATGGATGTAGTTTTAACTATAACCATGAACTTTCTAAGAAAACTGTAATGGTTATGCTAGAATTTTCAGTTTCAGAGAACCGTATGTTTACCAAACATAATTAAGTAATTTATTCCTGTTCAATGACTGTTTTCAAATATACCCAGGTTTGATATCAAATGAAAGGGCAATGATTGCAAAACAGAGGGTGCGCATTACATACAATACAATACAATTACAAAAAAAAAATATTAACTACCGAGACTAGGGAAAGTGGGGAAAAAAACGGGGGTTACTCAAAGTCAAAGTCAATAAGTGTTTATTCAATAGAGCAAAATGCTACTTAGAATAGTCAATTTACAAAAGAAGAACGAGACACATTCAAATTGAATAAGGCACATAATTGAATTCGTTCGCTTCAGATAACTTTTTTTCCAAGTGAGGGAAAGAAGCGAAGAAGAAACCTCACTCTTTCACTTCTATTCATTGTTACAATTTCTGTCTTACTTGAACTTTTTATTATAATAAACTTGTACGTGTGATATTTAAATTTTAGGTTTATTTATATTTTTTGCCGTGCGGTTTCACCCGTGTAGTTCTCATTCCCGGGACCATTTCCATTTAGTAAAAGAATTTTTAAAGTAGGCTTAGTCGTTAAAGCGTTTATAATATTATTATTTGTTAATTTAGGATAATTTTCTATATTTGATATGTATACAAAAAAAAAATTGTTTACTATACTAGAATAATTATAATGTATTCTATGGACCATTTAGTAAAAATAAACACAAGCTCCGCTTACTTTGGGGCCTCTAAAAATTCTGCAGCTTTGGCCAAATACCAATGACTAAAATATGAAAATACCGATACTCAAAATTATTTTCTCGGAGAAAAAATTGGGTCACGGACGACATAGTACTTACTTTACTGTTTGTATGTATAAGGCAATACAAAAATCAGCCAAGTGCGAGTCGGGCTCTCGAACGAAGGGTTCCGTGCCTTTATATGGCACAACTTTTTAAAATCACGTATGTCTTATTGTGTTTATTTTAATTTAAATATTTATTTTTAAAGTGAATATACAACTAAATATTCTGTAAATATTTCAAGCGTCTACCTACCTGTTACCGTTATTAATATCAAGCAAGAAACGGCAAAAAATCACGTTTGTTGTATGGGAGCTCCCCTTAAATATTTATTTTATTCTGATTTTAATATTTCTTGTTACAGCGACAACAGAAATACATCATCTGTGAAAATTAAACTTAACTGTCTAGCAGACGAACAGCGGAGTCTTAATAATAGGGTCCCGTTTTTACTCTTTGCGTACGGAACCCTTAAAAGTAATTAAGAACTTTTCTTTGAGTCAACATCAAAGTCAGGTTAAATTGTATAAAAATATTCTTTTATTCACTTTTATACGCCTCCTGCGTTTCAATTATTAGCTAATTGAAACGCAGGAGGCGTTTCAACCATGTGTTGGTAAATGTGTTGTTTAAATTTCATGAAAATTCTAGATGTTTAGACAGAAGGCATCGATTAATAAATCTTCATATCGACAACTATACCACCTAACAAAAATCGATTTGTATTGATGTTATCTTCCTATCTGTCAAATTTGATCACAATCGGATCATCCGTTCAAAAGTTATCCTCGGACAAAACAAAACGATTAAACCCATACACCATAACCTAAAAACAACCCCATAAACCAAAATACGGCCACGACAATCGATTTGAATTGATATAATTTCCTTAAAAATTAAATTTCATCAAAATCCGATCATCCGTTCAAAAGTTATCCTCGGGCAAAAATTACGGACATACAAACATTTAGCCAAAACGCCTAGATAACACTAAGAACTTAGTTCGTTTCGCTCACTAGTTCGAAAAGTCGTAAGCACCAAAACAGTAACTCTCGTTTAAATTATAAAACTATAAATATGTGTATCCTGCCCGTCCTAACCTACGGTGCCCAGACGTGGTCTTTGACTGAGTTACAGAAGAGCAAACTCAAGATTTGTCAGAGGGCAATGGAACGCAGCATTCTCGGGTTTAAACGAGTCGACCGAGTTCGCAACACCATGCTGCGTTCCCTTACTGGCATCACAGATGTCGGTAAGAAGGCTGCAACGCTGAAGTGGGACTGGGCGGGCCACGTGAGCCGAATGCCAGCAGACAAATGGGCTCAGAGTGTAACCTTGGCTCCCTGATGAGGGAACGCGGTGTCGGGGTCGACCGAGGAAGCGTTGGCGGGATGAGCTTGTTACCTTTGACAGAGGATGGTGGGAGTCTGCAAAGGATCGGGATGGTTGGAAGACTTTAGGGGAGACCTTTGCCCAGCAGTGGGACAACATAGGTTAAATAAAAAAATAAAAAAAAATATGTAATAGGCTACGGAACTTCCTCCAACATCCACTAAGGTAACGCTTGCACAATCTCTTTTACTCCCTATACTCGACTATGCCGACGTTATCTATTCTTATATCACTAAAGCCCTTCTTGACAAGCTTGAGCGCCTGGAGAATCTCTGTATTCAATTCATTTTTGGCCTTCAAAAATATGATCACGTCTCAGAATTCCGCAGTAAGCGTAAGTGGTTGCCTGTACGAATCCGCAGGAATACTCATATTCTTTCTTTCTTGTACAATGTCCTTTATAATCCTTTCTCTCCTCCCTATCTCAAAGAGCGCTTTGTATTTCTATATCTCTCTCACGATCGAACAACGCGCTCTTCTGAGACTCTTCAACTAAAAACTCCTGTTCACTCTTCAATTTTCTATGAAAATTCTTTCACAGTACTAGCGATCTAACTATGGAATGCTCTGCCGGTTGACATCATTGCTGGAAAGCTAAATCTCTGCATATCTTCAAAAAGCTAGTGTTCGACCACTATTTGTCACAAGGTTAACATCATATCCTATCAGTTTATATATAGTGAAGTATATGTATGTAGTTTACTAAATAGTTATGTATTGTTTATATATATATACATTTATATATTCATTGCGACATATAGCTAAGTATATCTATTACGTACTCAAGTATACAATGACGAAACCGTGCTTTTACTTTCTTGTTATTTTTGTCCATCCAAAGGTTGCCTGCAAGAGATCGCTTATAGTGATAAGGCCGCCCATTATGCTTCTGCTTTTAGTTAATTAAACTTTATTTCCTATGTTATATTGTTTGTGTTAGAATTAAGCTGAGTACAATAAAGACTTATCTATCTATCTAAAATCCAACCACCATTTAGAAAAGGGTGTTTATCTAGACATTATGTACATAAATTGTAAAGGCATAAATTGTTTTCGTTCACCTGTAAAATGAAAATCTGTTACATGGCAGATATTTGATTTTTCTTTCTGTTGTAGTTAACCAATCTTGTAAACCAACTACCAACTTGAAGTATGAAACAGGAAAAAATTAAAACATACGATTCAATAACAATTCCGCATGTTGTAACTGCTAAAAAATTGTAGATTTCTTTCGCCTTAGAAAATATTTATTTTCCAAGTGACGGAAATAAGTCACCATTAATAAGCAGTAGGGAAAGAGTCGTCGTGTGTAAAATTCTCAATAACACAGCAGGTAAAAAATAAAAATTGCCACAAGTAGGTACAAAGTGAAATTAAAACAGAGGTGTTCGTTTTACCGCTACCGTTTTAGCTCGTTATTGAACGAAACTGTTGTATTTTAAACTTGTTACTGTATTTTATTTAACTTTGTTACTGCCGAGCCTGGCAGAGTTCTGAGTTACGAAATTGATGCTGTTATTGCGGGAATTGCATTAAAAACGTACTTTAGTTGGCTAAAGCTACAACTGCGAAGTAAACTTATTTTTAATTAACTGTTAACTTATTTCTTGATTCATTCTTCTTACTCAGTTCGTTACTAACTTAGCACTGAGATCTGGCTCTTAGTTATTCTTGATTATTGAAGAACTCTGTGGCCCAGTTAGTTTAATAGCCGGCTGAGATGCAGGAGGATGCGGATTCGATATCCGCCTGGGGACAAAAAAACAGCATTTTCAGCAGATGTTTGTCTCGATCTTTTTGTTTTCTATCTTATCATCATCAGGGTGGCCTTTTGGAGATCGAATCTTGGATGTAGGCCTCTTCCCTCTTCTTCCATTCTTCACGGTGTTTTGCCCGATTCGTTTAGTCTCGGCCTCCGTGTCGTCGGATATCTGCTGTCCAGCGGCGCGGTGGTCTGCCGCCATTCAAGGACTCACCTGGTCCAGCGACTTGCGTCTTTAAATAAAAAGTCCTACTAATATTATAAAGCCGAAATTTGTATGGAGGTTTGTTACCTCTTCACGCAAAAACTACCCTACGGATTGAGCTGAAACTTTGCACACGTATAGATGTAGGTCTCGATTAACACATAGGCTACTTTTTATCCAGGCAGAAACTAGTATTCTATATTAAAATACAAGTGGGACGATAAAGGCTTATAATTAATAATAATAAAAATAAGTATTCTATCAACTATGAGCTACCCATAACGCAAGCTTTTTTTTAAAGATAAGATAAATATTAATGTAGTACAAGGTTACAAAATGAATTTATTAACTAATGAGACGATGCTGATCGCAAAGAGTGTAAAACCAAGAACGTCGACAAAGAGTCTGCATACTTTTAGGCTAGATGGTGCTGTGTAAAATGTCCAGTTTATCTCTAATTAAGGCTCTAAAAATAATAACGGTAGTTATTGTACAGAAAGACGCTTCAAAAGGCACTCCTCCCAGCACAATTTTTATACAAAGATAGGCAGGTTTTTACCTACCTAAAAGCACACCTTCCGGTGCAGATTGGAAATAGCGTTTGGATGTTTTTTATTCTCTTTGGCAGTTTGTAGACGGTCAGTGGTTGTGCGCCTGTTGAGTTCACCTAGTAGAGCTAGTTCTGGTGCAAGAAGGTTCTTGTTTTTATGAAAACTTGTTCGTGCTTTACAATTTTACAAAATTCGATTTATTTTATTTTATTTCAAACAAGGCAGGTTTTGCCAGACTTTTCTTCTCTTCTTCGCCTTCGGTCTTCGACTAGAGTATACGCGGTACGAAACGGACGGAAGCTCAAAGAAGACTAGATATTCCAGCGAACTTGATACCGCCTCAAAATCAACTACCTACTGCTGCGTACTACCACAGAATAGTAATGTAACAGTATTTTAACTCGGCCGTATTTTTGAAATAAATACCTACAGCCGCGCGGTACGTAAACATGCGATAGGGCTGCCCACCTCCAGCATTTTAATTAAATTTGCCTACTTTGTGTTTCCATTTAGTTTTGTGATTGTAAATATACTTTTTTTATATAAACAAATATAATACTTTGTGAATTGAATAGATAAATTGAAAATATAGTGTACGCAGAAGTACTATAAAATAACATAGTTATGAATTATTAGAATAACCTACAATCTAAA
Organism: Pasiphila rectangulata; assembly: GCA_963082625.1. Lineage (NCBI taxonomy): Eukaryota > Metazoa > Arthropoda > Insecta > Lepidoptera > Geometridae > Pasiphila > Pasiphila rectangulata. The sequence goes on along the minus strand of OY720242.1, from coordinate 14,933,052 downwards.
TGATATAAGATAATAAGACCCAGTACTTTTACCTAACGTTTTAAAGTTCCACTCTTACCGATGAAAGCGTGATGTAGATACCTACATAAAATTACGCTTAACGTAGGTATTATTTAAAAATATTTTCACGTTCTACGTAAACGAAGTCGTGGATAAAAGTTAGCGTTAGCCCAAAGAAACTATTCCACGCGGACGAAGTCGCGGGCAGAAGCTAGTTAATAATAAATAAAATACCACGTCTTTACTTTGAATTATACAAATTAACAAAACGAAACACACATGCCCTGAGGTTTTTACACAAGCGTACCTACCGTATCATGATTCATGAACCGCCTATAACTACCTATTTCACTCGTGTCAATCACTTTCCTTTACTCTATTCACTTTATTTAAGAATCCAGACATCTTTTTTTTTCGGGAGATAAAAGGAAATACTTGTCCATTAAAAAGACACACATTATGTACCTACCTACTAGGTAGTAAGTAAAATTATTTTATAGTCTTACCTTTCAGAGTTTCCAGGTAATCTAAAAAAGTTATCTCTGGATGCGTTCTTGAAGATTTCATGCAACCAAAAACAGCACAATACATCCTTGAAAAAATCGCGCGGTTATTGTTAAAAAAACAACACACCTCCGTTCGTCACTGCGGCACAGTCGCGACTGTTTAGAAGCCGATAGAGAGCCGAGATCGAGGTGCGTAGGTATAGCTCGCGCTTCGTCCGTTTGTATGAAGTCGGACCACTGTATACATTACTATTCTGTGGTACTACTCTACTTCTCCTCTACTACCTACTACTCTAACTAACTATCCTACTACAACTATCTAATAGATAGTAGAGTAATAGTACTACTCTACTACTACTACCTAAATAAGCTAGAAGCTTGAGTTTAAGTTTATTCACAAATTAAACTTTATGAAGGCACCTATAAATATTTGGACAACTGACAGCTATGTGAAACGACAGAGTTACTTTGGAAAAATGTATAATGGTCATTACGTTTTTATTTCTTTGTTATGTTTCGCGCAACTTTCTTTTTAGGGTTCCGTACATCGAAAGGAAAAAACGGAACCCTTACAGGATCTCTTTGTTGTCCGTCCGTCTGTCTGTCAAGGCCCATTTTCTCAGGAACGCGTGGAGTTATCATCTCTTAGCTCTAATTTATATCAAATACTCAGGTAGGTATACTGTCCCTTGGAGCTGTGAAAAAAATAAACTTCAAAGCCAACGCAATCAAAAGATACAGCCGTTTATGCCGCAAATTTCCGCAAATTTTCGACACTCGCAAGAGAATCAAAACCTGCAGGGTCCCGTGAACTCAGAATCTTGAAATTTGATGCGAAGCAACGTCTGGTACACAAATAAAGGAAAATTTGCGAAAGCCGTAAATTTTTACTTACATCATATTTTATAATAAACATATTTTTTAACTTATTACCCCTTTCCTCATGAACGCGTAGAGGTTATAAATTGAAATTCATATTATAACTCAGGTCTTATATACCTACAGGTTTGTAAGGAACCCATGGTGCGCGAGTCTAACTCGCACTTGGTCGGTTTTTTTTCTTTCATAAGAACTTTAGCACTAAAGGCCGCTCTACATTCTCACGAGAATCTCGCGAGAACGCGAGAAACATGCGAGAAACGTGAATGTGGAAGCGATGAGAAGAATACGCGAATCGCTTCCACATTCACGTTTCTCGCATGTTTCTCGCGTTCTCGCGAGATTCTCGTGAGAATGTAGAGCGGCCTTGCCAAACACAACAAAGAAAGAATAGGGAAATTGGCCCAGCCGTTCACGCGTGATGCCGTGACTCCTTAGTCACGGCATCACGCGTGAACGGAAATAGGGATTAATTTTTAGGGTTCTGTAGTACAACGGGGCACCCTTATAGTTCGCTTGTTCACTTAACGTCTGTCATCTGAAAACCTTTTTCTTAAAATACCTACACAAAAAACTACATTTTACAGTGGCTCTTTTAGTGCCCAAGCTGTCAGACTGTGGAATGCTTTACCGCTTAGCGTCATAACATCTTCGTCACTGCACACTTTTAAAAATTAAGGTTTACCATCATATATCCTAAACTGGTTGAAAACCTAATTCTAGTTATCCATTTCTTTTTATTCCCGAATTTATTGATTTTAATTATGTACATATTAGTCTCATTATTTTATTTTATTTATTGATATATGTATTAGTTTGTATGATGTTTTATAATGGTGTTTATAGAGGTAGTATTAATGTTATGTATTAGTTTGTTTTTATTAGTTATAGTTAAGTTAATAATGTATGTTTAAGTAGTTGTTAACACTAAGTTACCTATTTTCCTAAAGGGATTTTAACCCACCGCCTTCTTCTTGCCCTATGCTCTCTTTGAATCAATTGGTTGCCTGGAAGAGATTGCTTACAGCGATAAGGCCGCCCGTTGAATTGCCCAAAATTGTTTTGTTATACTGTTTGTTTTTATACCTCGGTATATTTTTTTGATACATGTGGTGATCAATAAAGTGTTATCTATCTATCTATCTGGCTGGCTTTATTCGTCGGTTCTATAAAGAGATTATTAGTGTGCTATTAGTTCTGGAAAGCTGTATTTTTTAGTATATTCGTTATTGTACATCTATGTAATATTTTGTTTTGTGTGCATAATTATTTATTTTATTTATTTTTTACTTTCATTAGGACGATTATGGATCACTACCTTCTCTGCGCAGCTTCGCACGCGTTGTACCTGGGTAAAAAGTAGCCTATGTGTCAAATCCTGGTCTGTATATAATGTAAAAAGTTTCTTGCGTGAAGAGTTAACGAACATCTATATAAACCTTCTGCTTTATAATCATCATTTCAGCCTTAAAACGTCCACTACTGAACACAGGCCTCCGTAAGGGCTAGTTGCAATACTCACCACGCTTGGCATGCGGGTTGGCGAGCGCAGTACGGATGTTGATACATAGAAAGACGCTGCTGCCCATCTTCCAGAAGTATCCCTTAGCAGGCTCTTACTGCAGCCACGGTCAGGAAAGGAGGGGTAACATTCTACTGCCGGCACCCCACGGCGAAAGTCATGTGTTCAAACCCACTTTATCCTTATAATTAATCCCCACAACGCTGTCAGAATGCTAGTCGCCCAACAACGACGATGCAGCCAAGTTTAAATCGAGTTTTTACTATAATAATATGCTATTGCATCAATTTTCTAAATTGCTTTTACTCGATAAAATTTTAACTCGATCAAAAATAAGCTGCCTTACGGCTTTAGCCGAGCCGAGTGCTCCATTAAATTATTAGAGGATCAGCGAATTGCTATTTTCAATTATATTTTATACTTTTATTATTATCATTTCAGCCGTGAAACGTCCACCGCTGAACACGGGCCTCCCTCATGGATCTCCATGAGGGGTAGTTACCATACTCACCACGCTTGGCAGGCGGATTGGCGATCGCTCTTACTGCATCCACGGGCATGAAAGAAGGGGTAACATTCTACTGCTGGCACCCCACGGCGTTTTATTAATATACTTGAAGGGAACAAGAATGTACCGAGTCACACGTGTGTAAGAGTTATGGATGTAGGGTAGGTACAAATTAAATATCAATCACTACATTGTATGAGAGTGCTAAGGTGCTAACCAAACAATCTGTCGTAGGGTGCAGGCAGTAGAATGTTGTCCCTACTCTCTTGCCCGTGGATGTATCCACGGGCAGGGACAACATTCAAAACACAAGAATCTGCCAAGGGATACTTCCGGAAGAAGGACAACAGATCTGGGCTTAACAGGTACTTTCTAGGCAAGCGTGTTCCATCCTAGACCATCATGCTTAACATCAGGCTAGATGTGGTCAAACGCAAGCCTAATAAAAAAAAACTCCGTTATCAATTTTCCGTACTGTGCTCGCCAACCCGCCTGCCAAGCGTGGTAAGTAGGGCCTAACCACGCTTAGCAGGCGGGTTGGCGAGCGCATTGTAGGATTTTGATATACGAAAAAACGCTGCTGCCCGTCTTCGCAGTATCCCTTGGCACATTCTTACTGCATTCTACTGCTGCTACCCCACGGCAGCACTTACCTTCAAATATTTGCGGAGTCGAGAGACATTTTCAGTCAGAAGTTTTTTCATGTTCATTTGGGTTCGGTTCACTGAACTGAATACAAAACGCTTCGTAGGCAGAGCTATGCTTATTTGTTTACATCCACGAGTTTTTAGGCTTCTGTAAATAACCGCTGAAAGCTTTGGCATATCGACTTGATTCAGCTCTACAAAATGTTTTAAACAGGTACCCTTTTCTAGCTGCATAATTAAACTGGTATTTCACATCGGTTATTGAACCCCTTACTCATAAACGCTGATACAATTAATCAACGGTTAACAATACATATCTTAATACAGAACTTTGTCAAATAAGTGATGATTAGTTTAATCTTGACGAGCTCAGTGGCGCAGCGGGCGAAGGTCCGCCTGCGACGCAAGGGGTTGCGGGTTCGATTCCCGCCTCGGGACAAATGTCTGTACGATCTGCAGATATTTGTTCAGGGTGTTCTGGGTGTTTTTCAATATATAATAAAAATATCTAGGTATCTATGTAGTATAATGTATTAAGTATATCAGTCATCTAGTACCCATAACACAAGCTCATGCTTAGCTTGGGGCTAGATGATGCTGTGTGATTTGTCCAGCATTATTTTATTTATTTATTTTTAATTTAATCATCGCTTATATAAACGATGATTAAACTATCTATAAAATATAATTTATCTAGCTTACTAGCTAGATGATGATTGATACAGCGTCATCGACTGATGTTTATGATGTACGGGACGCTATAGCGCCTGGGACATTGTGAGGCCCAGCGCCTTTATCATCATTTCAGTCGTAAAACCTCCACTACCGAACACAGGGCTCCCTCATGGATCTTAATAAGGGGTAGTTGCCATACTCACCACACTTGGCAGGCGGGATGGCGAGCGCAGTACGGGATGTTGACACACGGAAAGACGCTGCTGCCCATCTTCCGGAGGTATCCCGTAGCTGGCTCTTACTGCATCCACGGGCATGAGAGGGGTAACATTCTACTGCCGGCATTCCAGGGCACCTTTATCATCCTCTCAGCAAAGTCAGCTATAATAATATATATAATGAAAATAGAACATGTCCATACGTCTGAATGATTACTCGGTGAAATGTGCTGCTAATGGTGTCGATTTTGTTGTTGCACTAACAATCTAAAGCTAATAAAATTGTCGTAAAACCAACTTAAATGACAAAAAGGCCTTCGGTAAGTGCCATTCTAAAATTAACAAATAACCGTCAAGCGCGAGTCGGACTCGCGCAAGAAGGGTTCCGTACCATTATTTGGCAAAACAACTTAAATATTCTGTGAATATTTCAAGCGTCTACCTGTTGCCGTTATTAATATCGAGCCAAAAACGGCAATAAAATCACGTTTGTTGTATGGGAGCCCCCCTCAAATATTTGTATTTGTATTTATTTATTGCATCATGTACAGGTTTGTATTAGGTCTAAGCAATACATATTATAAGTAATTACATGAACCCTGTTAGGGCGCTGCAAATTTGAGTAAGATTTGTTTTCATGCAATTTAGTTAAAAAAATTATTAGAAAAAGGAAAAAGTATAGTATAATTAATTTGTGTTCATATCAATAGATGTCTAGAATTAGGTAAGTAAATAAAATCACATAAGATCGAATAAAAATAAGGTCATGTTGGTACATACTTACAAATTCAAGTCAATATAATGAATTTTTCGATAATTCCAATGTCAATGGTGACTAATGTTACACATAACTACAGAGCTACAATTCAAAACAATATTTAGGAGGTATGTCAGAAAAGATAATCAAATGTCAAGTAATAATACAATGTCAACAATATCTCGATAATTACAGAAAACAGATTTACTTAAATGTCAATGTGAATAATGCAATAATTTAAATGAATATTAATATTTAGGTTAATTTGTCATGTAAAAATTCGTCAACTGAGTAGTAGGATTTAGATATATGAAATTCTTTAAGTTTCCTACTTAGTTTATCTTTTGTTTGATTTTTGATGACATTGGGGATTTTATTGTATACATTTATAAGTCTTACGTGTGGACTGTGGGCAAATGTTTTTAGGGTGGTTGAGGGTTCTAAGAGCTTATCTTTATCGTCTATTATATTTTTCATTATTTTCCGCGTGGGATATAAAGAAACTGTATTTTCTTACGAATAGGGTCATTGCATTGAAACAACTAAATATTCTTTGAATATTTCAAGCATCTACCTAATGCCGTTATTAATATAGAGGAAAATACGGCAAAAAATCACTTTTGTTGTATGGGACTCCCCCATATGTATTTCTTAAATAATATTTAGTTTTTATTTGTTGTTATAGCGGCAACAGAAATACATATCTGTGAAAATTTCAACTGTCTAGCTATCACGCTTAATAAGATACAGCTGGTGACAGACAGACAGACGGACAGCGGAGTCTTAGTAATAGGGACCCTTTGGGTACGGAACCCTAAAAAAGAGCAAATAGACCCAATTTTATGCTGACAGCTCTAAATTTAGAAACGTCATATAATTATAATTCCTTTATGGAAGTTTAAAACAGAATCGACACCAATGTTTGGTTAAGATTCGAAAATGTACGTAAATCAAAAAGTATTTAAAATAAAACCGGGCAAGAGCGAGTCGGACTCGCGCACCGAGGGTTCCGTGCCATCATACAATATAATATATGACAAAGGCGGTTTTATATTTGTAGGAGAACCTTGACAGCGCCATCTCTTGTCTGATAGCAGAACTTATGTAGATTTTTTACACTTTCGATGATTTCTAAAAAAGTATGCTATGTAGAGAGATTGTAATAAATTTCCTCTAATCTTTACATACACTTCTAATAGCAATAAAAGTTTCAGACGTTTATCTCCGCAAACTTCGGAGATAAGGGGGGGAACGCTATTTTTTTCAACATTTTTATAATTAACTCAAAAACTATACGATTTAAAGGAAAACTAAAAACTGTTAATGTGCAAAAGAATACCTTTCATATGATACCCCACATCACCTAGTAACTTTCCAAAAAATTTGAAAACGCCCCTTCTACCCCCATTGTCTAAAAAAATATGCAAATTAGAGAGTTCGCTATAATTTTCCTATAAAGTTTACATACACTTCTATTAGCTATAAAAGTATCACGGGTTTATCTCTGCAAACTTCGGAGATAAGGGGGGGAGGGACGGTAGTTTTTTCAACATTTTTGTAAATAACTCAAAAACGATACGGTTTAAGGAAAACTAAAAACTGTTTATTAATGTGCAAATGAATACCTTTCATATGATACCCCACGCGGCCTAGTAACTTCACTTAAAATTTTTGAGATCCCCTATCCCCCTGCAATCAAAATAAGAATATTTTTTAACATTTTCATATATGCTATATTAGTAAAAAAGTGTTGTCTTTCACCATTTTAAATTTCAAGTCGATAGCATCAGTAGTTCTCGAGATATCCATTTGTGACAGACAGACAGACAGACAGAGTGATTCTATAAGGGTTCCTTTTTACCATTTTGGTCCGGAACCCTAAAAAGCGGAGTTCGAAGTCGGTTTGTATTTTTGAGAAATTTATTATTATAGTTACACTTTTAGAGTTGAATAAGCTTTGAACCACAAAGATTTAATTATGCGTCCCGAGCTAACGACTCCAAAAATAAATTGCATGTATAAAACAAACTGTAGATAGCCACTTTCAAATTATATTTCGCCAGGTCAGTTAGGGTTTTATCGTCGTCCCTAGAGTGCGGTAGATACTTTAAAAGAAACAAAGTTACAGCTTGTTTATCCAGCTTAGGTATTTTGTAGCGGGAAGCGCGTCTTTCTTCTTTTATTTATGTTGTGACTCGATCCGGAACCTTCACTGGGACCACACCGGCTTTTTAACCCCGGACAAAAAATAGGGGTATGTATCACAGCTACTACTAGTGGACCGAATTGCAGTTTTTTTTATTTAAAAGCAGGTTACCTGGCGTTGGTTCTTAAACATGTTTTAAATCGGTTAAGAAGTTTATAAGATACTAGCTTCTGCCCGCGACTTCGTCCGCGTGGAAGTCATAAAACGTAAAATCCCCTTTTTCACGCAGAGCCACTTTGATTCGAAAATATAAATCCCATTTATTCCCTATCCCGCGGGAATTTCGAAATATCCCTTCTTAGTGCACCTCTAGGATACTCGAGGTACATATACATATGTGTGCCAAATTTCAATTCTGGTCCAGTGGTTTAGGCTGTGCGTTGATATATCAGTCAGTCAGTGAGTCAGTCAGGACTTTGAATTTTATATATATAGATGGGGGGTGAAATCGGTGATGAATAATCTAATGTTTCCAAATATAACCGAGTTTGATATCAAATGAAATGGCATGATGTGTAGATTGCGAACACATAACAAAAAAAAGTAAGGTTACCTCCGAGAATTGGTTAAGTGTCGGAGGGTACTTAAAATGGAATCTTTTTGTAAACTTGTAGTTACAGAAATTTAATAATTTAACGGTCAAGTAAGTTTCAAACAAATTCAAGTGTCCTTATAGTTTCTAAGGCTTAGGCTACGGTTTTTTCCCGCAAGCGGTAAACCGCGAAACCGCAAAACCGCTTGAAACGCACGCACTACGGTTAAAAACCGCGAAACTGGCCACGATTTTCACAGTTTTAAGATGGATTTCAAGAGTACACACAAATGTTTTATGTTAAAAATAAAGAATCCGTTTTTGTTATTTTTATCTTTATAGGGATGAATTTTAAGCCATGCACGCTTAAAATTCATCCTGGAGAGTTAAATGTAAAAAAAAACTATTTATATTTTTGTTTTGTTTCAAGATCAAATAGAAAAAAATATTATACTTTCCCAGAACCTTATTACTACAATTCAGTTGGTCAGTGCAACATATTTTCATCATCATTACAGTCGTAAAACGTCCACTACTGAACTCCCTCATGGATCTCCATGAGGGGTAGTTTCCATACTTACCACGCTTGGCAGGCGGGTTGGCGAGCGCAGTACGGTGATACACGGACAGACGCTGATGCCTATCTTCTGGAGGTACCTCTTGGAAGGCTCTTACTGCATCCACGGGCATGCCAAAACCCCACGGCGCAGTATATTTTAGAATTTTAGCAGTATAATAAACATATTTTAGTGTTTGATTATTTGAATACTTAGTCCTATTACAAAACCCCGCCACCACTTAAAACAACCATTAAGGGTGACTCACGCTAGACCGTGCCGTTTCCGAGCCGAGTGTCGGCCGTAGCACGGTCATCGTAGTTTCTCTAAACTAAAGCCAATAACCGCCGTGGGGTGCCGGCAGTAGAATGATACCCCTCCTCTCATGCCCATGGATGCAGTAAGAGCCTGCTAAGGGATACCTCCGGAAGATGGGGAGCAGCGTCTATCCGTGTATCAACATCCCATACTGCGCTCACCAACCCGCCTGCCAAGCGTGGTGAGAATGGCAACTACCCCTCATGGAGATCCATGAGGGAGGCCTGTGTTCATCAGTGGACGTTTTATGGCTGAAATGATGAAAGCCAATAACATGTAGAACTGACTGACAAAGTGACAAAGTGCGACAAAGTTTGTTAGAATAGCTAAAAGCAATGATCGTCTCAGCCGTAGAACTGCCGTCCTACGTTGCTGTCGTGCACCTCCAATGCTGGACATAGGCCCCCATGGATCTCGCGGGCTTCCTCACGCAGTTTTCATCATCGTCAAGCACGTGTTAAATGTACACATACATATCAAGAATGAAAAACCGAGTACGAGTGGGTGGAATGTCCACAAGATGAGGATATTCTTTGTGTACCTGCCGCTGTGATGCGAACAATTTACGTACTCGTACTTTCTATAGTATAGTAGGTATTGTAAACAACTGAAGCATATAATAGGTATATATTTAGCGGTCGTAATCCGCTTTTATAGAGCCCAAACGGACCTTCCCAAAGTATTACCAGGTTTGGCAAATTATCTCGCTTCTACGGGAGACGAAAGCGTATTTTTTACCTCAAACTCTGTGTCATTTCTTCTTTTATATCAACAATTACTGATCATGAGATTCTAACTCCATCCCGGGCTGTGGATGCAGTAAGAATCTAAAAGAAAAAGATAGGAGCGGCAACAACAACCCTGCTATTCAATGGCTGTGTCACTAATAAATAAACAATACTGGATATGTAATACATTATCATCCCAAAGTAAACAAATCTTATGTGAGATGGTAACCAGGGTTGATCATCCCGTACTGCGCTCTGTAACCCGCCTGCCAAACGTGGTGATAAGGGCATAAACCCTCTCATGATTAGTACTTGGAGATTCATGAAGGGGTTTTATGTTCAGCATAGGACGTACGGCTGAAATGATGATGATAGGTGCATAACATACATAAAAGAATACACAGATTCAGGTCAAGAATCTGACAAATATTATAAACATTTGCTCCACGACCGATCGCTTTCCTGCGTCTTAGCCGGCTGTTTAACCGACTGCGCCACAAAGGTCGTCAAAAATAATGGGAAAGCTCGTGGCTTCACGTAGTGAGTAAGTAAGGCCTTTGCATCTATAATAGATGATTTATACAGCGTCAACAACTGGTAATCATGCTGTACGGGACGCTGCAGTGCCTGGGACATTGTTAGATGGATTAGGCTTGCCCAGCACCTATACCATCCTCTCAGCTTAGTCAGCTATTATTCAGAGGAAAGAACAGGTCAATACGTCTGAAGCCATCTAAGCCGCGGGTTTCTTCACGATGTTTCCTTCACCGTTAAAGCTAGTAATAGTAAATAATAATAATCGTAGTGAGTACCAGTGCAATAAAAGAGAATACACAGATTCGAAAGAGATTCTAACACAACAGAGTCTATGACAAGAATAAAAGTTGATTGCATTTTCATCTCTTTATTAGTACTTAGTAGTAATTGGTTTACAAGCTTGAAACAGAGCTTCCTTCCACCAGGTACGGTGCTTTTATAAACGTCTTTTAAATATCTAGAAACAAGACAAAGAGACGTTTATTCCGTCACATTTGTACAATCAAATAAAAAACATTTAGGTTTTAGAACGAGTCACAAAAATTGTCACTACTCAGCATGTGCTGTGGCAGAACGAGTCGTACCACAGCGTTGGTCTTCCGTAGTAACCATGATGTGCGGTTGGTGCTACCGCAATGCACGGTAATTAAATAATTAGTAGGTACATATTAAAATAAAAGGAAAAATAAAATAAATGAATATAACATTTTCACAAAAAAGGAATATAAAATGATACGGATAAAGTGTAACATTTCAAATGAATTAAACAAAAACAAATTGCATGCAATTGTAACATACAATTAAAATATCACGGCACAAAACGACTACTTATCTTGTACTAATTTTTGAGTATGTAAAAGATGCTTCATTAATGACCTTTTATTAGACCAACTTGAAGAGGAGTTCCTGATTGGAGGTGGTAAGTTGTTCCAACATTTCGTGGCAGCGTGCCTGAAACTGCCACGAAAAGCAGTCGTTTTGTGCGGTGGGCACATTCGAATGGCAAATTTTACGTAGCGATCCGACAACTTAAGCTTTTCTTACAAATAACGCGGTTATTTATTATTCATAATTAATAAATAAATGATTCTGGGATATAACCGAACTAGTGCGAGCTGGACTCACCCACCAAGGCTTCCGTAGTTACGTAGGAATATAATAATTATTATAAATTAGCTAATCTGTTTCAGTAAAGTTCCGTTTTTTTCCTTTTGAGGTACGGAACCCTAAAAACGAACCAATGTGCGTAAAAGTCACTTTTCCTGTTACTAAACAAAATCCTGTGGAACCATTACTTTGCGAACGGATTTTTAAATGAAATTAACTCTAACATTTCCAGCACTCCACATTAATCAAATTTTTGTGCTTCTCAGTGAAGACATGTTGCCACTTGACTACTTCCAAGTCTCATTGAATTGAATTGATGCAAGTCTCAGGATGAAACTTTGGTAAAATATTTTACTCGTATTTAATAACTCTTAAATTTTTCAACAAAAAAAACCTATTTTACTCATTGTTTGTTTGTATAGCATACATAAACTATTTCTTCATCTGGGTGTGACGAGGTTGGCGACAAGATCAATCAAGTATACCTGAACGACCTTTAGCGATATTCTTGAGTGTTGGTATGCGACCCTGCTCGATACACTGTCGATGGTCCCAATGTTGATTATTAACTTGTGGACGAGAAACCTTGCGACTTTTGGTCGCCTTCCCAATAGTTGAACACCGGACTTGAGGAATATCGTGTCCTTACTCATTTTCGACTGTCCCCAAAATGCGGATGTTGTGTGTTAGCAAGGTCTCTTGTCGTCGTAGGGGTTGGTAGCCGTCCTTAGAAACCCTAGCCTCCAGTTAACATGACTGCTACCGTAGCCAGGACTAAAGAGGATGCCGGGGACTCTGGGCCTGGTTCCAGTTTGTATTATCATTATTTTTAGGGGATAGTTGTCATAATTGCCACGCTGGGCAGGCGTGTTAGCTGATGCAGTATAAGTTGTTATAACACGGAAAGACGTTGCTGCCCTTCTTCCGAAGGTATCTCTTAGCAGACTTTTACTGCATTCACGGGCATCAGAGGAGACCGGGGCAACATTTTACTACCGGCACCCCAAGGCACCTTTCACATTTCACAGCTTAACCTTTTTAGGCTATCCTAAAAAGATAAACCATGTTGCAATACCCACCACCAACAACCACCTATGCAAACTAATGAATGTATTTATTGTATTTCCAATTTATGACTAGAATGAAGGTGGAATGTTATGTATGATAATATGTTGTTAATTATTTGTAACATAAACTCATGTCTACAATTACACAGAAGAATAATTTGAGTTTTTTTTATTTTGTAAATTGTCGCGTCAAAAATACCCCCGAACTGAATAAAGTGTTCCTTGAGTTAGAGATTGACTTATGTAGATTTTTAGCGAAAAGGCCGCCAATGTTTAGTTTTTTAAGGTGTGCAATAAAGTATTATCTATCTATCTATCTATCTATCCATATCTCTGAATGTCACAGCTTAAATGAGTCAGTATAATTACAAGCTTTTATTTAGCTTACAAGTTTGACTCAGAGCTACTTCATTCATAACTTTCTTACAATGATTACGGACCCTTCCATACATATTTAATAATGTAAGAAACTTCAAACAAGCTCCTTCGTATGTCTGTTGGATTACTTACCCGCTTATTTTTTTGAGCACAAAGGCTACTGAAATGTAATTTCTTCACTTTGATGTAATATAATACATACCCTGAATATTCGCTAAAATTAGAACGAAGAGCTTTCTGGGATACGCATACTTACGCCTACCTACTCCTAAATAGTCTAAAAATAGGAAGGTTTAAGAAAAATAAAGACGATCAACTTCCTACGTAGGTATTACACATATTGCATATTAAACACTAGAAGGATTCTTTCATTTCATCTTTTGGTATCAAAGCCAAACTCACCGAGGCGCAGCCACCTGATTGCTCACGGACGAGGCTATTACACATTTTAACAAGAATTCCCAAAATCATTAGACGTCAGACGCTACCCGTGGTCAGGTGGACCAGGTGGTTTAGCGGTCATCAAACAAATGCTTAGATAATAATAGTTAAACAAAAACATTCTTAGTAATGGCAGAGGTTGCTTTCAATAAGTTCATACCTCATACGATCTATAATGTGTTTCTGTTTGATGTAACTAAGTGTTTTTGGATCCTATGGTTAAAATGAATAAATGGATGAATGAATGATCTGCTGTCAGCTTATATCCAAGCACTTGCTACCTGTAGGTATAGACTACTTGCTACTTCGCACATTCACTTGAGCTTCCGAATAATCCGTAGCACGGTATATTGGCGAGCTACGTGGTATGAGAATGTCCGCCTGATACCGGGTCACAAGCTGGATTACACGCTTAGTTTTCTAGCATGTGCACAAATCCCCATTGAAATGTAGCTGTGGGCAACAGACCTAGTAAATAAGGCTAACGTACGCTTACAAATTATGCCGGGATATCGTAACTTGAACAAGCTTTTTCTAATAAAACTTTGCTCGTTCTCTCAACCGTTTGTTCCGGTACCGGTACCAGTTCTTATATTAGACTCAACCACGTGGTTTTAGAACTATGGTGCAGTGCGCGACCTGTACTCGCCGTGGCCAAGGATAGAGTGCCACCGAACAAATCTGAACCCGACCGAAATTTGTTTAAAAACTTCAATAATTTTTTTTTATTTTTTTTTTTCAATTACAATAAATTATCTTAGAACTTCATACAACTTAATGGCAATGACCTAAAAATTACCACCATTTCCGTCATCCTTGTCCTATGTCAGTCCAGTGCTGGACGTAGGCCATTTACCCCTGTCTTCGGCTTCTCGCATCCAGCGTCTGCTAGTGACCCTTCATAATTCATAATTCATTTATTGTTTGTGAATCAGGTACAAATAGTTAGGTGGTAGGTGACAATACATTTCGTTCGCAAACCATTACTGCATCTAGCTGGTGGGCGTCACACAATACCCTAGTACCCCTAAGCCTAGTCGCAGTCTTCACTCAAGAAGTCGTTTACCCCATCGATTATCGGTTCTTCTGTCGTAATATTTATAGAAACAATCTCTAAATCAAACAGTCAACAGCCACAAATAGCGATACTTAACGTCACGTTAGTCTTATCATATATATACATATGCAGCTGCAGTGTGAACGAACAAGATTAGAGGTTTGTGTAAGGAAGTGAAGACAAAGTTACGTACGTTGAAGCTGAAACACAAGCATTTTTATGTATACAGGGGTGGGTATATTTAATGCATAGTCAGGAAAACAGAGCATCAGCAGCAAACACTTAACTAAGTTTGTGCTTTTCTGTGCAGACTGCAAATTTAAAAATTTACACAGTAAGTATGTATTTTATGAGGCACTTTTTTATTGAGGAAACACACAGTCAACATATTTGTAGTATCTATTATTAACTCGTGTAAAGTGATTTTCTTGTTGGATGCCTCTTAATTCTATCCTACTATATAATGTTATAAACGCAAAAGTTTTTATGTATGGATGTTTGTTACTCTTTCACGATAAAACTAGCCTACGGATTGAGCTTGATTTTTTTCTTGATTCTACTATCGTGTAGGGTCTCGTTGAATGGGTACCTACTTTAATAACCAGTTGTTTGCCACGAACTCAAATTTATGAATGTAGTTTTAGTCATGAACTTTCTAGGAAAATCATAACGCTTTTTTAGTTTCGGAGAAATTGTCGCTGAAATTAGTGACACGGTTTACCAAGCAACCATACTTAATACGAAAATTAAATTAATTACTAATCTTTTTTAAACTTTCGCGATCACAACACATTATTAAAATATGGGATTATCGGGTATTTATCGCGTAATTACCTTTATTTTATTCCCGACGTTTCGACCGGATTGCACCTGGTCGTGGTCGGGAATAAAATAAAGGTAATTACGCGATAA